>CM046534.1:4822855-5422855 GCA_024713555.1 Spirodela polyrhiza
TCTTCTTTGAAAAAAATTTCAGATATAAATCAACAGGTTCAATTCAGTTCTTTTGTGAATTGATACTTTTCCTATTAAGTGATTTGGAGTTGTGGTACTTAAAAAGGTTTGTAAAAACATGAAGATCACTGTATAGATCAATTGAGGAAGTACGTATCTATGATATCCCAGAAAAATGAGCTGAAATAATGTGATCATGAATTTTGATTTTTATTTACTTAGTCATGTCTTGAAACAAGCACATTCAAATAAAAGTGAACTGAATTAATTTGATCCTTTTAATTATTTTAAATTGGTCACATAATTGCCCATCAAAGTTTAAAATATTTTTTATGATCCTAAGAAACTAGTTCATTGGTGTTAAATATAGATAAGGTAATGCATTAGATAACTTTGGGCAATGATTGTTTCACTTTAATGTTTGGATACTTGTATGAAAAATTCTTGTTTTGGTCCCATGTTAATTGTGTTATATTGATTGCTCTTGCCACTTCGTGCAAGCTTTTTCTAGACAGTGTCACATCTGAATATTGTCAGATCAAATGTCTAATTTGAGCTTCATGAAATTAGAGATGATGACAAGGGACTAGCAATCATGTCACGCCATCGGTATCCAGTTGAAGCATGTCGTATTTTTGAGAAGACCACCTTGACAAAGTTACGAGAGGCACTGTCATCTTTAAGTGCATCTGGTCATGGTGGCTCCATTGATGCAGATAATTCCATTGACAATGATAGCATTAAATCGAAAGATAAAGCAAAAAAGTTTCCCACGTCGGGTAACAAAGTCAATGATGGTGATCGGTCTAGTAAGTTGACATTGAAGACTGTTCTTGGGAACATATTAGGCTATGGACCTGCACTTTCAGAGCACATCATACTGGATGCTGGACTTCTTCCAAATATGAAAAATGACCAGATTGTTAGTAAGCTTGATGATAATGCCATGCAGGCCTTGTCACAAGCTGTTGCCAGGTTTGAGGACTGGCTTGCTGATGTTATTTCAGGACAAAAGATCCCAGAAGGTTACATTTTGATGCAGACCAAGATGCCTGGGAAGAAGGAAAGTACTTTATCACAAGATGCTAATTCTGGAAAGGTATATCTCCTTTATGTCTTTCGTGTGTTCCTGTTTTTAGTAGCTCAAGTTTTTTTATCGAGAACAAAACATTGGCAACTGATTAGCTATATTATGCTCATAATTTAGCGGTAAATCAACTCAAAGAGAATCATTATTATGGTGCTTCAACATTCAGTGGGAAAATCACACTTTCCTGACTTATTTTTTCCTCATTTCTAGATTTTTCGTGGTCTAGTCAAGGATTTTCTTTGTTGCTTTCTGGCCTCATGAGTTGTAAATACATCTAGTGAAAGCATTTTATCCATTATCATCCCAATGAGGCCTTCAGTGAATCATCTCTCATAAAAGATCACATACACCAAGAGTGCCTTGTCCCTCCATTCTAAGAGTCATTGTCAGGTAGGGCAATTTGTCAAACCTTTAGATTCTTCATGTGATCTGAGTGGCACCTGGGTAGATTGGGTAAGTGATACATTACAGCAATCAATATGCATTTTTTTGACATTTAATATACCCATGTGATTTAAAGACAAAAATTGAAACCCAGAATCAACGTACCGAATTTGGTTCTGGCTCCAATCATGTTGGAAAATGGCCTGCTCTTCCATGTGTGTGATATAATCCTTGCTATGTGCGAATAGAAATGGAAGTATTCAATCGTATCTGAATACACTTCTCAGATTGGAATCTCTAGATTTGAGGATTGTGAAATAGAGAAGAAGAATCAGCATGAAAAGAAAGAACAGTGAGTAGACAAGGATACTCCCACTTCCACTTTGTCAAATGCAGCATAGACCTCCTGCAGACGATCTCCTCGTCTTCCCCCTCCCCCCTCCTCCTGAGTGAGAGGCCTTATTTATAGTCTCTAGTAATAAGGGTGGTGAAGTTGTCTTCTAATCAGTTATCTAGTTCTTGAACTGATTGTTTTTCTCCTTTTTTTCCTTCTCCTTACATATATGAGTAAGGTAACTGTATCAGTGTGCTTCCTAATACAAGTAAGAAAAAAAAATTAAACAGACACGACTGACTAGAGTATATCATGATGGTTGAAAAACCAGTTTTTTGCTAGGGAGTGAGTTGGTGGGGTTGTTGGGGATAGAAGGGGAAAATCCATCATATGATAGTTGTCATAAACTCCACTTGACCTCCTCGACCTCTGCAGTCACCACAGCAAGAAAAGGAAAAAGGGAAAAGAGAAAACGGGTTATACCCTAATCCTTCTTTCTCATTCTTTAAATAGTGTGGGACTGATTTATATATGCCAGTCCCGAATAATACATTAGGCCGGACCCACACAGAACTGAACCAGTCTGGTTCAGACCAGGTAATATAAGAAAAGAAAAATACAAACATAGAGTTAAAGAAGACGTTGACAAAGAACATAACGATTGTTTGACAATAGTTATCGTGGTGAAACAACCAGCAAGTGGTTGGATTTAACAAGTGAACTTCACTTTCCTAGATGAATATCACTGTCCTCCTCAGCTTCCTCCCTTGCCCTTTTTTTCTATTTTATCCGCCACTTGTTAAGGTTTTTGGGCGGAACTTAAAGGGGTTTCATTTATTACACAATTCCTTAAACAAGAAATAATAATAAATTTTCAAATACCTTTTTAGTTGTATTTCCTTACGTTTAGGCAATACATGGCGAGCAGCATGATGAGTCAGTGAAGTGACAAATACCGTGGCCTACACCAAGGTTTAAAACATGTTGTTTGCCCTGTTCAAGTCTGAGACACCCTGATGACCCTGCATTAGGTTGAAAAGTGCACAAAAATATAATCGAGTTGTCTCTTCTGTGTTTTTATCATTCCAATGGTAAATTGATTTAAAATGCCACATTCGTTAATTTAATCCTTAAAGCAGCTGTCATGTGCATGTTAAGATCATTTAACTTATTTAATGAGCTGAAATCCTTTCTGATGATGAAAATTCAATTTATGCTGTTGATTTCTCATTCTTTTAACACGAGAATAATTTCTTACCTGATAAACAACTCTTTAAAAGATAAAATTATCTTCATAATTGCGATACAAAAGTTTGTTTGTCATATTCTAATTTTCGGTTGTTTTTCATTTTTTTTCGGTTTTTCTTATTTATATTTAGATTTCAAGGACAGCCTTATCAAGTGAGTCCTTTTCCCTATAATCTTTCGAATTCTGGGTACTGAATCTTTTCATGATTGGGCACACAGATGTATGATGAATTCTGTCCCATTTTGCTTAATCAATTTCGAGCGAGGGAGTTAATGGAGTTTGAGACATTTGATGCGGCTATGGATGAATTCTACAGTAAAATTGAAAGCCAAAGGTCAGAGCAGCAGAAGAAGACAAAAGAGGAATCAGCATTCCAAAAGCTAAATAAGATACGCACAGATCAGGTTTGTATGTTCACGTTTTCAATTATAAATTACTAATAGCGCTTTTAAGCAGACTTTGGAAGAAAATTTGTCATCTTAAGCCAGCTTTTTGTCTTCTCACTGTTTACTAGTTGATGTGTAGTGCTTGACTCATGCATGTATGATGCTTAATTCTAAATTCTTGAATGGTGGAATTAGTTTTGCAATCATTGTTTTTATGTTCATCATTATTTTTCACTGTTGTCTTAATATAAGCTATTTCTAAACATCCAACGAATCCAATTTTTACATTTCAAATTTTTTCACCAATTCGGGAAAATACTGATTATTGGACAGCACAGCGTTTATAATTTTTCATCTGTAGTTATGCCTCATCGGAAACTTAATACTCTTCATCTACCTAACACATCTATTTTATGAAATTATATTGCACTGTTACTGTATCTGGTAGCACCATTGGCTACAATGAGTAGAAAGATCATGCTTTGGTTGTGGTATTCTGCCAAACCCCTCACTCGCTTTCATAGTTTTTTGTGTAAACTATGAAAGCGAGTGATATTATTTAAATGGAAGAAAACATTTTGTAAATGTTTTCTTCCATTGATATTGTTTGCTGTTAGCATCTATTTCTCCTGAATCATTTTCTCTGAAGTAGAGATTGAAAATTTCTGTTGGAGGAGGAAGTTTCTTGGCCGGACCTTGGAGCCGGAAGAAGGCCACCACCTCGTCGAGACTCAGGTGGATAGGAGAAAAAGAGATTCGAGACATTAAGGGTAAATCAGGCCTGGTATTTACACCAGACCCAGCTTTTACATTGGGCTGGGCCGGTTCTCCAGTAAGCTGGAGTGGACCAAACCAGGTCAGAGGATTAAGATAAAATAAAAGAAAAGTAAAAATACAATAAGCAAAAATAAAAGGGAAAACTTATATTTCAATTATGGGTCTTATGATATGCAATTTTAAACATTTAAGATAATGCATTTTCCTTTTTATTTTGTTGTATGCTCGTATTAAAAAGCTCATAGAATAAATATCCCTCTAAGTATACCACGTTTCAGGGGTTGCATCTTGCTTTGTTTCCTGGTTATTAGCTGAAACCGAGGTGTCTTCTTTGACAATACTGTGATGCCATACACAGGAAAATCGTGTGCATGCTCTCAAGAAAGAAGTGGACCACAGCATAAAAATGGGTGAATTGATTGAATATAATTTAGAAGAAGTGGAGGCTGCAATTGTTGCTGTTCGTGTGGCACTTGCCAAGGGAATGGATTGGCAAGATCTTGCACGTATGATAAAAGAAGAGAAAAAGCTGGGAAATCCGGTTGCTGGACTGATTGACAAGCTCCATCTTGAAAGAAACTGCATTACGTTGCTCCTGAGCAATGATCTCGATGAGATGGATGAGGATGAAATTACACAACCTGTTGACAAGGCAAGTTTTAAATTATATTATTTTTCTCACATTTGAAATTTTTGAGCAACTTCCTGCTCAACAATTATTGTTCTCACATTTTAAATTGCATATTTTAGCTTTTGTGGGTGGCTTGTATATTTCTCTTACATGTACTTAAGGCACATGCTCTCATAATATTCACTTTTTTTTGGAGAATCACCTGCATACTTGGGCTATACGTTTTTTTAAAAAACTTTGGTGATCAAGTGTTGTATCAGGCGCAATATACTGTCATTATTTACTACCGTTAACCATTTTTATTCATTACTTATTTTTCTGTCAGTACTAGGAGCAATGATTTTGTTGGTTAAACTTGTGGCAGCTTACACTGGTGGCCGTGCATTTCTTACATGTTTATCCGACTTCTAATTTACTTCAATTTCTTGACCTACATAAAGCAGCTGTTGAAAAGTTGTTTATAAGAGTAACCTCTATGAATGAATCAACATGTCCATTATTTTGTTCTTTACACTAAACAAGTTGTATAGCTAAAACAGTATTTTTTATTTAGATTGCAGAAAGTAAGACCAATCAAATTCCATTCTTATTATACCTCAGTATGGCAAAATTTCCATTCTGTATTATGTATAAACATTGTAACAAACGATTTAGATATTAATTGAAGCATATTGATAGAACTTAATTAATATGATACTATCCACTTTAGAAATGGAAAATCAGTTGAACTTGGGTTTGCGGTGATTTCTTGTCACTATCATTGTGATGATCTTTGTTTTGCGCTGTTCTTTATTTCTGATTTTTGATCGCGAGCTTATTAGCCATTGAATCCTGTCTGTGCTCATTAGATTCCCACACATATTGATTTCTCACCACAGCCTATAACTAACATTCGTTTTTTTAGTTAAAATGTTCATTTTTTCTTTTTCTGCATTATGTCAGGTGGAAGTAGATTTAGCACTTTCAGCGCATGCCAATGCCCGTCGGTGGTATGACTTGAAGAAAAAGCAGGAGATTAAACAAGAGAAAACTGTGTCAGCGCATGAGAAGGCTTTTAAAGCAGCTGAGAGGAAGACAAAACTTCAACTTGCACAGGTAACTTTACTTCGTCAGCTGTTTTCGTCATGACTCCTTGTTTATATTTGACATTCATGTCTTCTAAGCTCCCTCGTTTTCTAGCTTAAATCTTGAGTTATCTATGTTATCGGAGAAGAGGTATTATCAAGTTCAGTTTTTAGTTTCTATCAAGATAAGTTTGAAATTCTCAGCTGCTAACAACAAAAATTAAAAAAGAAAAAAGGAACTGCAACAGAACAATATCAATACTCCATTTCTTTCCTTCCAGCATAAACTTGAAATTTCTGGCAGGACGGTTTATTTATTCAAATACATGAATTTGATCATGTCAGGAGATGGGAAACTTGTCTTCAGTCCAGTGGGATCGTTTTTCTAACATATCGTAATGCTGAAGCAATTATCGTAAGAAGTGATGCATAATTTTAACAAAGGCATGTTAGAGCCTTCCTTCAACAGATTATGATGCATATGCATTGTTGTGTCATAGGATAATATAGTTCACTCTTAAATGAAATTATGAGACTCAGTGCCAATTCTTTTCTAAATAAAAGTGATGCTTTCATATGGCTGAAGAGATGAGACACTTCTAAAGCAATTCGGTTCCAGGAGGAAAATACTAGTCATTTCTGAGGTCCAGAGCTTAATTACAATAGTCATTCGAATAAAGTGAAACAGTCAAAGTCAAGAACATTAAGCTGCAAGTCAATGTAAATTTTTAGTTTAGAGTCAGTCTTCTGGTAATTATGATTTATATGAATCTGATGTCAGTTTCCCAATTATCCAAAGTGATTGGAACTTATGTTTTAGTCCCTTTTGGTTCTTTATTTACCTTTTCTAGGTTTGATGTTAAACGCATTGGGTTTGATGTTATCTGCCAGATTGCTATTAACGAAACCCAAGACGCCTGTTTTTGGCCGCTTGAAGAAAACAAATCTCTTTCTAGGAGAGAGTCCGAATACGATTGTGAAGCATCTAAAAGGGAATAGCCTTTCATTGTTTGGCAACGATAATATTATAATGATGTAAAAATTGGTTTTCCGTGTCCAATGGCTTTTATCCTCTTTCAGTGATTCCTTTGAACTTGTTCCCAGTCCAGTGCTTTTTTTCAAAAAGAAATTGTCCTCATGGCATTTTTCTTTGGATCTTCCTTTCTCATATGAAATTTTGGATCTCCATGAGAAGTAGAGTTGAGAATTCCTTCCAGAAGGACGTTAAGGTTGCAGAGATTAGGCCAATAAATAGGAAGACACGAAACGGAACAGGGGAGGCAGAGGGATCGAGGATACCAAGATACTCGTGAGGCACTGGATTCTCATCCCTCTTCGGTCTATCTGTCTTCAGACTTCAGTCTCCCAGTGATTGGTTATGGGCCTAGGAAGATTGTCTGAGCACCTTTTTTTTTCTAGATCCACACCTCACCATGCTGAGATGCTTTTTGTGCCACTTCTTCCAACTATTTTCATTCTTCCTCTGCCTAGGTTTCTTTCTGATTTTATCTATTAAATTCCTATTCTGACCTTCTAGTCGGGAGTTTTTGCCCTGGACGCATTGTGTACTGGAAGAATTCCACTTTTTCTGGGCCAACACAAGCATAAGTTTTATTTTAACGTTGGTGTGTTTCTGAGATATTCACATATTCTGCTAATTATCTCTGACATTTCAGAAATCCTTTTCCTTCATAAATTTTTTTCTAAACTCAAAATTTGAGATGCACGCAATCCGGAGTCATGGCCTGTTAACAGTTACTTATTTGCAAACGGATAGAGAGATTGATTTTTCTGTTGTATCCTGTTTCCCCCCTGGGAGGGGGGGCTTGATCAGATTCTTGCTATTTTAATTTGTATTTATTTACAGGAAAAAACTGTTGCTGCAATTTCTCATATGCGCAAAGTCCACTGGTTTGAGAAATTCAATTGGTTCATTAGCAGTGAGAACTACTTGGTCATCAGTGGTCGTGACGCTCAACAAAATGAGATGATAGTCAAGAGATACATGTCTAAGGGAGATCTGTGAGTATTTCTCTGGTCGCATCGTCAAATTCTCTGCCTTGCAACCTCTTCTTGGCATTGTTGAGCGAGTTTGTAGTATTTTACATTCAAGGATTCAATGATTTGCTATCAATTACTAAGCACATATCAGTTTCCATTTTTAACTCCGAAGATAAACCAGCAGCATGTAAAAAACACCTGGCATGTTAATCGACAGCTAACTCTTTTGTGGTTGCTCCAAATAATGCACATGTTGCATTTCTCTTGTCATACAGAAGAACATACTAGTCACCACATTGAATGGCATGTGCCCAAGGACGGATTCTATCACATTATGAGACTGATTCCAGCCACTGTTCAGTTTAGCTAGGTTCCATCAAGATTAATCAGAAGTCTAAAGAGGAGGTATGGATGATGTCATTACAGTGGCCTAGCGGTTGGTGCTAGATGTTGGGACCACCACGGTGATCCATGCCGTTCTGCAAAAGTGTGGTGGTTGGCACGATCAGGAGCCAGTCCTCTGCAGAAACATTGGGAGATTGAGCTATTGCCACAAGTCCATGGAGACTGGATTAAGTGCCCACATGATGTAAGGATGGAGTATGGATGATGGTGCTCGAACAATGATCAGGCACAGACGATTGAAAGAGGGAATGAGATGGATGGGAAGAAATGTTTGTGCTGGGCGTCTCGTGAAGGAGAGAAGCAGCCGCGCAGGAGGTTAGGAGAAAAGGGAAAAATGTGAATGCAGAGAACCTGTGTGATGTCTGTGAGAGAGAATAATGGTGGTGGGAACTATGGCATCATACCCAGACGGAGTAAGAAACCAAAACGCTGATTCATGATCGATCATTCTCAAATTATCTTGTCCCTCTATGTCCTTGCTGGATAAGCATGGTTCGCTATGTCCAACATGACATGTAAACACACAACTTATACCACCCCAGAACAAAACAAGACACAGAACCGTAAATGTCTAAACTTGGAAATTGACCCTCGTGTGGTTCATCAGTAAGTAGTTGAATGGTTAGAACTTCGCATTTATAAATTAAGAGAAATCCTGTTAAATTCCTCTCTCCACATCGAGTTGGGTGTAAATGGAGAGGAAAGCATGGTCAGAGGTGGTCGATGCCGTTTTGAAGTTCCTATTTATGGAATTGCAATAGAGTGTAATTAAGTTAAAGTATGCTCAATGAGCTTGGGCCTTCGGTTGATAAGACGCCTCTATTTGTAGTTGCATATCCGTAAAAACTGCTGGAATTATTTTTTCAATCCGCGACTAATATTAGATCCTCAACAGGTATGTCCATGCAGACCTGCACGGCGCTTCTAGCACGGTCATCAAGAATCATAACCCAGATCACCCGGTACCGCCTCTTACATTGAATCAGGCGGGATGCTTCACTGTAAGTGGGAACCAGTAAAATGGATGGACCAGAGTTTGAAGCTAAATCATTATGTCTCATTCGGGGTTTTCTAATGTCTGGTGTTTGATTGTACTTTGTGAAATATGTACCGTATATGAAAACTTGCCAATCTGGCCGTCCTCTTGCTTTGTAGGTCTGCCAAAGCCAAGCATGGGACTCAAAAATTGTTACCAGTGCATGGTGGGTTTATCCTCATCAAGTCAGTAAAACAGCTCCGACAGGGGAATATCTTACTGTAGGAAGCTTCATGATCCGAGGTAAAAAGAACTTCCTTCCTCCCCACCCTCTTGTTTTGGGATTCGGGATCCTCTTTCGCTTGGATGAGAGCTCATTGGGATCACACTTGAATGAACGGAGGGTTAGGGGTGAGGATGAAGGATTCCCTGATGCAGAACAATCCGAATCGTCGAATTTCGACTCGGAAAATGGTCTTCTTAGTCGACAAGAAAAAGAAGGAAAAGAAGGGCCAAGCCACTATGCACCTGGAGTACATTCAAAGCCTGCAGTTGGAGGCTCACTGGAGATTGATGCGGCTGATGGTGAATCATCAGCTCCTCCAGCCGTGTCTGAAACATCTGGCGCCCTGGTAGGAAATGGAAGTGATAACCTGATTGGCATTAGTGGTGACGGTTCCCAATTTAGGAATGAAATGGGTCAACCTCCTTTTTCACCCCACCTTGCGGAAATTCTTGATGAGGCTCTTAGCCTTGGACCTGTGAAGGGATCAGCCAAGGGTTACATGCCTGATTCTCCTCGGATGAGTATGGCAGAGGATAATGGTTCGGAAGGCCCGAAAGTTGCCTTAAGGGGGAACCCCTGTCTCTCGAAAGCAGAAAGGAGGAAGCTTAAGAAAGGTGAGACGGGCAGGAGTGACAGCCCAATGGGTCCACAAGATCCTGAGGGCACGAAGGGTGATAGTTTAGTTTCTGAAAAAGGTAAAAACGCTGATAATCAGAAACCTGTTCGTCCCAAGGTGACCCGTGGACAGAAAGGTAAACTTAAGAAGATAAAGGAGAAGTATGCAGATCAGGATGATGAAGAAAGGAAGATCCGGATGGCTTTATTAGCTGTGAGTAACATTGAATTCATTTTTTTCTCGTCTTTTGTTAGAAAATACGTGGCGAACATAATTGTTCTTTGTAGAACTAACATTATTTCCTAAAATCGCCTAGTCTGCTGGAAAAGCCAATGGAAACCTTGAAGAACTGCAAGGAAAGGAGATGGTTGCTGATGAAGAAATACAAGCAGGGGCCGGTATGTGCTGTATATTAAGATTCCCTCCTGTTCATGTTCCCCCTTTTAGATCACTGTTCGATCTCTATTGAGAATACTCTGTTTCTTGCTTCTTGCTGATTGGTGCTGACCGCATTCAGAACAAAAAAAGAAGGAAAAGATCACAGGAAGGCCAAATGTAGAGTGTTATTTCTTTACAAGTAGATAGAGAAAACCATGAAGTTAGTTATTTATAGATTGGTACCACATTATGCCATGCCTATGAAATCTGTGTGGAGGAGAAAATTGAGAAACAAACAAACTGTGAGTTTGCTGTGAAAATTTTGGAAAATTGAACATGTTCTCTAGTGAGATTGCCAACCCCTTCATTGTAAAAGAATAAAGATTGGCCTGTTATTTGATCCTCTCTTGACATTCATTCCTTGCAAGCTGCTTCGCTCTTTTATGGCAGCCTTTGCTTTTTTATCCAGAAAAATTTGTTGTTATTCAATTATATCATGATTATCTGCCATGCCTCTATTTCCTGTCGGATTTTAAATATTTTTTAGAATCTAAATAATCGCGAGCTTCTTTTCACTGCCTTCATCTTAGCGTGTCTTCGTCTTACCCTTGTGAAGCTAGAGATTCAGGCTGTATCGTTCCATGAAACTATATATATATATATATATATATAGAGAGAGAGAGAGAGAGAGAGAGAGAGAGAGTCACTTGAATGAATAGTAGTAGGAAATATTCCCCTTCCCCTTCTGAACAGCTCCCTGGATGTTCTTCGGTCCGGCAGGGCCGCCCGAGTCGTCCAAGATATGCTATAAATGTAAGAAGCCCGGCCACCTGTCGCGGGACTGCCAGGAACACGTGGAGGAGGCTGCCAAAAGTGGCGCTTCGGAGGCCCCGCCGCCCGTCAGAGGCAGCGCCGACGCTCCCGACCGGGTGTTCATGGAGGAGGAGGGCATCCACGAGATAACCGAGGAGGAGAAGGGGCGGCTGAACGAGCTCGACTACTTCACAGGGGCCCCGCTCGCCGGCGACGTCCTGCTGTACGCCGTGCCGGTCTGCGGGCCCTACAACGCCCTGCAGAGCTACAAGTACCGCGTGAAGATCACGCCGGGCACGGCCAAGAAGGGCAAGGGTACGCGCCTTCGCTCGCTCTCCATTTGCCTTGTTCATAGTTCATGAGAACTGGTCCTCTTTCCCTCTCTCTCTCTCTCGCTCTCTCGCTCTCTCTCTCTCTTCTTTCTCTCTCTACAGTCTCTCCCCACCCTGTCTTCCTCTGCTTGTTGCTGTTCGCGTGATTGAATGGGGAGATTCACTGACTGGGTGGGCGCCTCTTCTTCTTCCGCCACCCGCCCTGCAGCGGCAAGAACCGCCATGAATCTGTTCGGTCATATGCCGGAGGCCACCGGCAGAGAGAAGGAGCTCATGAAGGCGTGCACGGACGCGGAGCTGGTGGCGTCGATCGTCGGCAATGTGAAGATCACCGCGCCCGGACTCACTCAGCTGAAACAGAAACAGAAGAAGGAAAAGAAGTCCGCTAAAGACAAGTAGGGCCCGTGCCACAGCCCCTCTCTCTCTCTCTCTATCTCTCTCTCTCTCCAAAAATGTGCACATGAATTTCTTCTGGGTTCTTGGCCGAGTCCTGAGATATGGCTCTTGATCGTGTGCCCTTTTTAACCTAGTGAAGAGAGAGAATTGTAGAGAGAAGGTGGAGAGCTGAGATGCCACAGAGTACTTTGGGCGCTGGAGAAGATTAGCCAGGGCTGATCGCCCATCTCGCTCAAGAATTTTGCTTGGAGGTGGCGTAAAATGCTTCAATTTGTGAAACGATTGCCGATCGGATCAGTTTTCTGAGCCTCTCTCGTTGTCTCTCCCTCTCTCTCTCTCTCTCTCTCTCTCTCAACCCCTGGTGCCAGCAGAGAAGCTTATAGAATGGGCAAAATCCAAACCATAGTAGAGAATGGGAAGAGAAGCTTATACAATTGAGAACCAATTCAGAAACAATAAAAGCAGGGGCTGGAGCCAGAGGAGATGCTAAGCATCCTAAAGAAAGGGTACTTCCACACTCCACATTTACCTCTCTCTCTCTCTCTCTCTCTCTCTCTCTACACTTCTTCTGCCGGGGGGATGTCGCTCAAGTCTAGGCCTTCGACAGGCAAGTCGGGGGTGAGAGGGCTGAGGATGCCGTCCGAGCTCAAAGACAATCCACTCTGCAACATATACATCAAAAGAAGCATAAGAACAAGGTCTAGCTTTTCAGACCCAATGATTTTTCTAGGGCTCTTTCAGAGCATCTATCTGAGGTGATATCATATCCACCCACTTCTTTAATTCATTTCGATAAGAAATCAGATCCTTAAATTAACCAAATCTGAGAGTTGACTGAATCTGGCCCAATCAGATTAAGATTGGCTCTACAAAATGACTCCGTGGAGGATTTAAGGTTTAGGATTCAAGGCTTGACCATATTATGGACACCAACATCAGGCAGAGGTTTAAAAGAAAAGCAGAGCTCACCTCTGGTTGGAATCTCAGCATGTCAGCACGAGCCATGGCTTCTGCCTGAGCAATCCTCTGCCGGAATGCCTGAGCCATCTCATCCGCCTACGAAGAACGCAATAATAATCATAACATTTAATAATTAATAACATGCCTCAGTGCGGGAGTGAGTAAGAGTCTCGAGGGAATCAACTAAAATTACCTTCTCAAAGACGAGCTTTGGATTGCGGATCATGTCGCCGGGTGTGGGCTCGAGCTTCTTTGTCGAGAGGCTCACACGCCCTCTCTCGCGATCGTGGCTCAGAATCATCACCTTCTCATGGGGGAAAAAAATTATTTCATCGCCGATCATCCATCAAGGAAGAGGAAGAAGAAGAAGAAGAAGAAGAAGAAGAAGGAAAAGGGTAAATCCAATATACCTTGAGGGTGTCGCCAGGCTGGAGGACAGTGGAGACGTCGGAGACCCGGTCGTGGCTGATCTGGCTGACGTGGAGGAGCCCGGTGAGCCCGCCGATGTCGATGAATGCGCCATATGGCTTCAGGCTCTGGACTGTCCCCACCACGACTGATCCGATGCCCAGCTGGGCCTGGCTGTCCGCCATGGCCTTGCGGTTGCTCAGCACTAGCCTGGACTGCTCCTCGTCGACCTCCACAAACTTCAGGGGCAGCTCCCGGTTGATGAGCTCCTCCGCAGTGGATTTCTGATGATCACCGAATCAATGATCAAAAGGGCGTGGAGACCAGTGGATAGCATTGACTTCCTGGTCAAACTCGCTTCCCACCGTTGACCCAGGGCCTTTGATTTAATAGACAAAAGTCAGCGGAAGACAAGCCAAGGGGACCCACCGTTGATATCTGGGAGAATGGCACAAACCCGCGAAGGCCCTCCACAATGGCCACGATGCCTCCTTTGTTACCCCCAATAACCTGCACAGACATGAATCAAGCGCAGGTTGTCAAAAAGAGGAAAGAAACCGTTACATGCTGGCGCACAAAATATTTCTTTTTTTTTCATTTTCAGGGCAAAAAATATCATTTTTTTTTATTATTATCGGAACTTAATGATCAGGCGGCATAAGCTGGATCCCTTATTCTGCTATCGAGGACCAGCCACCGCATGCGAGCTGGCAAAAAGTTGACTCCGCTGCTTCTGAGTGGATGTCACAGAAGATTTGTCCGTCGCCAAGATATTTGATCAGACTTCACTCACTCAATCCACCACATTGGGGAAGCCAACTTGAAGAAATAGTCAACAGAAGGCATCATCTTCCTGGGAGTAAATTTCATCCAAAGCCATAATTTTCACATAGTAAATAAATAGTTCTACACTTATTTCTCAATTAATTAACAATTTGTTCAATCTTGTGGCCGGTGACCGTCGAAATTTCTGGCGGTGTATTTTCCAAAAAAAATTGAAAAAACCTTGACTAAGCCTTTTTACTAAAAAAATTGAAAAAAGGGTGATCCACGAACAAAGTGGGCAGATCATTTTGATTTCTTCCTTTCCAAGTCTCAGCAGCTGTCAGCCAGGAGATTCTCTATGATGGATCTCTATATTAATCAGTCAAACACCACCTTCTATACAGCACCCTTCAGATTCCCAAAAACAAGGTTAAAAAAAAAATAGAGGTGGGTCTCACAGTCCAGTCGGCTAAGAGTGATCAGAGGAAGAAGAAGGAGATTAAAGGTTTTGTAATCCTGCTTGATTAATAAAACAAGACCAGGAGTCCTCATTCTTCTGTACATGGGGCACAGATTAATAAAAAAAAGGGAAAATTTAGCCAATAATTCTACGATGGGACAATTTAAGCACGATTGGTGGGGATAATAAGTAGGCGAATAAAAATTATAATGGTAAAATTGGAAGGGGAAAAAAAAGGAGGGGGGGAGAATCAGCGAATATGTTCCCACCTTACCCTTGACAACGACATCCTCAGCCTGCAACTGGCGGCATCTTTCCCAGGCAAGATCATACTGGATTGAACGCAGGCTCAAAATCAAGCTGTCATCTGCTTCGTTCTCCCCAATCACCACAAACTCCTCCTGGAAGCCTGGAAAGATGCCTGCTTCAGCAACATGCTTGACTCTGTAGATGGATGCCTCCTGGGCAGGCAGGTAAGCTGAAGACTTGGCAGTGATGTCAACAAGCGCTCCGTTCATGTCCACCATGAACACGGTTCCTTTAACCTGAGTGGCGAGAAAAGGCATCAGATGGCCATGCTTGGACGGACTAGAAATTATTCGATATTTCCAGGGCTCACATAATTATTTAATCCGTATGAATCCGGCAAAGAAAAAAATTATGGACTACAAAAAACTTGCCCATAGAAGCCCAGAATGTTTTACACCAACATATTGACTACATGATGAAGTCAATAATGGAGAAACCATCTTGGGTAATATGATCTCTCTCTCTCTCTCTCTCTCTCTCTCTCTCTCTAACCCGATGAACCCAAAAATTCAGATCGAATGACTTCGATCATCAGAGATTTTTCAAATCCATGTACGCGGAGGTAGGACAAGCAACTTAGAGAGTGACGAGTGACGTGAATAATTCTGAATATTTCTGCAAGATTGTTCTCAGAAAGACAGAAGATGAGGTAGGGAAATTTTTGCTCGCATAGAAGAAGGATCTCGTTTACAGCAGCAACTCTGGAGACGCTGAAAGGAAATATATTACCCTAAAAAGAGCATCAGATTCTAAGGATGATCTCATCCACCGATCTGTCATACTGATGAATTATCCCCCTCTTCCCCCCTCTCAAGGTCAAGCACAGACGACGCATCTATCTGTCCACGTTCCTCCCCGGCGAAGGAGGCGATGGGCAGCATTATCCTCGATCATCCAAGAATTGGGAGATTATATTCACCGAGACAAGGAAATAACAGAGAGAGAGAGAGGCCCCCCGAATCCATGGCAGAATTACTGCGCACCCTTGCCCTAAGCGTTCAGCAAATTCACGAGGGCGTTCAAACTGTGACCAGGACAAACATAGAGAGAGAGTGCGCGAGAGAAGAATCCCCACCCTTCCCAGATGAAGAGAGGAAATGGAGAGCGAGAGGGGCAAGCTAGGGTGGTGAGAAAATTTAGGGTAGAGAGGAAGACAAACCTTGGTGCCGACTTCGGAATCGAAGTCGTACTTTTCGAGGGCGCTGAGGAAGTCGTCGACGGAGAAGGAGACGCCCTCCATGGGGGCGGTGCGGCAGCGGTCGTAGGCCTGCTCGAACTGCTCCTTGAGCTGCACCTTCTCCCTCGCCTGCAGCGCGTTGGTGTTCAGGTTCACCGCCTGCGCCACAACGAGCGGCCTGCAGGGAAGGGGGCTGCCCCTCTGCACGGGCTTCGCCAGTGGGGAAGACGACAGAGGGGGGCACCTCAGCCCAGCAAACTGCTGCCCCAGCGCCGCCGCCATTTTCTTCCTCTTCCTCCTCTTGCTCTTCTTCTCCTTCCTCGTCTGCTCCTGCGCGAGCTTCGAGAGAGCGGGAGGAAGAAGGGATAAGGCGATGGCTGGAGAAGGTGATGTTATCCTCCTCTGTGGAGGCGCAGGGTCTACTGCCAAGCCGGGGGAGATATTTCACTTTACCCCCTCCTTAACAAATCATTCTTAATTAAAATCCTGACCTCTCCATATCTATCTCCACCACAACAGCACCTACTCTTTCCACTCTCACTAAGATCTTCACTCTCTCCCCTATTGAATGGTGAGAGTTGACCTACCAAAATTGTCAAAGGGTGTTTGAACCCCCTTAACTTGTTGAAATAGTCAAGCATTTGAGTTATGCCATCCTTGCTAGGTTTTAGGCCAAGGAGAATCAAGAAGGGAGGGTTAAATTGACCTTTCTTTTTCTCTTTTGAAAGATCTCTTCTTTGTAAACTCTTTGACACTTTCTTAGTGAGCTGATCCTTATTAGGTTATGATCATGAACGTGATATTTTTATATTGATTCATTATTGGCCTATGGCTACTCTTCAAGGACAATCTAGATCCTTGGGTTTCACTAGTTAATCATATATATTATAATCATTGATTTCATGGGCTTAGATCTCCCAAGATTTTATTTAAAAATATTTTCATAAATTCAGAACTCTAGGTGAGCCTACACAGCTGTTTTTATGGGGCAACTCTCCAAATGATTAGATAAATAATCATTTCACATAACCTACATATATAAAGTATTATCATCTTGGGTATGTCCAAAAGATAAGTCTTGAATGTTTTAAATTGTTACGACATTGGAAGATGAATATTTTGACTATTAATTTATTATCCTCTTGTTGTTACTATCAATTAGTACAAAACCTTACACACTTTTTCATTAAGCACAGCTTGAGGATAGAAAATGTCTTAAATGATTTCCTCGAGAATGATTCTTCTTTAATCAATACATAACTAGTTGATCAATCTTCTCTCTTTATTTCTTTTGAATGCACTACGTAAATATCACTAAATAAAGAATTAGTTTTTATAGATATGTGAATGAATAAATGTAGTTGTTAAGGACTATTTTTTCATGTTAAACATTAGTAATATTTATAGATGATAAAATAAAAATTATTCATAGATTTTCTCAAATCTATAATGACTAGATTCACTTAAAATATGATTAAATTCAAAACTAATATGACATATCCTTTTACTACTTTAAACATTTTATAGAGAAACTAACACGTGAATCCTCTAAAACTTAACATTCATATTCAATAGTAGTCAATTTACATAAACTTGACAAAAATTTGATAAGTTCTGTTATAAATCTCACATGACATCTTTTATGGAAGTAATGATTTTGATATAAATCAAATCCAAATTCAGTCAAACAAGATATGAGATACAAGTATATTTTGTGAACTTTAATTTCATTATTTCAAATAATAACATCTCTATCAAGATTAATCTATATGATTTTCAACATATATTTATTATGTATTTAAAAAATTATTTGTGATTGATTCAACACTCAATTGATAATTTGACTTATTTGATATTTAAATTGTCAAATAGTTATAAAGTAAAATCATGAGTCTATAGATACATGAATAAGCTTTTATACCCATATTTTTCTTTACCTAAACTCACTAATTTGTTTGATCAAATCATTACTCTTTTGATTGTCATGATTTTTATAAATACTAATATTTTCATATAGCAACATATAATATGTTGTATTTCTCATGATCTTATAATTCAAGTACTTATATTCATATTATGAAGTTTTCATTTATTGATTAATTTATCAATTACATGCTTGAGATCATAACATTCACACTTTATGTCTATAGTTTCACATATTACATCATAGTAGTTATTTTATATTTATTTATGATGTATTTAATATTCAACCATACATGTATATTGTTGAAGCATAATTCATTAAGAATCATTATTATTAATTGACCTTAAGTTATTTTTCATCATCAAAACATGATGACTTAATGGTTCCATCAAGTCCCCCTTTTTTTATGAGGTGACACCACAAAAGAGATACTAGCACCATTAGTTTGACAATTGTTCAAGGGTGTCTACCCCCTTAACCAGTCAAAATCCTCAAGCATTTGACTTTTGTGATCCTCTAAAGTCCCTTCTTTTGTTCTTTTTTTCTTTTTTACAAGGCTGCCCCTTAAAAGTGAGATTAGCACCATGAGTTTGACAATACAACATGTGAGACTAGCACATGAGTGAGTTCAAGAAGAGAAGATAACAACGAGTAAATTGGCACCTATTGAGAGAAATCATGCTCTAGAGAGTATAACATGGAGTTTATTTTTAATGACATGATATATAATTGCAGATGTAACATCGCAAGAGAACATAGTGTGGATGACAAGGTATCTACATGCTAGTAACAAAGTAACATGGAGTGTGAGAAAAACTATATTATTATTATCATGAACGTTATGAGAGTTTAGACAATATAGGAATATGTGGGTGTTAGATGATGAAGTACATTCATGAGCGTAGTAAATAAATTAGATTAAGAAGTCTAGAAGAAGGATTCAGAGAAGGCATGAATTGGCCTTTCTCTTTGCTCTAATCTAAAGAGTAAGTCCACCAAGCCTACTCAACTCTATAAATACTACAGTCTTGAGTTTCATTTAACTCTGGCAAGTATATTTGTAGAACCTAAGAATTTCAACCAGACTTCAACTAAATGGTACAGCTCTACTTAACCCATAGTCCCCATAACTCTATTTTTACTTCCATTACTTTGAGGGGCCAACAAAATCGGTGCCCTCGCTAATCTTACATAAGGTAATGGTTCAATTTATAAATGTTAGGTACTAGTAGAAGTAATTAAACAAAAGAGTAGAAGACATGAATGGTCTTAGACATTTGGTGCCATTACTTCCTTTCGCATGGATCCATGTTCCCTCAAAAGTATGGAAACTTAGCGTAAAGAAGTGTCATTTGAATTCTTGGGAAAATATGTGAAATTTTTGTTGAGGTTAGTTAATTTGCCTTAAAGATGATCTTTTTTTCTCAGCTTTTGAGCCTTTAATGGAGAGTTGTGTTTTATTTTTCTCATATTTCATCACATAGTGTTATGCACCTCACAAACTTCTTTCTAAGTCTGTCTCACTTGTTACAAAGAAATGAAAAATGTGAGTGGATATATTCTTGTGATCTAAAGTTACCATTTTACCCTTGTATGCATTTTTCTCACAATATTAAGCTTTGATCTTGCTAAGCAATGATCATAGTGGTTTTGAGTCATCAATGTTCTTTAAGACATTTAAAATGTGTTAAGAAAGCCTTCTTCACATGAGGTGAGGTGAGTCTACTCACTCTCATAGTGATAATTTGGTCACAATCAGTGTCAAACTTTCTCATACAAAGTCTACCCACTTCTTGCAAGAAAATAAGTCAAGGAATTTTGCCAAGAGTTACTTCTATGTAAAATTATGATTATTTTTTAAATATGTTTATAAATTCTCATCACAATTTTTGGCAATGTAGAATGACACTATACCTTGCTATGTATTTTGTCAATATCAAAATAGATATATTAAGACATTATAAGATTATTTAATAACATATAAAAAATAAGTAGTATAAATATTTTATCATAATAATATAATATTCTTTGTTACTGTAGGTAAAGAAAAAACATAATATATAGTAATCATAAATAAAAAGGTATACATACATAAATCGATAGTGAGATATTAAATAAATTAATTAATGAATAAATGGTTAACCTTATCAACAAAAGTCGAGCATTCAACCAAAAAAAAATGTAGTATTTTAACAAGATGAACTTTCTCAACTAAAAATAAATTAGTCCCTACTAAACATAAAGAGATTATATATGGAAGATAAGCACCCAATAATGAATTTGCCGAATGAGGAGGCTCCAGCCATATATTTATATTAAAGGCATTAACAGCCATGGGAGGTCACTCAGTTTATATTAGACCACAAGATGGTAAGAATATGCCATCAGCAGCTTGTCACCGAGGAGAATTAAGAGGAAAATATTACAGTAAATTATTATATCAATATATTCGGATTTATGGGGCATGCTCAAGCACTGCAGTAACTCGGTACTGGAATGCTTGGGGCTGGCGATGGCGGGCTGCGATGAAGGTGAGAATTGCTAGCGAAGCCCTCGTCTTGAAGTCGTCTTCTTGTCCACCGATGCTCTGCGGCGGGTGGGCTTCTTCTCTCTCAGCTGGATCCGGGAGGATGGGGAGGGGATCGCCGTGGCGGCGGCGTTGTCTGCTCTTCAATGGCGGGTCGAGGTTAAAAGAGAAGCGGGAGGGGATCGCCGGCTGTGAAACGAGAGGCTGAGAAAAAGGTGGGGCCGCAGCCTTATCCTCTTCCTCATCTCGCCAGCGGCTGAGGCGGAGAAGAGGCGGGAGAGGGGAGGGGAGGATGATGATGATGGTACGGACCTGCGCATCACCGTCGAGGTCGAGTGTCGGCCCATTACATACGGACCGGCCACCTCGAGGAGGGGAAGTCGTAGAGGGAGGAGCAGGTGGGCGGAGGTGGCGGCGATGGCGAAGCTGGCGGCGGTGCAGCGGGGTCAGCCTTCCCTTCAGTTCTCGCTCCCCCCTTCCTCCCTCTCCGATTTCCATGGCGTCAGGCTCAGCTGCCCGGTTCAGGTGATCGCCGGAGAAATGCCCGTCGAGTCGGATCAGTTCCGGGCCCTAATGGAGGGAGCCGAACCTCAATTTATGGCGCTAACCAGTCGATCCCCCCTTCCTGTTTGCTAGATGAAGAGGAAGCCATGGGAGACCCGGGGGGCCCTGCAGGTGACGGCATCTGCCGCCAAGAAGATCCTGATAATGGGGGGAACGAGGTTCATCGGGGTGTTCCTGACCAGGCTCCTGGTGAAGGAGGGCCATCAGGTTTGCTGCCGCTCTTGAGCTCTGAGCTGAATGATGGAAGCTTCTGCAATCATCACCATCATCATCTTCATCTTCATCTTCCAGGTGACGCTGTTCACCAGGGGCAAAGCACCCATCACGAAGAAGCTCCCCGGGGAATCCGATGAAGAATATTCTGACTTCTCCTCCAAGGTAAGCCCCCTGATTCTGCGAAAATTCAGCTAGAAGATGCAGCAGATGACAACAGTCCTCCAAGATTATCGCGAGCTCAGAGCCCTAAATTTATCATCCCATGTTAGTATCATGAATTTAAAGGCATCGTAAAAGGTGACTGACATGGACGCAGAACCCTAAATTCATCCTCCAATTACAGTATATTTTCTTCCCATAATTCACTTGAAGATTACCATTAAACTGGATGGAACTACTGCCAACTTTTATCTTGGGTAGGACGAGCTTAGAGCCCTAAATTTATCTTAAATCCTTTTTTCGGCAAACAGCGCCCTCCAAGAATTCTGTGAAACCGAAGCTAAATGCCGCGACTTGGGCTTAGAACCCTAAATTTATCTTCCTCTTACGGTGAAAAGCTCCAAGAATAACGTTGAACTGAAGCTGTGCCAACTTGATCACAGGTGCTGCATCTGAAGGGGGACAGGCAGGACTTCGAGTTTGTGAAGAAGGCCCTCTCAGCAGAGGGGTTTGACGTAGTCTACGACATAAACGGTAACCCTCATGTTCTGCCAGATAGATGGTTGACCTTGCCCCGATGCTCCTGCTGCTGCCATGGAGGTATCTCCTTCTTTTAGCTAATTCTTTTGTTTTCCTCCACTCATTTCAGGCCGCGAGGCGAACGAGGTGGAGCCCATCTTGGATGCCCTCCCGAACCTAGAACAGTAGGCGGATCTTCCATACCTGGAAATGGGTCAACGCCAAACCTTCCCAATCTCTGTGGCGTGGAAAACTAAAAGATTTTCTATTTCAGGTACATATACTGCTCGTCGGCCGGGGTTTATCTGAAATCCGATCTTCTTCCGCACTTCGAGGTGGGTTGTGATGCCATGAGAGAGAGGAGAGGGTGTTCTTGGAGGCCCCTGGTCTGACAGTTTGACTTTTATTGGGGGGGTTCTGTAGACTGATGCCGTTGACCCGAAGAGCCGGCACAAGGGGAAGCTCAACACAGAGAGCCTGCTGCAGTCAAGGGACGTCAACTGGACCTCCATAAGGCCCGTCTACATCTACGGGCCTCTGAACTACAACCCGGTGGAGGAGTGGTTCTTCCACCGCCTGAAAGCCGGCCGTCCGATCCCCATCCCCGGCTCCGGCGTCCAGATTACTCAGCTCGGCCATGTCAAGGTTAGCAACGATCACTGTTCCAGAGGCCAGAAAGGTTAATTAATTAATATTCATGTTAATTAATATCCTTCCAGGCTTTTATCGGCATATTTTTATATAAATTTATTTTTTTAATACTAGTTTTCTCTGCTTTTAATCTTAATGTTGAACAATTCGCGTGAATTTACCTGATGCTTTATGCACCTACGTTTTGATGAGTCCCATGCATTTTATTTTATTCTTTGAAAGTATTTTATATTTAGTTCACTATATTATTCTAACTTATTTCAGACATATTTATGAAAGGCACCATCACCTTGGTGATGTGGCCACCCTATTTATCATATCTCATAATTATTCAATTGAATATTTTATTGGATTTTTAGTTTATATTTTCCTCTCGAAATGGTTTCCGAGTTTGTCAAGGCATGTTTATAAAAGCTAGCTATATTTTAATTTAAAAAAAAAATAAAATCAGTGAGCTAATTTCTCCTTCTAAAGGTTTAATGTGCTACATAAACCTTGTTCTTCGAAAAATTATTAAAAAATCGTGATATTATTTAAATATATTTCGAATTTTTTTATGAAAACCATGAACCTTATTAATTTCTCCCACTCAAAAATAATGGGTTTCGATTGGTTTCAGGATCTGGCGACGGCGTTCATCAAAGTTCTCGGGCATCCAAAGGCCAGCAAACAGGTCTTCAACATCTCTGGCGCCAAATATGTCACCTTCGACGGCCTCGCCAGGGCGTGCGCCAAGGTAAAAAAAGTCAACCATAAGCCTCATAATAATACATGCAGAATGGGGAGGTCATCAGCGACTATTTTTTTTTAATTTCCACTGCTATTTAATATGGCCCCAAATGTGCCGACTTTGGTGGCCTTGCTGCTAGAGCACGTAAAAGGGCAATAATTAATGCAAGCCTCTTGTAAATTAATATGAAGTCTTTTTTAACGGACTGGATTAATAATTAAATTATGGGCAACATTCATCAATCTATTACAGCCATTTGATTCGGCTTTTTTTTTTTTTTTTTTTTTTTTTGCAGGCTGGCGGGTTCCCTGAGCCGGAGATCGTCCACTACAACCCCAAGGACTACGATTTTGGGAAGCTGAAGTCGTTCCCCTTCCGTGACCAGGTATTTATTTACTATTTATTTATGCCATATATTGTGCTATTCGGTCCAGGAAATTAAGGCGAAATCAACGGGTTTCTTTTTCTGTTCTTTTAAATTTTATTTTTATGGAAATATTTTTATGGGTCCCATCCCTGTAGACATCTTACATTAGAAAAGGCCCTCCTATCTTTACTGGATTTTAGGACAAGCCCCTGGACTTGGTTGAACTTTTGCATGAGAGAGGGCAAAATCGTCATTTTTTCCATCCATGGTCAAACTTTGGCTTTGACTGAGCTTAGGCCATGGCTAGTCTCGGACGATAGGAAAAAAATTTATATATCACATTTGAATTGAAATGCCCATCTCCAAATTTAGTAACTTGGCTTTCCCTTTCTCTGTCCTTCAGCATTTCTTCGCGTCAATAGAGAAGGCTACCAGGGAGCTGGGGTGGGCCCCGGAGTTTGACCTTGTGGAGGGCTTGACGGACTCCTACAACCTCGACTTCGGGCGGGGAACCTTTCGGAAGGCAGCTGACTTCACCACCGACGACATGATCCTCAACAAGACCTTTGTTCTCCAGAAGTAGCCAGCTGAAAAGGCTCTCTCTCTCTCTCTCTCTCTCTCTCTGTGACGGCGTTGACCGGCACCGTCTGTTCGATGGAAGATGCCTTCATTCTTTTGTGGGGATCTTATCCTAAAATTTCGAACCCTGTGCCGCCAGGCTCTTCTCCGTTGACTTTCTACCACTTCAAAGAGAGTCGATTCCTTCCTGTCCATGTGGGGGGATGTAATGCTCTCCGGAGAGGGGGGGGATCAGAGAAGTACACACGTGTGGCTCAAGAGGAGACGCACGTGTGACTGCGCTGATGGCTTGCTAGTAAGAGCAAATGATGGTACTTTTTTGTAATCCAAGAAATAATCTGATGCATTTCGCAGGAAAACCCAGAAAATAGAGCGAGAGGGAGGTAGAGAGAGAGATGAGTGAGTCAAGTCGCCACCCTTCACAGTTAAGGTTTCTCTCTCTCTCTCTCTCTCTCTCTCTCTCTCTCTAGTAAGAATCTATGAGGAGGAAAAATAAAGTAATCTTTACATATTTATATGTTTCAATTAAATAATTTTAATGAAGAACATTATACGAAAAAAAAAGAAGCATACCCTATGACATGCATGACAATCCAAGTGCATTAATTCACGCTGTATAGAAAATTAATTCGCTTAGGGGCATATATAATATTGCGCGCCATGATCACAGAGAACAGGTTTAAAATCCAAAGCCAAGGCCACAGGTGAAGGCATTCACCAGAAAGAAATCTTAAGAGATCATGCGATTCCCAGAAAAGATAGCATCATAATATTATTGGGAAAGATTATTGGAAATCAAGAACAGAGCAAGAAAAAAATCCGGGTGAAACCTTGGTTTATTCTCTTCATGGTGAAAGACGAGAGATTTCTCTAGCCCGTGAGCGCAGATGCCCCGGAGATGATCTCGATGAGCTCTGTGGTGATCGAAGCTTGGCGGGTTCTGCAAAATAATTACTTATTTAATTATTTAATCGAATGAATCACGAACGAGCAGCAAGGAGATTAATGATCTGCAGCAGGAATGGTGCCCATGGATGGGTGCGGTAGGGGATGAGAGACCTGTTGTAGGTGAGAGTGAGGCGGTCGAGCATTTCTCCGGCGTTCCTGCTGGAGCTGTCCATGGCGGACATCCTTGCTCCGAGCTCGCTGCAGGCGTTCTCAAGAACAGCGTTGAACAGAACCTGAGAGCATCAAGATTACGTGATGTTAAATCTGAAGAACTGACGATGAACATCAGGTTTTCCGGGGGGGAGGAAAAAAAATCAACATGGGACGGTTCTCAGGTTCGTGCCGGATTCGAATCCATGTCCAGTTCAAGATAATGATGATTGCTACCAGTGAAGTCTGAAGAACCGGCAGAGAGATCACAGTTATTCGTGATGAATTTCATGAAAAAGCATCTCCAGATTGGTAAGTTCCTGCTTTGATAAATATTAGATCGCACCCATCCCCCCCAATCGTAAACACAAGTCCATACAGAAGCCATTTTATATTCAAGATAATCATAAACTGGTGCATAAATTTGAAGAATAAGCGACAAGATTGGCTTTTTCAATTCATGGTGGATGGGTTTCACATGCAAAAATACTGGATCTGATTCGGAGAGGTATTTCATTTCTAATTTTTTAATGCTTTCTATCACATCACAAGTTGAATCTGGACAGAGATTCTATCTGAATCCGATAACTAAATTTAGACACCCATAGCTGCTTCATGTGATCGCTACTAGATCGGCCGCCATGAATAACAAAAGATGTGCTGTGTGTGAATCTTAAAAACTGAAGCAGCAGCTTCCATCTACTGCAAGTCAACGCACGGAAAAAATTCAAATGGGGAAACGTAAAGGCATGTTTGAAACTGATATGAAAGAAACGTACGCAGGAGAACTGGAACTCGGCGAGATTCTGAAGAATTTCGCCCTTCGTCTCCCCTCCCTCGATCTCGTAAGAGTCTAAGTCGCCCACCTTGCCCCCAGCCTCAGACTCTTTTTCCACGACCTGATTTGTAACCGGAATAGAGATAATATCCAACGAAAAATATATTAATACTGAGAAATATAGAAATAAATGTTGCCTAATAAAGAAAAAAAATACCTCAGGAGATAAGATAGTTGAAATCGTGGGCACGAACTGGACGACAGAATGGAACCTGTTGAACACGATCCTTAATGCATCGAACTCAACGTTCTTCAGAATGTCATCTGCGAGGACGGACACCTGAAATGGCAATGAAATGGGCTGATGAAGAAGCACTCGCTGTTCTTAATCTGTCTGCAGCTAGAATAAATGATTCGATATATTTCTATTCAACAAGACCAGGAAAATAGAAGGCCATGGAGATGAAGCAAATGAGCACATTTTTCAATAGAATGCATCAAGAAGAACCTGGGTATTTTTAGACAATTTTAATAAAGAAGAACAAGTTTCCTACTAAACCAAGGGCTCTTTCATGGAAATTGAGTAAATAGAGACTTCAACAAGAGTTCGGAAACTCATGCCAAATATATTTTATGTGTAGGACGGTCTGTTTTAGGGTTTAGAGAGTTTAGCAAGCAGTCGTGACTTAGATCGGCTATAGTCTGACAGTCTTCTATACTCCACGGTCTCCCCTTGGGAGTAGGTTTCGCTCCTTATCTTCTGTTGTTTCTATCCTTGTAAGTCTATCTTTGTATCTTCCCCATTTTATTAGAGAAGAATACATGTTCCTCTCCACTATTCATCCTCCTCTTGAGGTGCAGTGAATGGATTAGTTCTATATTCTCGTATCCTATCACCCCTTGTTTTGTGGATGCTCCTCTCTTCTAGATCCACCTCATCTCACCTTGCCTAACCCTAGATTCAACTGCTGAATACCCTGAGTTTAGATTTTTTTGACACCGAAAACGTAGAACACAATTATGCGAAATGTGAGAAATAAAATCGTTGTCACATCAAAAAGAGATGTCTCATGTCTGCGGACATTGGGTAGTAGAAAGCACTACTAGCTCTTTATAATTGACGATAATTTGGAGGGAGAGAAAGATAATAGATTTTACAGTACAATCATAGATATATAATTGGTGAGTCAAAATGAATTAATAATTTCAATAAAAAAGAAAAAGAGAAAAACAAGGATGACTTCAAGTAAAGATGAGCCAAGAGCCAACACAACCATATAAATATTACCTGTGTATAATTCAGCGGATTTTTCTGGATTTCAGTTACAGACAGCTCAATATTTTTCCTCGAGTCACGAATGAGTTGAACCTTGCCCTTTTCTCCCAATACAACATACTTTGACTCTTTCTCCGGTCCTATTGACAAAATGGTAACAACTTAACAATTGCCTCGACTCAATTGTGATAAAACCCCAGGGCAGGTGGCTTGTGAAGTTACCAGATGTCAATCTGTAAAGAGCCTTGCTGACTTTGACAGAGGTAGAGTTGATTCCACCACAGAGGCCTTTATCAGATGAGATAGTGATAATAACATTCTTCTTCACATCAATGCCTGATGTAATGATAACGAAATAGAGTTAAACATAAATAATGGAGACCCAGGTAATTAAACACATTGGTGCATCTCCTAAAGCAATTTTAATGCATCATTAAAGAAAATTAGAATCTCTTTTTTTTCTTTAGGCAAGAAAGAAAAATGCAGAATCAAACATTAAAATTGTGAAAAACCCAAGACATTAATTACGTCATTTCAAGATACGTAATTTAGTGTGTAAAATACAGTCGACTAAGAATTCAATGCTGACAAGGCAGGGCACTATCTGAAATCCAATGAAGTATTGGTTTGGCTTTACAGAAACAGATGAACGACCACCATGGGAATACCAATTCGATTGAGACAAATCGAGTTGTGGCTTAATCAAAGAGTTTGTAGCTTTGTAATCCTAGCAGAAATCTCAAGAAACAAGCCTACACAGAGAATCTAGGTTTCTTTCTTCCATTAATGTCTAGACGTCATCGTACCATATGAGATTATAAGAACTGCTACAGAAGCGAAACCAGAAATCGAGGAAAAGAGTGGCGGTTTAGAAAGGATCAGGAGAAACGGGGCAAACGATGAAACTGTGCCACTAATGAGGGAAGGTACAGGTTTCCCATACTGGAGGGAGTTTTGAGCTTGGCAACCAGACAATCACAATATGGGGGCACAAAGGAAAATAGAACAATGCCAAGTATTCACTCATACAAGATGATATATTCGCACAAAAAATCTCAACCATTTCACATTATTTTTTCACAAAATCCAACTCCATTCCCAGTTCAAAGCATTCTGCCACCAGCATCACTTCACTAAAATCTATCCTTAGGAACATCTAAAACACGGCCAACATCCAAGATAATACGAGAAGATACACGCAATGGCCACCAAAAATAAAGTGGGGGAGCGAGTGACCATGATATTAAAGCATTGGACTGTTTAAATCGTGACTCTAGGACTTTTAAAAAGGCTTAGAATTATTAAATGAGATCAACAAAGCGACACTCAACAATATCCCAGTACTATTTTGAAAAAGACAGAAAGGGTTCAAAGAAACCAATATAAACATCTCTGCATGAGGGATTCATTCAAATAAGGAGATAAACACACAAACAAGTAAAACAAGACAAACATATTCTACTTTCTGTAAAATTACACATTATATAAAACAATGTCATAAAAAATGAAACACTGACAAAGGATAAAGACATCCACGGTTCTTACACAGGTTAAAGGTGAAAACTAATACAAAATGTTCATAAAAAAAAGAACCTAATGTTCTGAAGAGTTTGAAAGAAGAGAGAATAGGCCTGCCCAGCACAGCTGCTAATTAAATCTAAGGGCCAGAGAAAGGAATTGAAGGCCAAAAGCTAGTTAAAATGGCGTAAATCATTGTGCCGAGCAAGGTAGGAATTTAGATAAGTAGAACTAAAAATGGCATCAAATACTCGAAAATCTCACTGAATTGACCGGGAAACTCCTTATAAATTTTTTGAGTCCTTAAAATGTGGGATCTGGGGTCTTTCTCATTTATTTCTTTTTTTTTCTTCTCTTTTCTTGAGAGAGTTCACTACCATAATTTCAAGGTGTCTGTTCAATAAAATCCCTCGCTGCAAAAGGCACACTTCCCAGGTCCTCCCCCATAAACTACTCAAACTACGAACTAAAGAATCCTCCAACGCTCCTTTTCAACACGAATTTGGTTCATTCGTTCACATTCCTACAATAGACTTCGTCATCTGATTTAGGAGTCTGTTCTGTGTATCAACGAGCTGGCTGTTTCAAAGATTACCTTCAAGTGTTTTCAATCATGAAAGCTTAGCGCCTAGTGCTCACCATAACATCTCACATGAGCTCATATTGAACTTAACGGCAAAGAAGTATAGACTATGGTTCATTCTGGCGATAAGGAATTGGTAAGTCCATGCATATATGTACGAATGTGTTCCTTTACTACATTAGTGTAGCGATCAAGAAAAAAATATCTGCTTATGTACCCCTACGCATGCCAGATGGGTACATAACAAATTGTCGTGACTTTCACTGGTTGACCTTAACACTTAGCTTAAAATTTATAATAAGCTGTTGAACAAACCAATATAAAAGGAAGTTCAGAAATGAAAACCGTACTAGGAACATCCCCGAGAAGTGCAGAAAATGGCTGCCACAGGCCACGTGAATTTTCAGTCCTCACTTGAACAGCCCTCAGCTTTGAGGCTGCAACCATCTTCATAGCCTTCGTGATCTTTTGGATATTTTTGACACTCTTCATTCTGTTCCTGACTGCAAACAAAGAATCAGTTAAATTTGCAAGCGTCCACACCCCCAGTTTCTGTTAAATGAAGGGGAAATTTTCATCTATTTTATAGAAAGATTCTTTACTCAAGAGACGAACTACAAAAGTTAGTGCACTCGAGTTCAGAAGGAGACATGGATAAATTTACTTTACCTACTTGAGTAGAAATTGATCGTGTGCCGTCTGGATTCATATCCCTGAATAGGGGAGAAATCAATTAGACACTTCAAAAAAGGTAAGATTCCCACAAGGTTGACACACATCAGGTACAATTTTCTTTGTTCAGACACGGACGAGGGGGAAAGATTGGAACAATAATAATAACAATAGTAATAATAACGCGAAACATCACGATCTAGAAAATGCCGTAGAATACATGAAAGATTCAACAGCTCGCGCCAATCAGCACCCAGAAAATACCCCATCCCCGTCATCTATCACATTCCCGAAAATCAGGAATAGTTAACTTCATTTCCATAAAAGGATGTAGCCATGTGATCCGGCGAAGAGCGATCGATCGGCACGAAAACACGAGGACCGGGGCTTACTCGCAGAAGATCCCCGAACGATCGGCCACACTGGGGGCAGGGCAAGACGCGCGAAAGGCGAAATGATGACCCGCCTCCCCTCCCTCCTCAGAGCTGCCATCGCCATTGTAGCCTCCCAGCGAGAGAAGACCTCCCTCCCTCCTGGCGCTCCCAAGGAAACCCTACGCGAGAGCCCCCTCCCCCACTGCCTCTGCGGATTGCAGGTCGAAAAGGCAGCTCTAAACGAGGTCGTCAAAATGGAACCCTCGTCAAAGGAAACGAGGCCTTCGGATCCTGCGGCCCAACAAACCACCTCAAACGAAGTGGCCCTCCCCCCTCCAAATGGGCTTCATGGCTTATTGGGCCAAAACCGAGATGACGTAAGAGAGAGAGAGTGAGAGAGCATTCTGCAACACGTAGGACTGATCCGATAAGCCACGTGGCGAAGTAAGATAAACCCTGAGTCGTAAATATTCCACTAAAATCGGAATTGGGAATTTTTAATTGATGCATTATTAAAATAAAGTAATCACTCAATCGGATTATTTCAAAATGAGATGTCGTAAGAAAGAGAGAGACGAGGGGAGAGAAACACCTGAGAAAAGTGGGACTGGTTAGAGAAGCCACGTGGCAAAGTCAACATCAAGAAAACCCTTAGTTGTAAATATTCCACTAAATTCTGAATTGGGGATTTTAATTAATAAATTATCAAAACAATATAATATATAATACGGATTATTTTAAAATTGATTGCATGTAAGTAATAAATTTAATTAATTTAAAATCCTTTATTATAAATAAAAACATAATTTCACTGAGGAATTTTGAGTGATGAGGATCTCCGATTGGTCTTCTGGTTCCTGATTCATTAAATTAATTTTTCAAGTTTAATAACAACAGATACTTACTGACGACTTTCCGAAAAAGAGCATACGATTTAATTTATTGATTTAATGTCTAATCGCAACTTTTCAGGGAAACTCACGTTAACCGTGGGTCTGGTCGATGGGATCACTCCCTGTGCCACCCTCTCTCTCTCTTCCTCCCACTCTCTCTCTCTCTCTCTCTCTCCCTCTCCCTCTCTCCCTCTCTCTCTCTCTCTCTCTCTCTCCTCTCTCTCTCTCTCTCCCTCTCTCTCTCTCTCTCTCTCCCTCTCCCTCTCTCTCCCTCTCTTCCTCCCTCTCTCTCTCTCTCTCTCTCTCTCTCTCTCTCTCTCCCTCTCTCCTCTCTCTCTCTCTCTCTCTCTCTCTCTCTCTCTCTCTCTCTCTCTCTCTCTCTCTCTCTCTCTCCTCTCTCTCTCCCTCCCTCTCTCCCTCTCTCTCCTCTCTCCCTCCCTCTCTCTCCCTCTTCCTCCCTCTCTCTCTCTCTCTCTCTCTCTCTCTCTCTCTCTCTCTCTCTCTCCCTCTCCCTCTCTCTCTCTCTCTCCCTCTCCTCTCTCTCTCTCTCTCTCCCTCTCTCTCTCTCTCTCTCTCTCTCTCTCCCTCCCTCTCTCTCTCTCTCTCTCTCTCTCCCCCTCTCTCCCTCTCTCTCTTCCTCCCTCTCTCTCCCTCTTCCTCCCTCTCTCTCTCTCTCTCTTCCTCCCTCTCTCTCTCTCTCTCTCGCCCTCGCCCCCGCCCTCCCTCTCCCTCTCTCTCCCTCTTCCTCCCTCTCTCTCTCTCTCTCTCTCTCTCTCTCTCTTCCTCCCACTCTCTCTCTCTCTCTCTCTCTCTCGCCCTCGCCCCCCGCCCTCCCTCTCCCTCTCTCTCCCTCTTCCTCTCTCTCTCTCTCCCTCTCTCTTCGCCCTCGCCCCCCCCTCCCTCTCTCTCTTCCTCCCCTCTCTCTCTCTCTCTCTCTCTCTCTCTCTCGCCCCCCGCCCTCTCTCTCTCTCTCTCTTCCTCCCACTCTCTCTCTCTCTCTCTCGCCCTCGCCCTCGCCCCCCCTCTCCCTCGCTCTTGTGCATCTGCCCATGGATATAAGTAAAACTGTATAAATAGGCCAACAATATCGCTAAAGTAGATGTCCATAAGATCACACCGCATGATATTTTAATCCCCCACATCACTCAAAGGTTCTGTTTTTCTTTAAAAATTTACAAAAGAATAGTCCCATCCGCATCCGGCCTTGCAGAGGACCCTGCTGGGAAGAAAAGCGTTGACCGCCCGCCCCACAGACAAAGCAGCTACGCCGCCGAAGGGGCGGCGATGCAGTGCATCCCCCCCGCCTCCGACGGCGCCGCCAGCAAGGGCTGCCGGAGCCGGTCATCCACCGCTGCCGCAGAGTGGTCGCTGTAGTCGAGGTTCTCGTCGGCGTAGACGTCCCACCACCGCCGCACCAGCGCCTTGACGTCCTCTCTGTCCATGTTCTCCTCCTTCCCCGTGTACCTCCACGGCTTCGACCCCTGCGAACACCCGCAGAAAAACAACTCAATTTCCCTCCAACCGTCGGCGCCGCCGGGTCACACGGCGGCGGCGGCTGATTCCTTCTACTCACCGCCGCGCAGTAGTGGACGACCTTAGCCTCGCTGGCGGCGACCCTCTCCGGGTGGCGCCACAGCATGGCGAAGACGAGGTTGTACGCCGGGGGGAGCGGCCGGAAGGCGTCGCGGAAGAAGGCGTTGAGGAAGTCTTGCTCCGCGAAGGCCGTCGGCGGCGCCGCCAGCACGGCGCCGATGAGGCGGTCGCAGGTCTCCAGGCTGGGCTCGTGGACGAACATACCGGCGTTGAAGTACGCCGGCGGCGGCGGGCCGAGTGCCGCCTCCGGCCACGGCGCCCTCTCTGGGCACTGCTGACAGTAGCCAATCTCGTACTGCCGCGTGTGGCTCCAGGTCCTCTCGCAGAAGCAGTCCTTGACCGCGTAGAAGTGCCCGTTCGGCAGGTCAAACAGATGGTCAATGCTCTCGAACACCTGGATGTCTGCGTCCAGGTACACCATCTTCCTGTACTCCACGAACTGCACCATCGACACGCACACACACAAAACCTTCGTTTGACCAAGAATCTGGAATGCAGGTGACTGCATGGGGAAGGTGTGGTTACCTGCCAGATACGGAGCTTGGAGTAGTTTATGACGTAGTATGGCATGGCGAAGTGGGTACGGTTTTCGGGGGGGTGGAGGGGCTCGATCTCACGGAGGAGGCATCCCTGAGAGCGGAGGAGGCGGCGGTGGCGCTCCGGCACGTCGGGCAGCGCCGCCACCACCAGCGGGTACGCGGATCCCACCTTCCGCAGGCCCTTCGCCAGCCCCACCACCCCCATCACGTAGTCCCCGTCTCCGGCAAGGAACGTCACGTACGCCCCTTTCCGCCGCCCCATCGCACCCTTTTCTCTCTCCCCTTCCGCCGGCGCCATGAAAAAAGCTCAGCAAGAGGGAGAGAGAGAGAGAGAGAAGAGAGGTGATCAGAAAGACTCCGGGGAGAGGTAGAGGGTGGTGGTGAGGTTAAATAGAGAGGGGGGGGGTGTGGGGGGTGGATGAGCGGCGGAGTGTAAGTTGCCTTCAGAGGATGATCAGAAAGTTCCGGAGGGTTCGGTGGACTACTACGGGTGGGAGATGTGAGGAAGACCGGGGGCGGTGGATTATGCCGCAGAGATAGGCTAAGTAACGGGCAGCTGTTCCCGCGGATGGATGGACAGGGAGGACGTTCCTGAGGCAATCGGTAGTATTCCACCCTACTTATCGGAAATCGGGAGACAGCGCACCGCTGGGCTCTCTCCAGGCGGGGGTTTATCCAAACCCTTGGCTTCACACGTGGCCGGCCCACGGATTCCGGACCGGGGACACCTGTCCATCCATGAGGGCTTCCCGTGGCATCCACGTGTCGGACCTAAGGGGCGGACAAGTCTTGCCCGTGGGGCGGCCGCTCGGGCCTTATCTCCCTTGCGTTATCTCCAGACGAGTGTTCAGGAAAGGTAATAAAAGGCTACGGTCTTCTCGTTGGGGGTCTCTTACGAGAAGATGGACGAGCATATTCAGTCACTATACGTACGTGTAAGTCTTGCTCTTAGTGTCCTTGATGTATAAGCATGATTTTGTTTGCAGTGATTGGCACGCAAAAAATATCTAAGATTTTCTTTAAAATATATTGGAAGTACGGTTACATGTACAATAGAAAAAAAAAAGATATTTAAAAAAAAATACTGGAAAATGAGCCGTAATTATAAGCACTTGATTGATATATTGGTTCGTTTGACACCTACTTTTCATGAGATTATGTTAGAGAGACTAGTAGGAAGCTTAATGTGATTAGTTGCTTCATCTGCCTTTGATAAGAAATGTCAAGTACTTTCATGGTCCGAAGAACAATGCTCATATTTATTATGGAACCTCAAAATTGACCTAATTAGGGATAGGGTTGTTTGTGCTGTGTGATGCGGCACAAATTGAAACCTAGTCACTTTGTGACTGCCAAGGCAGCCATGTTGCAGAAAAGAGTGGGAAAAAATGTGATTGATTGCTCAAACAACTAAACAAGAATCCCCTCCCAATCAAAAAGGAAGAATAAGTGAAGATGAGACACAAAATCCAAAGAAGCCACATATATCGTAGAGAACTCCACAATCCCTCAAAGAGTATGAAGAAGATCGTATTGTTCTTGCCCATGGTCTAAGAACTTTTAACTTGAATTGTATTGAAAACCTAAATGGGGGGAAATATAAGGGCGAAGGGGAGATAATTTAAAAGGTAAACAAATAGATATACATATGTATGTATATATTCATATAGTGACAAACACCATATCTAACTATGCATAGCGTTTTTGGTAGTAAATTGTACAAGTAATAATTTAGAGTTTGGAAACTTACTTTATTCAAACTTTAAAATGATAAAAAAATACAATCATGATAGTGTGTTTTGATTATTTGAAATTTGGAAAAATGATAAATGATGTAGATTAAAATTTACTTTCTATATGAAACTACATTATTATTCACGTTTGGAATCATTGATACATGCTTTATAATATTGAAATGCAACTTCAAAATAAACATATATTGTTTATATCATGGTTCCAATTATTTGAATGCCTTTTCAAGCGAAAATAATTAGTTTATTCCGGTATAGAATCATGGATTTACTTTAGTACATCAGATTCATTTTTGGGCCTTGTTTTACCCTAAAGTTTTCATTATTATTATAACCTTAAAGGATATAACTGAAATACTTGTAGGATACATAGAATTGGATTTGTTTCATTGGACCTTTAGACATAATGTTAAATTGAGGCACTTCAAATGACAAAATTTGTGAAAGGTGGGTTACGAAATTAAGACTATAAGTTGAAGCAGTTCCCACCCAATGAAATGAGTTTTCACGAGCCTTTTTTCATGCAGCTTATTCATAACACATTCCAGCATTTAGAGAGAGACTATCTTTTTCTAAAAAGAAATTGAAATTCAAGAACCATTCTACTAGGAGAAAAATGTTGAGTACAAGGTTTAACTCAAGAAAGAAAATTAATTCAAGTTATAGCAACTATGAAGATGACAATAGTCAATAATTTTTTAATGTGAAGAAGATAATGAATTCAAGATCTGAACATTGATATCTTCATCAAATTCTATAATCTCAACATCCTTATGAATTAAACTACTCAGTGATATCTTTTTTCATTCATTTGTGGAAACACTTATGATAAGTGCGAGTTATCACTCAATGGAGCTGATCCCAATAGTCAATAGTTTAATTGTAAAAATAAAGTAATTTTTTTAGTGAGTTTCATGAAAATTTTGGTAGGATTGATCTTGTGTAATCAATGGAGAAGCATTGAGTCATGAGTGAAAACAAAGAACAAAGGTTCCTGATAGGGCAGACACAATTCATGCCAATCAAATCACTATAAAAATTTTGTGTCAATCATCCTAATTTTGAGCAAAAATAGGACATATATATTAAACTCTATATTCAATATATATATATATATATATATATATATATATGTGTTTATAAACTAATTCAAACCCCCCTTTCTTGGTCTAAGTGCAATCATAAATTAACAACATTTGTTTAAAAATGGATCCAAAATTTCAGTATCAAAAAAATAAGTTAATCTATCATTGAGGCATTGTTTGAAAGCTCTTTAAATATGCTTCTTATAGACTCTAAAAACTTAACCATTGAAGTTAAAATCTTTAATATTTGAGTCAACCTTTATACATTCACCAATATTTTCACTAAAAAATAGATAAAAAATGTCAACATTGGTCAAATGAGTTAATCCCTTACTAGTTATTCCCTAGACCTTTAAAATCATTAATATTTGAGTCAACCTTTATAGATTTACCAATATTTTCACTAAGAAATAGATAAAAAATGTCAACATTAGTCAAATGAGTTAATCCCCCATTAGTTAATCCCTCAACCTTTATAGATTCACCAATAATAACAGAACGAACGTTGAGTTCAGATTAGGGTCGCCGTTCCAAAGTAACATTTCCGTCGCCTAAATAGAAGCACTATTCACGCTTGTTACCGCTGTGACTACATTCTCTTGCAGGACTCTTCCTGCACCGCAATCTTCACAAGAGCTCCTATGTGGCATGATATCATAAAAAGAGAGCCTAATGCGCTCCTCAGGAAATCATAACAAGAAGCCAACAGAGGGCAGGCCCGAGAAAACAGATCCTTCAGTTGTAACAACGCTTAACACACTAGAATAAAAACAGCTGCCGCATACAGTAATATCCATCCCGCTATGAACTCTGGGAAGGGAAAAATAGTGGAAATAAGATCACAAATGTTCAAAGGGTTTAGTGGCCGTTGACCACAGCGCACTTGACCCTGATCTCGCCCTCGTTCCCGGTCAGTACGTCGATAGCACCCATCCGCACCATGGCGGCCGCGTACTTCTTCGCCCAGGCGTTGGGCTTCTCGGCGAACGACGCCACCTTGTCCGCCGTGAGAGAGCTGGTCCACAGCGTCTGGTCGGAGGTTAACAGCCCCCTCCCCTTCTGCAGGTTTCTGTAGTACTGCACGTCCAGACGATTAGGCGTGGCGAGGTCCAGGGAAACGGTGGTACGGTCGGTTCCCGGAGGCGGGCACCGCCCCTTGAGGTAGTCGGCAAGGCCGGCGTCCAAGGAGGGATCCTGCTGGTGGGTGGCGTTGAAGTTGTACAGCCTGTCGGAGAAGGCCGGGCAGTGGGAGACGCCGAGAGAATGAGCGCCGGAGAGCGCCACCATGTCTTCTAGCGATAACCCCTTGTTCGCGAACCTCTCACGGAGAACCTCGGCAGTAGCGGTGGCCGGCGGAAGGACGTCGGCGTCGGAGTTCCGGGATACCCTCCCGTCCCGCCTTCCCGCCGGGACCTGGTAGCGGAAACCACCTAAGAATTCCGCGGCGTCGCGGGCGGCGAAGGCCAGGACGTCGGCGCATGACACCGTATTGGGGCACTGACATTCCAGGAGATCCTTGGCCTGCTCGACCACCTCGAAACCCCGAAGGCTGTTTAAGTTGGCCGGATGCATCCTCTCCGAGTCGCTGCCTTCCAGCAGAACGGAGGCGTCACAGCCCTGTTCGCAAATTTACGTAGGAGAGTCAGACGTCGACAAGTCCGGTGGGTATAAGATTACGCTATCGGAACAGTCGCCAATTGGCAGCCATTACGAATGACGGATGGACGATAGAGGAGAGGCGATAGTGGCGTACCCTGACGAAGCAGTCGTGGAAGTGAAGCCTGATAAGCCCTGCGCCTATCCCCTTGTTGGTGGCGAGGGCGTTGCTCACGACGTCTCTGACGACGGTCTGTGCCTGGGGACAGCTCCTCTTGTAAAACCCCTCCTTCAGAGAATGCGAGGTAGCTACGGGAGCAACGGCCTGGAGGGCCAGCAGGAACGCGATGCACGAAACCAACATGGTCCGCAACATTGCTGAACAAATCCCCTTCAGTCTCTTCCTGCGGTGCTGGGTTTCCCGGTTCCTGGGCGTTCCTTCCGAAGAAGAGGAGAGCGAGGGTTATGTAGATTCGAAGAGCTCGGAGAAATGGGCTATGAGAGGAGTCAGGCGAGAGGTGGGGTGACCTCCTAATCATTGGATGGATGCTAGTTTATAGATACCTTGGAGTAGGGCTTTTTGACTTTTTCTTTCCGGGCTTCAGCAATGAGGGTTACAAAACGTGTGCCGGAGGAGCTTGACTTGTTCCCATCTCTGTCTTCGTACTTTGACAAATGATTTCAATAGTCGTAGAATCGTCCAAGTTATAATAATTCAATCTGAACTCGACGTTCGTTCTGTTATTATTGTTGGTGAAGAGTTCACATTTCCTCATATTTGGTTCCGCAGGGTTTTGAAGCTCCTTCACCGTGATCAATTTTTTTGTACAACAAGGAAATCCTAAGAGTTTACATTGTGCAATACTACGTCATGGAGTCGAAAAGATGAGCAAAACCGAAGGAAAGAATGCACCTCGGGTGGCTCTCAGGTTCTTGGAGGTGGAGGTATAATTGCACGGATGATTCACCTGACAGGAAAATAATGCCGTGAATAGAAGATTGAAGAAAGACGTGTTCGAATAGTCGATGACTATAACTGACTGGCGTTGACACCCATGAAAGGTTTAATGATTAGGTAGATCATCGACTGGGGGATTTAAAGAGACTCTAAATCGTTGGGGGTTTGTACCTTTCGGTGGAGTTTCAATATTTGCGATAAATATTATTGATTGGAGTTCAATGGCCTTGACACAGCTAATTAATGTCACAGCTAATCCATATTTTTTATGCATTTTACTCAAACTGCAGTTGCAGTGCATGCGAAGGATATGCTTAGGAAGGACTATGGGTTGATAGAAAACGCAGGGTTACTCTCTTTTATATCTAGGGAACCGCCACTCAGGACTTAAAATCCATCATAACACACCTTACAGGCATGTAGGATTTCGCTTCCTAGTCCATTTTTAGAAGACCCAAGCGGGCAGGTGAGGTCTTACGATTAGGAGTACTCTCTTGTTGGGATGCGTGGAGAATGATCATTCCTGATCTACGGCCGATACATAGGGGGCAATTGGTGAAAAGTTCAAGGGAGAGATTACTTCTATGAGCCGTTTTAAACTTTGGGGACAGTTGTTCTCTTGTCCCTGAGTGGTCGCCCTAACCCCATGTTATTCTCTATCATTGTAATTAAAGAGCTGAATGAGGAAAGTCTTTCTCTCCGCCAAGGAGGTTCTCCGAGGGTCTGCCCATGAAAGTGCTTCTTCGATCCTGACTCCTCCCACGAATAAAAGATGTGTCATCCGGTGGGCTTCTCTCTCTTAGCAACGAGAAGGGGGTCTATCTGCCCGGCTTTGTTGCTAGATATCTCTCAACGAAACCAAAGACTTCCGCCTCCCTCACAGTTCTGTTCCAGAGAAGAGAACATGGAGGGAACGTATTACTCTCAAAGGAGACGCCCAGAATCGGGCATCTAAAAGCGCAGCCGCTGAACGTCAAACTGCTCCGTAGGACATGGAACAAGGAGACCATTCCTATGAAAGTATTTCCAATGTTTATTTATGGAGCCACAAAGTTACGCTTACGCTGCCCAAGAAAACAGATTCGCCCTTTTTTTTTTCTTATAACGGCATATAAATGCGATACTTAACATTCTTCTTTTCTGACAGTGCGTGTAGTTATCGCATCCGACAACACCAAATTAAAAGCGAAACGTTACTTTGAATTCTTAAAAACTTTGTTGACACGATCTTTACAATAACAGTAAGTTGCGCAGAATTCAAGGGTACCAAGGCCGGATGCTTGACAAACCGTGCCACTGATCATCGTTAATGAGAAACTTCTCCCAGCGATCGGAGCGCCCTGGGCCGTATTTGGCACAGTTCATAGAGTCCACAAATCCGGGACGAAAAATAAGTGTCATTAGTGATTGACGGCCCTACAGTGCCGCCTGATCTCGCCTTATGCCCGGTGAGCACGTCGATGGATCCCTTGTGCACCATGGCGATGCGTACTTCTCCTGCCACCGGTGTGGATTCTTCGTGTTGGCCGCAACCAACTTTGCCGTCCTGGAGCTGCCCCACAGCGTCTGGTCGGAGGTCAACAAACCCCTCCCTTTCTTGAGGTTTCTGTAGTACTGGATATCCAGATGGTGGGGTGTCGCCAGGTCCAGGGGAACAGTGGGGCCGCGCCGGTCGTCGCCACGCCGACGCGGGCACCTGCTCTTCAAGAACGCCGCGAGGTCGGGATCCATGGAGGGATCCTGTGGGTGGGTGGCGTTGAAGCCGTACAGCCTGCTAGAGAAGGACGAGCAGTGGGAGACGCCGATGGAGTGGGCCCCGGAGAGGGTCACCATCTCGTCCACCGACAGCCCTTTCCTCGCGAAGTTCTCTTTGAGCTGCTCAGCGTTGAAGCTGGGTGGAGGAATATTGCCCGGGACCTCAGACTCCAATGACACCCTCCCGTCTCGCCTACCCCCGGAAGTTCGTCAAAGAAGCCCCCCGTGAAGTACGCAGCGTCGCGGGCTGCGAAGGCCAGGACATCGGCGCATGACACCGTGTTAGGGCAGTGAGATTCCAGGATAGCCTTGGCTTCGTCGATCACCTCGAAACCGCGCAGGCTCGGGTGGTTCGCCAGATGCCGCCTCTCCGGGGGTTTTCCGGGGGTAGAATCCAGGAGAACCGAACCATCGCATCCCTGTTTAAAAGCCCAAAGTAGTCCTCATAAGATCTCTTGTTTGTGATCAGTTTACCGTCTTCAATTTCTCTCTTCTGTTCAGTCGAATCGGTAAGGCGGAAAGCTCTTTAGATAAGCTTCCTATAAAGTCGATAACTTAACCATTAAAGTTTAAGCAGCTTGTCTTTGATATTTGATTAATCAAAGATAATTTTTTGGGTTGATATTTAATTGTTATGTAGTGTACTTTATGCAATCAAAATGTCAACGTTGAACGCTTCGGCAAGTTAAGATGTTTTCATAATGACTATATATATAGAAAGGTATTTTGGTAATTTCACATATATTATAATTATTTAATTGATGATCTTGGTTTTAAAATATTAAGGAAGGTTTGCCTACTCTAAGTCAACTCAACTTATGGACAAAACTATATCAACATATTTAAACTAAGACTAAATTCTATTAGAATGCTGCTCATATTTGCAATCATCAACATATTTAAACTATATCAACTAGATGTCAAAAGTACATTCATAAATATAAAAATAAAAGAGCTCTATGTATCTCAATCACTTAGGTTTGTAAATGCTGAACCACATAATCATATCTTTAGACAGAGAAAATTACTATATGGGTTAAAACAAGTTCCCAAAACTTGGTACAACGTATTAAATTTATTCTTACTAAATAATGATTTTATGTGTAGAAATTTTGAGACAACCTTATTCACTAAGGTAAAAAAAATAATGAAATTTTAATTTTTAAAATTATTTTGATAGCATAATATTTATATTAAGTGATGAAAATTAGTTGCAAGTTATCTACACTAATGAAGAAAAAATTTGAAATGAGCATTTTGAGAGAGAGAATATTCTCTATGTGACCAAAAAAGTAACTAGAAAATGTAATATTTATCTCTCTAGACAAATATACAAGTACTTATGAAACTTACGACAAAAGGATTAAAACCTCAAAGCACATCATAGAATGTAACTTAAAATTAGATCATATTTAAAATAGAAAGGAGGTTGATATAAATTCATATAAAGAATTACAATTGACTTTACATCATATTTAATATGTTTGTGTAAAATTTCAAAGTGTTTTTGAAGTGTAGTAAAAATAAGTTTTAGATATATGTCAAGAATCAAATCATCAGGTATTTTGAGATCTCAAAGGCTATGAATTAAAGTTGACTGAATATTATGATTTTGATGTCAAAAAAATTCAAATTGATCAAAAGAGCACGTGGACCTTACTTATTTTTAAGAGAGTTTAATATATTGATTTTCCAAGAAATAAAACTCCACTGCTTTATGCACTAATAGCGTGGAATATGTTTTAGCAAATAATTGGTGTGTTCAATGTTGTGGATAAAATCTCATCTTGATAATTATTAGGTTAAAATTGAAAAATTATCATTTAATGTGATAACACTAACATTATCGATCTCATAAAAAATCTTATCATTTATACAAAAGCTATGTAAAAATAAAATATTATTTTAATGTGATCACTTTAATTTTTGAGACATTGTTAATATCTTTATTGAAACTTCTATAAAAATAGCTCAAAATCTTCACTAAGCCCTTCTTTGAAGAAAAATTCTCAATTAAGAAAAAAGAGCTTGGAATGTGTCATTGTAATGATCATAACTTATAGATTCCTTTGTATGGTAGAATATGCACAAAGGTTGAGGATGAATTAATTTCCTACTAATTTTTCCATTTTTAAGTGATTTGAAATATTTTATGTGAATTTATAGGTTTAGTGGGTTGATACATGATTTATTGGGCCAATATATTATAAGTCCACACACTAAATTATTTTAAACTAAACTAACTAGGATGACATACTAAACTCTAATAAATGTTAAACTCAGAAATTTATATTAATTTGACCTTTCCTTGGCCCACACTTACTTTCCAAGGATTCCTACACTTTACAATGATAAGGTCTCTTTGAATACTTTTCCAAAGAGCTATTTATATAGCCCAAAATCTCAACTATTAGAGATCAAATCATTGAAATATAAGTAGCCAAAGATTATTTGGTCAACATGTTAGTCATTTATTAGATTTCATAGTAGTACCAACATCAAATGATTAGTTTGATCAACTTTTAACTAGGTCATTCTTCAAATGTGTCAACCAAAGATTTTATGACACATAAGCTGATGTTGGAAGTCAATAGTTTTGATGTTGATAAAAAATAATTTGGTAATCTATGAATGATACTTTTATTTTATGCTTTAAATATAAATTTTCATATTTTTTGTTAAATGAATAAAATGAAGAAAAACATTCAAGAGAAAAATAATTTATATCATTAATATATATAAATGATTTTTAGTTGTAAGTGTTGAGTTTTAGGCCAGTAAAGATCAAGAAAGGAGGGTTGAATTGATCTCCCATTTTACTTTTATCTTAACAACTTCTTTCTGTGATCTTTTAGTCACCCTCTTACTAGACTGATCTTAATAGGTTGAGAATGTGAACTCATTATATTTAAGTGGTTTGGTACTAGCCTAAGTTCACTCTCTAATGAGTCTCTTTCTTTGGTTTTATTAAACGATCGTTTAAATCATACCCACTAATTCCACAAGTTTAGCTTCCCTAGGATTTCACCTAAAAAGCATCTTCTAGATTCACAGTTTTAGGAGGTTATACACTACTATTTTCACATGATAACTCCCTAAGTGAATAAATAAATAATCATAGTCTTAACCCACAAATATAAACCAATATCACCATAGGTTATCTGAAGGATATGTATTGAATGTGCCAAATTATGACAATAGTAGAAAAATGTAGAGACATTTGAATCTTTATCTCCTTGTTGTTTCTATCAACTAGCATAATAGCTTGAGTCTTGTCATTAAGCTTAGTTTGAAGATAAGAATATCTTGAATGTTCTCCTTGAGGTACTTCTTTTTGAATCAATGAATAGTCAGATAAACAATCATCTCTCTATCTCTCTTCCTCTTGAATCTAGTGTAAAAGATCATTGAATAGAGGAATAATGTATAGAAGAATAAATGTAATCATTGAAAGTTAGTTATTGTCATTGGACGTCAATCATATTTATAAATAAATCATGTATAAACTGTTTACAAATTTTTCAAAATCTCTCACGACTAGATTCACTTAAAATATAATTAAATTCACAATTTACGTGAATCTCATACTAAATGTCTTTTTTCTACTTTGGATATCTTCTAAGGAAAGTAACATAGGAATCTTTTAAAACTTCACGCTTATTTTTGACAACGATAAGTACATAAAAATCAGATAAAAATTTGATAAGCTCTATTGTGAATCCGACATTAAGTCATACAATATATGAGATATAATATAGTTCAATCTCAATATTTCAAATCATAGTTCTCTGTCAAAATTGATATGTATGATTTTTGACATATATTCAATCTATATTAAAAAAATAATATTCAGTGAATTTAACACTCAACTAATTATATGACTAATTCGATATCGAAATAATTTTTTGTTATAAAATAAAATTATGGGTATGTAGATATTTAAATAAGCTTACATACTCATATTTTTACTTTACATAAACTTGTTGATCTACTTGATTAAATTATTACTCAATTAACTATCATGATTTCTATAGATAATAACATTCTTGCACAACATCATACAATATGATAAATTTCTCATGTTCTTATGATTCAATTACTTAAATTTATATCATGATAATTTCGTTAACTTATCAATTATATGCTTGAAATCATGACATATATGTTTTATGTATGTTTGCACATATTATATCATAATAAATATTTCGTGTTTATATATGAGGTATTTATCTATTCATTCATACATATATATTGTTGAAGGATAATTCGTTATTATATTATTCTTAATTAAATTTTAGTTATTTTGTCATCATCAGAACATGATGCCTTCATGACTCCAACATTAAAATGTGTTGTTATAGATATAGGAATAAATAGTTTATATTGAACTAAGCTTATGTAAAATTCAAACAAAAAATATTTTCACAAATTTGTAAAAATCACAATAATTTAAAACCTATGAATTTTTTCATGTCATTTATTGTACTGTGTTTCTTTTCATATTAGGTTTCTAATAACCACTTATGGCCATTAAAACCCATTAAGATGAGGTATAAAAGGAGGCCTTTCACCCATTAGAGATTATGTAAATAGAAAAAAAGAAAAGAAAAAGAGTTACTCATGCCCCCCATCCTTCTTATAATCAAATCAAGATTATCATTCCTGAGGACCCTAAGATTAAGAATATCAATTAGTCTAAAGGCTCACTAACTCCATCCTACATTTGAGGCTTCCTTTACTTACGAGAGTTTTCAAGCTAAAGAAGATAAGTGTTGATTTTGTAAGAACATCATTCTTTGTATTGTAACATGTTGAATGGTACTGAATCATTATGTAAATAGATTTGATGATACCTTTCACATTCATTACATGTTCCTTTAATCTATTTATATATTCATTGCTTGCAAGTTAATGTAACTTAAAAATACCTTTAAATAATATGGTAGGTTTAATTGACCAAACCATTGTAAAACATATGTGCCTCTATGTACCATGTCATATAATAGAGGATCAAGAATGTGAAAAAGTCTAATTCACCCCCTATCTTAAACTATAGTGTTGATACTCAATTTAGGGAATTAATTTGTTGTCGTGAGTACAACCAAGTTAATACAAATAATAGTTATAAAATCTCACTCTTTCAGTTTAGGATGGGTAAGATAAAAGGGATGAAGAACATGGCGAAGGGGAGAATAAATCTAACATAATTGAATGATAAATTGAACTATGAATTAAGAGTTAATCTACCCATGGAAAAGATTACAATGATGCCCAAATCTAGATTTTACATAAACCTCGTTGTGCCCTAGTCCTAAGTTGAGTTATGCTTGATCTATGATGATCTTGATGTACTCCAAGTATTCTCTTCTTCACAATAATCTTGAGCATGAGAATGTCGTTGATCGGGCCTTGATTTCCTTCATTTTTCCTTCGTTTATCTACTACGAGAGAGGGAGCCAAAAAATATTCTCCAAGAGGGGGACGAGAGGCCTTAAACCTTTAGAAAATTGGCCCTCTCTAATGGATGGTTATAATTAACAACCAACTCTCTTGGTGGATGTCTTAGATTCCTCCATGAAGGTGGCACTCTAAATCTCCTCTTAATTTCATCTTAAGGCGTCCTAAAATGGGTGGCCTAAATCTCATCTCTTGCTAACTTTTAAAGTCTAAATAGATGTGGGCCAAAGTCACGTGCCTTTTAAGGTCCAAATGGGCCTGACCAAAATGATACCCTTTCTTGGGCCTATAAATATATTAGGTAGGCCCTTTCTTTAAGACTTGGGCATTTCCTTAAGCTGAGAACTTTGGCTTCTTATATTACTTCTAATTCATAATAATAACTCACCTAAGTCATCGCAATGAAATCATTATCAAGAAAATGTGAGAGAATCACTATTTGACTTCATAAAAGTCAAGTTAGGTTAGTCTCATAATATCAATAAAATAAGTAAAATAATACATTAAGACTTATATGGTAAAACATTATGAATGTCAAAATGAGATGATAACATACATATAAATATATTATTTATCCACTAATTATTATCTATATATAAGATATTAATACATAGATGCAACTATTAATTTATAATTATTAAATGTTGTAAATACAACCCAACAATATTATTAATATCTTAGCTTACTAAGATATATCACCCTTATCCAAAATCTTATACCATGTGCCAAATTCTCTAATATGCCATACTTGTCAAATTTCAAAAATAAAAATCTCATTTCTACTTTTTGAAGATTTAGTTTGACTTAATCAATACACACTAAACTTATATTGTCTCATATCCAATTTGAAATATTGGTTGTTCTCACAATGTGGACTACTTTATGATGTATATAAGCTTAAACAATGGATTATACCAAAGTAATTTACTCTTTTAAACATTCATGTAAATATAAACTTCAATCAAAATAGGAATATTGATGAATATCAAAAAGACAATCTTAATCTACACTACAATAAAAAATAATATCTCGAATTCGAAAATCAAATAAACAAGAAAAAAGAAAGCCATGTAGATCTTGGATCATATACATAACATGATGCCAAAAACAAAACAAAAAAGATGTAGAAAAAAATTTCACATAACTATTCAAGAGCAAGAATGTAGAACTATATTTTTCTTGAAAAAAAATTTGTGGGTAAACATGTTTTTCTTTCCTTAGGTGGTTTCTACATAGGTTAACATACGAATCAATCCACTTTCTCTCTACTTGTAGTTTTCTTCTATAATATTTTATCTACTTTGATTTTACTTTTCTTGATATGCCTTTATTTCTTAACATATTTTTTCTCCATATGATGCTTGGAAAATATATTTACACACAAAAATCCATAGATCTAAATATTTCAATCATGATTATTAAATTAGTATGTTTAAATATATTTCATTACAATTATCTATTTTATCTTTATGTGATAATTTAGTAACGTCAAAATCATTAAACATAATAGTGACTTTCGCTTATTATTTTGCCTTACAATAGAAATAGGTATTGAGTATTGTTAAATATTAGCTGAATAATTTATATGTGAGAAAAAGGCCTTGTACCTAAAATGGGCAAAAGACTTGTTGTGAGGACCAGAATGACTAAATGATAGAATGGCTAAGATTGCAAGTTGATACCAAGTTTTTATATGTATTAGTGATCCAATAGATATACATAACTAGAGTAAAAAAAATGCAACTACTCCATGATCTAAAATAGAATCAACAAACCAATATTAGGCATAGGATTGTTGAGCACAATAGAATGGGTGAGGAGCTAGCTGCTCTACTGATTCACAATCTCAAGGGTAGTCAAATTCAAAGGAATAAATGGTTAAAGTTGCACCCTAAGCAACCATTAATTCTAACCACACCCTAACAATAATTTTTTGTCAAACAATTTTATTTTGAGATGATCAAATTTTCATGATAAAAATAAGACTGAACTAATGATAATTGATGGTCAAGAGAGTTTTCTTTTGCATGAATGAATTATAATGCATTTTCACTTATCTCTCCTACATGTATTTCAACTAAAATTTTGTCCTAGTTTCCCCTAAGTGTGAAAATAAACAAACCACAATAATCACAATCTATTTAAAAAAATAATAGAGAGATTAAGCATATAAAATCATGAGGTAGAATCTTTTTCACAAGCTCATCCATTTTAGAATGGTACTTAAATGAATTGAAATCCATCATTAATAGCTTGATATAAAATGGCTCACTAATAAAAAATGCATAAGTATTTCATTAAGATCAAAGTTCTTAAGTCGTACTCAACAATACTACACATTCTAATTTCTCTCCTAATTAAATTGAATATTTCTTCTACTAAGTGATTTGTGAAAATGTCAAGAAGATGATTTGTTTTTTCAAAAAGTATAGGTCAACATTATTTTTCAATACATCCATATGTCTTACATCCATATGTTTAGTTCTAGAATAAATAATAGGATTTTATTCATCAATATAAAACTCTCATTCATTTTTATTTTACAATACTCTAATTACTTTCATCCATAGAAGTGAAAAATACAATTTAACAGATTTTATAAGGCTCTATTTGTTCTAATGATTTAGTTTTTTTCATCATACAAATTCTAAGTGTGTAATGAGCACTTTTAAATCACCACAATGCATCACTATTGCAATTTATGACAGAGATATTCATATGAAATGTCAATCAGCGATAATCAGACCTGCTGTGAATGACACAAATTGGTCTCTCATTCAGAAATGGTCTTATGTTTTAAAATAATTAGACCTAATGTGAATGATAGAAATTGGCACATCATGCTAAAACATTAAATGTCAAATGCTTTATTTTCGAAATAACCAGTATCTAATTTATGGAGAGATTGTGTGCACAAGATTAAATACGTTGTTATTTAAAAAAAACTGCATTATATAAGCTTAAATGATATATTTGTTTATTTTGATTACATTGAAAATTTTAAATGACACCACCTTAAATTTACAGTATAAGGTTAAGATCACTCATCATATGTATTTAAATGTAATTATGTCTTTATTATTTCATATTAACATTTCATGTGAATATCTCTATCAGAAATTACAACAGTGATGCATTGTGGTGATTACATTGCGGTGTTTATCGTTTGCTAGAACAAATGACCTTATGTCAATCATTGTGCATATCTTTTTAACCAGATGGTTTAGCAATAATGGTGTAATATTCCCTTTTCTGTTTCTAAAGAATTTTACAGAGTCATTTTTATGCACATGATATCGTCATAAATAATGTCTGACATCAATGTATCTTTAGCTCAAAAAATAGGTGATGAACGAATACTAGTACCAGTAACGAACGGCGCCTTGGAGATAAAACTGCAAAGAAGTTGACCAAAAGAAAATATTTAGTTATGTCAAGTTTTGATATCAACGGTACGAATAGAACGGTCATAGCAGCGGAAGCCATATAAGGGAAAAGCTAGAAGCACCAGACCCTTAAAGACAGTGATGAACCTGAGCCAACTCAACAATGGCACGAGCGTGAATGAGACCTTGGAGAGGCCAAAGATGACTCGTGTTAAGTGCACGCAAGATGCCATGACGGCAAATGGCCCTTCCTCGCAAGAGGGGAACCTGCAGCGCGGAACGGGCCTGCCGGATCTACGACTGGGGCACTAATTCTAGCGGCATCTCAGGGAGGGAGGGATACAAGGTCTCTGGCGATGGCGGGGACATGAGACGGCCAAGTCTTGATGCTGGAGAAGCGCGGTGACTGGCCCTGTCTTGAAGGAGAAGATGGGTTTAATGGGAAAAGAAAAGCGTACTCTCATATCTTGTCAGATACCTCAAAGAGAGAGAAATTAGTTTACGTCGAATAAGGTTTAGGGTACAGGCTATCTATGCATACACATGGTCATAAATAATGTGCCTAAGAGAAACAAAACGATAGGCAGATAAACGACACGACTGATTAGAGAGAGAACAAACAGGGGGGGGAGAGTTAGTATGGAGAGAGAAGGGATAAGAGGTCGAAAAAGGAGATGGAGAGAGTACGGAGATAAGGGGCCGAGAAAGGAGTTGAAATAAAGAGATAAAGCGGTGATAGAGAGACAAAGAGAGGAAATAAAGGTAGAGAGAGGAAGAGGAGAGAGAGAGAGAGAGAGAGAGGCTACAAATTGCAGCTCCAGAAGGCAACACAGTCCACATACGGAAATAAACGTCCAACGGGAGCTTTCTTGTTGTACGGCTCGGGAGAAAATGTTCGTACGGTAGCCGTGCATCTAGGGGGAATCATTCTCACCAGCGTCCCCTCTACGCCCCTCACTCTTCGTCGTACTGACATCAAAGTCAACGAGGCGGCTGCCGCCGCAATTAGCGTCTCCATTAATTGACTTCACCGCTGCCGTGAAATCCGAATCGGACAAGAATAGACAGTCACGTGAAGAAACCGCGTTGTTGTAGTTCAGCGTTGACGGGCAGGCAGAACTCTCAGCAAAGAGAAGCGAGGGAGGGAGGGAGGGAGTGAGGGGAGAGAGAGAGAGAGAGAGAGAGAGTATCTATTCATTATGTCAATAGCCCGGGGAGAACGGAAGCTCGACACCACAGAAATCAGTTGAGGTTTGCTTGAGACTGACTGAACTGACCGAAACAAGAGGAGAGGAGATCAACTGCTGGTGGCCTTCGGCGGCTTTCGCTATCCTTCACCAACTCTCTCTCTCTCTCTCTCTCTCTCTCTCTCTCTCTCTCTCTCCTCTCTCTCTCTCCCTCCCTCCCTCCCTCCCTCCCTCCCTCCCTCCCTCCCTCCCATCAATACATCCTGATATCTTGATCTTGGTGTTTCATAGCCTCCGTCAGCTGCCCCATTCAGGAACGGCAAGCTCTTGGTCAACCACAAGTGCTTTTAATGCCCCGTCTAACGCTTCCGGCTCTCCCTCGTGTACGGTGCGGGGCACAACGGCCCCAGCGGCAGCCTCTCGGAAATTCGGTGCCCGTCCCCAAATTCTCGCTCCGGAGAAGGAAGGGATCTGATCTTCGAGGCAGAATAACTGGTCACGAGCATTTCCGAGAAGACCCAACAAAAAAAAAATTCCTTCCCCACAAACATAGAAGACCCATCTGATAGAAGTCAAAAAAGAAGTCCCGCGATGTAAAAGATCTCTTATTTTCAGAGAAAAATGCTTGTTTCCATATGAAAAAAGGCAATTCCTTCAGAAAATAGAGCATCAACATCAGGTATATATTTCTTCCCCGTAAGGTGGATCGATATCTCGGGGCTAAACTATCAAGGGCTTGGCTGCAGCGTGAATTTACAGGCCAGATCAGTCAGTGCTTAGAAGCCTCCTCTCCTCCCCCCAGGAAGCTAGATCAAGGGAGGGAAGAAAGATTATACGACGATTATGCTCGCCTGAAACCTACTCTCTCTTCACAGCATCAAGGGAAACCAGATCCTGCAGCAGACCCCTGTCCCTGGCGAGCACCGAGGACCGATCAGTCAGGCCGCCTCCGACGGGGGAGAGGGCGAGGGACGGCAGCGCCAGGTTGATGTTGGAGTGCGTTCGGGGTCTCTGGAGAGGGTAGGAGAATGCAGATACGCCGGCGAGCGGCATCAGCGGCGGAGCTCCGGCGAGGGACGACGGGCAGAAGTGGTGGGTGGCGCCGCCGCCGCAGCGGGGGCCAACGGGGCTGGGGTGGGTGTGCTGCCCCTCGTAGGTCGTCACCACCACGGTGGGGTCCTCCGCCGACCTCTCCACCCTCTTCTTCACCCCACACATGGCGGTGGTGCAACGGTAGTAACTCCTGTTTCTCACTCCGTTTCAGAGAGACGACGGCGGAAGCGGCCAACGGTGGTGGCGGGGATTAGGGTTTACCTGGGGAAAGGCCCGTTCTTGACGGCCTTCTGGCCATACTTGCGCCACCGGTACCCGTCGTCGAGATTGTCCACGTCACTCTTGGTCATGAACGCGAACCTCGGCTCCTGCCGCCCGTTCTTCGCATCCTTCCTCTTCTTAGTCCCCCGCGATCTGGTCAACAACCACGAAGAAGATTCCTTTTCCAGATAATTCGCTTAAAATTTCTCCTGGTTTCAAGGGGCAAATTGAGAGAGAGAGAGAGAGAGAGAGAGAGGGGGGCGGGGTTATGAGCTAACGTCTGCTTCAGCTTCTTCGTCTCCTTCTCTTCTTCCTCATCGTCCTCCTCGACCTCCTCTTCCTCCTCGTCTGCTTCGGTGGTGACTGCCGATTTAGGCTGATCGGCGTCGCTGGGTGTCGGCGGGAGATCCATCTTGTCGGAAAATTCCGGTGAAGAAGAGAGCAGCGTGTCCAGGGACTCTGAAAGCGGCGGCGGCGGAGGAATCGGGAGCTCGAATAGGGACGGAGAGAGGCCCAGCAGCTCCATGAAGCCGCCTATCGAGGAAGAGCTCGAATTCCCGAAATGGTCATCTCCGAGTAACTCGAACATCTCCGCCACTCCGGCCTCGTCTCCGGCTGGATATCCGTACAAACCTTCCCCCTCCCCTCCCTAGCTCTCTCTCTCTCTCTCTCTCTCTCTCTCTCTCTCTCTCTCTCTCTCTCTCTCTCTCTTCCTGGAGCAAGAGGGGGGAGCGAGCGAGCTGATGGAGGGGAGAAGCCGAGCCTTCGGTCGCTTGGTAAAGCAGATACTCTCCCTCTATCAGAGTGGAGAACTGAATGAAGGAAATAAGGAGACGAGAGAGAGAGAGAGGAGTACGGTTCCACCGCCTTACCGGCGATTCCCGGTCGCCGACTTGTCGGTGCAAATCCTTTGACCCGGCGACAGCAAACGGATTTCCCGGCACGTGGCGTCGCGATTGAAGCTCTCCCGTGTCGCCATTGCAAATGGCGTTAATACCCTCAAGCTCTTCCAAAATTAACTCACTTAGCCCCAATGAAAGACGCGACGACCCTCAAACGTCGCCGTCTCGGAGTCGTACGGAGTGACGTCATCGCCCGCCGCGTGGCCCCATATCCTCGAAACTGTGGGAGACGATCGATGACGTAGGCGCCGTACCACCGATGGCAATCCGACGGCGGACAACGTAGGACCGTTCGCACGTGCGAGCCACCGTCGCCAACGAGGTTATAACCGAATCCGAACCGATTACACGAGAGAACGACGCTCTTTTACTGTCCCTAAACCCGTTTAGAATCCGATATTACTCCGGTCCGCTCACCCGCGGGTTCAGTTGAGATAAGCACCGTACACCCCGGAAGGAACCTCTTAGGTGGACATCCCTAGAAGGTCAACGACTATTGCGTCAAAAAATTGGTCAAATACCACGGCAGCATTTCCTGGTCTCCGTACGGGCATGAGAAAACCGAAGATCCTCCTCTCTCTCCTCTCTCTCTCTCTCTCTCTCTCTCTCTCTCTCTCTCTCTCTCTCTCTCTCGCTAGATGTATATTATATATTTTTTAAGTAATATACAAACGACTATGCATTGATTCATAAGTAGTTGACCTAATTACCATGCTTTAAACAATGGTCGAAGGTAGACTCGTCAAGGTTCAAGTCAAACCGTCCACTACCCTGATCTTTGGTCACCCATCCCCACTTGGGGATCAGCTCCCTCTCTCTCCCTCTCTCTCCCTCTTTCTCTCGCAGGATCCAGGATCCGTTAACGAAACGCCGGAGTCAACGCGCTCGAAAAAGTCAAACCGGGGTCGCCGCCGTTTTTCGAGGCGCGTGGAGCAGCCGGAGGAAGAGACTTGGCCGCACCGTCCGATCTGAAATCGACCGATGGGTAAGAATGGTGATTCGATTTGCCGAAGGGGCGAGGCCCAATACGAAGCTCATTATGAGAGCCCACGCTAGGTGGCCCACGACGCGTCCTTTCGGCCCACCAAAGGATGGGGCCCATTTTTTCTCCATCGCGCCCACTCAAATGTCGGCTCCGGATGGCGACCTTCCACCGTCGCGCCGTCAGATGGAAGCTTCTCTCTCCCTCTCTCTCTCTCTCTCTCTCTCTCTCTCTCGCTCTCGGTACGTATGTCTGCTGCATCTCTCTACAAGCATTCGTGCGTCTCTCTCTCTCTCTCTCTTCCCTCTTTTGCTCTCTAACATCTTCGTATACGCAAAGATATGGAGCCATAGGATGGATAGAGAGAGAGAAAGAGTGACAGAGACAGAAAGAGATGGTTAGAGAGAGAGTAAGAGAGTGCATTGGATGCAGGAATACAAGTATGAGATACGTGCAGAGAGAGAGAGTGAGAGACAGAGACACAGACACAGACACAGACACACAAACAGAGAGACAGAGAAAGAGAGAGAGAGAGAGAGATTGAAATATGCGGGGGGAACAAGCCCTAACGTGGGCCGGTGATGTGTCACAGTAGTGGGCCAGAAGTAGGAAAGCGTCCTTATCCACTTGCTCGGAGGTGGGCCCGATGTCACGGCTCCTCCACTATGTGGGCCCCAATCGTACGGCCCATTTGAGTTCAGACGCAGTTAAAGTCATAAATGCAAAAGGGGCCCACTAACGTCAATCCCGCCCATCCGACAGCGTATTCTAGGTTCCATCACACCTCCCGGGCTCCCATATGGGCCGAGTGAGACTAATCCATGGGCCCAAATTATCCAGCCCATTCACGTGGCCCAAAAAATCTCGTCCTTTGAGTGGAAGAGCCCATTGGGCCATTTTATATCTTCCTCAGATCACGTGGGGCTGCACCAGAGGCTACTGTATCATGCGCTTCAATAACGGAACTCAGGTGGGGGTAGAGAGAGAGAGAGAGAGAGAGAGAGAGAGAGAGGGGGATCAGCGAGAGGCTGGGGAGCCGGTGAGGGCATTGACGACGACCCGCATGGCGTTGACCTGCTAGCTGGAGGGAGACGATGTAGACGTTGGCGTCCCTGAAGAGACGGCGACCCGCGGGGGAGGAGCTGCCGGAGGGCGTTGACCCGGCCCACTCGCGCCGCGGGTAGCCCTCCATGGAGTCTAGCGAGAGAGAGAGAGGACGACCGCCCACAGCGAGGAAACCGCAGTGCATGGACAGCGCGCGATCCCTTTCATATAAACAGCGTGGACTGCTTCTCCGACCGCCCCACATGCAGTCACATGATCCGCTCCACCTCTCTCTCTCTCTCTCTCTCTGTGACCCCCATGAGAACACGCTGTATTATTCCCTACGGCTTCCTCTTATCCAGTGGATACGATCACGTGTCCGCTCGCTGCTCCTCCTCCAGCTCAACCAGACCCACCATCACCTTTCGCCCCTCGTCTTCTGAGAGAGAGAGAGAGAGGTCGGCGATTCATGGGCGGGCAGGTGTCACGGCAGCAATTATTGGGCTCGAGCCCATTTCATGGGCTCGAGTAAGACGTGGCGATGGGCTACGAGGGATCGACACGTGTTCTCAGGCTTTTTCTCGTGATCCGCTGTAGCTAGAAAGATGATACTTTCGAGAGAGAGAGAGACAGAGGTGCTGGATCGCTCTCTCTCGCTCTTCTCGGTGGGCGTGATGGGGCGGCGGCATAGGGATGGATAGCTTGGATGGTCTTCGATGCGGCAAAAAACGGCCTCATGGGTCTTAAAAGGTGCCGCCTTTTAAACGGCCGTAGCTAATCCCCAGCCCTCCTAACAAGCAACCTCATGGACTGCTCTGAGAGAGAGAGAGAGAGAGGAGGCTGGGCAGAGCCGGAGAGTAAATTATGCCGCTGCACTCAAGCCCCACGTGCTCCGCCGGCCGGCGACGGATTTAAGAATCTGTGGACGAGGAGGAGAGCGGCGCCACCCACCCAGTGGGTCTCCGGCGACCGGCGTTCCCCACGACGGCCGGAGGCCTAATAATTGTCAGGGGGTGGTGAGGGCGGAGCAGAGACGAACGAGGTGATCGACGTCTGTGATGGCGGGAATGACACAGAAGTGGGCGAGGACAATAACTCCTCGGATTACGAAATCATACGACCTACAACTTTGAGGGGGAGAAATTTACAGGAGAGACGAGGGGATAGAGGAGAGGGAAGAATGGCCCGGGGGGGGGGGGAACGGGGGAAAAAATCGAGGGGGAGAGGAACGAGTGGGGGAAGAGGAGGAACCTGCGGCGGAGGGCGGCTAGGCCTCCGGCTGGGGAGAGGAGCTGGTGGCAGTGGTGGTGGGAACGGAAGTGCTCGAGCCGGCGCCGCTGCTGCTGACAGAGGAGAGGACTTTGGCGAGGGCGTTCATGGCGCGAATCTGCATCTCCAGGGCGGCTATGTAGTCGGAGGCCTCTTCTAGCAGCGACGGGAAGGGGAGTTTCCGGCAGCCGGGCACCAGACGCGCGAGCACCTTCACCTTCCTCTCCATTGAGGGGGCCTTCTTCGCCGTTGCCGAGGCTCCTAACAACGATGGGGATCCTCGATTCGCTCGGCGGGACGAGCGGGGGGGGACGATGCGGCGCTTCCGGCGCAGCCTGAGGCCGCAGCTGTTGGAGAGTATAGCGCGGCTCCACCTCGTACGGCCCCGGGCAGCGACCGCCAGGACGCGGTCTGCCGCATCCCGGACGACGCGGCTCCTCAGAGGGGCGTGGGCGCTGGTCGGGGAGGGAGACTTGGATGTGCCCCCGGCGTGGCGGAGGGCCTCGAGGAGCTTGGAGGAATAGCTCTGGTGCTCGCCGAGGGTCTTCCATCGGGATGGCTGCAGATGCGTGGTCGGTCGGCGCCTCTTCCGCCCCCTCTCCCCCGCCTCCAATTTGGCGGACGGACCCCTCTCTTCCTCCTCGCGGTTGCCGACCTCCTCATCCATGGTGTCCACCTACAACGGACCCTGTCTTCCGACAGGGGCCAGATCAATCGATCGCTCGATAAGCCCCGCGCCGGCAGAACCAACCGGCGATCCAATCCCTCGGCAGTTTCACGACATCATTCCGCGCCGACAGAGAGCAGCCGTCCTGCAAGATCAAACGCGAAAAATCCTCGGCCCGGACGCGCTGCACAGAATTGCAAAACAAGCAAGCATCTCGTCAGACGACGCGAACCAGAGCCACACAATTCCCAGATCCGCCATCTATCCCCAAATCCGATCCCGCGATTCCCAGTCCCCATTAAAGAGATCCAGAATCCCCGATCTGGATCAGGATCGACACCAAAACCGCCCAACCGGGCGAAAATCCCAATCCACACGGCGAGACAAGCAGACAAACCCACTCCGCTGACACAGCAGCAGCAGCAGTCGCTCACCCTCTCTCCGCAGATATCCTCCGCCGCCCGCCGGCGCCGTCGATCGAGGAGAGAGAGCTTCCGGTTCGCCGGAGGAGGAGGAAGATTCCAGAGGAACCCTGCCAGAAGGAGAAAAATTGGTTGGCGGCGAGGCGCGCTGGGCCTATATATATATCCCCCCTTCCCCCGCCCACGTTCTTGCGCTCTAGAAGATCCTAGGGCGGATCCCCTCTGGAGTCTGGATAAACACGCCCTAATTTTTATATAATAATAATACTAATTATTATTATTATTTACTACCTTGCACGGATAAAATTAAATCACCCCCGCGCGCACACACTAAAAAGCCCGAAACCCTCGGGCCCGGTCAACGCAATAGGCAGAATGAAGTCTCTGGACAGAGAGAGAGAGGGAGAGAGGCACGGGCGATCGCCGGGCCGGGTCAGGCTCTTTTTCCGTGGGCCTGGCCCGTTGACTATTACAGGTGGCATTGGGGGGATGATGGCGTCATGGCGTACAGCTGACGTCAGGATTCTCCTTGTCCAGCCATGCCTGGAGTGCACGCGACTCGCCACCCCGCCAACGACCGACCCAATAATTATTTATTCCCGGATTACCCCCACCCCATGTTATTGATTAGATAGTTGTCCTTATAATTTAAATAAGATCTGATTTTTTCCGCCACGTGGCGTCTCTTGGCTCCTTCTGGTGGCGCGTCAGACTGTACACGTGGCCTCGGTCGCCCCGGTACGCGTAAAGATTCTCACGTGGTTGAATCTTTCGCAGGGTGCCGCCGCCGCGCCGACACCGGGAGTGCGCCGCAGGAACATGCTATTCTCACACCGTTCGAGCCCCGGCCAACCCCCTCCTTCTGTCTGAAGAGCAGGCACACCTCGCCCACCCCCGGCGCTGCACCCCCCCACCCAGATCCCATCCATGTGGGTGACGTTATCACTCTCTCTCTCGCGCTTACCGGTCACCCAGGGCCAGACTAAAAGGAATAAATAAATAAATAAAGCGTAAAGTCAACCTTATTGGTATTTCATGTAATATGGGAGGATCCAACGGTCCAGGATGCATCACAAGGAGAGGATCACCTACATCTTGGAGGCGGGCCGAGATCTACGGCTGGATATGTACTTCTGCATCTGCTCGAACTGCTCCTTGGACATGCCATCGTAGAAGCTGTGTGCCCTCTCCTGAAACACAGGTTACACCAGAGTAGTACTTAGCAAGAGAGAGATAAATCGAGAGAGAGAGTGATAGATAGATAAATAGATAGAGAGCGAGAGAGAGAGAGAGAGAGAAGCAATGACCACTCAGCGGGTTGAATTACGGCAAGAACAGAAGGTAATCCTTGCCCGATAAAAGAACCAAGAATTTTACTAATAATATGCAGCGAAGGGGAGAAATAGAAACTTAGGAACGAGAACCAGAGGTGGGTTCCTCGAGATTATTCTATAAACCAGTCTAAATCGATCGGCTGGAACATGTATAAATCGTGGTGGGTCTACATCATCTTCATTCGAGCTCCTCCAGGAACGGTGGAATCTGCGGAGATGGGGATGGCAGATGGACAAGGATTGATAGAACAAACAAGAGCCGCGCTCCATTCTGCGCCGATCATAAAAAAGGGAGCTCTGGGGAATGGGTCTGGATCAGCTTCAAAGCTGCTGCTCCCAGGGAGCTGCGGAATCTGCAGAGATGGGGATGGCCGAGGCAGAAGGGATTCATCACACGGATCAGAGACAGATTCTCGCAAGCTGTTCAGGAAACCATTCTGAACCGATCAGCTGGAGCATCAGAGAGAAGAGATGGGGATGCAGGAGGCAGAAGGGATTGATCAGAGGAATCAGAGCTGGGTTCCCGGAAATTGATCAGAAAACCATCCCTAATCGACGATCAGCCGGGACATCCGAGAAATGAACCATCAGAATCAGCAGAGACGGCGATGGAAGAGGTGGCTGGAAAGGAATGATCGCAGGAATCAGAGCTGGGTTCCAGATTCCACTGCATTCATCGTTGAGGAAACCAGGCTACGTCGACCAGATGAAAGCTCTGAGAAATTAATGGGTTTTGGGTCATCATCTTCAAGCGGGGGGGAGTGGGGAGAGTTCACCTTCTCGAGGGCGAGGGCGCGGCCGAGATCAAGCTTGAGGCCGTCGTTGATGATGGCCTTGTAGCGGAGCACCAGGTCGCGGTTGTTCCTGAGCATGGCCTCCGCCACCTCCGTCGCCTTCTCGAGGACCTTGTCGGCGTCCACGACGTGGGTCACGAGCCCCCACTTCTCCGCCGCCGCCGCCGTGATCGGCGACGCCGTGAGAGAGACCTCCCTGGCCCTGTTGGGCCCGATGATCCTCGACAGCTTCTGGGAGAGCCCCCACGACGGAAAGATCCCAAATCTGCGCCAAACCAGATTCGAAAAGCGGAGTTAGGAAGAAGAAGAAGAAGATGATGCTGATGATGAATTAGGGTCGGGATTAGGGTTACCGGGCGTGGGTGTCGAGGAAGACGGCGTCGTGGCCGGCGACGAGTACGTCGCATGCGAGGGCGATCTCGAAGCCGGCAGTGACAGCGAAGCCGCGGACGGCGCCGACGATGGGTTTCCGGCAGTGTTCCATCTGGTAGACGGGGTCGGTGAGGGGGTCTTTGACGTCGCCCTTGAAGACGGCTTCCGCCGCCGTGAGGTCGACGCCGGAGCAGAAGGAGCGGCCGGCGCCGGAGAGGACGACGGCGCCGACGGAGTCGTCGGCATCTAGGGATCTGATGGCCCCCGCGAGCTCGACAATCATGGGGCGGGTCAGCGAGTTGAGGGAATTGGGCCGGTTGATCACCACCTGGGCCACGCCCGAGGGCAGCCTCCGCACCAGGATCAGGCCTTCTTCCCCCGGAGCAGACCCCATGAGAGAGGCAGAATAGAGAGTAGAGAGAGAAGCGGCGGCGTACAGGAAGCTCCTCCGGCTCAGCTGCTGTAGAGAGAGAGAGAGAGGGGGGAAGGGAAGGGATGGCGGCGCGCCGGCCGAGAACTCGTCCGATCGGACGCCGGAGATGATATCAGCGACATTAAACGGATAAGCTTCTTTCCTGCCCCGCTATTCTTTGACCAGATATTCTGACCAATTTTAGGGATGGGCCCTCTCTTTCTTTATGGGGCCCATCCCAGCTCAACTAACCGCCCATGAAAGATTAAACAGGGAATTTTCATGGAGGTAAACGTGGCATGTTTTGAGTGGCTGAGTGCGTGGCAAGCCCCTGACTTGGTACACATCGCTATGTGTCAGAGGGAGCAACCGCCTTTGTCGTGACGCAGAAGCGGCGACCGGCATCGGAGTCCAGCGGGGCCAGCTGAGCCTGCTTCAGGTAAAAAGCCCGAAAAATGCGCCTCGAGAAGGGTCCATATCTGGACGTAGGGATCAACGGTCAGACAGGTGACCGGTGAACGGACCGGACGTGACCGCCGGTCACGAAAAATGAAGAGCGGTCACCGGTCGTGACCGGTGTCTCTCTCTCTCTCTCGGAGAGAGAGAGAGACAGGCTCGGGCCGGGCCTTCACTGGGAGGCCGGCCCATCACCGACTCCCCTCTCCCGCTCACCCACGCTTCTCCCCCTTCCTGTGGCGTTGCCTTTGACTTTCCGCCTCGCGCTCGTCCAGGTTATGCTCGCCCTCTCTCTCTCTCTCTCTCTCTCTCTCTCTACCACTCATTTAAATGTTAAAATTTTAGTGATTATTTTAGATGATTACAATAGTTATATAGACGTACCTAAATCTTTTACTTTATCATAGCTTCCCTCATCAGATGTAAGACTCACATCTTTTTTGGCTTGATTTTAAAATAACATATTATCACAAAATATTTCATTTATTTATTATGTATTATATGTATTATTTTAATTATATTATTTGTCATCAATTAATTTTAAATAACTCATAAATTTCTGATACATTAACAATTTTCTATTTTAGAAGACAATTTTATATATATTAATTAATCAAATTATATATTAATATAAAAATAAAATATAAAAATTTATAGGTCATAGGTCAGATCAAGGTCAGAGCCCCTAACCGAACCGTGACGGTTGATCCCTACCTGGATGGTCCTAATTCTCCTTCTGGGCTTCAGGTTGGGCCCAGGCCCAAATAAGACTCACCCAGGGGGAGATACCTAATCTGCTGGCAATTATGGAGAAATCCAGAGAGAGAGAGAGAGAGAGAGAGAGCTGCTGGATCATGTTAATCTTCTTCACTCTCATCACCATATGACACCAAAGAAAATTGGGGCTTCTGTCCAGCTCCAGGAAGAGGAGAGCCGCCGGAGGTGGCAGCGGCGGCGGCGGCGGCGGCGGTGGTGGTGGTGGTGGCGGCCTCCGGCCTCACCTTCTTCGCCGGCGGCGGCTTTGCTGAAATTATTAGGCCACCAAGTGGCCGGGCCGGGTGGCTCTTCTTCGGGCCCGGCTTCGGGTCCTGGAGAATCAAAAAAATTGGATCATTAGGACGGGCCGGGGCGGGCCCTGTTGCTGACCTAAGTAGGGTATAAGGAGGGATTGATACGGGACTAATTAATTAATGCGGGCTTAATTACCTCTGGCTTGGGGGGCGGAGGGGGGCCTCCTTGAGCTCGCGGATGGCAGACTGCGCTTCTACAGCTTTCTGTAACGGGAAAGGGGCTCCATATTATGATTTCTTGGAGCAAAATAAAACATGGGTGGGCTTAATTGAAGACAACGGAGGCCCAGAACTTCACGGGGCTGAAAACAGCCCGGGAATTTAATGGGATCCTGAAAAAAGCCCGGAAACTTGATGGGCTGCCGAAAAAAGCCCGGAATTTTATGGGCTGCTGGAAAAAGCCCGGAAGCTCGGGTCAGCCTGGTTGACGGGTTTGGGTCCGAGCACGATCCTCATCGGAGATTTTTCCAGTTTTTGGATTGAAAACGAGGGTGGGTTCTGGGGACTCACCCGGAATCTTTGGAGTTCTTCTTCCTCTTCATCTGCCACCTGGCGCTCCAGTTCCTTCCTGGACTGCACATAAAGGGCTCGCAATAAGCAGCCCACCCACAGATTTTGAAGGCTTGAAAAAAGAGAAAAAAATAATTGTTCGATCAAATGATACCAAAATTTAGACTTCATTTAAGAAATTCCTAAATCAGATCGATTTCTTCACTTCCCAGCTGTTGCCTGCAATTTTTCTCCTCTCTGATTTTCTAGCGGCCGACATGGGATGCAATGTCTAAAGATTATTGATGATGCCTTGACTTGGGAGAGTTTTTGAGCCGAAGTCAACGGAGATGGCACATAAAAAAATTATCAAAAAATATTTTTGTTTATAATAAGACCCGTCGATCTCTATGAAAAATCGGAACACGATTACTGCTGGGGAACCTGGTCACTAGCTGGCAGCTGGAAGAAGATGACTCCCCTACCTTCTCCAACATGTCCAAGAACTCCGTCTCATCCTCGTCAAGAGCTTTGGGGGGCCCTGGGGTCAAATCAGAAGGGAAAATGGCAGAAATTATTGTTTGAATGTAAAATCCATCCAGTGCTCAAACAGGAAATTTAGAAAAAAAAATTACATTCTAGACGAATATTTTTGTTCTACTTCACAAAATGTACGCCTTTTAGGACTCTGATGGAAGCAAACACTCTGATAAAAGCACCCGAATTAAAGAGATTAAGGACAAAAAGATTGATAAGAACGAGAAGAAAAAAAAAGTTTTTGCCACAAAAAGAGGATCACTTACTGTGCTTGAATCTTTCGTTAAACTCTGTGTCTTTCTTATCTTTGTTCTCTTTCAAGATCTGCAAGAACAGGGATTTTGCTGTAAGAAGAACCCAGAAAAAAAAACTGCCCACCGATTCTGACCGCCCATGGATGGCTGCAGATTATATGAACCAACTCAAAATTATATGAACTCACTAAGAGATCATGGGTGCCAGATGCTAGAAAAGATGAACAATGAGAGATCACAGCCAAGCTTTTTTTACATGAGATATGCAGGCGAACCATGCACATGCTTCATGCCCAGGATTTTTTTGGGAGATGTAAGTCTGGTTGGTCTTAGGATCCAACACCACTTGCGATCAGCTCCCATTGTCCAGATGAATCACCTGTTCATCACCTTTACCAGGAACCCCAGCCATCAGGCTCGGAAACTGGAAAAGACAGAGCGAGGAGCCCTCCTGATCGGGGGAAAAAAAAGTTTAACGCGCTGCTTTCAGTAGCAGTGCCGCGCAAGAACCCTAGCGTAGACTAGATCAGAAGCCCTCATTCTTTCCATCTACATTCGCTCGTTCGATCGCGGAGATGGACACGCAAGTTTCACGGAGATCGCCTGGTTAGCAGAGCCAAACCAGAACGGGCAGCAGGAATCCAAGCGAAAGGTGAAGAAGTAATCAGAGGCGTAAGGCGGGGATCTGTCTAGGTTTCGAGTACCTCGTACAAGGGCTTGTCCCTCTGAGCAGTGCCGTCGTCCACCCGCTCACCCCTCGCCTTCTTCGAACGCTCCAACTGCAATTTCACGATTCGAAAGATGCTAGGGTTTAACGGGGCCCCTCGAATTGGAAACTCCGGGAGGGTGGATCGAGGGGGGCGAGGCAGGTACACGCACCTCTTCCTGCGAGACGAAGGTCATCAGCCGGATCGGAGGGGCCGCATAGTCCCCCTCGTCCGCCATGGCCGAGTCTGCCAAGGCGCCGCGCCGAGGCGGAGTTCCAACCGCCCCGAGTGCAGGCAGCTCGATTTAGGTATCCTTCCTGCAATGAAACAAATCCCGAATTCAGGTCGCAGCGTCTGCATTTCAACTTGGATACGATCAGGTTAAAACAAAATCACCGAATCCGATGAACAATCACAGAGAGAGAGAGAGAGAGAGAGAGAGAGAGGACGTCGTCGTCTTTGAGCAGAGCTGATTCGGCCGAACAGAGAGACACCGGAAGCGGGGAGGCAGAAGGGGGACGAGGAGCTCTGAGAGTTGGAAGAAGAGAGAGAGAGAGAGAGAGAGAGAGAGAGAGAGAGAGAGAGAGAGAGACTCACCGGGATGAACAGCGGTCGGAGAAGGGGCGTCGGGGACTGCCGAGAGAAGGGGAAGGGAATCGGTGGGAGACGACGACTAGATGGAGAAAGTCAACGGACGAGGATGAAGAAAGGGCCCGGGCCCGGGCCTAGAGGCGAGCCCCAAATGGGCTTTTCGGCCGGGGCCTCTGAGCTTGGTTGAGCCCATGTTGGGGCGGCCTGGATTGTCATGAGGCAGCCACGTGTGGCAACGAGCGAGAGAGAGAGAGAGAGAGAGAGAGAGATTATAGAAAGAAAATTATGGGCATTCTACTCCACGTAAAATTTTAATAATATATTATTTATGAGATTTTCCAAGCTGATAAATATATATATTGGAAAAGACACCAAAGAAATCAGTTTATGATTTTTTTACCCGATAATTGGGAAGGAAAATTTGTGGCCAAAAAAAGAAAAGAAGAAAATATAAGATTAAAAGTGAGATTTCTCCCTCTACAACATTAAGTTGTATTTATTTCTTTTATTGGGATTCTTATTTTTCTATAAAAATAAAATGATGTAACCTAAGGAATCATAAAAAAAATAACATTTAATTTGTTTTCCAAGTGGATGATACAACTCATTGAACCTCCAAATCAATTGGAGCAAAAGCCTAAGAGGGATGAACACCCATTAATTGTGGAGTTAGCCCAATTATAAAATTGGGCTCACAAAAAGACATGCTTTTGGACATGTTTGCTTTTAGAGGTTATTTCTATTTTTAGGACTTTCTGTTTTTAATTTTTAAAATTTTTACTCTCTTTAGTTTTAGGTCATGTATATTTTTATACGTTTTACTTTGCTTATTTTATTTTATCCTTCTTCCTTATATTCTTGTTCCCCTTTTATCTTCATTTCATTTCTATTATTTTCATCCCCTTTTTTATTATCCTTATCTTTTCATTTTTAAATTCAAATGTTGACTCTTTAACTATAATACAGTACATTTAAATGCACTACATACAGCTTGAGGTAATTCTAATTTTTATCAATCTATTTTCGGAGTTACTTACTCTCTAAAATTTTTTAATTTTTACTAGTGAATTTTAATGTCCCTTGTAGACTTGAAAGATTCATCTGATCTAATGGATTCAAGATCAACTCCTTGTAGACTCAAAATTCTTTATTTTGTGGACTCAAAATAAGAAAATTTCTTTAAAAGCAAGTATTTGTGGATTTAAAGGTAATTTTTCAACTATCTAGAGTTCGAGTTATATCAGATCATTCAAATCATCATCAAGTCAACACCTTTATTGTGTCAAAAAAAATTGTGTAAGAAAGTCAACTTTAGAACACAAGGTTTGAACATAAGGCATTGGGGTAGCATGTCTATTGGTCTATCTGCTTGTTTGATTCTATATTGTGGTTGACTTCTTACATAAACAAACGAGGATAAAACGGCCAAAGACGGAAGATTTGCACTTTTTTGGGGTTCTGAATCTTTTAGAAATTACTGCCATTCTATTCTACCAGAGCAAGACCAATGAAAGATCCAACCTAATTTTCCTCAGCAAAAAGTAGGTTCTAACTTGAATTATCTAGCTAATGTAGTTGACTTTTCTCAAGAAAACGTGAAAGATGGAAAAATTGCATTTTTTTTTTGGGTTTTTCTGAATCTTTCATAAATAATCACCATTCTATTCCACCTTCGTTTATGGCGGCACCAGATCAATATCTATGAAAGGCCCGGCCCAAGTTTGAAAGTAGCACAGTAATTTTGACAGGAATCATGCATATCAGCAAACAATTGGTTCCAGGTTGACTTCCTTGGGTACTACAGTTGACCTTTTTTCAAGAAAGCAAAAAAAATGCAAAAGATGAGAGAATTTGCATATTTTGGGTTCTTAATATTTCAGAAATTACAACCATTCCACCCTCATGCCGATTTGGCCAAAACCAGATCAAGATCGTTGAAAGAGACTACTCAAGCTTGAGAGTATAGCACAGTAATTTTGATAGGAATCCCGTATCGGGAAGCAACCGGTTATGAGTTGACTTTTTATTTTAGGCCTTGCAGGTGACTTTTTCCAGAAAAAATGCAAAAGATGGAACAATCGCATTTTTTTGGGCTTCTGAATCTTTCAGAAATAGCCGTCATTCTACTCCCATGCCAATTATGCCGGCACCAGATCGAGATCAAAGACAGCCGACCCAATTTGATTTGACACCAACACAGTGATGCAATTGGAATCCTGCATCGGCAAGCAGTTGGTTCTGGGTTGAATTTTCTCGAGAGAAAGTGGCAGAAAATTCAGAAATAATCACCAGCCTACCCTCGTGCTAATTTTGCCAACACCAATCAATGTCAATGAAGCAGCCGACCGAAGCTTGAGAGTACAGCACAATAATTTAACAGGAACTATGCATCAGCAAGCAGTTGGTTCTGGGTTGACTTTTTTCGAGAAAAAAAGTGGTGAAAAACTCAGAAATAACCACCGGGCTACCCTTGTGCTAATTTCGCCGGCACCAGATCAAGATCGATAAAACAGCCTACCCAAGCTTGAGATAATAGCACAATACTTTAGCAGGAATCGTGTATCAGCAAGCAACTGGTTATGGGTCGATCGACCCAGAACACCTGAGCATCGACGCACAGCACAGTCAAGTTTCCAGGTAGTAAGTATGCCCTCGGTGTGTGAATGGGTGGGGGGAGGAGTGCTACAAGATATAGCATCAGATTTTACCGAGCCAAAAGTGGAGAGCTTATTCGGAGGGGATGGTGATAACAGCAGGCCGCTGTCCGTTCGTATGTTGACGCCACACAAGACTTTGAGAGCCGGCTTTGAATCCATGCGTCTCTAGATTGTGTATAGACGCACACCTTTCTGAAGCCTGCACTGAGAGGTCAAGGTCTGCAGTTAAATAAAGTTTGAGATAGAGAATTGAAGAAGAAATAGTGGAAAATGGTTATGGGCATGGCCTAGGACTTGACGATTGGGGCATGCGGAAAAGGGAGAGGGGAGAGGGCATCTCGCCAGTAGGCAGGGGGATAGGAATCCCTGTACTACACTGATAGAACGGATGAAACTAGGGGTGGACCAGAGTGAACGAGTCTATGTTTGGAGAGATGACTAGGATTCTAGTGAATTCTGCCAAGATTTCAATGTATGATAGGAGGGGCAAAGAATCCCACGATCTAGTGACCAAAATGTGAGAATGCCAGTGAGTCAACCATCCGCATGAAACCGGGGGGAGTAGGTAGGAGGGATTCGTACCTTCTCAGCAGTTCATCAGTTAGAAGAAAGAGCCTTGCAAGTGAATTTGTCCTTGACGAGATTTCTCACAGCATCTCGAAGTCTGTAGTAGTCATCCGCCACGTTGTAAACCTGGTGGGAGATTCTGGCATAGGCAGTCGTACGGTCTGCGGGTTCCAGGAGCCCATCATCGCCTTCCTTTGGGGCGTTGTAGTAAATTGGGACCTCGACCCGGAAAACCTCCCGCAGATGTCGCCTCAGCTTTTGCGCGTCTTTGTCGCTTACAACGCCCAGAGAACTGGGCAAGCCCACCATGACCATGCTGCAGGTCATTGCGGGCGGGCTGCCGAGGTAAGTCCCCCAGGCGTCGGCAAGCATCTTCCCCATCTCCAGAACCTTCTCGTGATTCCTCCTGGTGATCCCCGCGATCCCCCCTTCGAATCTGTTCACGAAGTCCAGCGCGTCAGGGACGACGAGCTGCGCGGTGTAGTCCCGGGCTCCGACCCAACCGCTCTCCATCGGCAGACCCTTCCCGTACTCGCTGGACACGACCGGGTGGTGAAGATCCGGCGAGGTGGGAGACTTCCGGCAGTAGAGGAACGCGGCCGACGGCGGGCAGAAGAACCACTTGTACAGGTTGCTCGCGTAGAAATCGGCACCAATTTCCTTCATGTCGACCTCCACATTCCCAATTGCGTGTGCCGCATCGACAAACACCTGGGCCCAATCATCATCACCATAGTGAATTCAATTCCATTCAACCATTGAATAACAATTTCGAACCCGTTCATCCTTTGAAGCACAATTGGAAATCCGCTCATCTATCGAAGAACAATCAGAAATCCGCTCATCGACTGATGACCAATCTGAAATCCGTTCATCTACCCAATAAAAATTTGAAATTCAATCTAGTGGGGGAAGGGAAGGGAGAGAAACTGCGCCACACCTGTTCGACGCCTTCCTCCCGACAGATCTTCGTCAGCCGCTTCACCGGAATGACGACGCTGGGCATCGAGGTGATGTGGTCGATCACCGCCAGGCGAACCTTCCTTCTGCCACCGTCCCTGGCCACCTCCAGAGCCTTCCTGAACTGGTCCACCACCTCCTCCTCGGACTTCACCGGGAACGGCAGCGGCACCTCCACCACGTTTCCACCCGCGCGAGCCACGTATGCCTGCGCCGACTTCTTCACCGAACCGTAGGCGTAGTGGAGCATCACTATGGAGTCGCCCTTCTCGTACACCCCCTCGTAGAACGCCCTCTGGACGTGCTGGAACACGATGGCGGCGGCGGTCGTGGCGTTGTCGACGATGGACACCTCCTCCACGTATTCGGCGTTGATGATCGATCGAATCACCTGGCGCGACCTGAGGATGGACGGCTGCAGGACATCATAGAAGAAGGCCTCCGGATGCCGCAGCCACAGATCCTGCAGCCGCTTCTGCGATGCCAGAACCGACGCCGGGCAGCTCCCGAAGCTACCATTGTTCACTCGCGCAATCCCCGGGTCGTGGTGGCCGAACTCTTCACGGATCTCCCCCTCGCTTATCGGGAACTGCCGCAGCTTCTTCGAAACCCTACCATCCCCCCCCTCCCTGTTGACGACCACACCATCGTTGTCCCGGCGCCCGTTGGCGACCACGCCGCCGCCTCGGTGGCCGTTGACGGCGATGCGATCGGCGGCCATGGCAGCCACCTTGGGGAGATCTGGAGCCATCACCCGCCTGATCGGACCTTCCTCCTCGTCCTCCTCCCTTCCTCCAGCCGGCGGCAATGGCGGGGGGAGGGAGGGTACGATGAAGAAGAAGAAGATGGAAGGGGTATCGACTCATCTCCCACTTGCTCTTTCTTCTAAAACTTATTTAAATGCAGGCGGGAAGCGGGCCCCACTCACCCCCACTTTCACCCCCTTTCCCGCTTTTTTATCTCACATCATGTTTATTATTATATAGGTGTATATTCGCCGTTGCAAGCAAGAAGAGGGATTCTCAACGGGCCGGGCCGAGCCTGGGCCCGGTCCCTTTTGCATTTCATCGGACTTCGGCTGATAATGGGCTTCGGGCCGAAACCCACGGCCCGAAACCTGAATATTCTACAATACCTAATGTAAAAAATGTAATTATGATCTTTTGGCGTAGGGGGGGGGCCCTTTCGTGCGGTCAGTGGGCAGGGTGAGGGGCCCCGTGGCAAGGATTTACTTTTTTGGGGGGCTAATAATAAATAATAAGTGGGACCCCATGGGCATGATTTACTTTTCTGGGGGGCTAAATAATAAATAGCGAGTGGGGCCCATCTGGGTGGAGAGTCAACTTAGCAGATAAACTTGTCTTTTCCGCTCTAGACGCGGCGTGCGCGAGGGGGAACTGATACCGTCACCAGAGTTAACCTACTCCGCGGCAAACCGAAACATATAAACCTCCCCTCTTCATCTCTCTCTCTCTCCCTCTCTGGTTGTGAGGATTATCCAGAGGAAGGATGTTGGGTTCTGTCAAGGTTTGTGATGCTCCGCGAGACAGTAGAAGCGCGTGGACCGCGGGGAGGGAATCTCCACGTGGAACTGAGTCAGGCGTCTCCGCCCATTGGACGTACGTGGGGGTAGCGAGAACCGTGAAGGGATAACGGTTTTATAATGAGCCACGTGGAGCCCGTTAGCTGCCGCATTTATCTTGGTGGGCCCCAATCCCGAGAATCCCACTTTCATAGCGAAACATATGGGGGATATATGATAATGTGCCAAGAAATTAGTCGTGGCGCGGAATCGGTTCCATGGAATCGTCGAAAGACCGATTCTGGGGGGCCCACGAGGGCGGATGATATATTTAAAATAAAATAAACTCTTCAGCATTTTTCCAAAAAATATTCACAAAATTAATGCGACCGACTGAAGTTGAAGGAAATCCACCGTAGAAAAGGTCCATGAACAGATGGAGGATGGGGGGGGGGCGTTGACTTGTGGATGGGAGGTCAAATTTCACATCCCAGGAACTCCCCCATGGCTCTGTTAATCCTCCTCCCCCACCACACCATGGTGGGTAAAAACGACGATGAACCCATGAAAACAAAAGTTTAGGTGAACAGATGGGGCGGGGCGTTGACTTCTCGATGGGAAGTCAACCTTTACATCGCAGGAACTCCATTGTTTTGTTAATCCTCCTCCCCCTGGTCTGATGCAAAAAAAGAAAAAAAAAAGAGAAGATGAACCCATGAAAGGAAAGGTTTTGATGAACAGATGGGGGGGGGGCGTTGACTTGTGGATGAGAGGCCGACCTTCACATCCCAGGAACTCCTCCATGACTTTGTTAATCCTCCCGCTTCCCCTGGCCTGCTGGTAAAACGAAGATGAACCCATGAAAGGAAAGGTTTTGATGAACAGATGGGGGGGGGCGTTGACTTGTGGATGAGAGGCCGACCTTCACATCCCAGGAACTCCTCCATGACTTTGTTAATCCTCCCGCTTCCCCTGGCCTGCTGGTAAAACGAAGATGAACCCATGAAAGGAAAAGTCGATGAACAGATGGAGCGTTGACTTGTCGATGAGAGGTCAACCTTCACATCGCAGGAACTCCTCCACGGCTTTGTTAATCCTGGTGCCCCTGGCCTGTTGCCCAAAAAAAAAAAAAAGAAACGAAGATGAACCCATGAAAGAGAAAAAGGCGGTGGCCAGATGTGGGGATTTTGGGGGGTGGAGGAGGCGTTGACTTATCAACGGGAGGCCCAACCTTCACACCGACGGCCATGGCTGTCTTGAGCTTGACCAGTTCGCCGAGCCGGAGGGAGCCTCCTCCGTAGTCCCTGACGGGGACCACCGGAACTCCAAGGGAATTCGCCAGAGCCGGGATGTGGTGGGTGAGGTACCTCGGCGCGCAGTCGGAGGCGACGAGGACGGCCTGGACTCCCCCAGATGAACATGAACATCAAAACTTTGGTCAACGACGGAGACAACGCACTCTGATCTCGTTGCCATCGACAAGAACATCATATCATTCGGACCCAGATAAATAAATATAAATGACGCGCGCTTCAGGATGCCCACTCGCTCCATAAATGGCCAGACGGATTAGCCATGAACTGGGCACCCAACAGCTACTTCAAATCCATTGCCATAGCTTGGAAACCCAGAAATTATATCAAACCTTGATGGGTGTTCAAGCCAAAAAAGCCTCATATTATAGCAGCATGTTCTTCGGAATACTCCAAAAATGGTGAGGAGGATAGCCCGTGTTGGTCATATGGTCCACAATTCTCTTATATCAATATATATAACTAAAATTTATCAGATAACCTAAAAAAGGTGGGCCTGGTCCAAGTATCTACAACGAAAGGAGGGAATCAACAGCCAGCCAACCTGAAGAGAGACCAGAGGAGCTGGGCGGCGATGAGCTGTGGCGGAGCCCTTTTCTGCGTCCTTCCTGGACATTCTCTCGAGCACCCGGGTGACGTCGTTGATGCCAATGGCGAACTGTTGCTGCACCCGGACGATTATATGTCAACGGAGAAGCTTCTGATGGGAAGAATCTGATGCAACTTCTTCTTTTCTCCCTTTCTAAATTTAGGAAATTATGCATTTATTTACTTCAGAAATCGTGCCCAGTTCTGCAGTTCTTCATCAGGAAAAGGAATATAAAAGGCAGAGGAGCCCTGGCCTGTTCATCGTTTACCATTACCTTGGTCCAGATCTTCTCCGGGATTCCACCCTTTGACAGTCTCTCCAGCTCGACCTCCCTAGGAGTGCCAGGGAGAAAGAAGGAGGAGAGGAGAGAGAGAGAGAGAGAGAGAGAGAGAGAGAGAGAGAGAGAGAGCATCAGAATCGTCTCCATGGAAGGAAGGAAGAAAAGATAGACAGAATGGAAAGAAGAATCTACGATGGGCCTCCCTGACCTGCCGATCATCTGCAACATCTCGGTAAGCCTCTCCCCCTGGATGCACTCAGCTCTGGACCTGGATAATAGCAAACATCTCCATGGGGTTAAGACAAGGGCAAAGCGCAATTGCTTTGAAGCGATCAAACGCAAGGAGTGAGGCCAGAAGAGAAGCCCCCCACTGTTCTTGACCATCATGGGAGGCAGCAGCAAGGGCCGTCGGAGGCGGCCTCCTGGACTCCCCTCCCTTCTTCCTCCCCATCGCCTTCGACCTCGCCCCCACCGAGAGATCCCAGATCCCTAAATAAACCCTAGAAATAACCCCACACGTCTCCTCCCCTCTCGCCGGCGAATCTCCTTCCCGCTCGCCCCAGCGGCGGCACTCTGCAGAGTCTTCGGAAGGCAAGGGAAGAAGAAGAGAGAGGGACGATGCGGGTTCGAAAGGGGAAACTATTTCGTATTTATAGTAGTGGGAATGGTGTCCCCGACCGATACCGCTCCGGCCCGGCCCGGTCTTCACCGGGCCGGGCCCCTAAAAATTAGGCCCAATAAAGGTTGACATGTAGCGTGACAAGGTTCTTAAAGTCATTCTTAACTGAAAAGAAAACCCTCATCTTCAACTCTGAGGTAAGACTGCATCCTTAACTTAAATTATGCCATGATTAACATTTTTATTTTATAAATGTTCAAAATTAGATTGGTTGTATACAGTTTAGCCAATCTATGGGTTAGTAGTTAATTCAAAATCCAACTATTTTTCCTTGGACATTTCATTGAAAAAATCAATAAAAATCATAATGGTAATTTTTAACATATTAAATAAAATAATAGTAACTTTCTTGGGCAAAATGTGACAACCATCCTTTTATTTTTAAATATTTTTAAATAAGATTTCTTTTGTTTATATTAGCTAATCTATGGGTTAGTAGTAGATGAAATCTTGAGATTTTTGTCTCAAACATTTCATTCACCAATAGTAACAGTAATAATAATAATAATATTATTATTATTATTATGATTAATTTTATTTTAATTATTTCAAATAAATAAATTTTAGTTGATTCTTAATTAAAAGTATCATGGTTGTCAAAAGTACACCCTCTTATTTTTATATTTTTTATTTATAACCATTATCTTTTTTATAAACATCATTATGAGATGGATCTTGTTCAAACCTCAATAGACCTACTTGACTAGATCACTGTCATAATATAAGATGGTATAAGCATATGAGACATTCAATAGAGTATTCCTTTTTCTCTTTCTCTTCTCCTTCACTTAGATGACATCATCCCCTCTACGGTGATCTAGGGCTTTATTAACATCTCAATCTTCAACGACATAGTATTTAATATATTTATGTGAGATCACTTTAACCTAAGTCATGTTCATAGACTTCCTCACTTGTCTTACCATTTATTTGGTCCACAAACAATTGTTCATGAGTCTATTCTAAAGATTCAGCCTATTTTTTATGTATATTTTTCTATCTATGAAATTTTGCTGAAGCAAATACTCTCTCCAATGGTCATAATCCCTATTCTGGATCACTCCATTGACCTAGTTCATTGACTCAATAATGCAATAGAAGAGAAAATAGTTGAATAAGAGATATCTCATGATTAGTTGGTATACTAATTTACATGTCACAACATTGTATACTTTGTGAGAGGTATTATCCAAATCATTAATATATATATCTTTATAAGATGGATAGAGTATCATGTTAATTGCAAGGAATGGTAGGGAGTGGTATTTTATTTGAGAATAATACAAATATGAATATTGAAATCTTTATTGATGTTGACCATGCATGATCAATAATTGACTGAAGATCCACCTCTAGCTAATGTACATTTCAAAGTGGAAATCTTATTACATGGTGTAGTAAGAAATATCATTTAGTGACAAACTCAAGTGAAGATGTTGAATTTAGACTGATGAACTATGATATATGTGAAGTATTATGAGTGAAGAGCATTTTAGATGAAAATTAGATAGAGTGCTTGTATCAAATTTTATTACATAAAAAAATCAGTCGTCAGCATAACTTATAACCCAATACAACCTAATTGTGTGAAGAACATATAAATAGATTGACCACTTCATTAAGGAGAAATTAGAAAATGGGCTTACATATATGTATATTGATTGTATCATCACATGATCAATAGGAGGATGTGCTTAGCAAGGGCTTGAGCAAGTCAATATTCAAGAGTATATACTACAAGTTAGATATGGATGACATTCACTCACTAGTAGTGAGGGTGAGTGTCAAATCATTTTATATTTTTACTTTTTAATATTTATACCCTTTATATTTTAGAAACATACTCATGATCTAATAGACTCACCCATCTAGATCTACATCATAATGCAAATAACTTCAATAAAATAATAATCTTCTATTCACACAACACCTTCCTCTAGTGATCTAGGTTTTTCACTAGCATCTCAATTTTCAACGACATTGAAAAATAATTTTACCCTAAAGAGTGCTTAGCTTTTTTTGCCCATTATAGAAAAACAAAAATAAATAGGAATAATGTAATTCTATGGTTAGCATAGCTGTGCATATTCCAACAAAATTGAGTTGTATCAATTAGAGGAAACTTGTGTTCATTAATGTAGTTGTGGTTGTTTCATGTAAGATGTATTTCATCATCAAGAAAAGATTTCTGTACGTTGCAAAAAATTCAAAAAAATTGTCATTTGACACTTGAATATAATTATAGTACACGGCATGCTGAAATGTTACCACCATGTGAGCATGTAGGGACAATATCTAAGAATAATGAGGGCCTAGAAATCTCACAGAAAAATGGGTCGTAGGTTTTCACGGTGAAGCAGTTCAAGAAAAAACAAGAGAGAAAAATATCAAACTAAATGAAGGGGGGAGTATGTGCAGTAAATGGGAACTCTGAGGGTTAAAACCGAGAAAAATAGGAGCTGATTTTGGAAGAGGAATTTTCGCAATCAGCCACTCTTTTGTCAAATTATTGTTTTGAATCTTCACGAGTTCGTTTAATGACACTTGTACGTCAGAGAATTGCCTTGTGTATCATTTGTGGTCCATCCTTTTCCCTGATGACAGGGAAAGAGACGAGAGAGAGAGAGAGAGAGAGAGAGAGAGAGAGGTAAGCAGACACTGCCCCTTTGGGGGCAGACGTTCCTCCATCTCGTCTTGTCGTAGGACCATGAAATCTGACGTCGATCCAAGAACCATGAATTTCAAAGATAGATCGATGGGAGAGAGTACTGTTTTTGATGTGACAATGTCTGGTAATGGAGAGAGAGAGAGAGAGAGAGAGAGAGCCCTTCTTTACTGCCCCCAAGGAGGCAGATGGTGTAAGGCACCTCCCGGGAGTTTGGACTCGTCGTGTTCTTTCCAATGGGAATCTTCAGAGCGCTATATATATATATAGATAGATAGACAGAGATAGAGATAGAGAGAGAGAGAGAGAGGAATGATGTCCGCTGCCATGGCTATTGAACAAGAGGAAAATCACAGCCAGGACGTTTGGCGTCGTAGAATGAGATAGAGAGAGAAGGGGAGAGAACTGTTGAGAATGGGGGGGGGTGACTGACAGAGGTAGAGAGAGTGGACGTTCCAGAGAGGGAAGGAGATCGACAAGACGGACAAGATGACTCTGCAGCCCGCCGCTGTGCGGTTCTCTCCGCAATGGAATGAACAGGGACCTCGGACCTGCGGGGAGGGATCTCCCACCCTCTCTCTCTCTCTCTCTCTCTCTCTCTCTCTCTCTCTCTTTCTCTCTCCTGCAAGCCATTCCAAGTCAGCATTCAGTGCCACGACGAAGCAGAGAGGGAGAGTAGACAGGGCGTAGCCAGAGAGAGAGAGAGAGAGAGGCTGGGGCTCTAACTCGCATTCTCTCTCTGTAGCTCATTTATTGTCACCCTGATGAGTATTCATGGCATCGAACGAACGACTGCAGGTCAGGCCGTCTTCTGCTCCTCTTCTCATGTGCTGCATGTTGTCGTCTTCTTCCTGTTCCTGTTCCTCTTCCTCTTGTTCTCCTTTCTCCCCTCCGTGGGCCCCCCCTGAACCGCGGATCGGTATCTTCCTCCTCTCTTCTCTGCAAGTCTAGAGAGAGAGAGAGAGAGAGAGAGAGAGACCGGGCTGTACGGGTTCTTGACTAGTTTTTTCCTTGTGGGCTCGCTACCATGGGCCTGAATTTTGTGAGAAATCGCGCGGGGAATCTCCAAAATCCGGACTTTGATCTTGTAATCGCATTAATTTTTATTATTTTGCCTGTTTTTTCTTCGCACTCTGCATTTCCAGTTTTAGCAGGTTTATCAATCAGGTACACGCCTGGAAATGTGGGCGATTCTGACGGCGGTGAAGTAACTCTCCCCCCCCCCCCTCCTCCCTGGGCAATCGGGCCGACTTCCCCCCGCCGTTTTTCACATTTAAGGAATTGGGCACGGGCTCGACGGATTTTCCTGCCGGAATCAGCGCTTTCCTCCGTGGGATGTCGTCGTCGCGTAGCGCTCGGAGCGGGGGAGGGGGCGTCTCTGATTGAGGCGGGCTGCTCGGGGAGCTGGAGGTGGAGACCAGAGTGGGGAGCGAGCGGTTCTCTGATCGGAGAAGCTGCGGCAGCGGCGGCGCTCTATGGGCCTGCTCCCCGTGGCCCCCCGTCGGGGAGGGAGCCTTCTTGGTTTCCCCGGGGATCTCTAGGGGCCGCGCCGCCACCACCCTCCCGCCGGAGGAGGACCCGATCCCCCTCCGGCAGAGGGCAGCGGGGGGGTTTTTCTCCTCTCCTTGTGAAGGCCGCGGAGGACGGAGGAGGGCCTCCTCCGCTCGCTCTGACGGCGACCTCTGATCGCCGGTGCCTCGGGCCCGCCGCGAGGTCGCCGGCATTGCTCTCGCTGCTCCCGCCGATCTGCCCACCCGCGGCGGCGGCGGAGAAGTGGGCTGCTGTTCTTGGGTTTCTTTTCCAGGGGCTTCTATCCGCGAGGAATCGCGCTCTGGTATTATGAGGAGGTTTTCCACTGTAAGTGCTTCTTCTTCTTCTTCGATCCCTGCTGCTGTGGGCGTTCCATCTTCCTCTCCGAGCGTGATATTTTCTGCATTGATCTGAGATCGAGACAGAGAGAGAGAGCTCGAGGCAGGATCTGGGTCCAACGCTGATCTCCTCTTGTTTTTCCTGCGATCATCCTATGAATCTTCTCCTGCTGCAATGCCTGTACACTTGTTCTAGTCGGTCAACGATCTTCTTGAAGAAGGCTTTAGTTCCTTTGCCAACGAGCTCACTCGGCGAGATCTTAGTGCTGTTCTTCTGGTTCATTACGATTTTTTTTTCCTTTTTTTTTTGTTGGTTGACTGGCTCGAGATCCCCTCCGAAATGGGCTTTCATCCCCTGGGCCCTGATCATCCCGGGATTCTTGATTCATTTTATTTCGCTTGGGATTTTTGATTGATCCGGGAAACTTTTTGACTGATTCGGTTCTGGGTTTGGATGGCTGTTCTTCAGCTCCTGAGCGCTCTTCTCCTTGCTGCCGCCGTCCACGAAGCTCGGTGGGCCGCCGCAAGCTGCCGGCGGGCGAAGTCAGACCCCGTCCGCCCTCACAGCGTCTCCATCACCGAGTTCGGGGCGGTGGGCGATGGGGTGACGCTCAACACCAAGGCCTTTCAGAACGCCATCTTCTATCTCCACTCCTTCGCCGACAAGGGCGGGGCCCAGCTGTTCGTCCCGGCCGGCAAGTGGTTGACCGGGAGCTTCAGCCTCATCAGCCACCTCACCCTATCTCTGGACGAGGGCGCCGTCATCCTCGGGTCAACGGTGAGCTCCCTGGGTTCGACAGTTGACCGATTTGAACTCCCTGCTGATGCTCGAGATCAATCCACCCTCATTCAGGATCCAAGCGACTGGCCGATCGTTGACCCCCTGTCGTCGTACGGCCAGGGGAGGGATCCGCCACGTGGAAGGCACCGGAGCCTCATCTTCGGGTCCCACCTGACCGACGTTGTCATAACGGGTGAGTTGGGGGGGAGTGGGAGAGGATCCAACGGCGGCGGGCGTCTTGACCCATCTCCGTGCAGTAATCGGACGGGTCTGATCGTTCCAGGTGGCAACGGGACCGTTGACGGGCAGGGCGGCGTCTGGTGGGGATGGGCCAGGAATCGCACCCTGGACTTCACCCGCCCGCACCTCGTCGAGCTGATGCACTCGACCGGGGTCGTCATCTCAGGTTTGACTTTCAGGAACTCCCCATTTTGGGCGATCCATCCCGTGTACTGCAGGTCCGTCGCTTCACCTGTTCTGTTCGGTTGACTTTTTTCTCTCTCACCGACCCCCGGCGCTCGGTTGACTTTCTCCTGCTGGGTGAACAGCCAGGTCCTCATCCAGAACATCACGATCCTCGCGCCCCCTGATTCGCCGAACACCGACGGGATCGACCCAGGTAAGAAACCATGTTTTTTTTCCCTCTCTTTTTCTTCTCGCAGCTCCTCATGAACGTTGACTTTTCTCTCCCACTGTGTTTTCTGAAACACTGGAATGCAGAGCTGATCCCTCAGCATTCTTCTACTGGGGGATGCTCAGGATGCCTAATTTAGCAAAATCTAAACATGGGGAGAGACAAAAATGGAAAACCTGTTCATCAACCAATCAGCTGGAGGAGCTGCCTTGCTCTTGTAGGATTAGAGCTGCGGGTGGCCAGGATCTTCCCTCTCTCTGTACTCTTACTCATGGCCGTCATGGGCTGGTTGACTTTTAGCAGGCGTCAATTTCTGGCCGATTCAGGGGGTTTGGGGGCTTAGATGGGTTCCTGATCTAGGCCAGATATTTTAGTTGACTTTCTTTTTTTCGTAAAAGAAACCCCGGTCTCTTGTACGTAGCTAGCAGGCGATTTTGTTGTTGGATTCAAGAATGGTTCTTCTCGTCGAAAACCAAAAAAAGAAAAAAAAACTATTTTTGGCCGGGGAATTTATGTTGAGAATGATCTTGAGATCGATGGCGGGGCATCTGGTTCATGTGATCCCGCTGATATCTGATCTTGGCCATGGCCTCTTCCTCTCGGACTCTTCCAGACTCATCCTGCAACGTGTGCATCAAGGACTGCTACATCAGCACCGGCGAGGACCTGATCGTGGTCAAGAGCGGGTGGGACGACCGTGGCGGCGCCGCCCCCACCGCCCGGCCGAGCTTCAACATCACCATCACCCAGATCACCGGCTCGGGCGGCGGAGGGATCGCCCTCGGGAGCGAGACATCAGGCGGCGGCATCTCCGACGTCCGGGCAGAGGGCCTCTCCCTGTCCAACTCCAGGAGCGGCATCGCCATCAGGGCCGGCGGCGGCGGCGGCGGCGGCTACATCCGCAACGTGCTCATCTCCGACGTGACCATGACCAATGTGGAGACAGCCTTTGTGATCACCGGCGGTGGCGGTGGGCACCCAGACGGTGGTGGTGGCGGAGGCGGCGGCGGGCTGGCGGCGCGCCCCTCGGTGCAGAGCATCACCATAAGGGACGTGGTCGGAGAGAAGATCAAGCAGGCGGGGATTGTGGAGGGGGTCGAAGGTGGGAGCTTCAGGGACATCTGCTTCTCCAACATCGCGCTCCTCAACGTGCTGTCGGAGCCGCCGTGGAGATGCTCGTACAGCGAGGGCTACTCCGACAGGGTCTCGCCGGAGCCCTGCCCGCCGCTCCGGAACCCGATCCCCCCCAACTCCTCCGCCTGCTACTGGCCTGATCGCCGGAGAAGAGCCCAGCCGTCGAACGGCACCCGCCTCATCAGCGCTCCTGTGGAGTTCGCCCCCTTCGCAGGCTGAGCTAGAGAGAGAGAGAGAGACTGGGAGAGAGCTAGAGAGAGAGAGGGAGACGATCATCAGGAGATGGGATCCGCCGGCGGCTGCCGGCCGGTCGCCGCCGGGGGGGTGGGGGAGATTGATCCGTGCCCAATTTTTTTCTTCCTTGCACAGTTTTTACCTGAGACGGTAGAGCTTGCCGATGTAATAAATAAATTGAGATCAGATGTAAACGAATACTGCGGCATTCGTGATCCGCGCTCCAGAATCATCCAAGTTCCAAGATTTATGAGCGCCGGCCACACGAACTCGAGGACCCCCAGCTGATCGCCGGCCGGGGCGATCCGGCGGAGCGTCGCCTCATCTGGGCTTGTCGAAGGCGTCGATGTTCTGCGGCTCGCACTCGGGGCTGAGCAGCCGGACCAGCAGCGCCGTCGTCGAGCTCATGGAGACGGCCCCGCATGCCGCCCACCTCAGGCTCCTCGGAACGGTTATCCTCGGGCCTTCATTTCCCATTGCAGAAAATAAAAAAGCAAAAAAAAAGAAAAAAAATGAGACCATTATCGGTCGAAGATGGCAAGTAGATGATCCTCAGAACAGCGCCCCCTCCGTGAAAGAATCGATAGAAACAAGGGACCAGCTGGTGCAGTGAGTAAAGGAGACTTCTTTGACTTTCCTGCTGAACCAGCCCACGTTTACTGGAGGAGCAGCAGCTGATTCTAGACCGCTGGGTGACTGGGACTCATGCAGGAGAAACCCAGGTGTTTCTAGATCCGGGTAACAGAGATTTCATGGATTTTCCTGGAGAAGCTGCCGCTTCCAAGAATCTGGGCAGCTGGGGGATCCTATTAATCCTCCTGCGGCTGCCGAGATATTGCAGAGGCGCAAGATCAAAGAAGCGCCCTCGAGCGCCAGAAACAAGAATGATCCTGGATTATTGAATGATGCCTGAGAATCAGTCCGCCCTAGTTAAAAATCAAAGGATATGATCCCGGATGTGATTGCGGGCATGGCGACAAGAATGATCTCTAGGTCGGGCATGGAAACGCGACCCTTTTGGGCGCCTGCTGGTGGAGAAGGGCCATCGTCACTCTGATGGCGCCGGGCAGGGCTGAAGCGCTTCTACTGGTGTCAGGGAGATTCGAAGACGCAGGCCAGGGAGATTCGAAGACGCAGAAGCCGGGGGGCGGGCGTTCGCAGTGAATGAGATGAGGAACACGGCGAGGAAGGCGCAGATTCCTGGGCTCGGAATGTGGGGAGGGGGAGGGGGGGCGGTACCGTAGTGGAGGCGGCAGAGGACCCAGAAGCCGAGAGCGCCGCCGACGGAGAAGATGCCGGCCGTGTGCCGCATCAGCCTGGAGCAGGGCTTCGCATCGGACCTCATCAGCTCCCCGTCCGACATCCCCAGCGCCCTCCGCAGCGCCATGGCTGCTGTCCCCGCCCGCCCGCCCGGCAGGAGCGTAGATCGCCGCCGCCCCTGGAAAACAGACGCCGACTTGCCAGAAGCACGACGACCTGGCTTTGCCTTTGCCTTTTCTGTGGAACACCCCGACCCGACCGAATGTAAAAGATTATCTATGTATACCGCCGCCAATGGAAAACCCTCCTCCCCGCCCACACCCACCTTCTAATCTCTCTCTCTCCTCTCTCTCTCTCTCTCTCTCTCTCTCAAGAATTGGGCTTGGCTCCGAACTCTCAAAAGATTATCTGGCAAAAATAGTAATCTTGGAGAGATGCTCGGCAGCTCCAGCCCCCTTCATCTTCCAAATTGGAAGTTCCAATCAAACCCACCGACCAAATCTCTCTCTCTCTCTCTCTCTCTCTCTCTCTCTCTCTAGAGATTATCCGGGAAAATTACTAATCTTGGAGAGATGCTCGGCAGCTCCAGCTGCACTCAGCCCGTTCCGGAGGGGCTGATTCTCAGCGTATCTAACCCGCCCCAACACGGTTTGGGGGGGAGCTGATTCATGCCCTCTCTACGGAACAGTTTATAATGAAAATTTCAAGTTATCGGTGGAACTGCCGCCAGAATCATCAAACAAGTGCGCGCCATATCTAGAGAGAGAAGGAAACTCATAAACCTTATAACCCTCTCCTGGCGACTAGAACTGGGACACGTTTTACGAATCCTGTTTGGTCAACGCATCCTAAATTTCAAGAAGAAGAGAGCAACTGGGAAGCACAGAGCTGGGCCCAACAAAAATTTCCCGAAGCCTCAAGACAGGGCCCTCTTCACAGAGCGGCAAGAGCTCTCTCTCTCTCTCTCTCTCTCTCTCTCTCTTCCTTTTCTTTTTCCTTTTTTTGTATATACTAGAGGGTGGTGGCTAATTCCTGGGCATCTTGGAGCTGGGTGACAGCCCCCCAGGGGCGCCATGGCAGCGCTTCAAGAAGCTGTCCAGGGTTGACTGCTTAGCGGGGCCGCCCTCTGCTTCACGAGAGGCGTCCAAGGTGTTCTCATGGCCGTCGAGCACCTGCAGGGGCAGAGCGGGAGAGGACAGCAACAGAGCACCTTCCATCCATCATAAGTCAACGGCCAAGAATAATTCCTAAACTACGAGCAAGAAAACAGTTCCAGCTGCCAACCGATCAGCGGAAGAAAATCTGAGAGATGATCGGAAAAACGGCAGATTTTTAAAGGGAGATGAGAATAAGATTCAGAAATCACCTGCCCGAGATCCTCCAACTTCCCCTGAACAACGTCCCTGATAATAGGAAATAAAAAATAAAAAAAATCAGGGCTGAGAAAGGTCAACACGATCCAAATGAACAATCAACTGAAGCTGAAACGGAAGCGCCTTACCACATGATGTCGTCAACTGTTTCACTGGACAAGAGGTAGTACACGTTGACCGAGTGTACCTGACGCCAATTTGGGAAAATTCAATTTTGAGTGGTCAGAGAAAGTGGATCGTCACACACGGAGACCTCAGAAAATAAAGCATATCATCCTCAAAAGAGTATACGCAGTGCCTGTTCATTCATCATCGAGGAGAACCCATGAAAGATGGCAAGCTAGAGGTAGCTGGGTTTCCATGAGCGATCAGATTACCCAGGGTTTTGAATGATAGTCTGCGTTGTCTAATGCCCCCCCCCCTGCCCAATATTATCTCTGACAACTGATTGATGCTAAAAAGGGTCGATTCTCTCTCTCTAAACTCGATTTCATAAACTGCCTTTTTAGCCCATGAGGTCAAAAAGAAACGGAGACGGAGACACATTGAAGATAAAGCATCACGCTTCCAGAAGAAGAGGCCCGAAATGCACTTCCACTCCCCACGTTGACTTTTGGGACTTCCAGCCAGGTCCATGCCCCCCCCCCCCCTCAAAAGATCATATATGTATAGTATATATATGATGAGCATGTCCGTGTATAAATATGAAAGTGAAATATAGGAGTTTGCGACATTTACCTGCCCAATCCTGTAAGCACGGTCTTCTGCCTGGATTATATCACCTGGAGTCCAGGACAGCTCAGAAAAGATGACTGTGCTTGCAGCTGTCAAAGTCAACCCATACCCAGCAGCTTTAATGGAAAGCTGCACAAAAACGGTAGCATGCCTTTGGTTTAGGATGAAAGAAACAAGTGAATAATAGAAAGCTCCCACACAACATGATAACTAATCCCAAAGCTGCTGTCTTAAGTAATCCACAAGCACTGCAACTGTTGTTTGACCAAGAATATATGTATATATATATATATATATATCTGTACTTATGGATGTAATTCTTCCCGCATCATGGACCACAGGAGCTGCTCATTTAGAAAGCAGGTTTCCTGTTCATACCCATAAATTTCTCCGTGTACCAGCTGGATCAGACTGACGCCAACTAGAAAATCAGACACTTAACAGTCACGAGATTGAACCGACCTTCCAGTCCAGGTACTAAAGCTCTCCAACTGATCATCGGAATAAATTTCATTCAGAGCTAAGATATTAGCTTGGCATCTAATGTATAGGTTTATCAGAAAATCACATCCTAGAAGCTAATGACCACATTACAGTGCAGTGTTGGAAAAAAAAAAAAAAGGACCATCAGTTTTGAGGTGGAGGCATCATACAACAGCTGCCTTGATATCATCTTTCTCCTGAAACTGTGAGACCAGTTCTTGCCTAGTTGATGAAGGTGTGCTGCCATCAATGCGTATACATCCTACTTTCTTTTTCTGGAAGCATTAGGAAACTTAAAATTAAAATAATGGTGAAACACAAGGGAAACATGTGAAAGATTATTAACTCAACTTACAAGAAGAAATTTGTGTATTGCATCAAGCATGGGATGATGATATGCAAATATCAAGAATTTACAGTCTGCCTGCAAAAGTGTTGAACAAATATCCGATGAATCTCCATACATGAAAAGATATCACATTCACTATATTAAACAAAACTAACTGCAGCACACAAGGGCCTTTAACCAGGTTTTGGATAACGTATTGCCATATCCACACAACAAACAATCAGCTAATCAGAAAAACAAACACAAAATCTCAGTTCGGACTTCAATAATATTTTACTGCTCGCCAATGGCGTGTACTGGATCATGACAGCATTTTCACATTATTGATGACATGAAAAAAGTAAGTAGAATGTATTTTTGAAGAAGGTACCATATTCTGGTCTATTCCAACAGCAGAAAATGGAAAAGTTAATTTCGATTTGACTTAATTTTTTCACGCAATAGAAGGAAAAAAAATGAAAAAAGAACAACAAATTTGGAAAGCAAATGAATCACCTAAAAGTTCTTTACCTCAATGACAGTGCTCAAGTAGTCAATGACTGCTGGGATCTTAGCTTCAGCTGAATCGTTGTATATCTGCCGATTATAAATAAATCAAACGTCGTAAAACGATTTTAGTACAAGGTCAAGATAATGAACGTGAAGATCCATCGCTTACTACTAGTATCATCATTTCCATCGCAAGGAAAAGTATTACATCAAGAAGCATGTAACGCATAAATATGGGGTTAAGAAAGATGGCAAGGAATGCGTAGTATATGGTGTGCTGATTTACAATGGATAACTTCAAACCTCGGCTAATAAATGTGGTAGCAATTTGATGATGACAAGTACTAAAAGGATGGTCACCGAAACATTTCTCATATTTTTTGGGCATTTATATCTTATTTCTTCTCCAAATTCATATTTTTGTTAGCATTAAGAGATGCGTGTAGAGCCGATGGAGGTTACTAATTTGTTTCCCTTCAATGTTCCACTTCACTCGCTATATCTAGCTGGCATGAAAAATGAGAGGAACAAAGAAAGGTATTGGATAGTAGCCTCTGCTTATAATTCACGTGGAATCGTACTATTGTGTCAATTCACATTAACTGTGATACAATAAAAAATGAGAGAAGAGAAGGGGAAAAAATCGAATTCATTCGTTAGTTTAGGTGAAAAACACAGATGAAGTTAGCAGGAGTACCTTGTTGATAATGTTCCTCTGAGAGATTTTCAGTGATTCAATCGCTTCTGCAGAATCAGACTCCTTGATATTTCTTTTAATCACTTCCAACTGCAGTATAAGAAGCAGCATAAATGCTTCTGTACAGCAGGTAACTTCTGTACAGCAGTTTACAATTAGACGATAAATATTGAATTCAACAAGTTTGAAATAGTAAACTATAGTCCTCTTGATGATATGTACTCAAGGGCACCGCCTGAACTACCAGGAATGTTTACCTAAATTTTAAAGTAAAAAGCTAGAGGACCAAAGGGACAGGATTTCCCCTGATTTTAATAACTTGAACCATGATGGAAATGTGCCCCTAAAAGTCTAAAGCTTGAGCACATAAAACATATCAAATGCACCTAATGTATGATGAAATTGAAGTACTCCTAAACTTTTCATTAGCAGAATCATTCTTCATCCTCAAAGATTCGCTTTCCATAATGAAAGAACGATTTGCCAAAAAGAGAGCAAGGGAGTCCCAAAGCATGTAAGACCACAGATGAATTCAAAGGTACAGAGACTATTACTTTCCATAGATATAATAATGCTCACAGGAATTTTGAATGCCCTAGACAAATCACCTGAGTAACATATTTGACCTACCTCACAGAACAGTGCACGAACCCGTTTCAGATCCTTTTCGTCTAATTCCAGAAAGACCTAGGCAAAGTGAAAAAATGTAGTCATTTTTATGCAAATTCAACACACCCATATGATGATACAATCAAAATAAGTAAATCGAACGATGTGAACACTAAAGCTGTATCCTAGGTGTTAGAAAGTTCTTAGCGTGCAGAATCCATTCAGATTGCTCCATGAGAACATAACAACTTTCAACCGAACGGTCAATCACTGGCTTAAAGTAAGCCTGCTTCAAGTGGAAAGCCAGGCGAAAGATTTGAAAAAAGGATCACAATGCAGCTTGGAAGCATTTGGCAGATCGTCTGGCGTGTTCATTAGCACACTTTTCTTGTTAAGACCACGAAGAAAGATAGATAAACAAATATCACACCACATTTAGTGCATTGCAGTCAAAGTCCTTGGCAAGGCAACCAACTGCTGCCAATGATTATTTCAAAGCATTAAATGTAACGAAACTGTCCATCTGTTTCTCCAAAAATGTGAGGAGAAAACGGAAACCAGTCCATGAAATCAGGCCGAGACACGGACACAGAGAGTAGCCATGAGAGGTCCCCTTCTCCTCCCATTGCCATAAACTGCGGGTGATGACCCTGATAAATGAACGCACATAGAGAAAATTGAAGCACAAAACGGCGTATCAACTGGTTGTTTCTTACATATCCAAAGTCGCAAAATTCAAAATCAGGCAATTCACAAATGAGAGGGACCAAGTAATCTTCTAGAACAAGCATATTTCTAGGGAAACTAAGAAATGTGTTACACAAAAGAATTGTGGCATGATGATCCATCGATCAAATTTGGCAAATGAGGCACAATATTTAACTAAAATATAAAAACCCTGACACTCATTATTAAACAGGAAGCACAGGAGAACAATCAAAAGGAATTTGTAAAAATTATATAGTGATGTCAATGGTCAAAATTTAACATTCAAGAACGAAATAGTAGATAATATGAAATAGCGTGCCTTATGTTGACGCTTTGAAGTACAATATTAAGAATTACTTGGTGTAAATATTAAGCATTACTTGCTGCCTACGCTTTGAAGGAAGTTCAGTGAGCACATCTTTCTTGAGCCTGCGAATCATAACCGTTGCTTTCATTAAATTGTGCAGTTCCTCGTGGTTGCACGCTCCTTGATACATGCCAAACAAACTCTGGAATTATTGTTTACAAACCCAAGTTACAATTAACCAGGATGGAAAGTACGGCAGCATGGAAAGTACAACAATAAGAGGAAATATCTACTTACACCCTGACAGTACCGATTTCCATATTCGTGGACATTCTTGTACACATCTGGATGCAATGCTTGTAGCTGCAAATCAGATTGTATCAGGGGAAAAAAAAGGATGCAATGCCTTATTGGAAGACAGTAAGATAATCATTCGGGGAGGCACCTGCTTGAAGAGTTCGATTGGTCGAGATAAAGCAGGAGTCCCAGAAAGCAAAATTGCATATGTCGCTTTCTAAAATAAACATAAGACGTCAGAAATCCAACTCTTTAGGAAAAAAAAATGCCTAATGCCTGATCAATTGTGCTACTATTGCTCTGTGCGTGTATGAGAGAGAGAGAGAGAGAGAGAGAGAGAGAGAGAGAGAGAGAGTCTGAAGAATAAAACACACATTATTCTCCAAGAATAAGAGAAAGATTGAACTGTTGTCCAAAGAATAATTACTAGATTATGAGGATGAGAGAGGGTTCTAATGGTCATCTGAAAAAACAACTGCCAGTGTGTGTGCGCGCATGCGTGCGATACTCTGGGTGTGTGAGAGCGAGATAGAGAGAGATACGATGAGCGAGGGTTCTAATGGTCATCTGAAAAAACAACTGCCAGTGTGTGTGTGCGCGCATGCGTGCGATACTCTGGTGTGTGGGAGCGAGAGAGAGAGAGAGAGAGAGAGAGATACGATGGAAGGAGCTTCTGAGGTGCAATTATCTAAACCACAGTTAATGAAACTTCATGGAGTTTGGACATGCAAAAGCACTGAATATAACTGGATTGAGCCGAATAAACCTTTTTTTTTTTGATAAAAATAAAGTTGAGGTTGGCAATTGTTAAGGGTAATATGGAACATTGCCAACAGTGGGACGAAAAAGCTTCCAAATAAAAAAATAAAAAAGAAGAAAATAAGTAATTACAAGGAAAAAAACGATGTCGTTCACCAGAGGTCTACAACAAGGTTCTTCCGTCACCCTCATACAAACAAACTCATTGAAGGACGAGAAGTGAGGGCAAGCACCTCATAACGCAAGGTTAAACGAAGATAGCACAGAAATTTAAAATCAGAATGTTAGCATAGAGAAAAAGCCTCTTTCCTGTTGTACGGTGTTGGTCTTATATATGCCAATTTGTCCAGCTTGCCAACACATTCTTTTGTTCGGGAAACCAAAGACTAGAAAATAGGATACAAACAAGACAAGATAAATTTTTCCAGTACAGGAGTAGACGGAAGCATAGCGAATGACATGAAACCAACCAAAAAGAGAACGGAAACAGCGAAGGAATGGAATTCTTCGCGTCATCAACATCAGAGATTTTAAACTTGATGCTGTTATGTAAGTTGAAGAAACTGAAAAGGCATGGGGAACACTTTTTGGAATATAGTCTCATTCATCTGGGATGGAGGAAGAGATTTGGAAGCAAGAATATCTGGTTAGCATACTGGTAAAAATCATCTCTGTCATGGATAGAAGCACTCTTTAACAGAAATGGGAGAAAGGTAAGAAGTTCAATTTCAGAATAGCGTATCATACTGTTACATTAGGAAGCACTAGATATTGTATGACATCTCAGGTTGGGATATTCACATTCCTTGTTTTGTGAACATTAGGAAGCACTAGTTCGTTGCATCTTCCGTAAAAGTGTGATCAGATAAGAAAATGATGAATTCAACAGAGTTTAGAACGCTTCTGCAAAAAGAAAGGTCTTTTTTATTCAGTGGGGAACATGTGACATTCATACAAATACAAAAAAGGTAAAAAACCGTGGTAAACCAAAACTGCAGTAAAGATCAACGCTGCGGTAAAAGGTGTTTCACATAGGCAGAAGGTGTTTTTTTGTCAAAACTGAGTCCCTAGTAGAATGCTTTGACTAAAGTTAATTATGCATATCACAATAAATTAATAAAAATGCTTCAGTAACATATCTGTAGAAGGTGTGATAGCGGACCTGTATAACAGGAAGTGAAGCACTTGTTCTCTTTGCTTGTGCGTTCTTCAAAAAATGTGACTCATCTGCAATCACAATCTGAACAAACATTCATTACATTAATTTATGCAAAGAATCCTATTCATGTATTTAAACAGAAAATCACCCAGCATTTGCTACTGTTGAGCAGCATTCAAACGATTACTCAATTCCCTTTCTATGCCATCATCATCAATAATCGACAACTATATGCCATACAACCATGCCCATGTTGACAATTGATATCAACCTCCACGTCCCTAAAATCATACTAGAAGCATCCACAAATATATCAACCTCCACTTCCCTAAAATATCCTCAGGGCCCTATCAGCGTAAGGGGAAACCCATCCACATATATGGTATGACTCAAACTAGCTTTAGCTCAACAACGAATCAAGCCCCCTACCTCCCAGAAGAACTCCAGAAACTAGGGAGAACCAACTGCCATAACAATAAAGTAATTCCCAACAAACAACATTAACTCGGACAAGTTTACTTTCCATGGGTCAAAAATCAGGTAATGAGATGTAAAGATTACGCAAGTTTTTGAGAGATATTTCATAAAGCACCCATACAAGTTACCAATGGATAAGAGTGCACTCATTCATAATACTGAAATAATATTGTACATAGAAGTATCACAAAATGAAAACCTTTCACAGAGCCAAAATTCATAACATTGTTCCACCAAAAGAAAAGGTACTGATGATTCAGAGATTGAATCACAAAAGAAATCCTAATACAGCACGAAACTAGCATTACCCAAGCCCGTCAAAGATAGTCAAAGTGATGACTCACATTATTAATTGTCAAACTATATTTTCATTCACCTTGAATTGTGTCTCCAGAAGTACATCCTGTAGTTTTTGAGCAGTGTCATAGGAAACGATGTTGAACACACCATCAAGACGAACAGATGCTTTACCACTCGAGTATTGTACATCAAACCCTCCCCGATTTGATCCTCCTGATCGAGGCAAGACAACCTGATAATTTGGGAGGATTTAGGGAAGTTAAAATCATGACTGTGATGGAGCTAATATGAATACTAAATAAAAATAAGAATCCAAATAGATGCAGAGAATACAGTAAGTAGAAGAAATGTTTTAACTGGATGTAAGGCATCCATGACTTTCTTTTTGAGAGACAGCAGATTCATGTAAGAAGCTAATCATAGTTTCCCTGGTGGTCGATTTGTAAGCATACGGGATATCAATGCAATTTTACATGCCAATGTGAGACCATTCAATGGTACAGGTCTACTACAGATACTCCCCTATCTCCAGAGTTTCTCTCAAGGAAAAAAGATATAAACCCACAGGGTTAAAATATAAGCAACATCTACAAACCCGAATTGGCATAGAAGTGAAAAATAAACTCAGTTGACTCTGTTTCAAGGTTCTGAGGTTTATCATGAAAAACTCGGGCTACGGAGAAGGAAAATAGGAGCTAGGCAGGAGTAAAACTCCTCTTCTGTTTTCTCACGGATTTTTCTTTTAAGAGGAAAATCATTTTCTGGGACTAGTCAAAATTCTTGAAGTTCACAGTGTATTGCTGCCACTTTCTAAAATGGCAAGATGAAAAACGTTTCCCTAGGTCTCTTTAAATAAGTGTTTCGTATCGTTCAGCATGTGAAACTCTCATAGAATGCTGAATCAATGAATCTACCTTTGTCATTCGCCCTCTCCAATTTGGGGAAATGATAACTAAGCGGACAATGGCTAATGTTAACTCATACATCAACTACTGTCTTCCCTATAAGTGGATTGATGAGATAAAAGCAATAAAAGGGAAATCAGGAGATCAACTTCATGATTTTCTGACCGAAGGGCAGCTCCTGGACCAACTTGAGAAAATGGGTAGATATTGCTCTGGTTTGTTGGAATCCATGAATCTGGGAAGTCCAGCTGTATGTCTTTTTATCATATTTTTCCTGCGTTGTCCCTCATCCCAATGGTCCCCTGGCAATACATAATAGGAGTATAGCTGTATTTCATTGCGCCCATTCTCAAGGCTATATCTATTTTCATTCTTCCAAAATTCCTTACAGTCGAAAGATATTCCACCTCCCACAAAATAAGATGACTCCAGGCAAGTTGACACTGGGTGAACTGGATCTTGTCACATCCTGAAGGCTTGTGTAGTACAACCAAAACTAATTCAGGAGGTACCAATCCACGGCAACTTGATTCCCTTCCGAGCAAGTCATGTACCCCCCTCCCAACCAGCTTGTTTCACGAGAAATGATAAGAAAAATGGATACCGTGACATGACGTGATAAGAAGATACTATTGATCACACTAAAATCAACCCACCTTCACCTCACTTTCTGTATCCACTCCGTGTCTATAGGATTGCATCAGAGTTTTCCTGTTTTATCAGAAGTTTCCAACAAGGGCAGGCCATCATAGACTAACTACCGCACTGTGATTGGTAAATGCGATGAAGATACATGTATCAAAGGTAAAAAAAGATATATAATGCAGCTCACGAATGACATGTTCTCTAATGAAATATCATATCCTACCATTTCAAATCGAAAATCAAAATAAGAACTTGCAGCAGAAAGTTTAGAAAACATGCCAGTATATCAGATGGAGGAATGTCGAGCCAATGCTGAATCGTCTGACAGAAAAAAAAAATATTATTAGGCATCATTGCATCCTAAGATCTAAATGAATACAGGCAACACAACATACTCCGCTCATGAATAAAAAAATTACGTATCTAAAACCTTACTGTTGCCCAATGTAAACGCAATGAAGAGGGAGTAAGGACAAGAACCGGCCAAGATTCACGAATGCAGGCTGTAAAAGCAATAGCCTGCAATGAATAATGTAATTATGTTGCTATAATGTTAAAGGCTAGATGAAGACTGTTAAATAGTATATCATAACAAAATGATCTTCCATACAATGGAAAATATTTAATCGCCCACGCATATTCAGATTGTTGAAACTAGTCCCATCGTCTAGTGGGGTTGCAGCATACAGAAAAATCAGGAGGAGATTGAATAAATAGTACAGCAGTGTTAATAGATGTGCAGTGGTGTACAGTTTATTCTTAGGGAGGCATTGTAAAAGCTATTTCACCAATGGTTCATATTCTCTAGAGATATCCTCAGGAAGTTTGGCTTGATGCCCTTCTAAGCCAGTGTCTTTGATAATATATGATGATATCCATCTTTTAGAATTATACAAGACAAAAGCTCGTGAAAATTATAAAAATCAACAAGAAAAATGCATATAATCCCCTAGAACACCCAGAATAAAATCAAAATCAGAAAGCTTCCTGAGTACACAATCCTCCAAGCTCGTCACTATATCCATTACAACTGACAGCATAAGATAATAACACAACAAGCGGGAACTTTTTGCATATTAGACCCTGTCAATAAATTATCACGTAATCTTACTACAAATGCATTTGCATGCATTTAGCTCCTCTTGTTCGTGTAAATATGCTGCTAAATACCGACTGTAACCCTTTTTAGCCACATATAAATTGACTGTGACTAACAGTTACTTATAACCCACAAAACAAATTGGCATTCAACGATTTCCCTGACCTCTTAATTCGTTTACTTATAAGGGAGTATTCTAAACCAAAGTACCTCTAATTAAACAAAAAATACTGTAATCTGTAAATCCAACTTTTTAGTGCAAATTAATGCCAGATGTATAAACGGGGTAATATTTACCACTGTTCATGCAAGAGTATTATTTATGCAGCGAACTCCAACACTGAAAAATCAGTGAAATATAGTAACAGTGCAGTGCACACCTATCCAAGTATCTTTACGAAAACAAAATATTGTATCATACAGTTAATTGTAATCTACGACAATAACTTCTAAAGTAAATCCACAAATTGGAGCTGTAAAATTTTTGAAAGGTAGAAAACCAGTGCCTGAAGAGTCTTTCCAAGACCCATCTCATCTGCAAGCAGTGCCCGGCCTCCATGACGAAGTAGAAACCTAAAATAAAAATAAATGAACTTTCGATAACTTAATAAAAAAAACTGACAAGAGTAGACATGCATGAATGCATAGATAAATACAGTCATGAATTTATAAAAAAGGTTCCTCAAGCACCCATAAAATCAAGATAATTTCTTTCGAACGTGTCGATGTTTAATACGAAGTACATAAAGACCCATAAATTTCACTAGAGTCACAATAGTACAGACATTTAGAGCTCAAGAACTGAGGATAATCTCCACCATAAAATTGATCTTTGTTTCCCAGCATCTTTTGTTTTGTTAGTATTGCTTTTCAGTATTTCAGTCGCCTACTTGGAGAACTGACAGATGCGATGAATCATGAACTGCTTTTGACTTATTAAATCGACAATCTTGTGAACATGTCAACGTCAGATTTGTGTGAGGTGCATGAACATCAATTTTTACGATTTTTTCACAACCACATTACAGCAAAGTATGATAAACAATGGGGTATTCTAAAAGGAAAATGGCGAAACATAAATGGAACGGGAAAACTTCCAGGAGCAAAGGAATGCAATATTACACACTAAGATAAACCCAATTTTGTTTTCAGTAGATTCCAGCGAGAAGAAGTGAACAAAAGAGAATAATCTATCCTAGATGGAAGGCATGAAAGCAGGCAAATGAATCAAAGTTCATAAAGATAATTATTTTCAACGGAACACCATTCTTTATTAGAAATAGAAAACAAAACCTATGAACAAATAGTATCGAGTTACGATCAAACATAAATGAATAATTCCCAAAAATACACCATCCGAACAATATCCGTCTGGTGCAAGAAAATTCATGGTATTTATATCTTCTCAAGTGACACCAATTATTTATGGAGACAAAGCTACCAAGATATCAACAAAACCAATCAAATCATGCAATTACAAGCGAAAGAAAGCTGAAAGAATATGGAATAACAACAACGGCAGGTGTACATCCTGGAAAGGAGTTGATTATAAGCCGGCTGATTAGTGGGTATTTTGGAAAACTCTGCATCCTGGGTATTCTGGAAAATTACAGCTTTAAAAAGACAAAGTGAATGAGTCTGAGAGCAGTTAACAGACAGACTATCATTCCGTCAATATTCTCACCAAACAGCATACAACAATGAAAACATAATTCCATGGAATATTATTTTCTAAGCAAACGATAACAAGAAATTCCTGAATAATATGCAAAAAGGGAATACATAAATTTCATGCACCATGCTTCCCCAAAACAACAGAATTATCTGAATTTGAAAAAGTGCCATGCTTTATACCTGACACCATCTCGTTGAAAAGGTAGGAGCTTTGCTTCGATGAAGCTGGGCATCCTGTCATATAAACCTTCCCAAAATATTTGTAAGTGCATAAAATGTACTATATAAACGTTATGTTACCGTGCAACTAACAATACGAGGAATGTATACGAATAAGTCCATAATCATTGTCAGGCAATGCTCAAGTATCAAAAAAGACATTCAAAATAACCAAAGCAAAGTAAGAAAGAAAAATTCAACCACTCATCGAAGTAGAGATTATAAAAAATATATCATGCCAGCCTCAACTAACTCTCCATCATGTAGATACCAAACTTGTTTTCGCTTTCGCATGGATAATGGAAACATCAAGAATACTACCTGAAACACTGATAACACGGTATATAATCAGGTTGTCAAATTCAAACTTAATTAGCAATGAGTGGAATATACTTAATAGTAAGGTTTTACATTGGCCAGCCTTGGGCCAGACTGCTACATGCATCACAGACACAAGATGGCCCCTTTTCTTCTTCCCAATTGTAGGGGTTGGCTGGATCTGATTTAGGAAAAACGAGCAGTCTACGCTTTAGTAGGTACAGTTTCACTCTTTGCTGAATTGGTTGGAGGGGGGATCCTTAAGTTTTTGTGAAAGGGATGGCTCTTATCATGCATGTTCTCACTGATATGATTAGAAAAACCAAATTTAGTTGATGTCGCTTTCATCCACACTTCCATTCTTGTGGACACTTTTATACGAAAGAAAGAAAGACTTTCGTCCTTATGTCTATGATAATTCTAACAAGACAAAAAAACCAAGAACCTTCTGACTTATTTAGATTGCCTTAGTTTTATTACGATACTGCCATAACAGTCTCCTAAAAGGGGTATGACAGCCAAAGAAATTGCCACTGATGGCCTCAAATACTGAACAACCCACCAGAAGAAAAACTTCTAGAAACCCTCAAACAATGGCACGAAAAAAACTGTTGGTGCAATGGTTATACAAACACCTGCAATTCAAGGATAGGTAATAGCAGACCTTCAGTGAAAGGGTATGCCTTTAAAGTAGAAAGTCAAGACTTAAAAACACAAGAAAAGAAGATTAGACATCACCATGACGACTGACTTTTAAGTATCAGATAAGCTCGTAAAGCTTATCTAACTGTATGTCTCAATCGAGTGACCAACAAGCATTGGAGAAACATTCTTCGATCAGACTTATTTTGTAATATTATTAAGTCAAATCCCGAGTTCAAACCAATAAATCTTGATCCCAGTTTCCAAATGCAAACCAAATCTGGAAAGCCATTACTTTCAGGATTTTACTCACTAATAAATTGAAAGTCAAATTTGACAAAAGACCATGACATACAAATAAAGCCACAGCAGAGATGCAATATACCTTGAAGATCTGGAGCAGCAGACGCAGCAACAAGGGCACGATGCACTAAAGGATCCAACTTCTGCACCTGTAAGGACACAACATCATTCAAGAAAAATATAAATGGATAATGCAATAATTCTGAAGTTAAAAAACGGACTTTTTAGGGTCATTGGGGCCATATTAGGAGGAGAAATGGAATAAGATTCCTCATGGTGCATGATATGGTACTGACGCAAAAGGAGAAGATCAAGAGTCAAGGTGCTGAATTTACGAAAAAATAAGATCAAGGATCAATTCTTGCAATTTTCTTTGGGCAAGGTAAATGTTTTCCGATTTCGAGCAAACTTCTCTCAAGTTAATTTTAGATAAAACTGCTTCTCTCAAAAGCCATCCACCCAAAAAAGGAGATTTGCTCAACAGTCCGTGATAAGAAGAAAGATAAAGACTAGGCCTTCTGAGATTCCGCTTTCATTTTTGCAAGAACATTGGAAAGAGATGTAGGAAGATTACCAAAAAAACTCAAGCATTCCACAAGGAGGGCCTATGTCCCGAGACCACCAAAACCATCGTTTATTGCTTCTTCTGAAAAGAAGTGAGAGCGATTTCTAACTTACCAGGCTCACTCATCATCTGGGCCATAGACAAAAAATCTTACTATTTACCCTTGATCATGCTTACTGGGCAAACAAATGGTCATTATCATGCCTAGCCTCAAGTGGGGAAGAAAGGACGTCCTAAAGCTACCCCGCAACGTCATAAGCAATGAATTTGTTGCATACAATAAGTTTGTGTCAAGTTATAGTCAGCACCTTCATCATCCCTAGCTCATCCTATGTTCTGCTTTCTTATTCTCATGTATGAACAGATTTTATTGAAAGCAGTATCACAGCCAGTTCACATGCATTTCAAAGGTTCCACCTACGATCATTTACTCAAAAAACTATGCACTTAAAACATCAAAAAAGGACACGATAAGAGATTACAAATATTATATCAAGCCATATCTTGCAAGTGGCTAAGTTTGATAAAGGACTAGACGACGTGAGCTTGACCATACCTCAACGTTTGCACGAGTAATTCTACTGAGAACTTCTTCGGCTGCTAATAGAGATGATCCCGGAAGCATCCATAACCTGAGGACATTACAAAGATAATTTCATTATCGCTGAAGAACATTTCCTATTAAAGAGAAAAAGACATCAAGACCCAAAATAACTTAAGATACAGATGATAAGGAGAAACCTTTCTTTTGCATTCCAACATGTTCTTGGAATCTTATGGAAAGCATCCACAAGTATCTGGAAAGTGTAAAAAATATGTAAGGGAAGGTAACTATCCCATGAAAATTGAAACTAAACAAAAAGGAAAACCGTGTACTTGATTATAAGCAAACTTCGCAGCGATATCACCACTAGCATGAAGATAAAGTCTGAGGGAAAGTTTTGGAAGGTTCCCTGCATTATCATTCCCATGAAAAGTAAAGGTGAAGCAGGGTTAGCAATCAACGATTTCCAAATGTGAGAAGTTTGGAACGTAATAAAACCCAAAAGAAAAAATTTGGTAAATAATAAATGAAAATTCAAAAAGAAAATAAACATGAATTTCGAGAAGAGCGTGAGGAAATTTTACCCGTTTCTCTTGGTTTATCCAATCTTTGAGAGGCTGAAGGAGAGAGTGCTCCTGCCTGGGTCGTAACAGAAGAATGAGAAGACAGTTTATATTTTATTTTACTATGCAAAAAATACAAGCATCTTGATCGTATGTTAATTACGCATGTGATTTGGTTAGCACAACAATTGGCGCCCATGAACAGGACCAACCTTGGGGCATCCAAAAACCTAGCCTGAGCCATCAAACTTATCATGAGACCCAGACATAGCTCAAACTCAATTAAAAGCCCAGATAATAGGCTACAGACCGGAAGGAAAAGGGGCAGAAGGAGAATGGCATCAAGGACTGTCCCAGGCATGGGAACCATAAAGGAAGAGAAACATAAAGCGTGTCAAGCAAGAGGCATATGGGGGAGAGGGCTGGCACAGCATGTGAGGTATGCCAGGGGAAGGATTAACAGAAGAGGGAGAGAGTGGGAGCTGCAGAGCGAATGGAGGTGTGGCAACTGGATGGGGAGAAGGTGGGAAGCTGCCAAGGGAGGGTGTAACAAGGATGTGGCTGACCCGGGTAACAGAAGGGAATGGAGCACAATGACAAACGGAAGTGCAGGATTTCCGGCTAAGGAGATGGGTGGGGGAAACAGAATGGGTCAACAGTAGCCATGCAAAATGGCCGAGGAAACAGAATGGCGTACTTACTTGGGCCAGGTCTAAGCAGAGATCTGGTCCAGAAGCAACCAAGCTACCACCATTCTATGGTGCGATTTTAGCTTTCGAATATCAGGTTACAATTCTCGCTCTAAATGAACCAAAACACTGCATAAAAAACTAGTTTTCCCAGTCTACTGTTGCTTTCTGGATAATTTCTGCCAATCGTGACACATATGTAACTCCTCTACTACCCATTCGGGGTGCTGATCAATACCTATTTCATTGAGCAGCTTCCGTCAATGAGAATGGACACACAAGGAACGAATAATCTCACAGACAGAGAATTGATAAGTTGGCAAGATCCTATGCTCATGTATCTATTCTGAAGTTGCTCCGAGTCCTGCTGCTTACGTTGCAAGTGGTAGGGGGTTTATTGTTTATGTCTGCGAGAAGGTGCTCTAATTTCCTCAACTTTGTGATGTGGTATCTGAAAATATAAATTATGATCTATTTTCATGGGGGACGTCTGATCTCTACACAAAAAATTCTGCATCAAACTCCATACTTCCTACAGGGCAAGGTACGGAACCGTGAAGTAGGAAGGCTCATTCTCGCTGCATTCTGAAAGAAACAGAGTAAAATAAACTTGTACAGCCTGTGGGACCTGGCCGTCCGTGGGCAGCAAAAACCCTAACCACGTCTTTCTTGTTAAAAACCGAGAATCTGGTCCCGAGAAATCCCCCCCTCCCCCCGCATGTTGGCCAAAATATACCCGCAACTGAGAACAAAAGCCGCACAAGTTGCCCACAAATCTAAAGAGAGATCCATCGCACGTACCGTGTTTCTCTGGTGAATCCGGTCCGTAGTGATCGGACACTGGCCGACAGCCTTCAACGGGGAGGACTGCTCGTACCGGGCCCCCAGGCTAACCCTCGCCGGCGACCGGCCAGAGTCACCTAAGACAGGAAAGAGGCCACCTCTCGAATGGTCATGCTGCGGCGGGGCCAGCGGTGACGCAGAGGGAGATGCTCCAGCAGCGGGAGAGGGAGAGGAAGGCCAGGACGTGGAAGCAGCAGCCGAAGAAGCCTTCCTCTCGTTGATCTTCCGGATGGCGTCCCTCTCCAGGAAGTCGAGCTCCTCCGCGCTCGGCTCCCACCCGTCATCCAGCTCCATCCCCCTCCCCTCCCTCCACCGCTCTTCTCCTCCCCTCAGCCCCCGCCTTCCCCCATTACCAGGGAGGAGCGGTGCCAGCCTTTCTCGACAACTGAAGAACCAGTGCGTTGTGTGTCCTCGTACCTCCATTTTTACATATACTTCCTTCAAATATTTCTCTTTTGTCATTCTTCCCCTAGTAGTATCATTTATTAAATTCCGTCATCCTAATAACTGGTTGACTTTTTCACGGTCAATTGGGTCAACCGCCCCTGGGTGGACGGGCAGGGGAATCCACACGCCAGCGGTCCTTTCCCGCTTAATTGGGAATATAATTATGGGTAATATCCGAGGAAAAAAACTCTAAAATTTCAGTGACGAAGGCTTGACCTTTTGCAAAGTCAAAACTCCCGCTATTTCTTGATTCTGAGTTGGATCCTAGTGAGGTTTGACTTTTTGGCTATAAAACTTTTCGAGGTCAATTCAGTCTCAAAAATGTGGTTTTTACTGACAAAAATCTACTAAACCGTAGTCATTGACTTTATTGTGCGTTGACCCCCCAGCAGTTTTGAAAGAGCTGGGCCCTGGTTAGAACAGTCAAGAAATCGGTCGAACTGGGGCGATGATAGCCAGCATTGACCTTCAGCTACAATAAAAAAGGCATTGACTTGTTGGGTGGATAAGTCCGCATCACTTGAGCACGTAGCTAGGTGAGACGAATCCCCCACCCTCAAAAGAAGATCGCCTCCACAGAGGGACCGAGCTGAGGGCTTGCTCGAAACGTGACAGATTACGCTGTCAGCATAGCCGTCGAAGATTTTTGTAGCGCTCAGGCACGGAGAAAGAAGAATCTCCCTCTCTCTCTCTCTAGCACCACCTCTCCCTTTCTCTCTTCTTTCCCTCTCACCCTCACTCTCTCTCTCTCTCTCTCTCTAGAGCTCCATCTCTCGCTTTCTCTCTTCTTTCCCTCTCAACCTCACACACTCTCTCTCTTACTACTGCTACATCTGAACACTGATATAAAGGTGCTCCATACGCTTCCCATGATCGTCGTTCTCACTCTCTCTCTCTCTGTATCTCCGTCTTTAACACCTGCAACACCCGAACGCCGTGGAACCCATGAAGTTGGATATGGGGTTTTGTCTTGGAAGGAGGCTTCTTGGAAGGCACCATGGCGAGGTGTCTGTGCCCCTCTCTCTCTCTCTCTCTCTCTCTCTCTCTTCCTCCCTCCCTCCCTCATCGGCATATATATACAAATAAAGTATTTTCATGTGGCTAGTTTGACATTTGTTCCCAATACGTGATAAAACCGGCGCTCTTTTTCAAATCACTGCTGCTCCCTTCTCCCCCCCCATCTCTCGGCGCGAAGAAGCTCTCAGAGGGTCGAAGAATTCCGTGATCAGGACCAGGGTTTGTCGCCGTTCTTCGTAATTCTCTTGTTCTGAGAGATTCTCCCATCATTGCTCCCCCTCATCGGCATCATCTTGTTTAAGAATCTTTCCGGTAATGCCCTCGTTATCGTATGCATTTGTGCGTGTTTTCCGATGTTTTCGTTTTATTTGTATTCCCGTAATTTGATCAGTTTCTGATTTCGAGGATTCCTCTATGATTGCTCTTCCGTTTGATCGCTTCATTTTTTTTCTTTGCCGAATTATCCTGCCGTGGATTTGCTGGCTCTCGGCCCACCTCTAATTGCTCAGTGCATTCGTCTGAATTTTCTGCTCCTACTTTAAAATGATCGGCGATTCCATGGTTTCCCATTCTGCTGCGACGATCAGCGGCAATGGCGGCCATCCCACCCTTTGTTCATCTTGGATGCTGTTCTTACTATCAAGGGAAGTGCTCATCTGGATTATGGACGGCCGGCAGGGTGTTATTCTGTGGAGATGGGGGAGAAGCTTGTTCTGGCCATGCTCGCGCTGTGGACGTTGTCATCCCCGTTGATCCACGCTTCGTGCGATGGCTTGGCGAGGATAAATCTCAGGAAGAACAAATTGGACCCTGACCTTCTGAGAGCGGCAAGAACCGTGGCGAGAGAGAACATCTGTCTCCAGGGCCGCGGCCTTCAACAGAGCTTGGGCGATTCAAACATGGATTTCGTGTCGTTGAAGAACTTCATGGACGCCAGGTACTACGGGAAGATCAGCATCGGCACGCCTCCACAAAATTTCACCGTGGTATTTGACACGGGAAGCTCCAATCTGTGGGTTCCATCCTTGAAGTGCTATTTCTCCGTGAGCCCCTTCACTCCATTGGCAACGATCTGTTTCTCTAGATTTTTCAAATTATTTGTAACCAAAAAAGCAAAAAAATCTACCCAGCGATTTACAGTTTAGCTCTAACAGGGATAAATTTTCCTCCCAGATCGCCTGCTTCTTCCATTCTAGGTACAGGTCAGGCCAGTCATGCAGTTACAGGGAGAACGGTATCACCTCAAAGAAGACACTGCGCTTATTTTTTTTTCATATTGAAATTATTGGACATTCTTCCACCCGTTTTTCGCAGAATTTTCTTCGCGGCTAAAAAAATACAACTGGGGGTTTCTTTCTTTTCAGGAAAATCAAGCAAAATTTCTTATGGCATCGGACTTGTCTCTGGATTCCTCAGCCAAGACCATGTGCGAATCGGGAATCTATTTATTAAAGACTATGTAAGTTTTCCCAATTAATAACCATTTTTTTTCTTGGGAAAAGATGATGGTTTTTGCCACCATCTCCGTTAGATACTCTCCTAAAATTTACCATCCTTTCCATATCCACATCTGGCACTGAAAATAGATCGCATAATTTGCTCTATAACCATGGGACATGAACTTTCAGGTATTTACGGAGGTCAAAAAGGAGTCAAATCCCATACTCTTATTAGCAACTTTTGATGGAATACTGGGGTTGGGATTCCAGGAGATCTCCGTCGGTGGAATCCCGCCTATCTGGTATCATTTTCCTTGATACCTTGTTGATCATAAAATAAGGCCGTCTTTTGAATTTTTTTGTTCGTTAAACCTTTTGGTTGTGCTTGTCCACAGGCAGCCGATGATTGAACAAAATCTAATCAAGGAAAGGGTCTTCTCCTTCTGGCTTAATCGGAATGTAGACGACACAGATGGGGGAGAGATTGTCTTCGGAGGTGTGGATCCGCATCACTTCAAGGGAGACCACACCTTCGTTCCTGTCACTCGCAAAGGATACTGGCAGGTAAAAGGACTTAATAAAAAATTAAAAAAAAGTTGAATTGATCTCTCGCTTTTGATTGATTATTCAGTGTTTCCTTTTGGGTAATTTCCAATTGATTTTTTGTTCTTTACCTCTTCTGCAGTTTGAGCTGGGCGATTTTGTGATAGGCAACGAGTCGACAGGTGAGGATGTTCTAGTACTCAAATGTATGGATGACTTGGCGTAGGAAGAGATTCAGATAATTCTCGTGTCCTTCAGGTGTTTGCCCCACTGGATGTGATGCTATCATGGACTCTGGGACTTCCATGTTGGCAGGTCCAACTGTAAGTGCTGTCTTTTTTATCTTTTAAGGAATGGGATTTGGTGGGCTGTAGAAATATTCCCGTGATCACAAAGACGAGGCTAACTCATTGCCAGTTGATTTTGATTTGGATGGCCCATTAAGTCTCACTTTGAATTAAAATAGATGGTTGCACTTTGGTTGAATTCACCTCATTTATTATGGAGTCTAGGACGTCTTTGTTTGCAGATTAAGAACAGTCCCATATTTTCTTGTAATCGAAATGGATATTTGGGTATAAACAATGTCGCTGTTTAAAAATACTTGGATGTTGTTTAGCTATATATATTTTGAATCCTGTTGCCCTCCAGATTTTGTGGAGTTGCAATAGATGATTCTACATGAATATGCCATCCATTACCATTTATTTTTTTACTGTCTGAAGCATGCCAAACATGTTTCAGATTTTAAAACGTTTCTCCCTCTCTCTCTCTCTCTCTCTCTCTCTCTCTCTCTCTCTCTCTCCCCCTTTAATGGAGTTAATCCCCGATCTCCTGTTTGAGGCCTCAGGGATAAGGGCTTCACCGAACCCTACTGTCCTCCCTGGAAGGGGCTGTCAATCAGCTCCTTGGAACCCTCCCATATCTATAATATATATATATATAGAGATAGAGAGAGAGAGAGAGATATCATGCTGATGCATTGATGCATGATCTGGCATGGCATGGTTTCTCGTTGCTTGCAGTCTGCTGTTACCCAGATCAACCACGCCATCGGAGCGCAAGGGATTGTCAGCGTCGAATGCAAGGAAGTCGTCTCAGAGCACGGGTTGAGAATGTTCGAGCTCTTAACCAACGAGGTCCTCTCCATTTCTGCACCCACCAGCATATTTCCTTCAAGAAAATTTCTCTGCAATGGCATCCTGAGCAGCCTCCCCTCAACCATGCAGAGCCAGGCCCACAACGTCTGCGGTCATCTCGGCCTCTGCAGCCTGGATGGCGCCATGAAGTCAGTTCTTGTAGCCCCCTGCTCCGGCCTCCACTGCTGTCTCCTACGAGGATAATAATAAACGCCAGTTTTATTTTATTTTATTTTATTTTATTGGTGAAGGAGGAGCCCATCCAGCATGGGGATCGAGTCCGTGGTGGAGAGGGGGAGCAAGGGAAGATGGTCCTCTGGTTATGATGACGCTCTCTGCAAGAAGAGAAGGAAGACCGCCGTCTGCTCCGCCTGCCAGATGGCCGTCGTCTGGATGCAGAAGCAGCTCAGGCGGAACCAGACCAGGGACAGAATATTGAAGTACGTTGACGAGGTGGGCCCCCCTCCCTGCCTCCCTCCCCACATTGACTCACATTGACCCACATTCAGCCACATTCATTATGATCCGCGAGCTCGTCCTATGAATCTTGCTTGGAACTCTGGACTAACGGGTGGTGATGTGGATGTCATCATCAATGCCCGATTCAGCTGTGCGAGCGCGTGCCCAGTCCCATGAGAGAATCGGCGGTCAACTGCGATGAGATTCCAAGCATGCCAGATGTTTCATTCAGAATCGGGAGCAAGAATTTCAGACTCACTCCGGATCAGGTAATGGGTTTTCGGATTCCGCTTCAGGTGTTCTTTTTTTTCTTCTTCTTTTTTCTGTTCTCGTATAATTGGTTCATCTTCGTCACTCAAAATGAATGGAAAATTGACTGCAAACCACACATTAATCTTAATATTCCCACAGAACCAAGTACATTATCTGATAATAAAGATTCGGAATAATTATTTTTGCTTGGAAGAACATTTGGTGGATGGATGGATTCCCAGAAATGAAACGATCATATTTAGTCAGCATTTTTATGGGATTTTGTTGGTTTTCAGTACATCATAAGGCTGGAGCAGGGCGAGACCACCATCTGTCTCAGCGGGTTTGTGCCTCTGGACGTCCATCCTCCCGGGGGCCCCCTCTGGTACGCACCACCCCATCCTCTTCACTGCTCCTGGTATTTACAGGAGAGAGAGAGAGAGAGAGAGGGCCTGAACGCGTGGCTGTGGATGATGCAGGATTCTTGGGGACGTCTTCATGGGAGCGTATCACACGGTCTTTGACTTTGGGAACCTCCGAATAGGATTTGCCGAGGCTGCTTGAGCTCTGCCCCGCGCCGTCACTCGGTCTCCTTCGAGACGCGGCGGAAGGACTTGCTGACCTCCTCCGGATCAAGGCGTGGCTGACGGCGGGTGCGCAACCGAAGAACCGTTGACTTCGAGCAAAGTCAAACGGGGAATGAGCAAGGTTGCGGGATGCTTTTATATAGAAAATACGAAATTCATAGCATTGTGGAGGGCCAGGGCCAAGCCAGAAGTCAACGCTTGGGATGCTGCTGCGGCGAGAGAGAGAGAGAGAGAGAGAGAGAGAGAGAGAGGTGGGGGTCCCGAGATCATTCCGCCTAGCATCATAGAATAGGATATAATATTTATGAAGGCATACATGCATGTGGGCTCCCAGATCAGAGGGGCTGCTGCTCATCCGTTTGCAGAACGACTCGGTCAACTATCGCGGTCTTCTACTTCAGAGGGAGGCCGTCCAGGTTGACCTTCCAAGCATGCAGGAGAGGGCAAAAGTCAGAGTTCCGGCCACCAAAGCCGCTGACTTCTGGCATCGAAAGCTACCAGGAACCCAGAACACGGATGCGCCGCTCATCCACAGTGTTGACTACGAGATCGTATTAGGTTCGGACAGCCTCATACATTCATCGCGCATGCTCTGTGTTTCCTTGTCTGGAATCAAATGGGTGGCGCTTGATTTCCAGGCCGCCCCGGGCCCTCATCCCTGGCCCGGTGGAGATCGGGCCTTCTGCCGTTGACTTACCCACCGGAGGGAGTCAACGAACGAGCTAGCAAAGTCGTCTCCTCTCCTCTTCGGGGATTTGGTCGCGGCCGGCAGCTACACGTCCCAGAATGCATCTTCGGGGCCTTCATCCTCGGCCCAGTTGAACGCCCTCCGCCGGGGGGAGGCGGCGGCGCCACCCCCGCCGCCGCCGCGTGAGCTCTTGGTGCTCGGAGAACGCCGTCCTGCGACAGAGTCGGGGTCGGCGGCGTTCCCCATTGCCAGTCTCCCCACTCTCCCAAACGCCGCCACTTCATCGGACTTTGGCCCTGCTCCCCTCGCATCCCTGCTGCCGGTTCTCTTCATCCTGCCTCCGCCATGCTCATCACCGCCGCCGCCGGCGGGAAGCTCCGATCCCGGCGGTCTTCTCCCTCTGAGAAAGCCCGCTCTGGAACGACCCGCCGGTCGGATCCTCTCTCCTTTGACTTCCCCAGCATCTGGGTAAGAAGAGCCGACTCCCATGGCGGGCCCAGAATCGCGGGCTCCATCCTCCTCCTCCTCCGAGAGCGCAGTCCTCCTCCCTCTCAGCTGATGCCTCGTCCTCCTCGTCCCGCCCTTCCCTCTCGCGACCCAGTCGTCGAACTGCAGTTCATCATCTTCTTCTGCGTCTTCTTCTTCATCGCCGGCGGCGGCGCCGCCGTAGGGCTTGAGGCTGTGGACGACGCCCTTGGGGAAGAACCTGGCGGAGGGGAGGCCATCGAAGGGGCGCAGGATCTGGGGGCCGTCGCTGCGGGACCACATGTCGAAGCCCCCGGGCTTCTGGAAGCGGTCGGCGAGGACCTTCAGCTGCTCGTCGGCGGCGACCGAGAAGAGGTTCGGGGATGCGGCGGCGCGCTCCACCGCCTCCCACGGCCGCTCCAGCTCGGAGATCGCCGCCTTCAGCTCCGCCCTCTTCCTCATCTCGTAGATCTGCCGCTCCCTGCAGAGACGGGCCTTCAGCAGCTGCTTCGCCTTCTTCATCTGCATCCGCTTCCACTGCCACTTGGAGACCCCCCCGGGATACGTCCTCGGCCCCCCGCCCATCCTGATGACGCTCACCTCCGCCGACACTCCGGCGGCGCCGCCGATACGACCCGTCGGTGCCTTCAGCAGCTGGTCGGCGCCCGTCAAGAACCGGACGGAGGACAGCGCCGCCACCGCCGCCGCCATCGCCATTGGACTCTGCAACCCGCTCCCCCACCGCCTCGTCGCCGAAGAGACGAAGACGACGACCACCACCACCACCACGATTCTTCTGTCAAGGAAAAAGAACAGCAGAGGAGAGGAATTCAGAACAAGCTGGAGAAAGAATGCCACCAGCATCAATGGCGAAACCTCGCAACCCAAGAACCCACTCTCAGGAGTCTGCCCCTGGAACCGAAAGCTCGGGATTTTTGCCCTAAAAGGAGGGCAGCTCGGCGACCATGACCTCCTTCCAAGGAGCAACCATGTCCACGAAAATCAGAGAAGAACAGTCGGACCCCGCCCGGCAACGCCCACAACAAGATGAAATCGAAAAGCGAAGAACAACAAGAATACGGCCGCGACGACGACGAAGAAGAAGAAGAAGAAGAAGAAGAAGAAGACCAGGAGAGGATCGGAAACTAGCGAGGGGAAGAGGAAGAGGGGGTTCCCACCAGGCCGAGGCCACCAAGGCTGAGCAACCGACGGTGAGAAGGAGCTCACGGCGGCGACCGGAGAGGAAAGGAGGAGGAAGAAGCAAGTCCCCAGATTCTCTGCAGAGGCGGAGGAAGAGGAAGAGGAGGGCCACTCACTTACTGGATGAAGCCGTGGCCCGCAAAGAGGATCCGATAACGTGATGGGGCCCACATAGCGCGAAAATATCCGGCGGCAATAACGGGCCTAATGGGCCCATTAACTGGGCTCAATACCCATAGAGGCCCACCGCCGGGGAAATTATTATTTAATAATAATTCGGGGTTTTGTTATCATGAAAATTCTAACATTATTTGGGTTGACCCACAGATTCGTGTTTTTTTTAAACCAAACCGGGTCAACAGATCGGGCGGAACACCGAGCGGCCTGGATCAGGACGGGGTTCGACTTTTCAACGTTGACCTGGGTGCCGGTGGCGACACCTGGCACGCGGTTGTAGGGGAGTGGCTGTACTGGGGTCCACATCTTTTATTCGGTCCCCGTTGGGGGGGGGGGGGGGGGGGGGGTGGCGGTGCAGTCACCGCGAGTGAGGGGATCCCATCGAGCCATGGGGCAGAGGGGGATGAAACCAGGGTAGGTCCGTCTTCCTCGAGCTCGGGCCCTCTGCAGGGAACCCTAACCCTAAAAATAGAAAGGAGCTCGCTCGCTCGCGCAGGTCGCAGCTCCTCCGCTTCCGATCCGATCCGATCCGATCCCCCTTTTTCTCCCCTTTTCGAATTCAAAAAAATATGCCGTCTCCTGCGGCGGCAGCGGCAGCGGCAGCGGCGGGCGGCGAGGGGCCGGCGGGGTCCTTCCTGGAGGGGCTCGAGGACCTAGAAAATGAGGACCAGACGGCGGCTGCCGGGGAGGAGCCGGCGGCAGGTCTCGACGACGAGGAGGTGTCCTCTCCTTCCACCTCCTCCGCCGAGATCGCCGCCGCAGCAGCCGCAGTAGCAGCAGCAGAAAACCCTAGCTCCAACGGCGGCCACCGCCTCTCCGCCGCGTCCGATCCGGTTCCGAGCAGCGCCGACAAGCCGGCGGCGGCGGAGGAGGACGGCTCCGCCGCCCCGGACGGCAAGCGGCGGAGGACGGAGGGCGGATCGGAACCGGGGAAGGGGCCTCCTGCGGCGGCGGCGGCGGCAGAGGATTCGCGGCGGCTGTTCCAGCGGCTGTGGACGGACGACGACGAGATCGCCATCCTGCAGGGCTTCCTGGCCTTCACCTCCCAGAGGAGCTCCTCCCTCCACCACAACCACCAGGACACGGGCGCCTTCTACGACCAGATCAGGGCGCGCATACAGCTGGACTTCAACAAGAATCAGCTGGTGGAGAAGCTCCGCCGCTTGAAGAAGAAGTACCGCAACATCACCAACAGGATCCGCTCCGGCAAGGACTACGCCTTCAAGAGCCCCCACGACCAGGCCGCCTTCGACCTCTCTGACAAGATCTGGGGCTCCGCCACCGCCGCCGCCGCCCCCGACGACGACGACGACGACGATGACGACGGCGGCGACCGCTGGAAGCGCCACCGGAAGCGCCCCGCCACCGCCGCCGCCACCGCCGCCGCTCCGGCGGAGGTCAAGGCGACGGGGGGCCCCATGCCGGTGCCGAACGTGATCGAGGAGACAATGAGGAGCTGCCTCTCCCCGATGTTCAAAGAGCTGCTCCACTGCGCCACCCCCCCGGCGGCGGTCGCCGGTGGTTGGGGCGGGCTCGGGCTCAGCCCTCTCCCTTTCGGCCTCGGCGGCCCCGCCGCCAACGCCAAGGCGCCCACCGCGGTGGTGGACGCCAAGTGGCGCAAGCAGCAGATCCTCGAGCTGGAGGTCTTTTCCCGCCGCATCGATCTCATGCAGGAACAGATCAAGCTCGTGTTAGCGGAGCTCCGGTCGGCCAGGTGACCCCCAGGCGGCGGTCCCGCCGCCGCTCGCCTCTAAATTATCCGGAACCTGTGGATAGCCACCAACCCCCGCCCCCTACAGAAGAAGAAGAAGAAGAAGACCCATCCGTCATCGCCAACGCCATCGTCGTCCCCGGCCCTGCAACTCCTCCCTGTTCTAATTGTACCCACTGATGAACTCCTCCCCTTACATTACATGCTAGAGACATTCCTGGGCTACATACAGTTCTCTCTCTCTCTCTCTCTCTCTCTCCCCTCCCTCCCCTCGCTGTTGCAGCTTCTGAGGTGGGCGGCGCTAGGGCTCCTCGTCGCTGTCGTTGCCGAAGACGGAGGAGACCTTGGGGGCGACCTTGGGCCTCTTTGCGCCGCCGCCGATCGCTGCGCCGCCCTGGGGATTCAACGACGCAAGCAGCAAGATTCACACGGGCAACGAAGATTCGTGGAGAAACAGATAGCAATAAATGCCGGCTCTGGGCCCATCATCTTCCTCCATGATACCAGGTTTTAGGGTTCTCATCCTAGGAATGAATGGAACATGCGATCGATGGTGAATGAATGTGGAAAGAAGGAACCTTCGAAGCTCCCTGCCGGGAGGAGAACCCGAATTTCAGCGTCTGGCGTTGCTCCGGCTCCGCCACCGCCGTCGCGCCGCCCTTCGACGCCTGCGAGGCCGGCGGCTGCTGCTGCCTCTGCTCCGCCCTACACCATCCCCACCAAAGGATCAGAGAGAGAGAGAGAGAGAGAGAGTAGAGAGAGAGAGAGAGAGAGAGAGAGAGAGAGAGAGGCACATTTGGGCAAACTTGGCCATCTCCCTCTCCTGGCGGAGCTGCTCCCGCCTCTGCCGGTCGTCGCGGCTGCCGGCGCCGTGCATCTCCTTCATCTCCTTGAAGCGCTGAACCCAAACCACAGCGCCGGACCCTCTCAGAGCCAGAAACAGAAAGCCCAGCCGGAACTCGACGAGGAAGCGCTTCAGACCTTGCGGTGGTTGTGATCGTAGGAGCTCAGGTGGGCCTCGAACTCGATGGCCAGCTTGTACTGCTTGTTGCAGAGGTTGCAGAAGAAGACCTTCTTGATCTCCTTCACCTCGCTCTCGATCTTCAGCTCGCGCTCGGCCAGCACCTGGATGATCATCACGGCCACGAGGCGGCGGCCAGAAGCCACCAAGATAAAGACTGCACCAGACCCCTCAAGATCCTCGGATCGATCCCCCCCGGGGAAAAAAAAATGAACTTGAAACAGAAAAAACCAAAATAAAATAAAAAAAATGGGGAGGTCAACCGCAGATAAATGGGTTTTCTCCTACCTCGCGCCTCCTGGCGTGCTCCTCCGTCTCCTCCACCTCGATCTCGAGCTTCCTGCGCTGGACGTTCTCCTCCGAGGTGAAGAAATCGTCCTGCTCCTGCTTGCCCACGCCCAGCTTCGGGTCCCTGATCCCCGCTCTGATCGGTTCGGTTATCCCTGCGCATCCATCCCACAAGAAGACTCTCACATCCCGACCAAAATGAAGCCCCCACACCCGTCCTCGGCAGCCATCCGGGAGAAAGTCAACCGCACACCTCACGAAGAACACCCACCCCGTTGACCTCACCTGCACCCATTGTCAACGCCCTCCGATCGGCCCCAACTCACACGGAAGGAAGAAGCGTCGGGACTGACCCAATGGATATCATCTACCCGGAAGGAATTCTACACCAAATGAACTGCACAGAGCCCACAGTTCTCCTCTATAATCACAAGATCATCGCGGAGCAATCCGACCCATTTAAACTATTTTCTTTAAATGATCCGGGCAATCAGTAATCCGACCCATCGTTGTAAAACAAAAAGAAAAAAAATTAAAAAAAGAAGATAATAGTTGATTAATTATATGTGAAGTCCAGGTGTACCTTGCTCATCCTTGCCGAGGCCCTTCCCCTTCCAGCCCATCTTCTGCAGGAGCCTAAAGCCCACATTGGACGCCGTCAGCCTGGTGTCCAGAGATGCCTGCTCCAAGTCCTCCGTGTCGAGGTTCTCCGTGGGCCGGTGATGAATCGGCAGCCGGAAGTCCTCCTCCAAGTCCTCCATGAATGAGCGATGGAGTGCCTGCCATGCCATGGAAAACAGCATCCGGCATTCAAGGCATGAATCATATCCACTTCCTGCGCATCAGCTAATCTCAAACAAGCGCAGCAATCAGTTACCTCCCCCTTTCCCTGCGGCCGTTGACCTGGAGCGTCCGCTTCCAGTCTCCCACTGTATGGCCTCTGCTCCATCTGGATCCAGCCCTTCAAGAAACACGGGCAGGAAAAGATGCGACCGTCAATGCCGTCGTTGATGCTCAAATCTTATAGAAAAAGCTGATAAAGATCAGTATATCTTTGGCATCATGAGAGCAGAAGATTGCGCAAGTTTCTGACAAAACTAATGAGTCGAGATCATCAATTTCCAATCAGAGTGTAATCAGAGTGGGCGAAATAAAGAAAAAAAAAAGGAAGAAATATCTGCAGAGGAAACATATGAACATTTAGATCCTCGGATACTTTAGAATGGTGCTGGAAAATGTGCACACACACACACACCCCGGCAGAAAAGTACCAAGAACAAGCAACTCTTTGCAGGCATTTTGAACCGTGATCCTTCCACCTTCATCTCCATCGCTGAAAGAAATTCGCACAAAATCGGTCCCCCACACTAAAAATTCTCTTCCATTTCAGACCCATGAAAGGACATGAAGATCAGATGCGTCGGAATCCCACAGAGGCTCGGACAGCCTTTTCATCTCAACTAGTGATTGAACGAGTGCGCTCCAAGTAGGGATAAATCGCATTCCGGACCTCGGCATTCCATCACCACTGACCCACACGGGCCTCAAGAACCGATCCAATGCCCTGATCCCGCTCCGGAGCACCAGAAAGACCCCCCGCAAGTTCCCAGAGGCATGCATAATAAATCTCAGACCCGGAGGGGTGGGCGACAAAGAACACGATCCACAATTACTTCAAGCCCTGTGCCTCGGTCCATTCCCAGAATCAGTATCCCACCCGCAGCCGGCATTCTTCTCGGCAGAATTGTAAGAAGCAAATCGATGGCACAGAATTTCCAGTTTACGATAAAATAGCGCGGGGGACAATCTGGCGTCAAGAACTCAGTGATCGGGAGAAACTAGCTGATATCAAGGGCACGAAGACCGATTCCGGAGGTGCCGACCTTTGGAATCAACGAAGAAGTGGAGGAAGCAAACGCCGGCCGGGGGATGGGAAGATAACAAAAGGCGCAGCATCCCCGAGCTTACTTACCTCTGGCAGCAGGCTAGAAAGCGGATGGAAGGACGAGCTTCAGCACCGGGGACCGATCTGGATGCTGCTAGCCCTCTGATCCGGATCGGGATGGGCGGCGGCGGCCGCAGCTCCGGAGACGACCGGACTGGATCAATCCGGAGAGCAACCTCGACGGCCGGGGCGAGGGCAGGGTAGATGACGGCGAGCTGGATTCTGCGCTGTCGAGGGATGGAACCCGAGCCCTAGCTTCAGCCTCCCCCGTCGCTCCGGCGGAGACCGGGCGGAGATCCAACGGTCAGCATCTAAACACGTCTCCCACAGGCTCCGGCCTAGATGGCGTACTCTTTTTTTATACAAAAATAATATCATTATTTATTGATTTTTAAAATTGAAAATAGAAATAAAAAGGAGTGAAGTCAAGGGCCCCAGTCCGACCCATTTTTAAGAATGATGTAATATCGAGTAAATTTCACAATTAATGATATCACTCCTTTGATTGGGATCATAAAAACATTCTTGAATAATTAAATCGTCGAAATATGATGGATCTCAAATAAAGAAATAAATGTGGGAAATTTTTATGACTGCTCGTTCATAGTTTTACTTAAAAAATGCTGGGTTCATAAAATTCATCAAAGTTACTGTTAAAAACAAGAAGATATATCATAATAGGAGAGAGAGAGAGAGAGAGAGAGAGAGAGAGATAGATAGATAGATAGATAGATAGAGAGAGAGAGAGAGAGAGAGATAGATAGATAGATAGATAGATAGAGAGAGAGAGAGAGAGAGAGAGAGAGAGAGAGAGAGAGAGATGACCTCTTTCTTCTATCTCTCTCTCTCTCTCCCTCTCTCTGTAACAGGATGAAGAATAAGAAACAAGGAGAGGACCCTCCATACAACTCTCTCTGTCTATACCTTTGTCTACAACAGGATACAGGGAAACAAGAGAAAGACCTTACAACTCTCTCTCTCTCTCTCTAGTTAGCGGCAAAGGGAGTGAAGCACTGTCGGGGTAGTGGGGTCTCAGATACAAGGGTGTCCTGAGGCGTCCCCAGGATAGAAGCGATGGCCACGGTCAACGCCTCCGTGAAGCGGGGGTTCGACGTTATCGCCTCGGTGACGATCTCCACCGTCGAGCCCTTGGTCTCAGGCCCCCACTCCGCCGGCGGCGGAGCCAGCGGGAACGGCGGACGCTGGATCCCGGCGGCGGAGGAAAGGCTCTGCTCGTCGGCGGCGGCGCCGGAGAGGGCCACGGCGGCGGCGGCCGGGAGGGGATGGTTGTGGTGGCCCTCGTAGTTTATGATCAGGACGGTCCTGTCTTCCGCCGATCTCTGTACCTGCTTACGAACGGGGCAGCCGGCGGCCATGGTGCAGCGGTAGTAGGCCCTCGGGCACGGGTTCCCCTTGGCCACCTTCTGCCCGTACTTCCTCCACTGGCAGCCATCGCCCACCTGCACTCCTCATCATCGTCAGCGAAAACCCAAGAAGACCGGCGGCGGCGGAGGAGGAAGGAGGAGGGCGGAGGGGCTGGCGGCGGAGGATCTCACCATGGGAGCGTTCGATCGGACCTTCACGGAGACCCGCGACCTGCGATGAGCCGACCCGCCGCCGCCGTCGTCGGGAAGAAGAAGGCGCTTATCCTCTCCCAGCCTCATCTGCTCTTGCTGTTCTGATAACCCTAACCCTCCAGCCACCTGGTCTCTCTCGGTGTAACCCTGTGCATCAACACACCCAAGTGAGATTACGGGGAGAGAGAGAGAGAGAGAGAGCGAGAGAGAGAGAGAGAGAGAGAGAGAGAGAGGTGGAGGTGAAGTCAACAGAGAGGGAGCTGACCTTGTGGGGGAGGGCATGGCGAGCTTGGCGCTGCATGGAGAGAAGGGCGATGTAATCCCTGGAGACCTGCTCGAGAACCACCTTCAGCCTCCGGTTCTCGCTGGTCGCGTTCTCCAGCTCGCCGCGGAGCTTCCTCATCTGCCATGGACGAAGCATGCGCAAGAACCTGAGCCCCCCATCCTCATCATCCATCCATCGCCTCAGACCCATCAGCCCCCCATCATTATCCCGGAAGCTCTCACCTTCTCCTCCTCCACCTCCCGCCGCCGGTCCGCCGTCGTAAGCTGCAGCCCGATCTGCGATCGACCAAACCAGACACCGTAACACCCGTCAGCACCTCCCCCTGTAAATCGAATCGCAGCTTCTTATCTACGGCAGTGGCGGCGGCGGTGGCGGCGGCGGAAAGGCTCACTTTCACGTCGGAGTCGGAGAAGGGGTCCTCCCGGTCGCCGGCGACGTCGCATCTCCTCCGGCTGGCGGCGAAGAAGTCCACCTCCTCGATCTCTCTCCTCCTTCCGCCGCCGTAGTCCTCCTCCCGGTGCTGGTGCAGCAGCGCCGCCATCTCCTTCCGCCCTTCTCAGCTTGCACCGCTGGGGCTTCCCTCTCCCTCTCTTAAGACATCCCCCGTTTAGCCCCAAAATCCCGGGATGCCAGGTCAGCAGCATTGGGCACGGGACCACACAGGAATTAGTTTCAATGTCTCTCTTGAGGTGTATAGTTATCGAGAACCTTCCCGAGTGGACGGTGTATAGCCGCCCTTAAGACTATGAATTTTGTTTTATTGGGTTAGCGCAGGATAACAAAGCGGAAATTGAGGATACTTGTACCAGGGATGGGATTTAGTAGGGACTTCTAATGGTGATCTTAAAGCATAATTAGTGAGAGCTGGAAGGATTACATGCTTTTTAATGATTTAGTAGGGACTTCAATGGCAAATTACCCTCCTCGCACAACTTAGAAGACACGCCAGAGCTACGTTTTTGCCATTTTGGCCCCGGAAAGTTATTTATTTACAGAATAACCTCCAAAGTTGTATCCTACCAAGATGCGGAGGTCGTCTTCTTCCTCCCTCGCACTCACATCGTCTTCTCTCTCTCTCTCTCTCTCTCTCTCTCTCGCTCTCTCTCTAGAGTTGGCGGCGGTCCAGGAAATTAACGGAGGAGAAAGACGAGAACGACGGCCATCTAGGGTTTGACGGCGGTGGGACGGCCTAGGAAACTGAGAAGAAGACGGCGACGACGATTCCTCCCTCTCTCTCTCTCTCTCTCTCTCTCTCTCTCTCTCTCTCTCTCTCTCTCTATCTCTCTCCCTCCTCTCCGCAGGTCTGCAGGCATAATCGGTCCTAGGCATGCTTCCAAAGCATGCGAAGGGCACCTGTCTAGGTGGCCGTACGTCAATGGAGTCTTGAATGCCGGGCAAGGCATCTCCTTTCAATTCGTCGGGACTGGGACTCTCTCTCTCTCTCTCTCTCTCTCTCTCTCACTGGTACATATCCAAACGAGTTTCAAGCACTCGCTGTCACAGGATAAGGAACCGACGGGAATCTACCGGTCGCGGACAAACGAGTCCTCTTCGTAGCAGAGGACGCCGGAGAAGAAGAAGAAGAGTCTCTCAGCGGACCGGGAGACGGCGGCGGAGTGAGGCCGAGCATCGTCGACCGCCAGAGAGACGGCGATTGGACCAGACATTCCGAGGCACGGAGCCGACTGTTCTTCTCTTCTCCTGTTCATGGATCGCCGGGGAAGGAAGAATCTTGTCTTCGCCGCCGCCTACCAAGAGAGCTGGGGTCAACGATCCCACCAAGGACGGAGCAGAAGGTGCATCTAGGGTGTGGTCAACGATGTCGGCGCCCGGGCAGTCATTCCAGCGAGAAAAAGAAGCGAGCGGCGGCGGGAGGCGTTGGGTTCCTCCACCATGAAAGCGAAGGGCGTTGAAATCTCACAAGCCTACAGGTCCTTGTAGGAAGATAAGACCGGAACCTGGTTTAGGCCAGACTGACCTGGAAGCGTCTCAGGCACTCCGTTTCCGATTGGCGTCGACTCTGTTGAATCCTTGCACCACTCCCAAACCCTTCTCCTTCTCTCTACTCTCTCTCTCTCTCTCTCTAAACCTGCAAGTCATTGGAGACTGGCGCCGGGCTTGACCCAGCTCCCGAAACCGCCTCGCCTGGTCGAGGGGGATCCCAGAAAGGAAGAAAGGATCAGAAGATCAGAAAACTTTGGCTTTCTGGTTCGTGATCTCCCATAGAACAGCAGCCCATTGGTCGACCGAAGCTCTCCATGACTTCTTCAAGATTTCCCCATTAAATAATTGATATCTGGTAGCTTCGAGAGAGTTGTGGATGACATCGCCGGAGAGCTAGAGAGAGAGAGAGAGAGAGATGACGATCTCGGCTCGAAATGAACGTCGGGGTCTCGTTGAAAAGGAGATGGCATCCATCTTGGTGTCCTTGTCGAGCATTGAAACAGGTCTCCAGCGTCATCGCTCCCCTCCCGGTCGTTCCCTACCTACTCGTCATCAATGTACAGATTGCACCACCTGTCTCTCTCTCTCTCTCTCTCTCTCTCTCCTCACAGTTTTTTCCGGGTCTTCTCCTTCATCTTCTGTCTCTTCCGCTAGACCAATGTGCTCTCCACCGCCAGGTCAACGGAGCCTCTGGGCCCCCCACTGGTCAATTTCTCGCATAAATTTCTTTCAAGAGTGGGCCCACCGATAGCCCGCTCGCTAGCCCACAGGGTCCACGACCCCACCCCCTCCTCCCCGGGCACTATGGCGCGTCATATTAAGCTTATTGGGCTTTCGTGAGGCACCCTCAGACTCGGTCCCATCCGGCTCGTGATCGCGCCAGGCCCACTATGTTGGGGCCGGCCCAGTTCCACCCATACGAATCCCGAGGCCCATAATCCTGTCCCATTTGGCGCTCATTTAGTTTAGATTCCACGTCATTTCAGTGGGCCCCACGCATGTTGACAGATCCGCCACGCATAATCTTATTCCAGCCATACTTTGACCAAAGTCAAAAAGCACATATCCGGGGCTGGTTGCAGCCACGTCTGCCTTGATCGCCTTCTCACAGCTTCGCGTATTTCTTGAGGGCGCTGATCGCGGGCCCCGCAGCATCCGACGTGGGCAAGTTGCACGCCAGCACGACTCTCGAGGTCGCCACGAGGGCCCCCTTCTCCGGGCCCAACGAGCCTGATACGGCCCAGAAGTCCACCTCCCAGACCTACAGACCGAAGAGAATCGAAGGAGATGAAGTCAATAAAAAAGTAGGCCTTTTATCGGTCACGTTGACATTTTCAGTGAACGAGTGAGGTGAGTCTGAATGGTTGACTTTTCTAGGAAGGATTTTAATGGACTCGGGCCTCGGTCCCGATGATCGCATCGGTGGGTAGTTTAAACTGGGTTAAGAACCTATGCAGGTGTAGATAAGGACAGGTCACCGTCACCTGGAGGGTCTTCCCCGCGGTGGGCATGAGAAGCCTGGCTTCGCCGTGGACGGCGGCGGCGGAGGCGGGGCTGCTGAGATGGTTGATGCAGAGGTTCACGGCGGCGATCCGCCGGAAGCCGGCGGCGATGAAGGCGCCGTAGCCGGCGAGGGACTCCGCCATCAGGGCCAACACCCCGCCGTGGAGGTCGCCGCTCGGCTGCAGAGGCCCGGAAGGACAGAGAGATAGAGAAGAAAGGAAAGGGGAGTGAGAGCTCAGATCAGATGAGATGCGATCACTCACTCACTCTCTCTCTCTCTCTCTCTAAGGGGGGGGGGGGGGATGAGAACGCGGTGCCGCTGTGCCCACCTGGCAGCAGGCGGGGGTGACCGTCAGCCGGCCAGTGACCCTCTCCCGCGATATGTCGCCATACTCGAATCCGAGAGCATACAGTGCTGGGTCGGGGGCCGCCATGCCCGGGGAATCCTCCGGCCGCATCCTTCTTGCGGCAAGCTGGGTGGAGTGAGGAGGAAGAGGTAGAGAGGGATAGTGGTGAGTGGAGGAAATGGCGATGAATGATCACATAAATGCCATCATGGTGGAGCCGAACATCGGAGGAACAAAAACCTTTAATATTAAAAAAAATTGTTGTTCACCCAGTCCCAATGGAATTTTTAAATGAAAGCAAACTCACTTACGGAAACGAAATAGAAGGCACCAATGGTCGACGACGACGACACCAAGTGGCTAATAATAAATGAAGGCTTTGTCGACTTTACGGGTTTGGGTCCTCTAGGGGTAGCAGTTGCCAATAGGGGCAACGGTGGCAGGTGATGGGGCGTCCCCCACCGCACGTTCAGCCATTGCACTACATAGATAAATGGGATTAGAGTCCACTTGTCGTACTGTCCCATGAACGGCCAACTCTTGATCCCCATCAGCTCCCACAAGTGGCAGAAGACCCGGTTGTGACGAGTCAGTGGTGGACTCATTCAAGAAGGGTTGTGCTGGCAGAGTGAATGGCTGTTTGTATCACCAGGTCCGCGACAGTGAAAGACTTACTTGTGGACTAGTCTATCGGGATATCTACAGAGTAGGCATTTGCTCCTAGGCGTTGTAGAATGGGGAAAGGGCCGGCCACATGAGGCTACAACTTAGAAGTGCCTGAAGTAGGAAATGATCTGGGTAGAGGCGGACCATGACTAGGTCTATAGGGGCGAATTCGACGGCCCCCCGAATCTGATCAAGTCAGGCCTTTGTAGTCACATTCGTTGCTTCAATTTTTGCATGAACCTCGTCATGTAGTTGTGAGATGTAGGTGACGAAGTCCATCGCTGTGACCGCATGCGGAGATGAGTCATGGACAGGAAATAGGTCTATTGACTGACGGGAAGGATCATCATAAATAACCTCAGAGAGTGACTTGCATGTAATGTAGTGAGTAGAGGAATTGTACGCGAACTCCACATGAGGTATCAGAGCATCCCACACTGAGACATTGTCTACCACCAAGGTTTGTAATAAGCTTCTCAGAGTGTGGTTGGTGACCTCTGTTTGACCATCCGTTTGGGGGTGGAAGGCTGTAGAAAAATGGAGTGTGGTTCCTAGCTGTTTCCACAGAGATTTCCAAAAATGCCAAATGAACCATGGAACCCGATCCGATGTAATGGAGAGGGGTAACCCATGTAACTTGACCACTTTGATGAAGAAGAGTTGGGTGACGTGGCTAGTGTTAGTGTGCCATGAACAAGTGATGAAATGTCCCATCTTGGAAAAACGATCAACCACGGTGAAGATAGCATCGAACTTCTTCTTGGTGACAGGGAGACCGAGTATAAAATCCATGTTAATATAGAGCCAAGGCTGTGTCGGCACGAGAAAGGGTGTGTAAAGGCCTGCATTTTGGCATTGCTGCTTGTTGACGTTGCAAGTGTGGCAGTGGGCTACCAACCGCCCAGCATCTTGCTTAAGACTAGGCCAATAAAATTGGCGCTCAAGTGCGACAATTGTTCTGTCATGTCCGAAGTGTTCGACTAGTCCACCCATGTGGATTTCTTAGGCAAGAAATTTTTGAATAGAGCTGCACGGAATGTATAATATGTTATGGAAAAATAGATAGCTAGAGGAGGAGTAGTTACTAGGGATGGAGGGTGTGGGCAGCTGGGCGACGTGCTAGATGAGGTGGCGGCTTAATGCATCAACAACTTTGTTTTGAATTCTTGGCTTATGGCAAATCGAAAAGGTGAACTCTTGAAGGAAGGCCACCCAACGTCCATGACGATGACTCATTTTACATAGAGACTAGAGATGTTACAAAGTGTCGTGATCAGTGAAGAAGATGAATTTGCCCGCTAGTAGGTAATGTCACTAATTTTTGATTGCCTAGACAATGGCATAGAATTCACAGTCATAGACGGAATAGTTGGCAGGGGCTGCAGACAATTTCTCACTGAAGTACGCCACCGGCTGTCCCCCTTAACTGAGCACACCGCCGATGTCGGTACCAGATTTTACACAGCAAACCTTGAAGGGCTGTGTAAAATCTGGGAGATGGAGGATGGGCATTGTAAGTATGCGGTGCTTGAGAGTTCAGAATACCTCAGCCTCTTCGAGAGTTTAGTGAAATCACGATTGCTTGAGACAATTAGTGAGGGGTGCCGTGATGTTACTGAAATGGGACACGAATCACCAGTAAAAGAATGCCAACTCATGGAAGCTATGTATGTCATTGAGCAAGGTAGGCTCTGGCCATTCTACGATGACTTTGACCTTGTCTAAATCGACGGAGATGATGTGTGTCAATATGATGAATCCTAGAAAAGTCACTGAGGTAGCCCCAAAGATGTGCTTCTTAAGGTTGGCAAAGAGAGATTCGAGCCATAAAGTAGAGTAGACTTGACAGACGTCTGCTCAATGATCAGCTTCTGAATGGTTGTAGATGACAATGTCATCAAAGTAGATAACCACACATCGGTTCAAGTAGGACCGAAGGATGTGCATCATGACACGCATGAATATGCTTGGTGTGTTAGAAAGGCCGAATGACATCACCAGCCACTTGTACAGCCCCTTGCCTGTTTTAAATGCCATCTTTCATTCGTGTTAGGGCGTAGGTGGATTTGGTGGCAGCCATTTTGCAGATCCAACTTAGTGAGGATGGTGGCACTAACAAGTTGGTCAAACAGATTATCGACACTAGGAATAGGAAAATGGTACTTCAAAGTGATTTTGTTGATGGCTTTGTTGTCCACACAAAGGGGCCATGATCTATCTTTCTTAGGTGTGAGTAAAGTTGGCATTGCGTAGGGACTGAGGCTTTTGCATATAATACCCTTTGACAATAGTTGGTGGACTTGACAGTAAAGCTTAGTTGCCTGAGTAGGCAAGAGACGGTAGTGCAGTTGATTGGGGAGGATTGTGCTCGGAACTAGGTTGATGGCGTGTTAGATACTTCGTAATGGAGAGAGGCCGTCGGGTAGCTCATCTTGGAAGATGTCTGCAAAATCCTAGATGAGGTGGGAGAGAAGGGGCTGGATGTTGATCCAGTACCAATTCTTGGACATGGATCACCCACACTGGGTAGCAGGGGTCTATCTAGAGCAAGAAGGGTCGCATAGTGATGTAGGCGATGGTGGATGCTGTTGGTGGGCTTCAGGTCACCATCGGTCGCCAGGTAATTTGGCACCCTTAGAAGACAAATTAGCATTGATTGGTGTGGTTCGTTAAGGTGATGTTAGATCAAATAGCCAGGGCTGGCCGAGTAGCAATGTACCGATGACGAGTGACAAGATGTCGCACCACATGCGATCCTCATACGACTAAATGAGGAGAGGGACACAACATTGATGAGTGATAGTGATGGATGAGTTATTTACCAATAATGCCCAGTAAAGATTCAAGTGTGGAATGACAATGAGATCTAGGGGTTGGAGAGATTGTGCCGTGACAACATTGATCATGCTTCCACTGTCAACGACAATTTTACAGGTGACACTGTTGATTGTCGTGAAGGTGAAGAAAATGAAAGTACGAAGGGGATCATAGGGTGCAAGCTGAACTAGTTGGGTGGGCCTCGGTGTGAAGTTGAGAGATGGCTATGGTGGGATGTTAGAGAGCTTGGTGATATAAAGTAAGGCCTTATTGTCACCACTGAAATCGTTAATTAGGGCATCATTTGCACAGTGATCTTCTGTTGGAGGGTCTATGTCCTCCCTCACATCGCTTGTGAGGCCGCCGTTGACGTCGGCTTGGATGAGTAGCGTTCGCAATAGACACTGATAAGCCTTGTGACCCTGCCCTTGGCACCAGAAACATGTTTCATGGACAGGCGGGGTAGTGTCGCTACTGACTGGTTGGCCATCAAGAGAGGAGTCATACGGCCTATATCTTGGTGTTCGTCTCTTAATAATGAGTGGCTTAGAGCTTCTCCAAACTGGATGGCCGGAGGATGCGAGGGTGGTGCAGCTTGCGGCTGGGTGTGAGGAAGTTGCATGAGTAGACCCACAGTCGTGGAGGCACTAGTTGATGTGATCCCCATCGTGGAAGAGCGCTGGACTAACCGATGCCATTGTCTAAGAGGCACGCGCGGTATGCAAGTGGTAAGAATTTTTCTCACAAGTGGCCCTTCATCTCATCCAACATAATGACCGGAGGAAGGCAACGGTGTGCCACTAGGTTCTCCATATTCTACCAAAAGGACTTAGTGTGTCTTGAAAGCCGTAAGGTAGTGAATGCTACTTTCTTGTCACTCGGCAAGCTGAACCACTAGAAGTAACTTTCAATCTTGGACTCTCAGTCAGTGTAAATAGTAGGATCAAGATTGCTATCGAAGACTAGTGGTTCCAACTTGATTCCATGGTGTGCCGCATTCCACACGAAGTCATTTGTTGCTGGTGGGGTGTTGTCGATCTCGCAAGATGTCGCCAGGGAAAATGTCAAGACACTAGGAGGAGCGGTAGTAGTTGATGTGGCTTGCGGTGTAGGCAATGGTTCTATAGGTAGTCACTGGAGCTCCAAGTGGGATAGATGCTCGAAATGGGCATTCATGGATTCAACAAGTTTGTGAGCCCATTCGAAAGTATCGTCTACTATCACAAGAGATTAATCTCACAAAAGAAAATCAATTTATAAATTTAAAAGTTGATAATCTTAATAACATCAACTCAAGATTGATCAATTTTTGGTACTATTGTTAGGGAGGATTTTCAAAATCATTAATTTACATTGATGATACTTAATTCCAAAATTTAACTTGAGTAGAATTCTATTGTTCTTCATCAGTTTTTCAGGGATACATAAAACAAGTAGAAAATCATTCTGCTCGGCAGAAAAATGACAAATAATTTCAGCTTAATTTCTCAATCGAAGTCAATGGAAAATGATTCGAAATTACTCCCTATATGATTTACGATGAGTTATGGAGGATTTGAGAGAGAAAAGAACCCTTTTGATTAAATAAATCATGTGATGAATGTATAGAAATTATCATTCATGAAAAAAACCAAATAAAATAGGAAATAAAACTAAAACTACCATTGTCCTTCGATGGGTCCACCTCTAGAATAGCAAGAGACATTCATGTGATGGCTTTGTATCATCTAGTCTTGTTGCACAATGCTAGAAGGTGCATGAATATTGTATGGCAGCTCTGTGCTACTTGTCGGAAGGATTCTATAAAGAGAAGGGTCTACGACGTTATCACCATTGATGAGCATTTATTATTGGATTTAAATACCCATAATCTAATAATATTTATAACTGAAACTTAATGAAAAATTAGTAAAACAATGAGCCTTAGGTCGAACATAAGGAATATGAATAACTTGTCATGGATATTAATTTTGATTTTATTCTTCTAATGATTTTATAAATTTTTAAAAATTTTATCAATTAAATAATAGAATCTAATATTTAATAAATAGTTAAGAGAAAAAGGGAGATAGATGTAGGATTTAGAAGGGATTAAGGAATTTTGGGGGATAAACATGGGGTTAAGAAGGGATTTTAGACGAATTTTTAGGTGGAGGGAAGGAGAGAGAAAAGAAAATAGACGATAATTAGGAGAGAGAAAATTGTGGTCAACACATCTCGCACCTGCATTGACTATAATTTCCAAATGAATTCAAGAGAGAGAATTCACGAAAAGATGTGAAATCACACCGGAAAATGCTCGAATCAGTTTCGCATCGATTAATAAAGAGTAAATGGTTAAAATTTAACATCAAATCAACAAACCACTGATTAATCAAAGAGAAATATCTGAAAAACTGCAAGAAAATTGTTCGCCTAGTGGAAAAATGACAAGAAATTCCAGCTAGATTTCTCGATTGAAATTGATGGGAAACAATTTGAAATCACTCCCTAGATGATTCACGACGAGTTACGGAAGATTTGAGATAGAAAGAAGCCCTTTTGATCAAGTGAATCATTTGTTTTTCTAATTATTTCTGACAAATATCTAGAAATTATTGTTCATTACAAAACTAAATAAAACGGAAAATAAATCTAAAACTAATGTTGTCCTTCGATGGCCGCCTCTAGAATAGCAAGAGACACTGGTGCAATGGCTTTGTATCGTTCGGTTGTGTTGCACCACGCCGAAAGACACTGATTCAGCCACTGATTCGCCACTGATCAACGTGATATAATTATCGATCAGCCACTGATTCGCCACTAGAAAAGGGTGATGTGGCACATTCAGGGGCATCGGATCAATAAATATGACAATAGTATTATTTATTTATTTTAGAAAATAGTAGGTAAGTTATTTAAGTTTGAAATAAATCATAAAAATTAACTAAAATTCATAAAAAATGAAAATGCTTAAAAACATTTTCTTCAATGATTATAATTTATTTTCATAAAATTCATGTAATATTTTATTATTTTAACTCACATTACATCTAAAAAATGAGATATTATCAACCATCATCTAGGGGAGAGGAGAAGACTTGTGGCCACCCACTAGAGGCTCTTGGTGCAATTGAGGGAGTCAGGAGGACAGTTCACTAGTCACCGAAGGCTCTGACCATGTGAAGGAGAGAGAAGACAAAATAGTTTTTGATGGTAAACCTCTACCCTTTCTATTTCATCGAAAATAATCGATAATTGTAGTTTTACCTAATGATAATTAATAATTGCTTATATGTCCCTCAATGACTTAAGTATACTAGTCACATAACATGCTATCTACTATTTGATTGATTAGTTACTCCTAGGGTATGTAGCACTTTTTGTGACGTTAGATCACTAAGCACGATCCATTAGGTTTAATTAAATCAATAGAGGGCACATGGCATATCTTGAAAAATCATAAAAATCAACATGATATAAGTATCGAACCACCATTGATTCGTGCCAAAAAAGGGTGACGTGACACATTTAGAGGCATTGGATCAGGTGGAAATCATACAATTATGCCCTATAATAGATATTATTTATTTCTAAAAATAGTTGACAGTTCATTTTAATCAGAAATAAATCATATAAGTTAACTGAAATTAATGAAAAAAATATTAAATTTTTTTTTAAAATTTCTTTAATAATTATAATTTATTTTCACGAAATTCATAAAATATGTTATTATTTTAACTCACATTACATCTAAAAAATGAGATATTATCATACTCCTCCATGATAAGTCTTCATTATCATGAGTTAATAATTTAGTAAGATGATGTTTTTAGTCTTAACTCATGATAAATAGACTTATTTTTGTGTTAAATCGTGAAAAGTGGTTTCTAGTTGATTAATATGAATTTTTGCTTAATTACATAATTTTATAATTTTATTTTGTTGAGAGAAATGAGAAAAAATATTTAAGGAAAAAGCAAAAAATTTGTCGGCCAACCGGGCCTGTTAGTGGGTTAGAGGCCCAGTCGGGTGGAGCCGCTGAGCGGCTAAGGACCAGACCGCGAGCTCGAGGCTCAAGCGGCTGGCGAAGCGGACTGCGAGCTAGGCGCTCAAGCGGCTGACGTGTGCATCACTCCCCTTCCACGTCACCGGTGGCCAACTAGGCGTGGGGCGAGTGTTCGTACACACGCGGGTGATTTGTACCTATTGATGGCTAGAGAAGTGCCCTTATTATTTGCACGTGAAAATCGCCCAGAAAACCGATGTGGGACTAAACTCGCACCTTACTTTTTCCCACATATTTTCTAAATGCCAAAAATGCCCCTCACTAACTATTATAAAATTATCCTTATGACGTCATACATTGAGGGCATTTTAGTACTTATCTCATCTCTCCCTCTTTCTCTCCCTCGTAAGCGGACAACTAGCAAAAAAATTGCAATTTTCGAAGAGCGATTAAGCTACAAAAATCACCAAAAAATCAGCAAAAGCTTAGTCAACGTGATTCGTGGAGCATCGTGGCCAAAATTAGTGTAGGATTTTGGACAAAATATCGCGAACTCAATAAAGAAGTCATCTCTGCTTGATTGACGAACAAGCCGTTGTTGGGAAGAGGACAATCCGCCGGGAGACGAGTCGCCACCTCCTGAGAGCGTACCAGATGCGGTAAAGGGCCTCCTCTCACTGCGTTGACTTGAGGACGAAGCCCCTGAGATGCGCCCTACCTCCATCCAACACACCTCCGTCGAGTGATAGTCGCCGGAGGGCCACAAGTCACTGTTTTTCCATTCTGCCGGGTGACAGCCGCCGGAAACGATTTGACGATCCATTCCACTGATTTCTGGGCTTTGAAAGAAGTTCTAGAGATCACCCACATCGTCTTTGTCTAAGGAGAGCCTTCGAGGCTATGGACATTGCACGATTTCTTTTTTGAACCCGTAGAATTTCGGCGATCACCGCCGCGAAGTCAGAACTCTGTTTTTCCTATTTTAAACTTTATTTTCATTTAAATTAGTAATCTTTGGCACGATTTCAACATTCAATATATTTCGTACTTGAGTTACGATTCTTCAGGCTTTTATACAACTAAATTTGATACATTAATTTGACAGTAATTGCTTACGAAAGAATCGTAGGTTAGAACTCTCTTTCTGCCTGATTCGTGTTCTTCAGGTGCTGATGTCACCTGACGTCATTGCCTTTTTCCTTTTCGCATTTATTAAATAGATTATATTTATCATTCAGTTAAAAAAATCATAAAAAATCATATTCCTTCAAGAAAATTCTGAAATATTACTCGATATTATATTATATCCCTGTGATCGACTTAGAAATTTCTCACTATTTTTGAAATCTTTATTCGATTTATAATTGATTTATTTATTATGATAAACATTTAAAATTCCAATAATTGGTCTTTTCTAGTTTTATAAATTTTAAATTTGCATGATTTATTATACAACGATTAATTCACGTCACCCCTCCCCCCCCTTAGTTGAATATTTCTAGTCCCTAGTAATTGAGTACATAACTTAATTAAAGACTAAAATGTTTCCAAATATCAAAATTTCATGAAAGAGATCAAATTTTTTAGAATAGTAAATCTCTAGACACATCAGATTTTCATATTAAATAAAATAAAATAATCCTAAATAAGATTAATACTTAAACACTACTAGAAATAACAATCTAGACTTCATTTCTTCTATCTACAAATTTATCATTCTATCCCTTATGGATTTAATTCACTAGATGTTCAAATAATAATATTTTAAATGAGAATATTTTTGATCCTACATTTTCCTTTTCTATAGGTTTCATGCATTGAAATGTGAACTACATCATTCATTTTTCCTTTATTTTTTAAGAATAATAATAGATAGGTAGCTTTTCTCATAGACATTTTTCGACAATATATGATGATGTCTCATACCCTAATTGTGTACTCTTTGTTTTTTGGGACTTCACACTACCTTTTTCTTTTGTTTTTTATTTTTATTTTTATTTTTTATTTTTGAAAGATGAGTGACATGTAATACAATTCCTATAAATCAAGATGTAAAAATCTCCACCAAACTCAAATGATCAATTAAATTCTCACATTATAGAAAATACCATTTATCAAGATCAAGAAAAATAAATCTGTAAAATAAAATCTATGTAATCTATCTTGTACCTAAGGAGTATTCTAACATTTCAAGCTCTTGAATCATTTTCTTAACCTTAAAATGATCATCCTAGTGTCCTTTGATATCACACATTCTTACTAATTTGTTTATCATGCATGAAATATGATATTTTAAAAACATAGTTAGCATGTGCTATGATCATAATTTGTTGCATTTTTTCAATAAAAAAATCCAAAATCTCTAGAGTGAAAATAGGAAGAATATGTTCTAATTTTATCATCCTTGCCCCCAATAGAAAATAATCAAATTGCTAAATGGTATGACAAATATTTCATAAAATTAAACCATTGGAAAGCAAAGTTTAGAAAGATAGCACCTGGTCATTCTTGCTACTTTGGATCCATCTTTATCGAAATAAGAACTTCTTGCACTTAAAAGCATAAATTAACGAAATAAAATTTATAGTAAATAATGAAAAATTTGAATTTTCCTTATCCCCAAACTTAAAATCGGAATTGTCCTCATTGACATGTCATATCTCATAAAATTCAGCAAATAAAATAATAAGTATTTGAGAATAATTAATGGGAAAATTATTGCTGATTAGATAAAGATTATTCAAAAATATTATTTATTTATTTAAATAACAAATATTTAAACTATAAGTAAGGAATTAAATTGATGAAATAAAAACATTGGGTTGCCTCCCAATAAGCACTATGTTTTCTAAATCTTTAACTTTTTCTTTCCTTAAGATTTCTTTTGAGTTCAGCCCATATAATATTTCTATTAATTTTTTAAACTTTTCTTCATCATATATACAATGTAAACAATTAGATGAGTTAATCCTCATGAGAAGATTCATGATCCATTCTAGTGTTTGTTCATAATCTTACAAGTTTTTGAAAGTTTTAATTTCATGTTCCAAATTCAACAAAGATGAAATGATGGCAGGCAAAGTCTTATTAGGAACATGAAAAATATACTTCAATGAATTTAGAAAGGATTTAATCTCTAATTTAGGGAGAATGTCTAACGATGATGCAAGATATACTATGTTGTGATTTAATGATTCTTTCTCACAAGATTGATAATCCATACCATGTATTAATGAAATCATATCTATATGCTCTATTTCATCATCATGTTCAAGTGAAAATTAAGAGCTTCTAAAAATATTTAAAGAAATATCATGGTCTTTTGCTTGAATCTTAACAATGCCATTTTCACAATCAATATTTGCTTTGGTTATTGCAAGAAATAGACTTCCTAAAATGATAGGAGCATAAGTAAGATCAATTAAAATAGACATATCTAAAATAAGAAAATTGACTAGAAATCTGGACCCTTTTACATTAATTATGGAATCTTTTAAGACTCCCCTAGGTGTCTTAATTGATTTATCAGGTAATTGAAGTTTCACTGAAGTTGGTTTCAACTCTCCTAAATTAAAATGATCAAAAATCGTAGCTAGTAATAAATTAACACTCTTAAATCAAGAAGAGTACTATGAAATGTGACATCCCCTACTTGACATGAAATTAAAGGAGCTCTTGGATCTTTACATTTCTTAGGCATAGAATGAGAGATAATTGTACTAGCCTCTTTAGATAATGTGATAACATGCTAATTCCATAGAATAATATTATTATTTTTACATAATTTACATGGTAATCTGTTAAGAATTAGCATGTTATTGAATTTAATTTGATATCCTATGAATTTAGCATGAGTTACTTAATTAAAGTCAATTTAATATTTTCTTAATATATTTATGTTACAAGTGTGTCCTGTCCTGGACATTAAAATTCTTATTGTCTATTTGATTTACCACGAATTAATTATTTCTATTATTTTCAGGAAAGAGGTAAAGGGATTAAGGACTAATGGGCCTCATGGACAGTCATAGAAGAGGCTGAGACCAATGGGCCTATCGGGCTATTTCCAATAAGGATAAGACCCATTGAGGGCATGTCCATCTATGAAAGGCCAGCCCTTAGCCATCCAAGGAAGGTTGTCAACCATTCAAGGAAGGTGGCCAGCTATTTGAGGAAGGTGGCCATAATTCCTAGGAAAGGAAATGGTCTACCATTTAAGGAAGAAAGGATAGCATGTCCTCTCTCCCATCAAGGCCTATAAATCAACCTTGAATGGGGGGAAGAGGTTATTCCACATTTGGGAGAGGAGAAACCAGGAGGAGGAGAGGACGAGATCCAAGAACTTCATTTCTGGAGGCAAGTCCAAGAACTTCTAAGGCAGAATCCCATTGAATGCTCCAATGGATCATGAAGAGCATGTACTGAATTCTTTACCTTTTACTTTTGAGTATAATTGATTATTTTAGTTATTTTTCTCCTTGCTCGTGATCCCTTTTGTGAAAGAGGGTAGATCCAAGTGGGGTTACCTTAAGATTGAAATTTGGAGAGTTCTCTAGCTGTGACACTAGATTGAATCCTAAACTTAATCCAATCTGTATCTCCTTTCATTATTCTTTTAGATTTTGTGATCTCTTGAATTTGGCAATATTGATCCAATCTAGAATCAAGTAGAGGAAGATTAGTTTTCATTTCGATTTCTATCCTTTAGGGTTCCATGTTCCCTTGTTAGTTCAAGGCAGAGCTAACCTTATCGTTGAAAGAAATTGATGTGAATAAATTAGGGTTTTATCCTTAATCTCTCTATTGATTTTCTACGTGACATAGGGTGATCTATAAAGGTAAGGTATTTAAGTTTGCACATTAGAAGTTAGAATTATCCAAATTTATGTCTCCTAATCACATTCATCATGGGTTATTAGAAACCTATATTTCGTCCATTTCCTCCTTGTGATTCTAAGTAAACTTCTTCTTTCCCCCCACCTATTTCATCTTCAAAAGCCAAGGATTTCACCTTTTGATTTCTCCCTTATTTTATACTAGTTTTTGTGTTTTGACTCAGATATTCTCAAGCTACATGGAAGATTGAATAATGTTTTAGTTAGAATCCAACAATGTACCTTCCTTGTTGACTTACTGTGATAGATATGAATGTGACTAAAAATTGTAGTCAATTGACTATAATGTTGGGTCGACCATTCCTTGCCACAACAAAAGTAATCACAGATTGGGAAAAGGAAACTGTTGAGTTCAAGGTTGGAGAGGAGAAAGTCGAATTAAATATGACTAAGTTCTTTGGAAATTCTAAAGGATTTCATGAAGAACATGGTACATGTGAGCTCCTTGATGAGGATGATGAGAAATCAGTAGGATATCTTCTTGAGATTCAAGATTTGAATCCAAAATAAGATCCAACTAATTCTCTTGAACTCAAAGGAGGCCCTTCTCACCCAATTCTTGAACGTAAACCATTGACTTCATTGAAATATACTTTTTTGGATTCTAACCAATCATATCATATTATCATTTCTTCAAGATTAACCTCTGAGCAGGAATATGATCTCTTGAAGGTTTTAAAAGGTCATAAATGTGACATAAGTTGGACTTTTAATGATATTAGAGGCATACCTTCTCATGTGTGTGAACACAAGATTTTTCTAGAAGAATGGCCCAAGCCATGTAGAGAAAGTCAATGTAGACTATATCCTCATATGCTTGAATCCCTAAAAAAAATTTGAAATGGTTGGATCTTAATATTATTTATCGTATTTCTGATGGTATTTGGGTGAGTCATGTTTATATGATTCCTAAAAAGTTTGGTTAACTATTGAAATAAATGATATAGGTGAAGAAATTCAAAAGAGATTACTCACTAGTTGGTGAGTTTTCATTGATTATAGAAAGCTAAATTCTGTAACTAAGAAAGATCATTATCTTTTGCCTTTTATTGATCAAATTTTGGAAAAACTTTTAAGAAAAAATTCAAATTGTTTTCTTGATGGTTATTCAGGCTATAATCAAGTAAATATTCATCCTGATGATCAAGAGAAAACAACTTTTATATGTTCTGTAAGAACATATGCTTTTAAGAGAATGTCATTTGGGTTATGTAATGCCCCTGCCACGTTTCAAAGATGTGTGAATTCTATATTTTTTGACTTAGTTGGTGATTCACTTGAAATTTTTATGGATAATTTTTTAGTTTTTGGAAGCTCATTTGAATCATGTTTAAGCAACTTAATCAAAGTTTTTGAAATTTGCATTGAAAATAATTTGGTTTTAAGTTGAGAAAAATCGCATTCCATGGTGCAGGAGGACATAGTGTTGGGGTACAAAGTAAGCAAGGATGGGCTGGAGGTAAACAAAGCCAAGATAGAGATAATCAAGGAACTACATCTTCCCATCAACCTAAGGCAACTTAGGGAATTTCTTGGCCACGTAGGTTTCTATAGGAAGTTCATTAAACATTTTGCAAAAATTTCTAAACCTCTCACTAACCTTCTTTCTAAAGATGTTGATTTTATTTTAGATGATAGTGCCAAAACTACATTTCAGAAAATTAAATAACCACTCATATAGGTGCCTATTCTTCAAGCTCTAGATTAGAAAACTCTCTTGACCATCAATTATCATTAGTTCAGTCTTATTTTTATCATGAAAATTTGATCATCTCAAAATAAAATTGTTTGACAAAAAATTATTGTTAGGGTGTGGTTAGAATTAATGGTTGCTTAGGGTGCAACTTTAACCATTTATTCCTTTGAATTTGACTACCCTTGAGATTGTGAATCAGTAGAGCAGCTAGCTCCTCACCCATTCTATTGTGCTCAACAATCCTATGCCTAATATTGGTTTGTTGATTCTATTTTAGATCATGGAGTAGTTATTTACCTTTTGAACTAATGTGTGATGCTTCAAATTTTGTTGTGGGTGCAATTTTGAGGCAAAAAAAGGATAAAAAACCCGTGGTCATTTACTATGCTAGTAAGACTTTTATTGATGCTCAAGTTAATTATTATACTACTGAAAAGGAGTTACTAGCTGTTGTTTCTACTTTAAATAAATTTAGGTCTTATTTGCTTAGAATTAAAGTAGTTATTCATTCTAATCATGCTACCTTGAAGTATTTACTTATAAGAAAGAAGCTAAACCTAGGGTAATTAGATGGATTTTACTTTCGTAGGAGTTTGATATAGAGATCAAGGATAAGAAAGGCTGTGAGAATGTAATTGTTGATCATCTTTCTAGGATTAATGTGACAGATTCTTCACCTATTTATGATTGATTTCCTGATGAGCAATTATTGAATAGTCAAGAGAAGAAAGTACCTTGGTTTGTGCATTATGTTAACTATTTTGTGGCATGAATAATTCCAAAGGAGTGGGGCTGCATTAGGAGGGAGAAATTCATCAAATATATTTGATTTTACTTTTTACATGAAGCTACTTTGTTTTACCAAGATGTTGATCTTATTCGCAAGAGATGTATACCAAAAGAAGAACAAAAAGATGTGTTAGGATGCTACCATTAAAAATCAGGTGAAAGGCATTTTTCTTCTAAGATCACAGCTCACAAGGTATTAGAAAGTGGATTTAATTGGCCTACATTATTTAGAAATGCTCATGACTTTTATCTTAAATGTTTATCCTGTCAAGCAGCCTTAAATATTAATAAAAGAGATCAAATGCCTCTCAAACCCATTATTGAAGTTGAAATTTTTGGCATATGGGGAATTGATTTTATGGGTTCATTTCTTAATTCAGATGGGAATGAATATATCCTTATGGCAGTGGACTATGTTTCTAGATGGGTAAAGGCTATAGCTCCAAAGACGTGATAGTAAAGTAGTTGTGAAATTTACTGAAAAAATTATTTTTACTAGATATGGATGTCCTAGATCTATAATTAGTGATGGAGGCGCACATTTTTCTAACTCTAGATTTAGACATTTTTTGAAGAAATATGATTTGTAACATAGGATCACTACTCCTCATTTACAAGAAATGGGCAATTTGTGTTGTGCAATAGAGAAATCAAGAAAATATTGCAAAAAGTGGTAAAGATTGATGGTAAGGAATGGTCAAGAAAGTTAGATGAAGCATTATGGGCATATAAAACTGCATACAATACTCCTCTTGGTATGTCTCCTTTCAGATTATTATATGGTAATGCTTGTCATCTTCTAATTGAGTTAGAGCATAAAGAATTTTGGGCCATAAAGAAACTAAATCTCTCTCTAAATGATGTAGGTAAGCATAGAATGTTTGAAACACATGAATTGTACGAAATAAAAGAGGAAGCTTAAGAGAACTCAAGAATCTATAAAGCCAAGATGAAGACCTTCCATGATAAGAGCTTGAGAAGAAGATCATTCAAAGAATGACAAAAAGTTTAGCTTTTCAATTCTCACCTTAAAATATTCTCGAGAAAACTTAAATCTAGATGATATGGTCCATATATCATCTTAGAGATATATGAATGTGGTGTTGTTTTAATTTTTGATATAGAAATAGAGAAGAGCTTCAAAGTTATATGGACAAAAACTCAAGCCATATGTAGAAACAAAGCCACTTCATGCCAATGAAACCATTTTACTTGAGGAACCTCCTGAATGTGGAAAAGAAGACCTATCTAAAGAACTTTAGTAGCTCATTTCATCTATTTTCCTTAGTTTTTTTTTTTTTTTGTTTTATTTCTCTTTCTTTTGTCTTGTTTATTTTTATGTCCTTTTGTTTCTACTTTCAGGAGTTGCATTCTGCAAATAAAACAAGCACTAGAAGGCATGACATCAACCAAAATGAGAGCCAGATATGAAGAAAGAGAGTTACCACCTCAGTTTGCATTTCATAAAACTCTTGAATGTTTTATTTTCATTACATTGAGGACCATGCATGAATTAAGTGTTGGGGAGGGGGAGTACTTTATGATCTATATTTCTTGAGCTATGTTCTCTCTTTCTTCATACATTTTTGGGAGTTGGGATTTTTTCTTTTTTTGAAAATATTGCATGTGTTAAACCTCACCTTGAAGAGTCCACCTTATTCTTGACCCAAAGACTATGAGCTCAGAAGTTTGACCCTTTGAGTTGATCATGAGCATTTCAAAAGGATATCTGATGTGATTTTAGACATAATGTGTGAGATTTCCCCAAGTAGTAAGGATATCTAGTGCAATGAGTTTGAGGGTTGAATATCAAAGGGTTAAAGTACTATGAGTGGATAGTGAAGAGTGAGTGAAGTAGATAGGAACACTCTAGCTGCTTCATTAAATATAATCTAAAGTGGAGTAGGAGTATACACATCTTCAAGTCTCAAGCACAAAATTTCCTCTTTTTTTAGCCATCCCAAGCCATTATCTATGAAACCTATATATTTAGCCTTATCACATTATCATCCTAGCCTACCTTACACCTTCACCTATGCATTATCTATTATAGGAACCTTCTCTACCTTACCTCTACTGATGATGATATGACTATTTCCCAAGTCTTTCTATCTCCCTACTTGTGATGTCATCATGATATCTTCTTCTTTTCCTTGATCTCTCCTATTTCACTCTCCATCTTCTAATCTTATTCTTCTGTCTAGTCCACCGCATTGATTGCTCAACATCTTCTCATCAGATACGAGGATAGAATCATGCTGATTCAAGCCTCTTGACTATCATGATTATGCATATATTTCATTATTCTTCTTATGACAAAGAGACCTTCTTTATGCTTTATCTTGGTCATTGATCCATTTCTTGATCAGCTTATCTTTTTCTCTTCTTCTGAATTGTATGTCTCATTCTATCCCATTCAAAAAAAAAGAGAATGAGGGGATGTTTAGTTTTCATTTATTCATCTTCTAATATCTTCTCTTTTATTTTGATAAGATGCTCCATCATGCCTATTTAGTCTCTATTTTTCTTCTCCTTTTGAGAATATTGTTGAGCATTCCCTTACATTATCTATTTTTCTATCTTCCCCTTTCACTCTAAATCTTGGGAATAGTCTATTTGAAGCAATATTATCCTTACATATATTTCCTTATATCCACCCCCACACAATATTTCCTTATATCCACCCTCACACATTCTTTTGAGCCATCCATCCATTCTTTTCTCTCTTACCCTTAGAGTAGATAAGAGCCATCCCATTATGTTTCATTGATACATTGCTTGATGTTCTATGCTAATATAGGAGGAGAAATGTGTTTGCTTCTGCTTTCACCTAGGAGGATAGATAGTGGAGTTATCTAGTGCTAAGCAGCGACCTTGAGAGAGATTGTCCTTGCCTGTGAGAGATGGGAGGCCCAGCTTTTCATTGAGTGAAGTGAGTTCACATCCATTCATAGTATCATACCTGTAGAGAAGTAGATTTACTTCTCTCATCTTCATTAGCTCTTTCCAAGCTAGGAGGGGGGGTCAACTTACATGTCCTTTTACATGCTAATTTCTAAATTGTCAAGGTATTCCTCTTTGAGATGCGATTTATATTTTTAACACTTCATTCTTATGTTTCTTTGATGTCAAGGATATGTGGACAATTCAAGGAGAGTTAAGAAACATTTATATGGGACTGGCAATGATTTAAAGTTGGGGGTATTTGATGATATCAAATGTGTAGTGATAATTACACATTTTATGCTTCAATTAATTATTTATATTTTCATGGGCATGGTAATTATCACTTATTTATGATTAAGATGAAATAAACATGCATTATTTATCCATTCTATATTTATGGTATTTATTGACTTATGGACTAACCCCACTTGATTCTTTTGAATCAAGTGGATTCTTTTCATACTTTTGTTGGAGTTTTATTGAATTTCAGGACCTAAATGATAACATGATATCTCTGCTGATTATTCCTTACATTTCATGTTATTTTGTTCATTTAAATCTATATCATGTTATTAACTAAATTAGTGAATTATTCATGGATGTGCATTAATCTCACTATTTGCACACTATACATGAATTTTACATGATTTCAACTAACCCTACTTGACTTCTATGAAGTCAAGTAGTTTTATTACTAATAAATATTTTTAAGTTTTCATATGTGCAGAATTTAATAGGACTCGACAATAAATTTGAAGCACTTTAGTGGATCAAAGTTAGCTTGATGGGCTAGGAGCAGCTTGGAGGAATCTTAGTTCTAGAGCTTAAAGGAGAAATTAAAGGAAGTTTTGGGCCATTTCCAAGCCCATTTAGACCTTCCTAAATCCATTCTAGAGGAAGAGATTTTGAAATTTATGGAGAAAGATTAGGGAATTATGAAGGGGGGCATTTTAGTCATATTTGTCTAGAAGGGTAGAGAGAGGGACAGTGGAGGGTACATAGCGACCACCGTTGCTGCCTATCTAGAAATGGTCATGGGGATATCTACAACCCGCACATTCCCCTTGACCCGACCATTAACGACCAAGGTAAGTCATTATCATTATTTCTTTTAATTCTTTTGCATTTAAGAAAAAAATAAATTTAAATTAGAAACAAATACTAAGAAAAAAATTTAATTAGTCATTAGTTGTATTTTTTGCACATGTAAATTTTGGAAAATTCTATTAAGCCCTATAAAAATCCTTAAAAACTTCCTGAAAATGAAATTTTAACTTCCAAACCTATTTCTATCACTTCTAGGCTTCAAAAAATTCTAAATTTCTGTCTCCCTTTGGATTGACCCCTTATTTGTCTTATGTCTAATATAGAGTAACAAAGTGGAAATTTTTCTTCACTATTGTTGGTTAAGTCTGAATTCAAATAGTGACGCAAAACCCTTAAATTTGGACTTAACACTAGATAAATGAGATATTAAATGTGGAGAAGAGAAACAGCCAATTCACGTTCAAGGCCCAACAAGGAAGGCCCAAATCTAAAATTAAGGAAAGGTCAACAACCGATTCAACTAAAAACCCTATTTATACTCTCTTCCTCCCTCATTGTATCACATCCCTAATTTTGTCATGAACTCTATGTTCACAGCCTTCGTGCAGTAGTTTCTTAGATCCTCTCTTTTCTAAGTGTCAAGGTGAGTGAAGAAGTAGACCATATCATCTGATTTAGAGGAAGAAGAAGGAGATTGCTACCTTGGGCTAGAAATGGTGTGACACTAGAGGAATGAGCATTGTCACGAGGATTCCACCTTATTCATTCGATTTTGATTTTTTTGATTTGGCATTATTAGGCATGATAATCAAGATCCAGGGCTTTCTAGCACCACAAATTTCATCAAAAAATTCATTCTATAGCTTGAGATATCACTATTTTACTCCACTGCTCAAGTTGTGCCACTCAATTTCGTCACTTCGCCCACAGACTGCAGTGGCGCTCATGCCATGTCACACACCAAAAAGCACTGCCTCCGTCGCTGACCCCCACACACATTATCCATCGCCACGTGCATTCTACACCACACCACCGCCACTCTACCATTAGATGCTACTAACATTCAGGCAAAAGTAAATTTTATAGTTAACTTATTTTCTCACCTAAAAAATTCTAAAAAATTAAAAAAATTAAAAAATAAAATCACTAAAAAATTTCTGATTAATTCCTAGCTCTCTATGGTTCAACCCTTACCCAATTTATATGTGAGGTTAAATATTATACATTTTTACTACTTAATCTGGAATTTACAATGATTATTACCCCATTTTCTGGATAATCACTGGCTCTGGCATAGATCACCACCATGAGCAAGTAGTCACCAGCGTGGCGAGCCCCCACTTGGAGCAGCCTGTCCATTGCCAGCTCCCCCATCGCACGTCCCTCAGCAGCATCCACCACAGCACCACGTCGCCACTCCACAAGGAGCCCCTCAAGGCGGTAAGTGCCATCTCCAGCTTGTCAGCACTGCCCAGTCGGTTCACCACACACCTGTAGTGATTCATGTTGGGCCCCAGCAAGAACTCCTCACACATCAACTGAAATTATCTGCAGCCCTCAACCAGCCCCTGGTGGCCGCAGCCAACCAGCAGACCAAGGAAGGAGATATCGTTCAGCCAGTGGCCTACTACCAACATCCGCCGAAACACTGCACTAGCTTCATCTCCCCATCCATTGATCCCAAGGCGATGATCATCAAGTTCCAAGTGAAGGGGTCCCTCTGTGGCATATCCTCAAACACCAATGGGGCTTCCTCAAGAGGCCCATCTAAGGCCCATCTAACTTTTTTTTGTCGTCGTTAAGAAAATTCAGTAAATTTAAAATTTCTAAATTCTAAAAAATAAGGCAATTTTTAATAAAGAAATTTTTTTAGTATATTTTCTAGGTCAATCATAAGGAAGATGAAAAATTATTAATTATTTATCATTTTAATTTGATAGATTTTTTAAATTATTTTCTGGCCAAATTATAGAAAAATAAGCTAAAATTACAAATTTGAGGATTATTGACGTCAATTGACATTAGCCTATGAAGAATAGCCCAAATTCACAATCAACAGAAATACATCGACTTGTAAATGGATCAAACCAAAGCCACAATTATGGAATATGAAATTAATACCAAAGGGCTTTTGTTCATGACATGAGAATGGATCAAAAGATATATTATTAACATCTAAAAATAGTAAAAATAAATATAAATTAAATTTTACGAAAGAATTGGGTAGCATAGTTATCAATCGGATTTCTGCCCAAATATGATTGATTTGTGTAGGCTTAGTGCACCAATTGGTTTCCTACACCTTCTCCAATCTAGTTGACAATCTCAACAATTATCACTTGCTAAAATTGAGTAACAAAGGTGAATCGACTTCGAGCATGCTACAACATCCAAAAAAGAATCTTTGGAAGAAAATCTTCACTGTTGTATTGGGCAAAGAATGGGGAAGATTTTTGAAAGAAATTCGACCTCTAAAGCAGCTGAATGAGGGAGAAATTTAGACAAAATCTATCTTTTGTATTGAAAAGACAAATTAGGCAAAATCTGACATTTGTAGTAGCTAGACAAAAGGGGTTTTGATTCGAGAGGGGTGTAGAATAATTGAGGATGCCTTCTTCTTCTCCAAAAACAGCTTTTCAATCTTCCTTTGCATATATTTTGCCGATTTGTCACAATTAATTTTTTTATTTCTTTCCGCAATTTGTGGGTCTGTCGTTAACATGAAAACCATGAAAAGATTTGATTTTTTGTTAGTTTTACATGATTATAAACTATAAAAATGACATGCATTTAATTATAACATGATTTCAACTTGATATTTGTCAATTTACTCGGAGAATTTCTCTCTAGAGAATCAATTGATCATTCGGTATGATTTTTTGTCAACTTTTCAAGATTTTCACTGATTTTCTGAATTTAATGATTTTTCTGAAATTTCCTTAATATTTCTATAAAATCAGAATAAACATAGAAATATCCTCAAAAATAATATAAAAATAAAAACATTGAGAAGTATTTTCATCATATTACATCACTGATTTCTTCATGTAATTCTTCGAAATTAATAGTAACATCATGTAAATCATTTTAAGTCTAACTTTCTAATTTAAAGTATTATGCAAGCATTTTAATTAAAATTAAAGTATAAATCACATAAATACCAAGGACATTATTATGTAAATATTGAGAATTATCAAGGCGGCACTTGCCATACATGTCAATCAGCACGTTGCCCACAAAGACATTCTCGCAAGCATTGCTCTACCACATAGTGGTGCACCCACTAGTCCTGCTCAGTTGTGCCGATGCATGTGCACAAGGTGAGCGGCATAATGATAGTGAACTCATCCAGCCCAATGCCAGCATCACTCATGCCTTCGAACAGTTCAAGCACCTATGCATGGGCACCAGTGTGGAATAGCGGGCCATCATGGCATTGCAAGTCACCAGCTCCTTGTTGGAGATTTTCTCAAATAGGTTTTTCACCATGAGAATGGATCCTACTACTTGATAAAATGAAATTGAGGGTCATTTAAATGCATTGAAATCAATTAACTAAAAAAATTTAGAATCCTGAATTTACCTAGTTAAAATATTAAAATAAGTATTATGGTAAGTGAGAGGTCGATTCACAGGGAATAAGAATTAGGCGATAGGTAGCTACTGTTCTAGTTAATTAATATATTGAGATGACGTGAACACAAAGAAGAAGAGGCAACGGTAAAGAAGGAAGATCTATATCGTCAAACAAAAAAGGAGAAAAGAAAATGCGATGATGTAGGAAATGATTTAAGGGAAAACAATCACAAAAGAATCATGATTCAAGTGTATCTCTTTCTATTTCTAACCTATGAATACTTATATGGTTGTTCATGTGTGGAATGTATGAAACTTGGAAAAACTTACCTTGGGCCTATATATTTCACTAAGGACAAGTAGTTTCCTCTTTGAGTATGCTTGTCCAATGATCTAAGTTGCGAATCAATGCTTGAATCAACCCAAGCACATCCAAATCGATGTGGAACCTCAATGTTGTTTCATTCTAGCTGACTAAATGTTGGGGCATTTGATGTTAGGTTTTTTCACCCCTAAACAGTGGCTTAAATGTGTAAGGGTTATACGAGGGTAAGAGAGTACATGTGTAGGGCTGATATCTACCCTCTCATGAGCTGGTTCATCCTAGATCATTTGATCTAGGGCCACAATAAAATGGGGTGAGAGTCAGTTTCCCTCGAAATGATCTAAATAGTTGGATTTGGAGATCTTGTCATAATCGTAGGATCTTTTGTAACATTGAGATCTATTGCACCCTTAGTAAGTATGCTCCATTTGCTGTCGATCGTGTGGATGCTCTCAATGGCTTCCGATCTCCTCATTTGGTGATGATACGTGTTAGCGCCTTTGCCTTTGATTCCATCACATCATCTCCAAATCAAATCTCGTATGTATAAGCAAATACTAACTTCTTCAAAATCATAAAAAGATATCAAAAATGTCTGAAATTCTCTCATATTAGTAGAAAAATAAATTATGACCATAAAAATCAGAGAAAATTCTGAAAAATTCTCTAAAATATTAAACTTCATGAAAAATTCAAATAAATAAGAAATATTTATTTTTTAATATGATAACATGTTAGATCATAATATTTAAGCTGTTGAATAACATAACTCTTACACTTTTCACATGACAATCAGTATGTTATCACCACCATGTAGGCTCGGGTCACATTTGTGGCAACCACAATGTTAGTGGAGAGCCTTGTGTGGAGGACAGTGGCATGGGCGACAGTGCACAGGCTGGCAGCACCTCCTCTATTGGAGAGCTTGCCAGTACAATAGAGGAGGAGGGAGAAGGTGTGGGCCGTGGGACAGGCTGGGGAGATAGCCAGCATGGCAAAGTAGAGATGGGGGGCTGGCAGAGGAGGCAGCATATAGTGGAGGAGGGAGCTCCAGAAGAGGACAAAGTCAAGATGGTGGTGATGGCAGAAGGAGAGGAGTAGGTGACTTGAATAGGCAATGTGGGGAGGTTCATCAACAGCGACAATAGTGGCGGAGCTGGAGGCAAGGAGGAGAGTGATGAAGAAGTGGATGTCGCCGGTGAGGCCAGTGGCAATGGCGAGAGCGTGAGCCTAGCAGAACTTCCTCGGGGACATCTAGTGTTGACCAAGTGTAGAGAAGACGACTAGTGGAGCTTATACCCAAGCCCCACCATTGAAGACCACAATGTCAATGGACTCCATGTCACCTCATCTAGTGACCACATCAACTGTCAAAGCTACCTCACATCATCGCTGCCGGACCCAAGTGAAGGATCCGAATTTCTATTATTACTAGGTTTTATTTCCCTTTATTTATTTACATTTGTTGTAATCCTCTCTCTCCTCCCAAGGCCTATAAATAGGCTAAGATCTCTATGAAACATTCGGCTAATCTTTGGTTAAGAATCATCAAACACAAAGATCATGCCCTAGGGGATCCATGAGACCACCACCACCTATAGTTGCTATCATCACGTGGGTTCTACTCGACCTCGTGGTCATCCCTACCTCTCTCTCGTTGGTCGCCGTACATCCCCTATGCTAGCCTTCATGCACCCAACAACATGACGATCATTCATCAAATTGCTAGCAGAGCACATTGTGTACATATCTCTCATGGACATTTATACATCCCGCCTTCCTCATTGTGAATTGGAGCATCCCTCACATCTAGTAGATGTGTCATGACACTCTACCTTATGCTCCAACCTCTAGCCCTTGATGTCTATGTCCAGCATGCACACCCTTTCTACCCCTCTCCAATCATCCTCTGAATTTGGTTTCAAGGTGTTGCCCCAAACCTTGCAAGGGGGCAGCTTCCCCCTTAAACCCCCGTCAATAGATTGCACAATTGGATCCACGATAAGCTCATCTTCCTCTAATCAACCTCGACATCAACAAAGTGGCTTATGAACACCAAACGTCCCCTCTGAACCCTCTATGGTGATCATGTGTTTTGAGTTCATCCTATTTTTCCTCATACATGTTTCCACCAGCAACAAAATTCATTGTGTAAACTTGTGACTAGCCGGCTTGATATTTATTTATTGAATAAAATAATTTTAAATCTAGGGTCCATAGCTCAGTGGTAGAGCATTTGACTGCAGATCAAGAGGTCACCGGTTCGAACCCGGTTGGGCCCTCGTTCTTTTTCCTTTTGTTTCGCTCACCGAAACCTGCCGTCTTCTGAGTTGCTGGCGACAACAACTGGGAACGTTGACATTGTAGGTCACGGGATCGAGATGGAGGGCTATGCGTTGACTCTTGTAGTGAGAGAAAGAGCCCTATGAGCTGACTTTTACAGTGGGCCGTTTAAAGAACCTCTGCGGGGTAAAAGATGGCGCCGTCACTCAGCGCTTCTCAAATTGATGAGGACGCCAGGAGAAACAGCCCCATCCCCTGCTGCTTCTCTCCCGGCTTCGGTCAGCCAGTCGCCGCCGCAACCGTCCCCTTTCCCCTCTTCCTTTGACGGTGCAGCCACTGCTACCGCTCTGCTCCTGCGTCCGCTTTTCTGCTGGCCGGAATGAACAGTGCTCAGCCGGCAGAGAGCTTACAACGGCCGTGAGACGGTGCCGAGATCTCCGTCGGTCAACGCAGCCGTCCTCGGTCAACATCAGCGGCCCGTCCCACGAAGCCACCGACCAACTCCAGCACGTCTCCCCGTACCCTCCCCCCTCCCCCCTCCGCTCTCTCCCTCTATCTCTATATATTCGAAGGAAACCCACGGGCTCTTCCCTGTCTGCAATCTCTTACTCTTTCTTTCTTCCTCACCCTCTCTACGGCGGACTCCCTTCTCGCGGCCGATCGACCTCCGCAGCGATGACAGAGGAGGGAGAGTGCACCACGCCGACGTCGGCTGGCAGCAGGATACCGCGGGAGGCTGCGGTGTGCCCCGATCCCCCGCGCAGGCGCCGCCGGCGGAACCCACCGGAGGAGGAGGAGGAGGAGGAGCCGCCGCCGCCGCCGAGGGGCGGCGCAATGTTCTTCCCCGTGCCCGCGAACCTGGAGACCGTCTTCATCCCCTGCCCCCCCGTCGCCAGGGCCCGCTGAGCTCTCCGGCGAGCTCTTCGGTGGACCATCTGATGACCCATTTCTCTCACTAACTCGGGTCAGTGTTTGTAATCACACGCTTGAACTCACTCCCTAATTACGTCACGCATCCTCCTCCTCCCTCCTCCTGCGGGAATCCCGCCGCCTTGCGGCCGCCCGACGATTCGCACCGCCACCTGGAGGTAGGTCGGCAGCCCACCACGTGTTAAGTGGACTCCTGAGTGTATCGGGAGCCGCGTTGACCTTTTCGTAATAGGAATTTATATAGCCAACCGATCGCGTAGTCCGTACAGCAAAGCTACCGTTACGGGGGAAGGGGGGGGGTGAAGCTTGGTTAGATCCTGGTGGTGGCGGCGGCAGGCCGGAGGAGGATGGGGAGGCCGAACTGGGGGCGGAGGGTGATGAACCTCACCGGCGCGTGGCGGTAGGCGGCGGAGAGGGAGAAGGAGAAGCGCTGGAGGATCATCGCCAGCACCAACTTGGCCTCGAGCATGGCGAAGCCCTGCCCCACGCAGGTCCTCGGCCCGGAGGAGAAGGCGATGAGAGCATTCGGGTGGGTGGCGGTGCTGGATATGCCGCTCTGAAACCTGAGCGGGTTGAAGTCGCCGGCGTCGGCGCCCCAGACGGCCTCGCTCCGGTGCATCATGAGCACGGGGACCGTCACCGACGTGCCCTGCGGGATCGTCAGCCCCCCCAGATCCACCTCTCGCGCGGCCCGCCGGAACATCACCGTCACCGGGCTGTACAGCCTCGACGCCTCCAGCAGAACCATGCCCGTCTGCAGAAGATCACACTCAGGTGGAGATTTGCAGACGACGGAGGAAGATGAAGATGATGATGATGATGGGGGAGTACCAGCTTGAGCCTGCCGAGGCTGTCGGCGTCGGGCGCCGCCGCCGCCCCGCACTCCGTGAAGACCTCCTGGCGGAGCATCTCCTGCCAGTCGGGGTTGGAGCTGAGGAGGAACAGGGTCCAGGTGAGGAGGTGGGCGGTGGTCTCGTGCCCGGCGAAGAAGAAGGTCTTGCACTCGTCCATGATCTCGTCAATAGTCAGGCTGAGCGCCGCCTTCCCCTTGGCGGCGCTACCGCCGCCGCCGCCGGCCTCTCCTCGGCAGGTGTCCATCATCATCCCCAGCAGGTCGGCTCCGTAGCTCGCGGCGCCGCCGTCTAGCCGCCGCTGGATGATGCCGCTCAGCAGCCTCCTCATTCTCCTGTCCATCCTCCACCTCCGCAGGTTCGTCCTCGTGGGAAGATACCTGCGGCGATATCATCCGATTCACCGCCAAGCAGAACCTCGTCTGTCGGAGGGCGGAGGGCGGAAGAGTTGTTCCTCACCTGGCCCCGGGGAGGGAGAGGTCGAAGGTGGTCTCGAAGGCCAGCTCCACCAGGGCCGCCTGAGCCTGAAACACTTTCTTACCGTCGTCGCCGCCGATCCCAAAGGCAGCGAGGCCGATGATGGTCGCTGTCAGCTCCAGGAACTGCGCGTCCACCTCGATCTCCTTGCACCGATTCTCCTCGCCGGCCACCTGGGCCCCCCATCCGTCGAGCATTGCCGCAGTGCAGCCCGCCATCGTCCCCGTCAGGGCCTGCGAAAGTCACTCTCAGGAACAAGAAGAGAAGCCCGCCGGAGGCGTCGGCTTGTGGAGGAGGAGAAGGGGGACTGACCTTGAGCTTGTCCATGGCGAACGCCGGGCTGACGACCCTCCGGTGGCGGACCCAGTCGACTCCCTCGGCGAGGACGAGGCCCTTTCCCAGGAGTGCCACCACGGAGGCCTTCGGGTTGTCCTTGGGGAAGAAGCTGAACTTGGTCAGCACCTGCTTCGCCATCTCCGGGTCGCTGAGGAAGACCGTCGGCTGCGTCCCCATCCAGTACAGGAACGTCCCCCCTGGAAGAAGAAGACGATGAACCCTCCCATAATTATACACCCAGCTGAGGAAGCATCGATCTGGTTCACAAGAATCGAGCTGTTTCCACAGAGAGAGAGAGAGAGAGAGAGGAGAGGTTACCGTACTGGAGGGACCAACGGTGGTAGTGAGGGAAGACCCTGCGGGGGATGTCGTGGGAGTGAGGATCAAGGACCTCGCGCATGGCGGCGTCGTTGAGAGCCTTGATCTCCCGGAGGGAGCCCCAAAAAAGGCGGTAGGGGGGGCCTCTGACCCCCTTCTTTGCGAAGCTTCTGGTCAGTACCAGGGGCTGCCAGATGAGCGCCGCCGCCGCCCTCCCCACCACCCACGCGGCCAGCGCCAGACTCACCAGCCACCAGGGCAGCCACCCCAGGCTCTCCATCGATCTTCCGCCGCCGCCGCCGGAGGAGGAGGAGGATCTTGCTGGAGGTGAAAGGAGAGAGGCGGAGAAGGCGGAGGATTAGGTGGTTGCCGGAACTGAGAAGGAGAGAGGTGGAGGAGGGTGAGGAGAAGGAGATCGCCGGAGGAGAGAAGGAGAGAGGCGGAGCAGGAGGAGGAGATCACCGGACATGAGAAGCAGAGAGTGGAGGGGGGATCTCCTCTGCTGGTCTCAGAGCTCCCAGGGGGCGGCGTGGGGAAGATTGATGCGGCGAACTGGTCGCAACAGGGACCGGTTTCTCGACCGTGGCAACCATGACACGCGGCCTTATCTGAGGACGGACAGAGAGAGCCGGGCCAAAGCCGGAAATGTACACTTTGAGGCCTCAATGCGGCCCGAGGCCCGCCGTCTTCTGGCTGCACCACGTGGCGGACACCCGATAATATGCCTCTTCGGTGCGGCATTTCGTCGAACAGTTTCGGGCATGAGATGACGCAGAGAGCAGCGAGCAACAGGAGGGCATGCGCACCAGCGCCACTGCCTTCCCCATTCCAGCGAGATGTCCGGCGAGCCAGAGGAAGAACCACCGCCTCCTTCTCCTCTGGCGCCGCCAATGCTCCGGCGATTTCCGCGGCGCGCTACTCCGGCGGCTGGAGTGTCAACCCAGCAGCCTGTCGGAGGCCAAGAAGCTCCACGGGGTGGCCCTTGTGAACGGCCTCCTCCGCCGCGGAAGCCGCGGCGCCGCCGCCGTGATGCAGTCGCGCCTGGCGGGCGCCTACGCAGCCCTCGGAGGCGCCCGCGAGGCCCAATTGGTCTTCCCCGCCAAGAGCGCCACCTCCGCCGCCTGGAACTCCGTCCTCCGGCGAGCCGTCGAGGCCCGCCGCTTCCCGGCGGCGATGGCGATCTTCCGCTCCATGCTGGCGGTGGGCCCGCCGCCGGACGGGTACACGTACCCGCTGCTCCTCAAGGCCTGCGCCGACTCGTCGGCACTGGAGCGGGGCCGGGAGATCTACCGCTCCATTGCAAGACCCAACGTGTTCGCGCAGTGCGCCGCCGTGGACATGTTCGCCAAGTGCGGAAGCCTGGAGGAAGCACGGAGGGTGTTCGAGGAAATGCCGCACAGGGATCTGGTCTCCTGGACGGCGATGATCTGCGGGGCCATGCAGAACGGAAGCTGGTCGGAGGCGCTTATCCTGTTCAAGAGGATGAGGTCGGAGGGGTTGGGTTTTGACTCGGTGACTCTGGCGACGGTGGCGCCGGCCTGCGGGCGGGTGGCGGCGCCGCTGCTGGGGATGGCCCTCCACGGCGGCGCCGTCGCCGGAGGGGTCGCCGGGGACCTCTGCGTGCGGAATTCTCTGATCGATATGTACTGCAAGTGCGGGCTTACCCGTCTGGCCGAGGCCGTCTTCTCGGCCATGGAGCTCAGGGATTCCATCTCGTGGAGCAGCCTGATCACCGGGTACTCGCAGAACCACCGGTACTCGGAGAGCTCGCGCCTCTTCGCCGCCATGATCGCCGCCCGGGCGCGGCCGAGCTCGGTCACTCTCGCTGGCGTGCTCCCCGCCTTCTCCGGCCTCAAGCTGCTGCAGCACGGGAAGGAGATCCATGGTTACGCCGTGAGGAACCTCTTCCACCTCGACTCCTTCGTCGCCAGCGCCATGATCGACCTCTACAGCCAGTGCGGCGCCCTCGCCAAGGCGGAGCTCGTCTTCGCCGGAGGAAGAGGACAGGACCTGGCCGTTTGGAACTCGATGATCAGCGGCTACGCCATGACCGGGGAGCCCAGCTTGGCATTCGAGGCTCTGAGGGGGCTCCTCCATGCGGGGCTCCGGCCGACCTCGGTGACCGTCGTGGCGGTGCTCCCGCTGTGCGGCCGCTGGACGATGCTCGACCGGGGGAGGGAGCTCCACGGCTACGCAATCCGCAGTGGCCTCCTCTCCGCCACAACTGTGAGCAACTCTCTGATCGACATGTACTGCAAGTGCGGCCTCCTGATCGAGGGGGAGAAGCTGTTTCAGAGGGCGCCGCGGAGAGATGCCGTTACCTTCAACACCATGATCGCCGCCCTGGGGATGCACGGCCACGGCCGCCGCGCCGTCGCCTGCTTCGCCGCCATGGGAGAGGAGAAGATAGAGCCGGACAAGGTCACCTTCGTCGCCCTCCTCTCCGCCTGTAGCCACGCGGGGCTCGTCGACGAGGGACTCGCCGTCTTCCGCTCCATGGTCGAAGACAGAGGTATCAGGCCGGAGATGGAGCACTATTCCTGCATGGTTGACCTCCACGGGAGGTCTGGTCGTCTGGAGGAGGCCTGGGATTTCATCAGGAGGATGCCGGTGGAGCCGGAGGTCGACGTGCTGGGCAGCCTGCTCGGAGCTTGCAGAGTTCACCGAAGGGATGACCTCGCGGAGCTCGTGGGGGGATGGATCATGGAGAAGAAGGAGACCGTTGACCCGGGGTATCACCTGCTTCTGGCCAACACGTACGCCTGGTCTGGAAGGTGGAGAGAGGCGGCGCGGGTGAGGAGGATGGCAAGGGAGAGGGGACTGAGGAAGAGGGTTCCCGGCAGCAGCTGGATTCAGGCTGCCGGCGCTGCCCACCGCTTCTCTGCGAGTGAGGGGTCGCACCCGTTGACGGAGGAGGTCGACGTGGCCCTGAGGAGCTTGCTCTGCCAGATGAAGGACCACGGGTACTCCCCCGACGTGGGCTGCCTCCTCCTGCCCGAGGTCGCCGAGCAGGAGGATGCCGATGAGTCCCCTGATTAATTCACTGACTGACTGGCTGGCTGACTTGGGGATAAACTGCCCGGCCAGATGGATGCTGCTACCTACGGCTTCAGCCAGGTCAACCCATGATCCCTCCCCCGTAGAAAGATCTCATCTTGATCCGATTCTGGTATTACAGAGAGCTGGGTCTTCCAGTTTTTTCGTCTTTCTGTTGTGGGTTTCTCTCTCTCTCTCTCTCTCTCTCTCTCTCTCACACACACACACACACACACACACACACACACACACACACACACACACACACACACACACACACACACACACACACACACACACACACACACACACACACACACACACACACACACACACACACACACACACACACACTCACTCTCTCTCTCTCTCTCTCTCTCTCTCACTCTCTCTCTCTCTCACTCACTCTCTCTCACTCACTCTCTCTCTCTCTCTCTCTCTCTCTCTACTCAAGAGCATTGGTGGGTCCACGGGATCACGTCGGTTTCGGGGCCTCCGAGGGAAGTGAAGGATGGTGTTTCCGTAAATTGCAGGATAATTAGGAGCCTTTTGGTATGGTTCCACGCCGGGCCTGCCCCGTTGAGGATAACGAAATCTCCCCGGCAAGCGGAGCTTTTACCTCTCTCTCTCTCTCTCTCTCTCTCTCTGGGACCGGCTGGGTGATGGCGTCGTCGTCGGCGCCGGCGGCGATCTCCCTCCTCCACTTCTCTTCTGGTCCGCCGCGCCGCCGGGCGGTAGGCTACCGATGCCCCGTTCAGTGTTCCATCGCTGGCAAGCCAGCGGTGACCACGCCGAGTGACTCCTCCTCATCGGGGAGCGGCGAACCAGTGGGGCGGCTCCGCGCTGACTGCGTCGTGGTTGGCGCGGGGATCAGCGGGCTCTGCACGGCGCAGGCGCTGACCGTGCGGCCGGCCGGGGGGTTGAAGGGCACGCCGGAGGTGCTGGTGACCGAAGCGAGGGATAGGGTTGGAGGCAACATCACCACTGTGGAGAGAGACGGGTACCTGTGGGAGGAGGGCCCCAACAGCTTCCAGCCTTCGGACGCCGTGCTGACCATGGCTGTAATATGCCTTCCCGCTTCCTCTTCTGCTTCCATTTTTTGGTGTTATCTTTTCTGAATCGGTCGGTCTGATCTCGGTGGCCATGGCGAGATCCAGGAATTTCAGCCGACTAGAGTCAATGGTGAGAACACGGAGTATCCTAGAAGAAACAAGGGGAGGAAACTACAACATCATACATGGTTAATTGAGGAATGTAGTGGTAGATCGTGGCCCATGCTGTTGATCAGACAAAACTCATAAACCCCCCAGACGGCCACACAAGCATTGTCGATGGTTATTAGTTGGTTTATACCGTAGAGAAGCCGACTGAAATAATCCATTTGGCACAAAAGTGCCGGGCAGGGTAAAATAATCTTGAACAACGAATGAATGATGATTTAACTTCAAACACGGATGGCCCTTCAACATTCTTCGCCGAATGATCATTTGAACAATATGACCTCATCTCCTGATGAGCTCGACATAAAATCTTCGGTATGCCACTATTTTGTAGTTGAAGGCAATTCCACAGATCAAGATACTGTTCGAGCTATTATCTCCATTTAAACTTTTTTGGATATTCCTAGGGTTACTTTTTTTTCAAAGGTTTCTGCTGAATTATTTTACTTTGTCGATTTTTCACTGTATCAACTCTCTGGCACATTTTCTTGCTCCCAGTTGCGTACTTGTAGAGGTGATGACCTCCAGTTTCTGATTTTGTTTCATCAGCCTGAAGCAACCCAAAAACATCTGATTTAGTTGGCACTCCGCCCCTAGAGATTGCCAGTGTTCTCATTAGGTCTGTCTCGTTGCGATCCATTTGTGGAAGAACCCTGCTGAGAAAAACCCATTCCTGTTTTCCTGCCCAGTGTCTTTGTCGTTGCACAACATTTCTGGTTATATATGGCCCCTTCCGTGAGGTTATTAACTCAACATGAAGAGAATTAACTTGAGGATCTACTTATCTAGTGGTTTTCCTTTTTTTATTTACGTTAATATCGAGGAAATAAAAGGTACTCTGATCTAGTTCTTGTCGTTGCGATCCACGTGTTATAACCGGAAGTTAATATGGAATCACAACAGTCTACATATGATATAGTGCGTATGTGCCGAGGATGGCAACCTATTTGAAGAGCTTTGTGTGGAAGAGACTCTCTCATTGATTCGCTCCTATGTGCTCGGATAATTAATGACTTAGAATGTTTTATCATGACAAGCCTGTGCTCAAGAAAAAATTTTCTGTTTGTGTGAACATGCTAAAATGCCATGGGGGAAAGAAACTGTTGCCCTCTCTGGATATTTGAGTGTTCAAGGCGTTTGATTCAGTTCTTACATGTCCGCAGGTTGATTCTGGTTTAAAGGAGGACCTGGTTTTGGGCGATCCAGATGCGCCCCGTTTCGTCCTTTGGCAAGGAAAACTGAGGCCGGTGCCGGCAAAGCCAACTGATCTCCCGTTCTTTGACCTGATGAGCATCGGAGGCAAGCTGAGGGCTGGGTTCGGTGCTGCTGGACTTCGTCCTCCTCCGCCGGTTTGTTCATTGAACCCTTTTTTATTCATTCTTTGGACAATCTTTTCCCCGTGTAAATCTCTCTCATGAGGAGGATTCCTGCAAACATTTCATTCAGTCTCAGGAGGAATCAGTCGAAGAGTTCGTCCGCCGTAATCTCGGCGACGAGGTGTTTGAGCGCTTAATAGAGCCTTTCTGCTCAGGTGCCTCTCCAATCTGTGAACACTGTTCGTCTGCATTTAGTTTTTCCTTGTTGTTGGAAATATTTTGGTGCCCACCTATCAGCGAAGCGTGTAAGCTCTTCCAAGTGAGCAGCTGAAAGTCAACCTCTTCATGATAGAGAGCTGCTGCTCCTGCAGGCGTTTATGCCGGTGATCCTTCCAAGCTCAGCATGAAAGCCGCGTTCGGGAAGGTCTGGAAGCTGGAGCAGACCGGCGGCAGCATCATCGGGGGCACTTTCAGAGCAATCCAGGAGAGATCGAAGAATCCCAAGCCTCCTCGAGATCCGTAATGAGATAGCTCCTCGAGGGTCTCTCTGTTATGTGCATCAGATCAGTTTGTTCTCTCTTCCACTCCACCACACACTGATTCAGCTTCCACGCAGACGACTGCCGACGCCGAAAGGACAGACCGTGGGCTCTTTCTCCAAGGGGCTCGCCATGCTCCCCAACGCGATTGCATCCAGGTATCCTGTTCATGCGCGTGGTTTGACCTGCGGAACTGGAGATGGGATCATGGAGTGTTTTTTCAGTAGTCCGCCTTTAGTTTTCCAGGCTGGGCGACAGAGTCAAATTATCGTGGAAGCTCTCGAGCATTGAGAAATCGGACGGTAGGGGATACGTTTTGACTTATGATACCCCGGAGGGAGTGATCTCCGTCGCCGCCGACTGTGTCGTCCTGACCGTGCCGTCCTATGTCGCCAGCATCCTGCTGCGGCCGCTCTCTGTACGTCGGGGGCTCTTCTTTCATTACTTCCCTTTCTTTTTTGGGCTGAATGGTTCATCCGATTTGCTTAATATGATCTGTTTTTCATTCGATCTCATCCTTCAACCAGAACGATGCTGCGGAGGCCCTCTCAAAGTTTTATTATCCTCCTGTGGCGGCCGTGACGATTTCATATCCATCCGAGTCGATCCGGAGTGAATCTCTGATCGACGGGCAGCTGAAGGGCTTCGGCCAGCTGCACCCCCGCAGCCAGGGAGTCGAAACTCTGGGTATGATCCATCATATTTAATACAAATAAGGATTATTAAGAGAGCAATTTGGTGCTAATTTAGTTATTTTGATCATATTTATCAGAGTTATTCCTCTGTTTCTTGATCGTTAATTTCCTCGGATTCCTCTGTCTGCAGGGACTATCTACAGCTCCTCTCTGTTCCCCAACCGGGCTCCCCCCGGCAGGGTGCTCCTCCTGAACTACATCGGCGGCGCCACCAACACCGGCATTGTGTCCAAGGTATCGAGCCGGGAGATTTCCCGGTCAAACCCTACTCAATGTGGTCTTTTTTTCTTTTTTTTTTGACCGACCGAGGATGTTATTGATGGGAATTTATCGATGCAATGTGTCGCTGCATGGATTCCCCTCCCCGGTTTTGGATAATCAGACGGGTGTTCTCGTTGTTTGACCTTGTTGTTTGTGGGTGGGGGTGGGTTGCAGAGCGAGAGCGAGCTGGTGGAGTCCGTTGACCGGGACCTGAGGAAGATGCTCATCAAAGTCAACGCCGTGGAGCCGCTGGTCCACGGGGTCCGGGTGTGGCCGCAGGCCATCCCCCAGTTCCTCATCGGCCACCTCGACCGTCTGGACGCCGCCAAGAGCGCCCTCAGCAGGGGCGGCCTCGACGGACTGATCCTCGGCGGCAACTACGTCGCCGGCGTGGCCCTCGGCCGCTGCGTGGAGGGTGCCTACGACACCGCCGCCCAAGTCTCCTCCTTCCTCTCTAAGTATGCTTACGCCAGCAGCTAGGCCTCTCTCTCTCTCTCTCTCTCTCTCTCTCTCCCCACCACCTGTTTTTATTTTATTTTTTGTTGAAGGAAAAAAAGGGACCTCCTTTCTTGTCCATGGGATTTCTATTTGTGCTTCTGTGCTTCAACCCCCCGGCGTTTGATCGGTGCAGTGTGACGTATTAATCATAGAGGCTTCAGTTCTCCGGCCGCCGATGAAGCCTCTCGCCGCCGGGGGGATCGTGACCGAATGAGCGGTGGCGGCGGGGCCGCGGCGGTGGTTGCAGGCCCTGCTTTCGGCGAGGCCGCTCATCTGATTGCCCTGCTCAGGGAGGCCGCCGCGAGCAGGCGGCGGGCTCGGCAGGTCCACGGCCAGGCCATCCTCCGGGGGCTAGCCGCCGTGCCGCGTCTGTACGCCGCCCTCGTCGGCGCCTACGCCAACGGCGGCGCCGCCGACGACGAGGGCTTGATGCTGCTCGCCGCCGCCGTTGCGCCCCCCTCCGCCACCGCGAGGCTCGTCGCCTACACTACCCTCGTCTCCCACTTCTCCCGCCGGCGACGCCAGCCCCTCAAGGCCCTCGCCCTATTCTCCGACCTGCGACGGTGGGGCCTCCGGCCGAACCAGTTCACCTTCTCCGCCGTCTTCCCGGCGTGCGCCGCTGTGGGGGCCGTCGCCGCCGGGGAGCAGGTCCACTCTCTGGCGGTGAAGCAGGGGCTCCATCTCGACCTCTTCACCGGCAGCGCCGCCGTCGACATGTACGCCAAATGCGGCGCCGTCGATCTCGCCGGCAAGCTCTTCGGCGAAATCCCCCACAGAAGCGCCGTCACCTGGAACGCTCTGCTGGTGGGCCTAGTTCACAACCAGCGGCACGCACAGGCGCAGGGTTTCTTCAGGAAGATGATGGCGGAGGGCTCCGTCGTCCCCGACGAGGTGAGCTTCTCCAGCGCGCTCTGCGCGTGCGCCGCCGCCGGCGGCGACGCCGCCTACGGCCGGCAGGTGCACGCCGTCGTCATCAAGCTCGGGGCGGACTCCGCCGCCTACGTGAGCAATGCGCTAGTAGACATGTACGGCAAGTGCGGATCCCTCGCCGAGGCGGAGGGGGTCTTCGGCGGCGCCACCACCAGGGACGCCGTCGCCTGGAACGCGCTCTCCATGGCCTGGCTCCGGCGAGCATGCTTCGAGGAGGCCGGCGGCTGCTTCCGGGCAATGGCGAGGGAGGGGGGCGTCTCCCCGGATGAGGCCTCCCTCTCCACGGCCCTCCACGCCGCCGCTGCCCTGGCGGCACCACCGCTGGGGGCCTCCCTCCACGGCCAGGCCCTCCGGCGAGGCCTCGCCGGCGACCCCTCCGTGGGCGGCTGCCTGATCACCATGTACGCCCGCTGCGGCGACCTCGACGCCGCCGCCGGCGCCTTCGGGGACGCGGCGGAGGAGGGCCGCCGGAGCGCCGTCGCGTGGACCTCCATGATCGACGCCTGCCGGCAGCACGGCCGGGCCCGCCGCGCCGTGGCGCTCTTCGAGGAGATGCTCGCGGAGGATCTGCAACCCGACTACGTCACCTTCGTCTGCGTGCTTTCCGCCTGCAGCCATGGCGGCCTGGTCGACGAGGGTCTCGAGCTCTTCCACCGCATGTCGCAGGCCCACGCCATAGCTCCTGGCCAGGAGCACTACTCCTGCATGGTGGACCTTCTGGGGAGGGCCGGAAGGCTGGCGGAGGCCCGCGCCGTAGTGGAGGAGATGCCCATCGAACCAGACGCCTCCGTGTGGGGGGCCCTGCTTGGGGCCTACCGCTGCTACGGGGAGCTGGAGATGGCCGAGGAGGTGGCGCAGAGGCTGTTCGAGATCGAGCCGGAGAACCCAGGGAACTACGTGATCCTCTCCGGCATGTACCGCCGGCGGGGGATGGCGGAGGCGGCGGAGGAGGTGAGGAGGATGATGGGGCTCCGGGGTGTGAGGAAGGAGACGAGCTGCAGCTGGATCGACTTCGGGGGAAGCACCCACGTCTTCAAGGTCCGCGACCGGTCGCATCCCCGGAGGGAGGAGATCTACCGGATGCTGGCTCTTCTGCGAGACCTGGTGGGGAAGAGGAGGAAGGAGGGAGAAGAAGATGACGAAGATGATGGTGATGGTGAAGATGATGAGAATAATCTATGGGGGCACAGCGAGAGAATAGCGCTGGCGTTCGGGCTGGTGAGCTTGCCGGAGGAGGCGCCGATGAGGATCAAGAAGAACCTGAGGACCTGCGGGGACTGCCACGAGGTGTTCAAGTCGGCCTCGGAGATCTTCCGGCGGGTCATCGTCCTCCGGGACACCAACCGTTTCCACCACTTCGCCGCCGGCTCCTGCTCCTGCGGGGACTACTGGTGATCTCTCTCTCTCTCTCTCTCTCTCTCTCTCCCTATATATATATATCTATAGACCCAAAGGATTCGTATCATCGTCCTCTTTTGGCGGCGGTTGTCAGAGAGAAGCTTTGACCTGGATGGCATTCGTAGATGACGTTGACTCGCGGATAATCCGTGTTCATTTCCCCTCTTTCTTAGCTCATACGTTCTACATTTTTTTAGTTTCTTGTCCATTCATTTATTAGAAATGGAAGTCTAATCAGGAGTTTAAAAGGCTGGACGAGAAGGGGCGCCGCCAGAGATTAGAGGCAGGACGGTGGGTCAACTTGCCACCACCGGCGGCGGGCGGCAGTAGGTAGAGAGGCAGAAGTGATGGGGATTATGAGCTGGCCGTTCATGGGATAGTACGACAGGCAGACTCTGGTCCCATTTATCTAGGCAGTGCAACTGCTGATCGTCATCATCTATTATTAGTCGTTTGGCGTCGTCATCGTCGACCACTGGTGCTTTTTATTTCGTTTCCGTAATTAGGTTTGCTTCCGCTTAAAAACCTCAGCTGCTCCATTGTGATGGCATCTATGCCTCTACCTCTTCTCCCTCACTTCACTTAGTTTGTCACAACGGATTGGTATCAGAGCCAATCACTCCTACCTCCGCATGCGCACCCGTTTGGGCACCAAATACCCTGTCACCGGTACACCTCCTTAATTCCCAAAATAAAACCTCATCAATTTTGATAAAAATTTGGCTGATGACACTTGCTAATTCTTGAAAGAATAATGGTAAGCATGTTGACTGAAATTACATGAATAATGTGAAATCATGCGATCATTTGATTCTGATTCTTATTGTAGGTGCAGAATTCTCTTTCAATTCTATTACTCTTATAAGATAAATTCACTATTACAATCTCTCTATTTTTAGGACAGTTTAAATCTGTTAGTCCAGATTGTAGAACAAGTGTTCCAATTTAATCAATAAACACGTAGACAAGTGATGCACAGGCTGGGAGAAAAGTTCTTTTCTAGATGACAACAACAGTCCTAAGACCAGTTGAATGATGATCGATTGAACTCAATATAAATTGATGTTTGCAGATAGTTTAAGGAACAAATTAAAATCACGTTGAGAAGAGAGATCCTCCCAAGGTTCCACCAGCCACCATGTAATTGGATTACTGGTGGTTGATTTAGAGGGATCCTCAAACCCTCCAGTAAGTTTAAAGGATTTAATCGCTGAACTGAAAGGAGACGAATTTGAGGAACGACAAATTGTATTAAACCTAAAATGAAGAGTTCAATTACAACTAATTAAAGGAAATAAAATGGGAATAGTTTTCCCCCTCTTTGTTTGATGAACGTGGGGAGAGGACGACAACCTCACATAAGGGTTTCGTTGGTTGATTCTCTCCTTGCTATGCCAAGGGAAGAGATCCACAATTGGTTGCTAGTGCTGTCACCACCAGCAAGGGAGGGAAGGGAGGAGCACGCCCATAAAAGGTGCAAGGACATTACCTATGAAGGGAAAAAAGGAGAGAGGTGGCCAATTTTGTGGTAGGGACGGAACTGTGCCCAAAAAGGGGAAAGATGAGGGGCAATTGTGAATGCTAAGGGAGGACGGCTCCTTTCCCTTATTTATAACAAACCTCCCTCTTTTATTACCTGATTTACCCTTCCATACCTATAAGATTTACAATCAAACTGAATTACATTTTAATCTTTTTAAATCTAGAAATTGCACATTAGCCTGACATATAAATCATTAACATTTCTTTTCACATGACATGATGTTACTTATTTACCCCTGCACTCCTTTACTAACAACTTAAGAATAAAGAGATATTAACAATTTCGTATTACATAAAAATGTTCATGTGGGAAATATTAACTATGTTCATAACACTCCTCTAATCTTTTAAGACTCAAATTGACATTCTATTTCTCATTCTAATTAGATAATTCAGGACATTATCACGTTAGATATTCAAGAAGAAGAGGAAGATCTAAGAATGGCACATGAATATAATTTTATATAATGTAGTGACTAATACACCTTCTCACTTCCAGTAAAATGGGGAACACAATTATTATGACTGAAGAAATAAGCTACAAAAAAATGATAATAAAACTCGTAACCGAGACTATAATAAAGGTGACACCAGACACCCAATCTTTCTCCCTGGACAAAGATGTTTTTCGTCCATATTTTTCTCTCTACCTTGGCCCCCTTTTTCAATAGTGTTCCATACAACAGGACATGACTAGTTTCAGATATGAAAGTAGTCCTTAAAATGAATTATAAGAGTATAGGCTGAGTTGGAATGTGATGGGTTGACCAAGTCGACCAAAGAAAATCTTTTGCATCACCATTAATCTCGGCGGCAATCCTTTCAGCCGATCCAACGCAAGTGATCACGATCAAGACGATGATTAGTTTTCTATCTTTGTTTTCTTTGTATGTTCTGACATTTATCGCCCTTTTACAGCGTTCTCTCTCTCTCCCTCTCTTGCTCTCTCCGGCCTTTCCGAGTGAAGTGGAGGTGCTCCGAGATCTTCGACTCCGCTACCCTTGTCCAAACCGGGATCGATAGGGTGTTGTATTATGTGGAAAGAAAAATGGGGGAGAGGGGGTCTCCATACGGTTAGTTCCTTATCGGACAGCCTATAAGTAATTGGCACTCCCCGGGCCCATGAGCTCTACAGTAGGATGTTTCCCGCTTCCACATGGGGGTTATTCTTGTGGAACCACGGTTGTTGACGATTCTTTTATTTATTCGCGGTTGAAGAATTCAAACCCTGTCTGATGTTTGCATTGGTTTAAAGATCCCAATCATCATGCTCGCAAGGTCGGCGGGAAGAACCCAAGTCAAATCGTACCGGTTTCAGTCCAAACTTGCGAGGGAATTCACCGGATCTTTTTGTGATATCTGATCCAATTTTCAAAGATAAGATGCCTCTCAACTGCGACTTGGTCAGTCCTGATGCGGGTGATGGAGTTTGTTGTCGCAGTTGACTCCATTCAGCCTGCGTGAACTGGAATGAGTTTAGAATGAGGAGTTGCTCACATTCCTTCCTGTATAAGAAGTCAAACTCTTTCTTGCTTGCTGACGCAATTTTTTTCGTAGGGTCGATGCCGGTCAACCACCCATTAACTGTGTTTATGCTCTCTCTCCCTCCCCCCCCAAAATCTCTCAGTCGAGTTTGCGAATTATTTGCCCAGTTAAGTGCTTCAGATAGATGAACGATGGGGGTGGGGGTTCCTCCTCGAGGTAGGGAAGGAGGGGTGCAATACCGAAGGCCCTCTTACCGCATGCCGGCGGCTGTTAGGCCAACTCCTCCGAATCCGATTGGCTTGTGTCTCCGTAACCTCAGAAGTAAGGATCCGGTCGTTGAGCCGCCTACGGACAGCTGGCCTGGTTTTATTGCGAGAAACTGGGGGAGGGGGAAAGCATTGGAGAGGATCAGCGGGCCATGGATTGCTGCACATGGTCTTGAAGGCAATAAACTCTCGGCGGATTGATGAATTTGAGGTGCAACGATCCACGGCTAAAGTCTGCTGGCCGACTCAAATCTGGGTCATCTTGGGAATTTTTTCTCTCTATCTGTCCGTTGAGCTCTAATACTGTGGCTGTCCATTCCAGGGGGAAGGTCACCCGGTAATATCCCTTTTTTCTAGACGTGGCCTCAGACTGAAGACTGTATAGAAATAATTCCACACCGCATAGCTTTTCCGCAGTCGGTCACCGGGCTTCAATAGGTTTCGACCCAAAACATTGGACCCGAATTTTCTTTCTCCCTCCTCTCTCTCTCTCTCTCTGTCTGTCTCTCTCTCTCGCTCCGTCTCTTTATCTATCTATCTATCTACCTACCTATCCACCTGTCTATCTATCTGGTTGAGAGAAAGGGGTGTGGAGGGTAGGGATGGGGCGCTCTTCCATAAGATTACGTGATAACTGTTGTACAGTTAAATAAATAAGAGTAATTTTCGAGAGAACCGTCTTCCAGACGGCGGCGATTGGATCTCGGAGATGGATCCATTGGAGACAAGCGAGGCACCCTCCTCCGTCTTCCCCCCATCTATTTCTCTCTGTTCTCCCCCTCCTCAGAGGATTGTGCAGTTTGGCGCGTAGTCGGTATAGATGACGGCCTTCGTTATGCAGGTGTGGCACTGCTTTGGCTTCTCGTCCTCCTTTTTTTTCGGCTCCTCCTTCTTGTGCGGTCCGACGCTGTCAATATTCGCCGGCCGCCGGACCTTCCTGAGCTGCTCGGCGACGCAAACCGGGTCGACCTCTCCGATCACCGTCACCGTGCCCTTCTCGGCGTCGAGCTCTATTTGGTCAATTCCTGACATCATTGCCGCCCAAATCTCGTCTCAGATGTCATCCCTCGAATCCTCGAGGGAGGGTCAAAGGTTGGGGAGGTGAGGGCTCTCACCTTGGAGCTTGGAGATGGCCATGAGGATGGCCGTCTTGCACTTGGCGCAGTAAATGGAGACCTTGAAGACCATCTTCTGAGATAGCGCGATCGCCGATAACGGACGACGAAAGGAACCAACCACATTGGTTTCCCAGTTCAACCGACATAGGCGAGTAAGTTTTCTCGAATTGACGGCAAAAGAGCAAAGAACACTTTTTTGGAATGGTGAGCTCCGCTTTTACCTTCATGGCTGCTTCCCTCCGGAATGACACCACGCAGAGAAGATGAGGACAGTCGTGTAGAAGAAGATTTTTCTCTCTATCTCTCTCTCTTTCCCGCTCTGGCTCTGTCTCTTGAGGCTTATGCAGAACAAGCGATCTTTCTCGCTGTCTCTGTCTCTGTCTCTCTCTCTCTCTCGCTCTTGAGGGGGGTTGGAGGATAGGTTCTTCTTCCTCGCTCCCTCTCTATAGTTTATATAGAACCTTGAGGGAGGACCGAGCTTGATGTCAACCCGAGGGTCCCTGTTCCGGAGGGTACCTGACGGGAGGTCGAAGTCAGTGGTTGGTTAAATAATTGTAGTCCGCCCTTCCTACTTGTGTGTTTTGAATGGGAATCCACTCCCACCGAGCCATGTGCCATCGTCGGCTGCCCCGAGCCTGCTTCTTCCAGCTGGCCAGCCCACGGAGGAGTCCTAACCAATCGTCGATTCAAAGCAAAACGGCGGCAGGACTCATTAAACGCGTCCCATCAATTTCAACACCGTTCCCTGTGTCCCGGCAGCGACTTTGGAGTGGAGACTCAGGAGAACTGCGCATTAGAAACCGTCAACGAGGGTAACAGGCCGCGTCATCGTCTGTCTAGATGAGAGAGAGAGGAGAAGCGGAAGAAGAAGAAGAAGAAGAAGAAGAAGAAGAAGGAGGAGGAGCGAGCGAGAGAGAGAGAGAGAGAGAGAGAGAGAGAGAGAGAGAGAGTTCAATAATTTGTCTTAGAGGGAAATAATATTAAGCTCTCCCAATGCCCGTCCCACCACCATCCAATATGCCATTTTTCCTACGAATACGTCCAACGTTTAGCTAAGTACATCTCCGCAGGCAACCACCCACCGCCCATGTTCCATCCCCCGGGAACGTAGAAAATTGTGTCGGGTCAACGACGGGGGTCGAAAGAACCATGTTCTCTCTCTCTCATTCTCTTTTATGTTCCTCTTCCTTACCGACGGGGGTCGAAAGAACCGAGCTCTTTCGTCTCTTCTCAATCATCTCAATCATCGTCGCCACCAACATCTCTATCATGCACTAAACATTTTATCTATAAAAACGTTCTCTACTGGGGTCGGCCTCGCCGAACACAGGTCACGAAATCCCCATGAAAAGGACCGAAGATGCAAGCGTTTGGTCAAACTGATGGATCCCCCCCGCTTGGGGGATGCTCAGCTCTCTACGAGTCAACACGAGCTGTCGACGTTTGTAGTTTACACGTCGACGTGCGTCGCCCTCCCCCGCACTAGTCGACGCGAGTGCCTTGCGACGTCGACCAAGTCTCCTCAGCCGGCAAGAGGGAGTCAGATGATGACCAAGTCTCCTTGGCCGGCGAGAGGGAGCCAGATGATGACCAAGTCTCCTCGGCCGGCGAGAGGGAGCCAGATGATGACCAAGTCTCCTCAGCCGGGTCGAAGACAGTGAAGGTTGGGCTCCACCCAACGGTCCATTCACCATTTGGAGCCAAAGTTCTGCCCAACACAGCTCTCTGCGACTACAATTATTTAACCAACCGCTGACCTGTTTTAAAAATTATTAACTATATAGCTTCTTTTGTTGCCCTTGTAATTTTCATAACTCTACTTCTCTAGTTAATATAAAAGTAAATCGTATGGGAGCTTTTCAACTAACAACACATATAGTCATGGAATATATACATCCAATTAGAAACCTCTTTTATTATGATATACTACAAGTTGTGAACCAAGAAATCCTATAAAAGTATATTTATTTGTTTATAATCATAAGCATGTACCAGTAGCACTTGGTAGATAATTGTGATCACTTTTCAACATGTCATTGTGCTTTGCCTATGTTAGTCATATACTTGTTTCTTTTAAGTTACAAACATGGATCAATAATACCTTGAAAATAATTAAAAATTCACTTTTCATTATGCCAATGAGTCATTCATGTACTATTCATATGCCCCCCACTAACAGTAATGATACTTTTGATATATTGAGATTGGTACAGACTTGAAAAACATTATGCCACCTACTAGAGTATGTAGTATGCAACATATTTTCCTTATTTTTAAGATTGTGTTGATAGGGAAATAAAAATCTTAAAATGAATAGCAAGTGGGATAATTTTTTTTGACATCTCACATGTTAAAGCACTTGATTACCTTTTCAGTGTTTTTAGATTGAGTCAAATATAGCTTTGTTGCATTCTTATTTTCCAATATTTCAATTCTTAGAGTTTTTTTGCTACTTCTAGGTTTTTTTTATACTGAATATTAGTCAATACTTTTAAAGGTTTATCTCAAAAATTGTTTTAATATCCTTATTTTCATGAACAGTAAGAAAATAAAATAAATTATTTGATAACTTTTGAAATAATACTTGTCCATGTTACTAAGTGAAGAACTTGTCAAATAAATAATGCATAAAATCTCTTGTACCATTGTCTAGGAGATTGTTTTAGATAGTAAAAAGATTCATTAAGGAAACAAACATGGTTATCCCTTTCTATGGCTGGAAAATCTTTAAGCTGCCAAATATAACCTTTTTCTTCTTCTTCTTCATTATGTAACAATATTGTTTTGCATTCATTTTCTCAAAGTCTGAGTTATATGATACAAATGAAATTAACATAACATGAAAATAGATATATTTCACTATAGAGAAAAAACATCATTATAATTTATATCTTGTACTTATCTATGACCTTTTGCAACCAACCATACCATCTATTTAACATCTTCAACAATTGGAATGCCTCCTTTTTCCTAATTAATTCCAAATAATTACTTCTTTTCATTTATCAACTCCTAAATAGAATTTTGATAAAGAGATTCAATTTCTTCTTTCATAGAATCTAATCATTTGTCACTATCCTTAAAAGATATGACATCATAAAATTTTTAAGATTCATTGGAATCTAATATCTTATATAACAAACATGATTATAACTGTCTTCCACCTAACTATAACATTTTGCAACCAGCATACCTTATTTTTAACATTTTCAACATGTGGAATGCTTCCCTTTTTTGAACACTTGTTCCAAAAAGTTACTTTTTTGATTTACCAACTCCTAAGTCTACTTTCTTATGTCAATTTCTTAAGATATAACTTAGCAGCCAACTCTCACCCCCTTTTCTCTTTCTTCTTGCTTCCTTATTATACCCCCCATGATGACTCAGAGGATCTTACAGCTGTGCTGAACCTCAATGAGAGAGATTGTCAATGTGTTGACCAAGAGGTTTATTTCCCTATTGCCTAAAGTTAGAAATGAATTTTTTGTGCACTATTAACTGGTGACATCTATTATCTTCCACTATTATGCTTTTGAGATGGAGTGTTCAGGGCATGGCAGTATTTAAGAAAATGTCTATTGTCTCCTACTATAAACAAAGGGGATGATGTCAAATTGACACAATATATTGGCAGAAAAAGGAACTTTGGTAATGTGCTCGAATAATCATATGTTAAGAAATTGACTCAAATCATTGAAAAAATCAAAGAATAATAGATGCACATGACTTGTGATTCTTTTCATCTACAAGCTGAATTTCATCTACTTAAGGCATCTAATATAACTTGTGATTCTTTCAAAGTTGATATATCATCCTACAATACGCAGTAGCTTCAAGTCCTAGGATTAGTGGGATGTTGGGCTCATATCTTTCCCTTGATTTCATCATTTTTTCTTAGATATCAAAAATATAGTAGCTTTTTTGGTGTTTTATTTGCAAGATATTGTATCTTTACTTAATAGAATGTCATATGTGATCTGCTCCTTGTCATTGTCTTAAGGAGTAACCAATTCTACTACTAATAAATCTGAATCAGTATGGACAGTCAATAACTCAACTGAGATGTATATGAGATTCAAGTTGATCCACAAGGAGAATCTAATGAATCAAACTGTGACTCCACGCTCATAAATGAATAATGAGCATGGAATTTGATAATATCAAATAAATGCTTATAAAAGTATGCTAATATGCTTAATTTCATCATCTATATTTGGTTAAACATACTCATCAATAATCATTTATTGATAAAATAGACGAATCCTTAATTATTTATGAAGTCCTAAATTTTCTGCACTTATTAATCTATGGAACTAACCCCACTTAACTCCTTTGAGTCAAGTGGTTTTATTCTCACCTTTTGTCAAAGTTTATCTGAAATATAGGATTAGAATGAAGTCCAGTTTAAGTTCTAGAGACAAACGAGAGAGGAGGCAGTACAAGCCATGACCCAAAGAATCTAGAAGATGAGGCCCAATATGCACCCAAATTAAGCCTCTCTAGAGATCAGGCCAAAAGGAGACATTTTTTGTGGATGTCATCCAAAAATTCAGTTTTGAAAGTCACTTTCCAAGCATGGGCTAGCAAGGGACATGAATCTAGGCTGGACTTCAAGATATCTGAGCCCTCTAATCCCATGGAATCAAATTCAAGAGCTTAGAATGTTAGAACATCTCTATTTAACCGTTTTTTGTTTTGCCACATTGGGATATCCAGGGGGATTCTATCCCAATTGTTGTCGGCAGAGTCATTCGACATCCCCATTAGTTCCATTCTTGTGCTACAAGAGTGAAGGATTGAAATTTCAAAGAGCTGATCAAGGTTTTTGAAGAAATAGCACCTCTCGGCCTGTTAGGCATGTGGAAATGAGGTTAGCGTGATCTTCCCCCTTGTTCATCCTGATTTTTTCACCCTTATTGTTAGGTTCTAATTCTGGTAGCTAGCCCAGGTAATAAACTTTCCAACAAAATAAACTGTCCAAAAACTCCCCTCTATCTCCATATGCATCCATGCCAAGTCCCTATACATTGTCGTCACAGCTTGCATGACTAGAGCATGAGAAGAATGGTCATTTACCTACTTTTAACTCATTTTCACTCTAAAAAATCACCAGAAAATTCCCAAAAGAAATTCGAGAGAAGAAGATAAGTAACAGAAGCCTCAAAATCATTTCTCACTCATTTTTATATCATTTTTCACTAGTTTCATGAGTTTATTTATACTGGCCCTTGAGATATATTTTTATACCTATATAAGATGTCATAAAAAAATACAAATCATCATAAATTCACTAGTTGAGGACCTGCTCCTTGTGGAGTTGACCCTACTCACCTTGTGCTTAGTAAGGAAATCAATATAAATCTTGTTACATAAATCAGAGCCTTCAACAACGAATAACCCCAAGTTCTGATTTATCAAAATTCTATCGTCAAGAGACACCAAGCTTGATCAACTAAAGTTGACTAAAGTGCAGTCCCCTTGTTGTCTTGATCTCACATAGAGAAGAACATGTGGATGATAGTTTCATTATTTCCTATCAACGACCACAATGTACAATACAAACTTGAATTAAACTTGAGTTGATCAAATGCATTCTGCACTGGAACACAATGCAGATGATCGAAGCCACATAACAAAATCAAGAGACAAAAATACAACAAATCTGGGGTCTCAGATATGTTAGTACTCTCTGCTACATGGAAGAGAGATCGGGTTTGAAAGGAAAAACACTACAAGAATCTTCACACTGCCACATGCTTGACTCCACCTGACACGTAGAGAGGATCATACAATAATTGTTTCCGCTGCCGCTACTATTGGCATGCTCAACTATGGCTACTGTACTTGATTCTGTCTCTACTTGTCATGCAGAGCAGAACATGCAGCAGCCACTGTTGTTGATGCCACCACTGCCATGCTTAGTCGCATGGCTCAGCCACCCCACCATACTTGGTTCCTCCTCTCCCTGCCACACAGAGAGGAGCATGCAGCCACTATTGTCACCACTATGGCTAGTGCCGAGCTTTGCTGCAATCCCAAATCCTAATTTCTCCCCCTTTGCCTACAATCCCCTAGCTAAGACAAGAACCATCTAGTAAACCCCCACTCTCTTTTTGAGCCAGTACACCCCTTTCCTCTTCACCCCCTTTGTGCTTCCTCATCTGCCATGTGCATGTGCCTCTCTCTCTCTCTCTTGAGGTGTGCTGGTTCCCTGCAACCCTTTTAGGCCTGTTGGGCATCCTTTGGCACTTAATGGGTGTGACCACTTGTAGAGGGTTCATCCCTTTCAGCTGGCTAGTCAGCTGATGCTTAGGTGTATTGTGCCCTTAAAGGACACACTACCCTCATGAGGACTGCCGTACAATATTCAAATAGAATATTTAAGAAAGGTGGTAGGAGGAAGAGAACGTTAGATCATAAGGTGTAAAATATTAAGAGAGGTGAAGCAAAGATATTAAATTGAGGAATATAGATGATGAATAGAGAAAATCATGCTAAAAATATCTCGATTTAATGTAGATGCATGTACATGAATGTATAAATGTCAATAGTTATTCACACATACCTAAAAGAGGTATAAGATCATAAGGGAAGCTATTCCCTTTGGATCTATATCAATCAAACTATTTTTAACTCAATTGAATCCGATATGCATGACTTTACCATCAATTAATGAGGTTTCATCAATACACATTGAATTTGGCATCATCAAAATCAGTCTTGTCTACCTAGGCATGTGTATAGAATCTCAAATGTGTTATTCACTTGTCACTAGTATAGATATTTGGTAAAAAAATCAGGTGTCAACCTAAATCATAACTGATGACAAGTAAACTGATGAACAGCTCTTGCTTAGTTACATCTTACTTAGTTTTGTGGAGTGTGGATATTCATTTTTAAATGCCTTTTTCATTGTATTTAGTGACATCATCTTTAGAAATACTAATAAATTATTTTATCTTAATCATCATGGGCATTGAGTTTTGAACACTTATATCCTATAGCCTAGTACAACATCTAATGGATGATTTGCTAGCTATCGTTGACCCAACCTATACTTCTTGGTTCCAAATTGACTCCGCTATAGTCACATGGATGTTTCAAAGCATTGAGCAAACTATTGTCGAACCCCTTGCTTGTATCAATGCTACTAGAGAACTTTGGCTCACGATGGAGACCATGTATGCAAACAAGACAAATATCAATTGTACTGTACAATTATTTGAGTCTCTTTTCACCTATAAGTAAGGTGATCTCTCACTTCAATCACCAACTATTGAATTCTTGAGTGATATCACAAAGAGTTATATATTGGTGTATATCTTAGTGGTCTACATTCAGACATCGCCTCGTAGATTCATGGCTAGATTTTCTTGAGTAATTATGTGTTAGACTTTCCATCAATTTTCTCTACATCACTTCATGTGAGCACAAACACTCAATGAGTGCCACTTGACTAGTTGCCACATCCACCTGATTAGCCTTGGCTATATCTCCTCATTGTTGAGATGGTGGTTGTGGCCTGATAAGTCTTCATTATCATGAGTTAATAATTTAGTAAGATGATGTTTTTAGTCTTAACTCATGATAAATAGACTTATTTTTATGTTAAATCGTGAAAAGTGGTTTCTAGTTGATTAATATGAATTTTTGCTTAATTACATGATTTTATAATTTTATTTTATTGAGAGAAATGAAAAAAAAAAAATTAAGGAAAAACAAAAAAATCCGCCAGCCAACCAGGCTCGCTAGCGGGTCGGAGGCCTAATCGGGCAGAGCCGTTGAGCAACTAAGGACCATGAGCTCAAGGCTTGAGCGGCTAAGGACCAGACTGCAAGCTTGAGGCTCAAGCGGCTGGTGAAGCGGACCGTGAGCTAGGCGCTCAGGTGGTTGACATGTGCATCACTCCCCTTCCACATCACCGGTGGCTAGTCGGGTGTGGGGCAAGGAGTGTTTATACACACGCGGGTGATTTGTACTTATTGATGGTTAAAGAAGCGCCCGTAATATATGCACGTGAAACTTGCCTAGAAAACCGATGTGAGACTAAACCCTACACCTTACTTTTTCCCGCATATTTTATAAATGACAAAAATGCCCCTCAATGACTGACATAAAATGATCTTTATGACATCATACATTGAGGGCATTTTAATACTTATCTCATCTCTCTCTCTTTCTCTCTCTCACAAGCGAACAACTGGCAAAGAAATCACGTTTTCCGGAGAGCGATTAAGCTGCAAAAATCACCAAAAATTCAACAAAAACTTAGTCAATGCGATTCGCGGAGCATTGTGGCCGAAATTGGTGTAGGATTCTGGACAAAACATCGTGAACTCAATGAAGAAATCATCTCCGCTTGATCGACGAACAATCCGTCACCGGGAAGAAGACGATCCGCCGGGAGACGAGTCGCCACCTCCTGAGAGCATACCAGATGCGATAAAGGGCTTCCTCTTGCTGCGCTGACTTGAGGACGAAGCCCCTGAGACGTGCCCCACCTCCATCCAGCACACCTCCGTCGAGTGACAGTCGCCAGAGGGCTGCAAATTGCCGTTTTTCTATTCCGCTGAGTGACAACCGCCGAAAACGGTTTGGCGATCCATTCCACCGATTTCTGGGCTTTGAAAGAAGTTCTAGAGATCACCCACATCGTCTTTGTCCAAGGAGAGCCTTCAAGGCCGTGGACATTATACGATTTCTTTTCTGAACACGTAGAATTTCGGCGATTGCCGTTGCGAAGTCGGAACTCTTTTTTCCTATTTTAAACTTTATTTTCATTTAAATTAGTAATCTTTGGCACGATTTCAACATCCAAAATATTTCGTACTTAAGTTACGATTCTTTGAGCATTTACATAACTAAATTTGATCTATTAATTTGACAGTAATTACTTACGAAAGAATCATAGGTTAGAACTCTATTTTCGCCCGATTCGTGTTCTTCAGGCGCTGACGTCACCTGACGTCATTGTCTTATTTCCTTTTCACATTTATTAAATAGAGTATATTTATCATTCAGTTAAAAAAAAATCATAAAAAATCATATTCCTTTAGGAAAATTTTGAAATATTACTCGATATTATATTACATCCCTATGATTGATTTGGAAATTTCTCACTATTTTTGGAATCTTTTATCGATTTATAATTGATTTATTCACTCTGATAAACATTTAAAATTCCAAGAATTAGTCTTTTTTAGTTTTATAAAAATTTTAAATTTGCATGATTTATTATACAACGATTAATTCACGTCATGGCCCAAGGCCTGATGGTGGTCATCCTCTTAAAAGCAAAGGCTGCAATGTCTTTTCATTGTGCCCTTTTGTGACAAGTTGAGCCACTTGTCAAATAAGTGTTGGAAGAAGTTCAACAAGCCTAAGTGGGCTTAGGGTGTTATATCTATTACTCATTTGGATTCTCCTACATCGGCTCATCTGTGGTTCACTCTGCGACATCTCCTCCTACTATTTAAATGACCTTTACACTAGCAAAATATGAGCAAAAGCTTGGAAGTGGTCCATGATTGCTCCCTCTTATACGTCTTCTTCTACTAGCCTTATATCTATGCTAGGAACCTCCATGCTAGGTACACATGCCTTAACTCCTCATTGCCTTATATTATTAACTTAGGGGCTTCCGTCCATATGATTGGTACACCCTTCATACTCTCCTCGATTCATCACACCATAACCCATCCCTCCGTGATCAGTAGGTGGTCGAAGTTGTTCAGTTAAAGGTCATGGCACCACCATTATGACCTTTACCCTATCATTGACCCAAGTCCTCTAGATTCTCCATTTCTCATAAACCTTTTATCTATCAATGTCATCACTCGTGCCCTATGTTACATCATTACATTTTTTTTCCTTTCTACTATGTCTTTCAGGATCTACATATTGGAGGGAAGATTGGTTTGGGGTGTGAGAATGGTTGGGGTGTTTATGAACTCATCTTGGATGCACCTTCCTCTAGCATCTAAGTAATTTTTGTTACTTCCACTATTACTTCTTCTCTTTTGTGACATTGCCATTTAGGTCATCTTTGTTTTTCAAAACTTCAAAAGTCTTACACTAATTGTCTCTAAATGAATTTGTGTGTGAGTCATGTCAATTAGGCAAATATCATAATTCCTCTTATTCTAGTTGTGATGATATTCCATCTTCGACTCCATTTGATCTTGTTCATTGTGATGTTTGGTCAAGTGATGGAGGCAATTCGAGTGTGAGTTGAGTTTTTCTCCTTCATAATTAGTCTCAAGTTCTTTCTATTGTTACCCAATTTATCATTGAGATTGTTACCCAATATTTCACCACACCAATGGTTCTTCATATAGACAATATACTTGAACTTGTTCAAGATGTCATTCACACTTTTTGCACTCATCATGATATTGTTCATTAGACCACTTACCCATACACTTCTCAACAAAATTAAGTCACAAAATGTAAACATTGCCAATTACTTGACATCACTTGCACACTACTCACTGAGATGCATGTTCCACATTACTTGTGATTTGACGCACTCTTGACTGCCACTTATTTTCAAAAATCTCCTTCATCTTCTCGTACATCTACATCTCCACCCCTAGGTTTCCACCCTTTGTCGTTCTCACGGATCCTAATTCTATTCCTTCTCTATCTCTCTTCTTCATTGGTACCTTCATTGCCCATGTTATCTACTAATTCCTCCGGTTTGAGTGCAACTCTATCCTCACCTATCTTGCTTGACATCACTGCTCCACTAGCTGACCCTCATGTGCCCCCTATAGATTATCTTCATCTTCCCATTACATTGCACAAAGGTATGTGCTATTATATTCAACATCCTATATCTCACTTTGTCTCTTATGATTGTCTTTACCCCATCTTTGGTGCCTTTGCCTTCTCTATGACCTCTGAGTCGATTCCACAATTGCAAGTTGAGGCACTTCAAGCCCCTATTTGGAAAACAGTTATGGGTTTAGAGATTAGAGCACTAATTTTTTGGGGCACATAGAAGTTTGCCCTCATATGACTAATGCGAATATTGTGATATGCAAGTGGATCTTCTCACTTAAGTATAGGCTAGATGGTTCCATCATTTATCACAATGCTCGCTTGGTTGCACTTGACTTTGCTCAAGCTTATGGCATTGATTACATGGAGACTTTCTCCCCTGTGGTATGGCTGAACTTTATTTGGGTTCTTCTCTCCTCAGAGGTGCATCGTGATTGGTCACTTCATAATTGGACATGTTTAATGTCTTCCTCTATGGTGGCTTGGATTAGTTTCATCGAACAACCTCTAGGATTTGTTGTTCAAGAAGAATCTTCCTAGGTTCGCTTACATCAACATGTTATCTATGGGCTTAACTAGAGTTCTCAAGCCAAGTTTATAAAGTTTAGTGGCCTTTTTACTACCTTCGATTTTGATGTGACTCTAAGTCATTATTAGAATCATCATTCAATTTTAATAATTCATAGAACTAGATTCACCAAAAATAATATTATATAGATATAGTGGTGAGCTAGGTCATTTACTCAAGGAAGGCTTTTATAAATCTTTTTATTATCTAACTTAACGGATTATGAAGTTTATTTGAAGATTTAAGTTGATATTCAAAGAAATAAAGTAAATAAAATGATAAATAAATGTAGATATAAATTTAAAGATTAAAAAATTAAAATAATAAATTAATTATGCTTTAAAATCATGAAAATGGAAAATAAATAATTAAAAAATGATTAAATCTAAGAAAATAAATTTATTTTACAGATCTAACAAGAAAATTATAAAACCATATTAAAAATCAAACTTACAACCTTTATAATATATGTCTTGATGTCAACCTTTGGGTAGCAAATCTCAATCTTACATCTACTTCAATGAAATAGATTTAAGGTGAGAAGGGTAGAGAGAATGCTAAAAAATCAAAAATACATTCCTTGGAATTTTATTTTCACATAAAAAAGAAGAATAATGTGTTGATGCCCTTGCGCATAGATTTTGATATTAAAAAATATATGAAAAAATATATAACTCATGATTGATATAATTCACAAGATTATGATAAATGATTTATAGATTTTATTATTCATCTTGTGACATTATGACTAACCTTAAGATTAAGTGAAATGATGAAGAGGTGAAGTGTCGCACATAAATAAATATTTGTTGGAAAACAAATATTTAATAGGTAAATGATGATTATGTTTTTAATTCATATATCTATGTTTATTTAACCATTTAAGTATAGCTATTATTTATTAGTTACGTGCATCCTTAAAAGAAAAAGAAAAAGGTTCGAAATATCAAATGAGCTCTCATGAGTCTCGAACCGAAAATTTGGACGGTGATACATCAACTACTTACATGGAAAAAAAGACCAACTTAACGTTCGAATATGAAGATTAAGTTAACATGAAAGTTGTTCATCTATGAGAGAAAAATCTTCAATTCAAATTTTAAATTAAAAAAATTAGAGAATAAAAATATATTAAATTCACAATGGTCAGAGGTCATTGTCACATATTCTGAAAAATGTTAAGTATTCAAATTGACCTTCCGACTTTATTTCTTGAGCAAATTGCAGAAATCTATTATAGGACAACGCTCTACAAGTAAAACAAAATAAAGACATCAAAAATAATGATTCTACTTTGATCTACAATAAGCTATATCTCTCATGGTCAAGATTCATCACCACCAAGCATCAACTACGAGCAAATTACATCATACTTCTTCAATCAATGATTGGTGATTCAAATAAAGTTTGAATCTTTCGAGGAGGCTTTCCATTAGGCCCTAAGGTAACTGAATGGTGAGTGAAGAGTGAGTTTGGGCAAAGGCACGGGGTACTATAAACGTTGTTTATCTTGGAAGGGGCTGGATCTTTGTAGAGGTCGAACTTGAGGTATTGGGTAGCTGATCCCGTTAAAATCAGTGTGTATTTTTTAGGGAAATAGTGAAATATTGATAGAAAGATCCTCCATGATTGGGAGTAGCCAGGTGAAGGGCGAACCAGTATAAAAAACTCTTGCCTCGTAGTGAGATCCTACTAGAAGAGAGAGAAAGTCATTCCGCATGTAAATAATCACGCAAGGCTGTGTGAACACGTGTGTTGACACATCTAACATTCAAGAAGAAAATATGAGATTTCTAAAATATCAATTCACCCTACCTCTTGGTATTTTGTCTACCTTTTGAATCTTTCAATTGGTATCAGAGCTAACCTTGATTTACAAATATGTACATATCTCAAGGAGTAGATTCTATGGCTAGTGAAAGCATCGAATTTTCAAACCCTAGACCACCTATGTTTGATGAAACTAATTATACTTTTTAGAAAACCAGAGTTAGAATCTATGCTACAGGTTAATGATCGAAAATTTAGAAAATGATCAAAGAAGGACCAAAAAACTCTAATGATGAGTCTATAGAGGAGTAAAACTCCACATTAAATGTAAGGGCCATGAATATTTTATTAAGTGTTATTCATATTTTTGAGTTTAATTATGTGTAAAGTTGTGAGATAGTAAAAAAAATATGGGACAAGTTTGAAATGACATGTGAAAGAACTTCACAAGTAAAAGAAACCAAAATCGACATTTTGGTGAGTAGGTATGAATTATTTCAAATGAAAAAATGTAAATATATTCATAAATATGTCAAAGGATTTGATGAAATCGTTAATGGGATGAAAAATCTTAGAAAGACTTTTTCTAATGCTGAATTAAATAGAAAATTACTCAGATATTTGATTGATGATTGGATGGCCAAGAAAATAGTAATAATTGAATCTAAAGATTTAAATGTAACCTCTCTTGATTATATTATTGGCTCTCTTTTAATACATGAAGTTGATGTAGTTAGAAGTAAATCACTTGTTGAAAATGTGAGAACAATTTTTCTCTTAAATGTACTAAATTTTTAGATGATGGAAATGAGATTGCCCTACTGACTAAGAGGTTAAATGTGTTGTGGAAAAGAAAGAAGAATTTCAGGCGCACAAAAGATGTGTATATACAACCTGAAAATGCTGACCTATATTTTGAATGTAAGAAACTAGGTCACTTCAAGGCCAACTACCCAATATTGAAATCAAGAAAGAAAAAGAAGGCAATGATGGCAACGTCGAGTAACAGTGAGTTAAGTATTGATGAAAAAAGAAAGAGTCAAGACAACATATGTCTAATGGCAAAGACATCGAAAGTATATGATTTTAATTCTTCTTTTTCGCAAGAAGATTTTGATGAATTTATGCATGATGTTGATAGTTTGAAAAGAAGATTGAAAATAGAACAAACAGAGATCAGACACTTAGGAAGTCAATCAGAATGCATGAGAAAAAAGAAAAGTATCAAACAAAAATTATTGATAGATTATCCATAAAAAATGAATAGCTTCTCAAGAAACTAAATATCTCTAATGAAAACTACAATGACACATGTTTTGACACATCTTCTAATTACAGATCAACACATGATATAGATTATACACCTCGTGAAAATACACAATTAATGAAAACACCTAAAAGCCAAAGATCCTTATTTGCTTTACTTATTTCAGCACCTAATTATGTTATGCATAATAAAATAATTTTTGATTTAAATATAGAAAATCAAATGCTTAAAAATCAAAATAGTATATTGTACATTGAGATTAAATAAGTCAAAGAAAATAATAGTAAGTTAGAAAAAAATTTACTGATTTGAAATCCTTTTATGATAAATTATGTGAAAGTCAGGGAGTATTGAATATGCTACTCAGAAGTCAAAAAAAGTCATTAAAGAAGGAATGATTAGGATTTAATTCTCATCATGATAAATCCTATATTAAATATGAAAATAGGTCTAAAACATGGTATATTTGGGTGCCTAAAGGTAGTATAGTTAAACCCAAAGTAATTTGGGTTCCCAAACTAAAAACTTAATTATGTTTTTAAGGAGATTTCTAGTGGACCACTTCACGGTAATACTTAGATAGTGGGTGTTCAAGACATATGATTTGAAGTCAAAAATAGCTCTTTATATTCAATCCAATGGATGGAAGAGAAGTAGCATTTGTGGATGATAAAAAGAGAAGTATACAAGAGTATGAAAATATTACTTTAAATAATCAGTCTTTAATTAAGAATATTTTACTTGTTGATAGTTTAAAACATAATTTGATTAATATTAGTTAATTATGTGACAATGATATCAAAGTTAGGTTTAAAAAGAATGGATGTTTAATCATGGATGATAAAAATAATAAAGTTTTACTTACTAGTGACATAGTCAAAGATGTTTATGTGATAGATCTTGATAATTTGATTAAATCTAATGTTTGTCTTGTTGCTGAAAAGGATGAAGAATAAATGGATCCTTGTCATAGAAAACTTGGTCACACAAATATTAGAACCATTTATAAACTATCAAAATTAGCATTGGTTAAAGGACTTCCGAAATTATCAAACATAGAAAACTTTACATGTGAGAGCTACATTAAAAGAAAACAAATAAAAAAACCCTTCAAAACAAAATAATACATTGAATATTAGGAAAATTTGAAGTGATCATGGAGGTGAATTTCAAAATGTTTTATTTCCTGATTTTTGTGATAAATTAGGAATATCTCATAATTTCTCCGCACCAAGAACACCTCAAAAGAATGGTGTCATTGAAAGGAAAAATAAGACATTACTTGACTTATCTAGAACTATGTTGGCTAATAATGATCTTCCAAAAGATTTTTGGGCTAAAGTTGTTAGTACTACATGTTATGTTATTAGCAAAACATTAATTAGATCAAAATTAAAGAAAACTCCTTATAGATTGCTGAGAAATAAAAAGCTTAATCTGAGTTATTTTAAACCATTTGGCTACAAATGTTTTATTTTGAACAATGATAAAGATGACTTAGAAAAATTTGATCAACGAAGTGATGAAAGAAATTTTCTATGATATTTTGAAAATTCTAAAGCATTTAGAAAATACAATAAAAGAAAATTAGTTGTTGAAGAATCTATTCATGTAAAATTTGTAGAACAAGTATAAGTTTAGAAAATTGTGCATTTAGAAATTGACTGTATTAATGCAGATTCTGGCAATAGTAAACAGATAGAAGATGAAGGAGAAGAACTACCTCATTTAGAACCAAATCTTGGACATGAAAATTTACATAGAGCTTAGAAATATGTTAAGAGTTTCCAAAATATTTCAGGTAAATTGAATGAAAAAGTAAGAACTAGATCTACATTAAGAGAACAAACTCATATTACATTTACTTTTCAAATTGAACCGAAAACTATTGATGATGTTTTGATTGATTCCGATTGAATTATTACTATATAGGAAGAACTTGAACAATTTGATAAAAATAATGTCTAGTATTTGATTTCTCGACCTGAACATCAAAATGTTATAGGAACAAAATAGGTATTTATAAACCAATTAAATGAATAAGAAGAGGTAATAAGGAATAAAGCAAGATTAGTTGCTAAAGGCTATGTTCAAGAAGAAGGAATATATTATAAAGAAACTTATGCCCCTATTACTAGACTTAATGCTATTAGAATTTTATTATTTTTTGCATGTGCTAATAATTTTAAATTATACCAGATGGATGTTAAAATTGCTTTTTGAATGGCCTTATTAAAGAAGAAGTTTATGTTGAACAGCCCCCTGACTTTGAAAATTCTGAATTTCTTGATCATATTTTTAGATTAAAGAAAGCTTTGTATGGTTTAAAACAAGCTCTACAAGCTTGGTATGAAAAATTGAGTTCATTCCTTTTAGAAAATAATTTTCAAAGAGAAAACGTAGATACAACTTTATTCATTAAAAAGGTTGATATACATGTGCTGATTGTTCAAATTTATGTTGGTGATATTATTTTTGGTGTAAATAATGAATTTCTATGCAATGAATTTTCATCTTTGATACAAATTAAATTTGAAATGAGTATGATGAGTGAGCTAAACTTCTTTCTTGACTTGCAAATCAAATAATTAAGAAATAAATTTTTATATTGTAAGAAAAGTATATGAAGGAGTTACTTAGAAAATTTAATATGAATGATCTAAAATCCAAAAGAACTCCTATGGGAACAAACATCAAATTAGACATAAATAAAAAAGGGAAATAAATTAATAGAAAATTATATAGAGAAATGATCAAATCCTTATTATATTTGACATCAAATAAACCTGATATTTTGTTTAGTGTTTGTCTTTGTGCAAGGTTTCAAAGTAATTTCAAAGAGTCTCTCACGGCTGTCAAAAGAATATTTAGATATTTGATTGATATAACAACTCTAGGCATATGGTATCCAAAGAATCAAAATACAAATCTCATAGGATATGATGATTCTAATTTTGTATGATGTAGAATTGATAGAAAAACTACTAACAAGTTATGCTTAATTTTAAATGATTGTTTGATTTCTTAGAGTTCTAAGAAACAAAATTCTATTATATTATCCACTACAGAGGCCAAGTATATATCTGTTGGAAATTGTTGTGCACAAATACTTTGGGTTAAATATCAATTAGAGGACTATAGAGTCAAACTTGAAAAGATACCCATGTATTGTGATAACATAAGTGCTATTAATCTGGCTAAAAATCCTATCATACACTCTCAAACAAAACACGTAGAAATCAAACATCATTTCATTCGTGATCATATACAAAAAAGGGATATAAACTATGCTTTATTGATATATCAAATCAGTTAACTGATATTTTCACAAAACCCTTTTCTGAAGATAGATTTAATTCGATTATTTGTGAACTTGGTATGTGCAAATTGACTGACATTTCTGTCTAAGTTCTCTTGTTATTGATGATACTATTGTGATTTATTTAAATCATTATTCTATATCTGATATAAACCTTGTATGTGTAGATGTTTATGCTGACATGCTCTTTGTCACGTGAATTTTAAATGTTATCAAGAGATTTTCTTATTAAGGGTATGAACAAAAAATTCTATCTTGTTTCATATCTTAAAAGATCTTATATTATGTCTATGTCCCTCTTCTTCCATCAAAAGGCCGGCATTTTACTGTTCACAAATTTTACCTTCTTAAATCATTTTTACTGACTGACGACCTCTGATTCACCAAGATCGCAAGATTTTAAGCCCTAGTTTGCATCACAATAGGTCGACTTATGAGTCAACACAAGGTATCATCCTATGTATTGCACTGCATTTACATTTCATTCTAGTCAAAAATCTTTCGAAACCCTAGATTCACCATGGTTGATGCCCGATGCTCTGCCCTTCTTGTTCTTCCTTTAGGAGCTTATCATCATCCAAGAATCTCTAAGAAAGATAAAGGGAAAAATATTATTATTGATTCATCTCCTAAAAAGACTCTCCCACTATCTCCAATAGTCGAAAAATTGCCTACTCCCTTTTCGACCCTTTCATCTAGTTCTTCTATTAAACTTGTTTCATCTATTCCTCCATCTCTAATGATGATTAATGATCAAGTTGCAATAGTCATGTAAAAATTATCTATGGATGTCAGTGGCTCAATTCCTATTTCCTTTGAATCCAAGATTACAGAACTTCTTATTTTGCCCACTGTCGATGATTCATCTACTCTAAGACTAAAAAACATCATCTCTAATCTACTTGCTCATAGTCTAGAACCTTCAGAACCATTACAACCCACAAAAAAGCATAAATCTTACCTCAATAGCCTTCTTTTGTGTGCAAATTCAAACCTGCAGAAGAAATCACATTGAAGGAACTCAAAGCAAAGAAATAGAGTTTTAAAAGACCTAAAAAAAATGTTATACCTCAACATACTTTTAATGCATCTCCTCTATATGATTCTATATTCTTTCCTACTATAGTACATAAAGAAAAATTTTAGAAAAACTTTAAAGACTGTAAAATCTTACGTTGCAAATTTCTTGATCTCAAATTCTTTGAATCACAGCAAATTCATATGAAGAAGTATTTTGATGCTCTCAAAATTTCTCATCTCATTTCTGAACTAGTTAAAAACTATCATAATCTTAGTTGCATGTTCTATAACAATACTTCAATTACTCTTGTTGAATTGACAACTTATGTCAAATGAGCATTAATTGATTTAACTCCTGAAATTTTGAATGCAATCTTTTATATTCTCACTAAACCTCTATTGGCCATAAGTAATTAAATAATTTCTAAGTTTTTGACCACATTGACTAGAATGGAGAATGTTTCTATCAACACCACAAATGCATTTCATCTATCATTGCCTCATAGAGTCATTCATTTTTTTATTAGTAATCTCTTATGACATAGGAGTGGTGCACATAATAGCATTCAATTTGATTTTAGAGATATGTTCTTAAAACAAATCAAAATAGCCTTGAAGTATGACCTCATTCTTCCACTTGGCTGTGTCATTACTTGTGTCCTCAAGTACTACAACATAGACCTCTCCGTAGAAGAATCTATTAGTAGCATACCACACAACATCATTAACAAATTCACTCTTCATCAATTGGATTATTTCTACAGTGATAGTCAGTGGCTTCATCATCCATCTTACTCTCATGCATTCCCTCATGCTCTCAACTTCCTTGACATCCTTCCCATTGTTGAGAAATTCAACAAAAGCATGGAACAACACCTTGATATGATGGAAAAATGACTTCGGGACCTTAAAGACAATATTTTTGAGATTCACTCTCACTTTTCTTGATTTTTTGATCAAGCATAGACTTTGTTTTTTATATTTCTTCCTACTATCTATGATTTGACTTTTTGATCTTATAAAAAGGGAGAGAAAGATTGAGAAAATCTAAAAAGTTTTATGAGTGCACAACCTCAGGAGGAACACTTATTCAGGGGGAGCAAAGATGTGTTTCATACAGTTCTATTTTTTTTATTGCTTGAATCTCTATGAATAAACTATGTGAATAAATGTGAATGTTGAATCTTGAATGTTCTGTCTACGTATTGCTTTGACACATGTGTTAACACATAATGATTGATTGCTATTATTGTCGAAGCTTTAATTATTATGTGTCTAAACTTATTGTTATAATATTTGTGCACATAGTCATATAGATATATATATTTTCTTTAGATGGTTTTGTAAGTATCAAAAAGGGGCAAATTGTTGATGCCCTTAGGCATAGATTTTGATATTACAAAATATATGAGAAAATATATAACTCATGATTGATAATTTACAAGATTATGATAAATGATTTATAAATTTCATTATTTATCTTGTGATATTATGACTAACCTTGAGATTAAGTGAAATGATGAAGGGGTGAAGTACCACACATGGATAAATATTTATTGAAAAACAAATATTTAATAGGTAAATTATGATTATGTTTTTAATTCATATATCTATGTTTATTTAACCATTTAAGTGTAGCTATTATTTATTAGTCACGTGCATCCTTAAAAAAAAAAGAAAAAGGTTCTAAATATCAAATGAGCTCTTATGAGTCTTGAACTAGAAATTTGAATAGTAACATATCAGTTGCTTACGTGGAGAAAACGACTAACTTAACATTCAAATTTGAAGATAAAGTTAACAAAAAAGTTGTTCGTCTATGAGAGACAAATCTTTAGTTTGAATTTCAAATTGAATGAACTAGAGTATAGAAAGAGAGTGAATTTGTAATGGTCAGAGGTCATTGCCATGCATTCTGAAAAATGATAAGTATTCAAACTGACCTTCCGACTTTATCTCTTGAGAAAATAGCAGAAATCCATTGGAAGACAATGCCTTACAAGTAAAGGAAGCAAAGGACATAAAAAACAATGATTCTACTTCAATCTACAACGAGCTATCTCTCTCATGATCAAGATTAATCACTACCAAGCATCAATTGCGAGCAAGACTATATCATACTTCTTCAATCAATGATTAGTGATCCAAATAAAGCTTAAATCTTTCGAAGAGATTCTCTATTAGGCCCTAAGATAACTTGGTGGTGAGAGGAGAGTGAGTTTGGGCAAAGGCACAAGGTGCTCTAAGCCTTGTTTGGTCTAGAAGGGGTTGAATCTTTATAGAGGTCGAACTTGAGGTATTAGACAACTGATCCTGTTAAAATTTATATGTATTTCTAAGAGAAGTAATGAAATACTAGTAGGAAAGATCTTCTAGGACTAAGAGTAGCCAGATGAGGGATGAACTAGTATAAAAAGCTCTTGGCTCGTAGTGAGATCCTACTAGAAGAGAAAGAAAGTCATTCCGTGCATAAACAATCATGTAGAGCTATGTCAACATGTGTTTGACACATCTAACATTTGGGAAGAAAATTTGAGATTCCTAAAATACCAATTCACCCCCCCTCTTGGTATTTTTTCTAGCCTTTAAATCTTTCATGTCATTTAGTTTTGAAGAGGGTGACATGGCCTCTTAATCACTATTAGATTTATTTTACCTCTTGCTCTTTTTTTGCGTGCTTTATTTGGGATATGTGTGTGTGCTACACCATGTAATGCTAGCTAGCAACGTGATAACTTCTGGTGCATTAGATTTGATAGTGGTTGCTGTTAGGTTTAGTGCTACTTTTTATGCGATGGTGGGTAGTGCATGGTGAAATCCTATGTGTCAAATTTGGTAGCAATTGTTGTTCTACCATCGGATTTGAAAGAAAGAAAATGTTTAGTCCCATATTAGAAGTTTTACAAAAATAGAGTGACATATATTAATAGTTCCGTCTCACTCATCAGAGGCACCTCCAGAAGAGATGATCTAGACTTATACTACCGGCTCCTTAGGATGATCCGAATTGAGATCCAGCTCCTAATAAATAGTGGAGGTGACTCTATGCAACCTAAACCTCAAATCCAAATCGGTGACCTAGTTTACTTGGTCACAAGGCAGCGCACCCTTTGTACTTGCTCTTAGATGTGGTGTGGGCTCTAGCCCACATCGGGCCTATTAAGTAGTGCCTTTAGTCGCTAGTAGTGTGCCAAGTTTTATTTTATATATATTTATTTTAATACTTAAAATTCATGGAAAAAATGATATTTTATGAATAAAAAGAAAAGTGATCAGAATTTATTTCATATTTTGAAGTTTAATTCTCATTTAGTCTATTTTTTTAATAAAAATCTATTGCTTAAAATTTTTTATGATTAATTAAAATTTATTTTTTGCATTTTAAATCAAGATTTAAAGAGGTTCATTTAAATGAAAAATAAAATAATTCACATGATAACTTATGAAATATTTCAAATATATATTATTCTCCCTGATTTGATAACACATTAACATATAATTTTCACAAGTTATTAGGCTTCACTCTATGTATTGCTGACCCTATTGTCTTAACAAAGATCACACTTAGGAGCATCTTGACCATGTATCTTGATGACATTTTTGTGATAGGAGTGATGAGGTAGTTATCTTTGCCACCAAAGTCTACTTGCAACAACACTTTGTCACAAAAGACTTGGGGACACCACACTACTTTTTCGAGATTGAGCTTACTTATCAATCGAGCAAGCTAGCCTTATCTTAGAGAAAATATGCCCTCAACCTTTTTCAAAAAATTAGGCTTCTTGGTTGCAAATTGGGGTCATCACCTATGGAGATGTGTCCAAAGTTCTAGGATATTACTTCACCTCTAATGAAGGATGCTAATTGCTATCAACGATTATTGAAAAAATTGATCTATATCGTTGTTACTGGTCTTGACATCATACATATAGTTAGTGTTCTCAACTAGTTTATGTATGAACCTCGTCAGGTCCATTGGGAGGGAGCACTATATTTCCTAGCTTATATCAAATAGGCTCCAGAGAAGGGGCTCGTCTATAGATGTTATGATCACCTACGTGTTAAAGTCTACTTAGATGCTAGGTATGTTAGTGACAAAGTAGATTGATAAGTCTTCATTATCATGAGTTAATAATTAATTGATATTATAATTTTAACTTTAACTCATGAAAATAGACTTATATTTGTGTTAGATTATGAAAAGTGGTTTAATGTGAACTTTTAGTTAATTACATAATATTATGTGAATTTATATAATTTATAATCTTATTTTTGAGATGAATGAAGAAAAGTAAAAGAAAAAGATAGAAAAATAGAGGAAACCATCAGCCAACTAGGCCCACAAGTAAGTCGGAGACACACTTAGGTAGAGCTACAATAGAGGATCGAGTGGCTAAGGGCGAACCGCAAGTAGAGGCTTAAGTGACTGAGGATAGATTGGTAGAGGACACGTGTGCTTCATTTCCCTTCCACGTCATTGGTGGCCAGTTGGGCATAGGACAAGGAGTGGTCATACACATGCCAGAGAGGAACTCATTAATTAGTCTACCTTGCACTATCATATATGCATCTCAAATTTTGGCACATAACTAATGTGGGACTGAATCTATAGTCACAACCTCCCTTGATTATTTTAATGCTTAAAATACCCAGTGATAATCAATAAGAAAATATTCTCATGACGTCATTTTATAAGGGTATTATTGTACTTATTTTATTCTCTCTCTCTCTCTCTCACAAATGGGTGATTGGCGAGAAAATTGTGATTTCTGGTGAGTGGTTAAATTGCTAGAATCACTTTATTATCAGTGAAAATATATCAACGCAATACATGGTGCAAAAGATTGTTGAATAATTTTGGACAAAAGATCACAAGTTCATTGAGAAAATCATATTTGATTGATCGACAAATGAGCCGTAATAGGGAAGAGGACAATCCACTTAGAGATAAGTTGTCACCTCTCAAGAGCATACCAAATGTAATGAAGAGCCTCCTCTTGTTGAACTAACTTGAGGAGGAAGCCTCTAAGATGCACCCCACCTCCATCTAATTCATCTCTATCAAGTGATGCTAGAGAATTGTAAGTCGTCATTTTTCAGCTATGTTAGGTGATAGTTGCTAGAGAGTTACAAGCCACTATTTTTCTACTCCACTGGGTGATAGCCGCTAGAAAAATGCAAGTCACATTTTTTAGCTCCACCAGGTAACAACTGCCGGAGAGCCACAAGTTGCCATTTTTTCACTCAATTAGGTAATAGCCATCATAGATAATTTGGCGACCCATTTCATTGATTTTTAGACTTTGCACGAAGATCTAAAAATTTCTTACATTGAGGCCATAGATATTACACAAAATTCCTCTTGAACATGTAGAATTCTGACAATTGCTGTCGCAAAATTAGAACTCTACCTTTCATGCTTTAAATTTCATTTTTGTTTAACTTCATGATACATTGCATGATTTCAAGTTTCTAAACCCTTTGTCATTGAGTTATCATTCTTCTAGCTTTTATAGAGCTTAATTTGACCCATTTAAATCAATTGTAATTGCTTACGTAAGAATCATCGGGCATAACTCTGTTTACATAAGAATCATCGAGTGGAATTCTATTTCATTGGACATTGACGTCATCTTGACATCAACCCTTATTTCCCTTTTTCAAAAATTCTTAAATATATTTTATATTCATTATTCAGTCTAAAAATCATAAAAAATCATATTCTTTTTTAAATTTTTTTTAAAAATTTCTTGATATTATATTATATTAGATCCATGTGATTGACTTGGAAATTTCTCACTATTTTTGGAACCTTTTATTGAGTTATAATTGATTTATTTATTTTGATAAAATTTTAAAAATCTAAGAAATTGACAAGTTTTATAAATTTTAAATTTACACAATTTATTATACAACAATCAAGTCACATCAAAGATTGAAAGTTGATGATTGACTACTGCACATATGTTAGTGGCAACTTAGTCACCTAACACTCTTAGAAGTAAAAGGTGGTATCTTGTTCTAATGCATAAGTTGAATATCATGTTATGGCTAAGATAACATGTGAGATGGTATGACTTTACTCTTTTTTAGAGTACTTGGATGTCACTCCTCAAATAATTATGCCTATTGACTATGACAATCAAGCAATAATTTTCACCACTGAGAATCTCACCTTCCATGTGCAGTTCAAGTACATCGAGATTGATTGTCACTACATTCGTGACAAGGTTCTGATAGGAGTTATCTCTACACCACATGTCACTTCATTCAATTAGTTGGCAGACATTTTCACCAAGAGCTTTACGTAAGTATCCCATGATACTATATGTACCAATATGGGCATGTTTGACTTATATACTCCAACTTGAGAGAGAATGTTCAGAGATCCTCTTATATGTGGCCCACTTGGGCCCATTATCTCTCTCTCTTCTCTCACCTATATAAACACATGTGTCTCTTCATTTGTTGTTAATCTTATCTAAGGGTTTAACCCTTTTGTCAACATTAATTAACTTGATCATTTTCCACACAAAAATTCTTTTTTTATGTTGTAGTCCAACAATAAAGCAAATATCTAACATCTTGAGTTTTTGGCTGATACATTTTCTACTTCATTTCTCTTTAAGCATGATAAAAAGTAAGAAACATATGACACCAATCTTTGCCAGCATAAATGTGATGTCCTCCAAAACAACATATAATAAAAAAATACTGATGCCTTTGAGAAATGGACTGAAGAATTGGAAATGGTGGACTAGGAGCTCCTAGTGTATGTTTATCTAAAGTAATCACCATCATCATCATGATTGATCCATCAAATCATGATTAAGGGAATTTTTCAATCTTGAATTAGCACATCATAAAGATTTTTACTACAAAAAGGATGGATACACATAATATCTTACATGGCTAATAATATTAGAAAATTTACATAGCATGTAGTACATGTCCTTCATGCATTCCATCAAAATGATAAAGAAAATATAAAAAATTACACTATTCTGCTTAATTAACAGTGGAGAGCAAGAGCGAAGGAGGAATCTCCTTTTTTTCATCCAATCGCACTAGAATGGAGTCATTACAACCAGCTGCATTATTTTATTACACATATCTACTAGTAGTGGCAAGGCATCTGCATTTGATTTGATCTACTCAACTAGGACCACACAAATGTTACCATTAAGATTGAGTCCATGTCACATTGATGAGCTCGTTTCTGTCTATTCTGATGAACTTTCATGACATTATTGTAATGTCTTCATTTCATTAGGCAGATTTGATTGAAAGTGGTCAGAGAGCTAGAGCTTTTGGATGCACCTACGGGTTGTACTTTGTGTCCTATGTGGTGGGAAATTTGTTGTCTCGATTTGTGATAGTATAAACATGTCATTTCTTGAGACAATACTTACAAAAATTGTTATTAGTTTTCAATGTAGACCTTGTTTGAACGGAGAATATTAGACATACTTCATGACATATCTAAGGAAAAGTGTTCACTTTGAGTATCATTTTTTTCAGAAAATATTCATTTATTAGTTTGATTTAAATTAACTTGAATATCCAATGCTAATGCCTTAAGAAAGTTTTTTTTAATTGCAGGAAAAGTCCAGAAATTTCAGAAGAAGGAAAATCAGAAATTTTACCGATTTAAAATATTTTTTATCTGAAATTTTAGCCTTAATATTGGGCTGATTAAATGCAAGAAACTCAATCATACCAAAAAAGTGTACCCTTGGATATATTTCTCACAAATTGATATTCTCTTATTGTGTTAGCCTTAGAAAACAAGACCCTCATGTTTTTATTATTTTAAAGTAGTATTAGTCATATATTTATCCATTAGTTCTTTTAAAATAAAAGAAGAGTTCACATCTTTAAGAGATAAAAGCCTTATAATATTTATTAAAATAATTTTTTAAATTGATTATGTCATGATGGTAAGAAATAACGAAATATTATAGCCTACTCCTCATCCTCAATTATATAACATTATTTTCTAAATCTAGTATAACATAATTAAATCCATCAAGATGAGATTTAAATGATGTACATTCTAGTATTTATAGCATGATGATGTGTTGCTTCAAAATGTAATTTATTGGTGAGGGATTTAATTATATACAATGATTCCAATTTAATTAATAGTCTTTTCATGAATGACTTGTCACAACACCTTATTTAATTAACTTCGTTGAAGCACAACTAATGTCCTCACATCTTAATATTCCTTATTATCCATTGAAAGCACTTAACATTTTTTCTTTTGTCAAGTAATACCTTTTTGTAACCGTTGATAAGTCAAGATAGCTTTCATCTTCATTATTCATATTTTTTAATTGATGTTCCAGCCAAAATTTTCGATACTAAACTTTATCTTACATCATGTTCTTCAAAATATGAATGTTATACACCCAACAATGGTCTGATATTAACTAATTCGGAAATCACATGAATTTGATGGCCTGAATATAACAAGAGACCGATAAGCATATGACTAGCAATCCATAAAACATTAGATATTCAAGAAGAAGATCTAAGAGTGGCACACGAATATAAATTTATGTAATGTAGAGGCTAATACACCTTCTTACATCTACTAAGATTAGAGGAACGTAGTTATTATGACTGAAGAAATTAGGTAAAAAAAATAGAGGCTATAAAAGATGTGATACCAGACCCTAAATCTATATCGCTGGAGAAAGAGGTTTTTTGTCCCTGTGCTTCTCCCTACCTTCGCCCCCTTGTTCAATAGTGTTCCATACAAGGGGACAGGACTAGTTTCAGATATGAAAGCTGTCATTAAAACACAATTATAAGAGTACAGGCGCACTTAGAACGCCTTGGGTTGACCACGGCAATTTAATAAAAGCTTTTGCATCACCATTAATCTCGTCGACGAGTGCTTTCAGTCTTGATCCTACACAATCAATGAAGATCAAGACGATGCTGATTCTTTCTTATATGCTGACATTTATCGCCCTTTTGCAGCGTTCTCTCTCTCTCTCTCCGGCCTTTCCGAGTGAAGCGCACGTGCTCCGAGATCTTTGACTCCGCCACTCTTGTCCAAACTGGGATCGATAGGGTGTTGTATTATGTGGGAAGAAAAATGGGGCAGATGGGGTCTTCATATGGTTAGTCCCTTATCGGACAGCCTATAAATAATAGGCACTCCCCGGGCCCATGAGCTCTACAGTAGGATGTTTCCCGCTTCCACATGGGGGGTTATTCTTGTGGAACCACGGTTGTTAACGATTCTTTTATTTATTCGCGGTTGAAGAATTCAAACCCTGTCTGATGTTTGCATTGGTTTAATGACCCCAATCATCCTGCTCGCAAGGTCGGCGGAAGAACTTGAGTCAAATCGTACCGGCTTCAGTCCAAACTTGCGAGGGAATTCACCGGATCTTTTTGTGATATCTGATCCAATTTTCAAAGATAAGACGCCTCTCAACTGCGTCTTGGTCAGTCCTGATGCGGGTGATGGAGCTTGTTGTCGTAGTTGACTCCATTCAGCCTGCGTGAACTGGAATGAATTTAGAATGAGGGGTTGCTCACATGCCTTCCTGTATAACAAGTCAAACTCTTTCTTGCTTGCTGACGCAATTTTTTTCTTAGAGTCGATGCCGGTCAACCACCCATTAACTGTGTTTATGCTCTCTCTCTCTCTCTCTCTCTCTCTCTCTCTCTCTCTCTCTCTCTCTCTCCCCCTCAAATCTCTCAGGCGAGTTTGTGAATTATTTGCCCAGTTAAGTGCTTCAGATAGATGAACGATGGGGGTGGGGGTTCCTCCTCGAGGTAGGGAGGGAGGGGTGCAATACCGAAGGCCCTCTTACTGCATGCCGGCGGCTGTTAGGTCAACTCCTCCGAATCCGATTGGCTTGTGTCTCCGTAACCTCAGAAGTAAGGATGCGGTGGTTGAGCCGCCTACGGACAGCTGGCCTGGTTTATTGCGAGAAACTGGGGGAGGGGGGAAGCATTGGAGAGAATCCGCGGGCCATGGATTGCTGCACATGGTCTTGAAGGCAATAAATTCTTAGCGAATTGATGAATTTGAGGTGCAACGATCGACGGCTAAAGTCTGCTGGCCGACTCAACTCTGGGTCATCTTGGGGATTTTTTCTCTCTAGCTGTCCGTTGAGCTCTAATACTGTGGCCATCCATTCCAGGGGGAAGGTCACCCGGTAATATCCCCTTTTTCTAGACGTGGCCTCAGACTGAAGACAGTGTATACAAATAAGTCAACACCGCGTAGCCTTTCCGCAGTCTGTCACCGGGCTTCAATAGGTTTCGACCCAAAACGTTGGACCCTAATTTTCTTTCTCCCTCCTCCCTCTCTCTCTCTCTCTCTCTCGCTCCGTCTCTTTATCTATCTATCTATCTACCTATCCACCTGTCTATCTATCTGGTTGAGAGAAAGGGGTGTGGAGGGTAGGGATGGGGCTCTCTTCCATAAGATTGCGTGATAACTGTTGTACAGTTCAAATAAATAAGAGTAATTTTCGAGAGAACCGTCTTCCAGACGGCGGCGATAGGATCTCGGAGATAGATCCATTGGAGACAAGCGAGGCACCCTCCTCCGTCTTCCCCCTCTCATTCTCTCTGTTCCCCCCCTCCTCAGAGGATTGTGCAGTTTGGCACGTCCTCGGTGTAGATGATGGTCCTCGTTCTGCAGTACTGGCAGTTGGGGGACTTCTCGTCCTTTTTTTCCTCCTCCTCCTTGTGCGGTCCGACGCTGTCAATCAACGCCGGCCGCCGGACCTTCCTGAGCTGCTCGGCGACGCAAACCGGGTCGACCTCTCCGATCACCGTCACTGTGCCCTTCTCGGCGTCGAGCTGTATTTGGTCAATTCCTGACATCATCGCCGCTCAAAACTCGTCTCAGATGTCATCCCTTGAATCCTCGAGCGTGGAGAGGGAGGGTAAAGGTTGGGGAAGGGAGGGCCCTCACCTGAGAGCTTGGCGATGGCCTTGAGGATGGCCGTCTTGCACTTGCCGCAGTAAATGGAGACCTTGAAGACCATCTTCTGAGATAGCGCGATCGCCGACAACGGAGGACGAAAGGAACCAACCACATGGGTTTCCCAGTTCAACCGACACAGGCGAGTGAGTTCCCTCGAATTGACGGCAAAAGAGCAAAGAACACTGCTTTGGAATGGTGAACTCCACTTACCTTCATGGCTGGCTCCCTCCGGAATGACACCACGCAGAGAAGATGACAGTCGTGCAGAACGAGGTCTCTCTCTCTCCCTCTCTCCCTCTCTCCCTCTCTCCCTCTCTCTCTCACTCTCTCTCTCGCTCTCTCTCTCTCTCTCCCCCTCTCTCTCTCCCTCTCTCTCTCTCCCTCTCTCTCTCTCTCTCTCTCTCTCTCTCTCTCTCTCTCTCTCTCTCTCTCTCTCTCTCTCTCTCTCTCTCTCTCTCCCTCTCTCTCTCTCCTCTCTCTTTCTCTCTCTCTCTCTCTCTCTCTCTCTCTCTCTCTCTCTCTCTCTCTCTCTCTCTCTCTCTCTCTCTCTCTCTCTCTCTCGTTCTGGCTCCGGCTTTTGAGGCTTATGCAGAACAGGCGATCTTTCTTTCTCTGTCTCTCTGTCTCTCTCGCTCTTGAGGGGGTTGGAGGCTAGGTTATATAGAACCTTGATGGAGGAGGGAGCCTGATGCCAACCCAAGGGTCCGTGCTCCGGAGGAGACCTGACGGGAGGACGAAATCAGTGGTTGGTTAAATAATTGTAGTCAGCCCTTCCTACAATTGTGTATTGAATCGGAACCTACTCCCACCTAGCCACGGATGTGCCCTCGTCGGCGGCCCCGAGCCTTCGTCTTCCAGCTGTCCAGTTCACGGCGGGGCCCTACCTAATCGTTGGTTTAAAGCAAAACGGCGACAGCACCCGGTCAATTTCAGCACCGTTCCGTGTCTCGACAACGACTTTGGAGTGGAGACTCAGGAGAACCGCGCATAAGAAACCGTGAACGAGGGTAACAGGCCGCATCATCGTCTGCCCAGTTGAGAGGGAGAGGAGGAGGAGAAGAAGAAGAAGGAGAGCGAGAGCGAGAGAGAGCGAGAGAGAGCGAGAGAGAGCGAGAGAGAGAGAGAGAGAGAGAGAGAGAGAGAGAGAGAGAGATAGAGAGAGTTTAAGAAAATGTCTTAGATAAAAGAATACTGCGCTATTAGGGGTATAGCTCGTACGACGTCAGACACACACCCTCCTTTCATTCCATCCCCCGGGAACGTAGAAAATTCTGTCAGGTGAACGACAGCCGCCCCAAACCCATCTCTCTCTCTCTCTCTCTCTCATGTTCCTCTTCCTCACCGACGGGGGGTCGAAAGAACCGAGTTCTTTCGTTTCTCATCTCCCCTACGCCGGCGCGTCCCTAGCAGAGCGGGTTCTCCTACTACTACTACTATATCTACATTATCGTCATCATCGTGACCATCACCAATCATCATCAACAGCATGATCATCGTCGTCGTCACTACCTAACAGTCTTATCGATAAAATAAGGGATGGCGATCGGGCACCGGGCCTCCTAACGCCTACGCCTGTTCCCCCGCGCCGCGCAATGAGGGAGCAAATTACAGAGCTTCCGATGAGAGTTGTACGGAGAACGCGTCGCCCTGGGCGTATTGGGAACTGGTCAACGTCGTCTGTTGAGGTCGGCCTCGCCGAACAACGGGCCACGAAATCCGCACCAAAAGGACCGAAGACCTGGGCGTTTGATCCACCCCCGCTTGGGCGGTGCTCAGCTCTCTACGAGTCAACGGGAGCTGTCCACGTTTGTAGTTTACACGTCCATGTGCGCCGCCCTCCCCCGCACCCTGCGCTCGTCGACGAAAGAAAAGTCCTAGGCGGTGCGAGTACTTTGCCACATCGATGTCGTCATAAAAAGACGGTGAGAGGGAGGAAGATGATGACGAAGTCTCCTCAGCCGGATGATTGACCATTTGGGGCCAACGGACTCCTTCTAGAGTCCAAGACAACTCTCTGCCTCTCTCTCTCTCCCCCTCTCTCTCTCGCTCTGTCTCTACTGCGTAAGAACTTGGTGCTTCAGGGTGACTCGTCAGTAAGTATGGGGACGATAGGCTGGGTCAACGCCTCCTTCCGTCGCCGAGAGATTTAAAAGGGAAAGACCAAAGGAGCTCGACGGCACGACGACGACGGCCGGCCAACTTCATCGAGACGTCATGTTGGGAACGGCTGACCGAGCCGTTGGGCAGTCGTTACTGCGACTTGCGTTCACCGATTGCTATCCAAGCGTTGACAAACGAGAGAGAGATAGAGAGAGAGGAGGCAACGAGGGAGCTCGAAGGATGCATGGGGGCGTTGACCTGGCCTCCCGGCGAGGAGTGGGCCCTCCTCATCTGTAGAAGTCGAAGCCGGTGGTGGGCTTCCTGACGTTGGTGCGGTAGCCCTTCTCCAAGTCCCTGGGGAGGATGACATATCTGTTCTTCCTTACAGCTTGCATCCCCGCCTCCTGGCAGATGGCTGCGATCTGCGCCGCCGCCGACACGCAGACAAAGAGCACAGAGCAAACGTTTTTCAAATAAAAAAAAGGAGAGATAAAGAAAGGAAATCCCTTTGATTTCGGAGGCATGAAGAGGATGCTCTCATCGAGGTTAAGGGTCCAAATATCGACGCTGAGAAGAAATCAGTTAAATATATAAAGAAAATCAGGCATGTATGCACCCGGCCAGCATACATCGGCTGCGCTGATTTTATCCGGCCGAGATACGTAGTCTTCAAGATCGACCTCGTCTCCCAGGTTCATCTTCGCGGTGCACACCTGAACATGGCAGCGACGAACATCACACAATTGAGGATTATTCACCCTCGCAGATACAGGAACGAAGAAGGAACAGGTCACAATGAACAAATGTCCGTCCCCCCGTATCTGTGCTTCTGAAGGTGTCGGGATCAGGGAAGAGCACAAGGATGAAGGAAGAGAGAGAGAGAGAGAGAGATAACTAGGTCAGGATCCTGTAGAGATCATAGATTGCCTAACCTGAAAGACAAGCCGTTTCTGTCGTCTATCGGGCAAGGGAAATTCTATCTTTCGGTCGATCCTGCCAGGGCGCAGGAGAGCGGGGTCCAGCGTATCAGCTCGATTGGTCGCCATGATCACCTTCACGTTCACGGTCTGGTCGAAGCCATCCATCTGACGAAAAATATAAACGAGCCCGAAAATCATGTATTACTCCGAGCCGTCCATTAACGGAAGGATGGCGCTCGTTGTGTATAATCCAAAGTGTGAAACTAAGAACGGGCAGCGAAGACTCCCATCCTCACTCAAGTTGTTGTCCTTTCTGATATTACCTGATTCAACAGCTCCATGAGAATCCGCTGAACTTCACGGTCTGATCGTCTCTTCGCATCAAAACGCGCTGTGGCGATCGCATCGACTTCATCTATGAAAACTATGGCCGGAGCATTCTGTTTAGCGAGGCAAAAAACATCCCGAACCATCCTTGGTCCCTGCCCAAGAGGTGGGAGCTCAGATAACAAGAAAGAGTTTTTATTCGGCGAGTGTAAGCATTCCAATGTTCTAAGAAAGTAGGTCTCCCATGACTAACGAGGGGAACACAAGTCGAGTCGGGGAAGAAGAACACTAGTCAACTCTCACTCAGTGCAAGAGAATCACGGAGCCGGCCAAACAGAGGGAACGGGGTAGATTCCACCAAGGGGGCGAGTGAATTGGATGAGATCTCACACCTCACCCAGGTACTTCTGAACGAACTCTGATCCAACCATCCGTATGAATGCAGCCGTCGTGTGATGTGCCACGGCCTTTGCCAGCATGGTCTTACCCGTGCCAGGAGGGCCATAAAGAAGCACCCCTCGCGGCGGGTCTATCCCAATCTGTCTGTAAAGCTCGTGATGAATCAGAGGCAACTCCACAGCCTCACGAAGCTCCAGCTTCTGAATGTCGCAGCCACCGATGTCCTGCACAGAAGGAAGATTATGCCAACTAAAAGAAAGAAAAACAGGAATGAACAAGGCAGGCCGCGTTCCATTTGATGCAGCAGAAAAGACGGCCGCCAATCTTTCTTCACATTCCACCCATATGCAACAATGTAAGCGTTCCATTGTTCTTGCGAACGCCAAGATATGGTTGACTGCTTCCTCCTCCGAACCGGCTCTGTCTCGGTCTTAGGAGACGCAGACGGTGAAGAGAAGTAAAAGAATAGATTCTACAGCAGTGCAAACTCACTAAGACTGGCTTACCTGACGTATCTGCCCAGAGAAAATCAGATTAAAACAAGTATTTTGGCGAAGAATCGCCAAAAGGAGGGAAAGAACAGCCCAAGATAATCACCGATCGACTCATCAGCCCCATAGCAAGAGAAATAAGGAAACTCCCAAATCCAGATCGAAGAAGAAGGCTACGGAGATTTATCTCAGAAGCCTATCTCCTAAGAGACAGCCAGAACACAGGAGGATGACCGACCCCCAGACACTAAAACGAAATGGCGATGCAAAGACAATGGGGACGAGAGCTAGCGGGAGCTGGCAAAACCTTTGCAGGCTTACGTTGTAGGTAACGTCTGGCTTCTCCGACGGGCTTAGCAGAGAGATGGACGAGTGCGCCTCGGGCGGTAGCACATCCACCAGCGCGTTGGAATGCCTGTGAAGAGCCACCGACATCGACGGCTTCAGGAGCTCCCTGTTGACGGCGCTCAGGATCCGCACGTAACGAGTCGAGCGCCTGGACGACACCACGATGGCGCTGTTTTGGTCGATCAGCTCCAAGAAATTGCCGACAACGAGCGGGACGCTCTGGAGGCGCTTAATCTCCTCCTGCGCCCACCTCAGCTCCTGTTTCAAGTTCTTCTGTTCGTTCTTGACGCAATCCTCCCGGATCTTGAGGAACTCCAGCTTGCGCCGCAGCGCCTTGAAGCGCCCGTAGAGGTCCTCCTCCTTCTCCTCCCTCCTCACCGGGGTGGAGGAGGACGGTGCAGCCGCCCCTCCCTCCTCCGCCTGAGGGGAGGGCAAGCCCAGCCGGGGCTTACCAGACGGCTCGGACGAGGCAGACATCTCCGAACTACTAACTGCCGGGGCCAAGACGACGACGAAGACTGGCTTCTCCGCTTCTTGCCCCCAAGAGAGAAGAAGGCTTCAAAGCGCGGGCTGGGCCGACCTCCTCGCTAACGGACCGGGCTATTTTTCCTTCGGCAGGCATCGAAATAGGACATCACGGAAGCCGGTTCCAGAAGAACACTTGACGAACCATCGAGGGATGATCACGATCTCGCTGACCTATGAAACCTCACCTGTCAGTTACAAATCGTTCTACGTGAAAGGGGGGAGAGGAACCGATCATCATCATCATCGTCAACATTCCCACCATTATCATCATCAACATCATCAACACATCATTAACATCATCAAATTATATCATCATCATCATCAACATTAACATCAACATCATCATCATCATCATCAACAACATTAACATAAACATCATCATCATCATCATCATTAACAACACCATTAACATCAAAATCATCAGCATCATCATCATCATCATTAACAACAACATTAACATCAAGATCATCAGCAGCATCATCATCATCACCACAACCACCATCATCATCATCGTCATCATCACCACCACCACCATCAAGATAACCATCATCATCATCATCATCATCATCATCATCACCACCATCATCATCATCATCATCATCACCACCACCACCATCATCATCATTATCATATCACCAGCATCATCATCATCATCATCACCACCAGCACCACCACCACCACCACCACCATCATCATCATCATCATCATCATTAGCTTATTACGTACAACATATATGCTCGGCAGCGGTGGCGAGGTCAGGGGTTCACTGCTGCAGAGCGGCGCATCCGAGGACGGCGCCGCGGGAGCGGAAGATTGGCCGGGCATCCCGCCACTGGAGGGGGGCGGCGGCGGGGTCGCAGAAGCGGGTGCAGGCAAACTTGACGATGTCGAAAACGCGGGCGTCCATGTCGTAGCGGATGGCCTTGCCGCCGACGAGGTAGAGCTTCCCCCGGAGCCCGGCGAACCCGCAGCCGGAGGGCTGTAGCTTGCGGTGGTGGTCCGGCAGCTCGAACAGCGGTGGGCCATCGAGGATCGACCAGGCGCTGCCCGAGCCCTCGAGCGCGGCGAGGCCCTCCTCGAGGATGGCATACAGGCGGCCGTCCAGCGCCGCCGCGGAGCTGCGGGGCAGCCTGTGGAGCTGCCATGCCGCCGGCGCCGCCGCCCAGCTGCCCCGCGCGGGGTCGAAGACGAAGTGCCGCGGCTGGTTGGCGCTCCGCCCGACGACGTGGAACCTGCCGTCGTAGGAGACGCTGAAGCAGCTCCGCAGCGGAGCCGGCATCGGCGGCAGGTCCTCCCACCTGTCCTCGAGGACGTCGTAGCACTCGGCAGAGGCGAGCCCCTGGGAGCCCGGCGAGTCGCACCCGCCGGCGACGAGGACCCGGCCGCGCACGGCGGAGCAGGCGAAGTCGCACCGCGGGGTTCTCATTCCCGCGACCTCGCTCCACCGCTTCCTGTACGGGTCGAAGCTCATCACCGCGCACGTCGCCGCCGGCCGCCGGTGGGAGGAGCCACCGCCACCGCCGTCCTCCTCCGGCGGGGGACTCACGGGGAACCCGCCCAGCACCAGAAACCGTTCGTGCAAGGCGACGCAGGCGAACCCGCAGTGGGTGCTCCGGGGGTCGGCCCCAGGCGCCGGCGGCAGGGCGTGCCACCGGTCCGCGCCGGGGTCGTAGGCGCTCCAGCGCATGCCGGGCTTCTCGTCTGTCAGAGCGAAGAGCCAGTCGCCGCAGAGGCCCTCCCTGGCCTTGAGCCGCGAGTACTCCTCGCTCCTCAGCGCGTCCCTCCACCTCCTCGAGACACATTCGAGGACTCCATGGTGCCCGTGTGACAGGGTAGCTAAGCACATCAGGGCGAGCTCGTCCGGCAGCCCCGGGATCAGACCTTCGCAGATGAGTTCTCCCCTGCAGGAGAGGGAGGGAGGGAAGACGAACTCCGATTCAGAGGGCAGATACGCAAGGAATACTAAGCTTTTTCTGTTCCTGGCTCATCCGCTGAGAAATGCAACGATCAGAATCCTCAGATTATTAGACAGCGCAGGTAATACGACACTTTGATGACAAGCAAAGCCGATAAGGAACGCCATTTACTGCAATTAAGCCGCAGCTTGATGGGGAACAGTTTTGATGTGTCCATTCGGACCGAACTTAGGGACGACGTTTGCACAGAACCAGACAAACTGGGGTATAATTAATGTCCGACCTAAGGTTGTCAGGAAAGTGAAGATCACGAGAGCTAAAGATTTGAAGAATGACAGAAACGAAACAAAACGAAACGAACGCAGCATGTCGGGTTTTCAATTTTTCAAAAAAAAAAAAAAGAAATTCGTAATATGTGTTCACGATGATGAATCAATAGAAATGTATGAAAACATCGCAGTTTATGGCCCAAAAGTAGCATGAGCTCAACCCTGGGAAGCACATGATCAATTTGATAAATAGCTGGACTCGTAGTCAGTTCTGGCAGTTGAATCAGTGATGGATGGCTACAGGGTCATGGAATAGAATGCAAGCATGCTATTTAAACTTAGAATAGGTGGGAATAAACACAATACACAGAGAGGAATCACTTGTGGCGAGGAGCTTAGATTTTAAGACAACCAGAGAACCGCACATCACCAGTGAGCTTGAACTTAGTGCAAATTATTGAAAAAATTGTACTGAAGTCATGAGTATTGAAGTTTTTAGATTCCGGGATGGCCCAAGGCAAAATCACTATCTTTTCAAAATCAAACCCTCATCACATTGAGGAAAATGTCACCCTCAAGATCATTCCAACTCAACTTACATAAATGTCTCTGGACTTAAACATTGAAAACGATAATTACGGGGAAAGCACGAGAAAGATCTTGGTCAGAACTCGTCACATATCTAATCAGAGAATGGTTGATGAGAAACAAAATTTCTAGATGCATTCAACTCCATCCGATCGCAGACCTCAACCCCGAACCACCAATAGATAATAATGTTGGATAAAAACTGAAATGGAGATTTATTAGAATCAGTAACTAATAATAAAAACTAAATCGATGAAGATACGATAAAACGCAACCAGATGATAGCTTCATCATAAACATGGTATGCGGATTTAATTGACTTCAGCTGACAGAAAATTTTACAGTTAACCAGAAAAGCATGGAAAGAATTAATGTCCCGATTGAAAGACCTTTACTTAAACATGACCAAGCAAGTGAAGATCAGAAAAGCTCAAAAAACGCAGGTAAACGAAAGAACGAAATTTGATAATTCTTAATTAAAACTGTATCGTGTTTGGCCTCTTTTTCTTTCAAAAATATAAAATAAACCTTGACATGTATACACGATTGTGAACCAAGAAACACGCTTCACAGAACAATTTCTACTTCATACTCATTATAGCTAGGAAATACAGATCTAATGCAATATCTAACGGTGTTCACTCACATTTCCAGCACCAGAATTATAATTTTTTTTCAACTGGTCCTTTCATGGCAGTTGAGGGTAGCACTGATGAATAAATGAATAAGGAGCCAAATAGATAGAATACTGAAGCATTTTTTACTGATGATGTAATGTAAAATGGCGAAATTAAAAATGGGAAGGAAGACAAATGATAAATGAAAACGGACACTTGAGATTCAGAGCTTATAAAAAGGGTCATAAAATCATGCTTGTAAAGAAAGTTTATGCTTTGTGCAAATATTGGAGAAAAAAAAATGCATATGGTTATGAGATCCCTAAAGTGACGATTTTGTAGCTCTTAGGTTCCTCAAGGACAGTGATAAAAAAGGATTGCTGTTTAAACTCTTAACCTAATCGGGTTGAGAGAAATGCTATCCCTAAAATCTCTCATCTTATAAACTCCCTAGATCTCTCTAAACTCGAAACTGAAATTGTATTGAAATTGTATTTTCTAAATTTGAACTTAATAAATATTCTTTCAGAAACGACCACTCCTCAATTGTACGTCCATGATGTTCCTGACGCATGTAAAGTCTCCATCAGATGAAAACTTTAACTTCTCTCATATTCCACCAATGACATGGATCTATATTTCTTCGCTGTGGTTCCTTAGATTGAAAGAAACACATAAGACAAGTGCTATCCGTTCAAAAGACTTCACCAACTATATGGACGTCGAGTATGAAATATAACATAAAAAACCAGTAGAAAGCAAAGAGAGAGGCTCTCTGCGGCTCCCTAGGTACATCATTCCAAAGTTATTTCGACTCTATTCCACGCATAAAAAACCACATTGATCACATTACGTCACATAATTTTGCCTCTAATCAGGTCTCCTTTATGATTTCAGTGCTCATGTTTTCTTTCGTTCATTTGACCTTTTCTCGAGTTGTACCGTCCATTTCGCAAATCAGGATCCTAATGTCAAAAACGGTGCACAAGAGTGAAACAGGAAAATAGAAAAGCTTTTTCAGTATAAAGATCACAATCGGTGAGGAACAGGACACCGAAAAACATCCATCCATCTGTCCACCAATCCTGAAGCAAGCAAACAGGAGTGCGTCTGCACCGCTAATTCGAACCAAGGGATCCTCGACCGCCCCGCGGCAGCGGCAACAACAACACGCAGGTGAAATTAGTGCGCAGGCATCGTAGAGAACCGAAGAAGTAAGGTTTGGGAACAAGTACTTACTCCATCTCGACCAGTCGTCCCTCCGCCACTGCTCGACCGCCCCGGCGCTCTTCCCTCCCCCTCCCCTCCCCCGGCCTCTTATTTGCTCCACAACGCGAAGCCGTTGCTCGTTCGCACGTGTTGCTTCGGAAGCACATTCATCGCACGTGCGGGAACGAGAGGGCGGGACGGTTAGGTACGCACGTGACGCCGGGGCTTGCGCCGTCCGCACGTGTCGTGCCAGCCAGGCCGCACTATTTTACGATTATTATCCATAACAATTATTGTTTACCCCATTGCGGGAGAATATATCTTGGAATAAAATTACGCCCATAAATCCATCCTTCTTACCTATTTACAACTCTTCCCATCACATCGTTCAAATTAGCTTGAGAGAGAGAGAGAGAGAGAGAGAGAGAGAGAGAGGCTCTTCTCTATTCGGGAGGGTGAATGGGGTTCTGGTTCTTCTGCGCGGAAGCGAGCTCGGCAGAGAGGATGATGGAAGATCCGGCCGCCTCCCTCAAGTAGCGGACGTCTCCGTTCATGTGCCTGAGGAGATTCCGGCAGACGAGCAGGCTGACGCCGTCGTCGGAGGCCTCCTCCGCGTCCCCGAACATCTGCGCGAGGAGCTCCTCCGGCACGCCATTGCCGTGGTGCGTGATCCTGCAACCAGACAGCGCGGGGTTCTCAGACTCATTCATTCCAGGCGACGTCGCGGCGCGATGGACGGACTCGCCGGGCACTAAAGAAGACCCCTACCTGAGCTCCATTCGGACGGCATGCAGGCTCTTCCCGAGCCGGTCCTTGGTCAAGCTCGCGGCGACCTCGAGCCGGCCGCCGCTCCGCGAGAACTTCACTGAAACCAGGAGGAAGTCCGCGACGATCTGCTGGAGCCTCAGCCGATCCCCGTAGAGGATCTCCGACAGGGACTCCCCGGTGAGGTCGTAGGCGATCTCCACGCCCTTGGTCTTGCTCGCGATCATGACTTGGCTCACCGCAGCAGCCAGGACCTCCCTCAGAGAGAACTCCACCATCTCCAGATCCAGACAGCTGCGGCGTTCGATCGGGGGTTAGAGGATGAATTTTGCCTAGGAAGGGGAGGAGGATGGACGGATTCTGGGGTCGAACCTGTCTGTGATTTTATCGAGGTCGACGTCGCCGAGGATTTTGTCCAGCTGGTGCTGGCAGCTCGCCGCGGTGGCGAGGATCTGCCTCTGCTCGTCGGAGAGGGGCGTCCGCTGGAGCATTTCCCTAGAGAAGTCAATGCCGGAGAGGGGGCTCCTGATCTCGTGGCGGATGTAGGTCAGGGCCTTGAGGCTCTTTGCCGTGGTCTGCTCCGACAGCCGCTGCGCGTGGAGCACCTGCTGCAGCTCCTGGCTGGCAGTCTGCAGGAAGCAGAAGACGCCGGTGACGGCACCCTGGGCGTCCGCCTTCTTGCTGACGGAGAGGAGGCAGTTCACGTGCTTCCCCCCCCGGTTGAGAAACCCGAAGGGCACCTTCCTGGTCTCCTGGCCGGCCATGGCGTCGTTGATGGCGATGCTGAGGTTCACGAAGGCGTCCTGGTTCTTCAGCTGGCAGAGCGAGGCCTGCGCGCCGAAGACCTCGCCCAGGAGCATCTTGTCGACCACCTCGTCGCGCTCCCACCCGGAGAGCCTCGCCATCGCCGGGTTCCACTCCGAGCACCAACCGAACTCGTCGGTAGCGAAGATCGGGGGGATCAACGGGCTGGGGTTGAGGACGATGGCCTTGTAGTCGCCTTCGATGCGGGTGAAGCGGTCCATCACCATCCTCTGCCCGGTCATGTCTTGGGCCACGAAGCACACTCCCACCACACTCTCATGGAGGTCGCGGCTGGCGCAGGCGTTCACCACCAGGACCACCGGGCCCTCCTCCCGCCGGTCGCCGTGCGTCTTCATCTGGAACTCCACCTCCTTCTCCTCCTCGCCTGCGGAACATGACGGCCGGCTAGTTCTTGTCTGACTACCAGGGGGAGGGGAGGAGGAGAGGAGAGGAAGAAGAGGGGCGTTCTCTACTTACCCTGCAGCGCAAGGTAGAGCATCTTCCTGACGCTGTCGGCGGACGACTCCTCGACGAGGGTGAGCAGGTGCTTCCCGATGGCCTGCTGGACCGGGAGGCCGGTCAGCTGGGCGATCTTGTGGTTCCATCCGTTGATGAGGCCGTTGGCGTCCACCGCCAGGATCGGCACGGTCGCCGTCTCGATCAAGCGCACCATCTCGTTGGTGACCGCCCTCAGTTCAACCATCCCGTCGACGTTCAGCTGGGGCTTGCTGCTCTTGGTGCCGCCGCCGCCGCCGTCGACGGTCCCGCGGAGGATGATCTGCAGCGAGTGGATGGCGTCCATCTCGTAGTCCTTCCACGGCGAGCTCCTCATCTTCACCACCTCGAGGAACGCCTTGAAGGAGGACCGAGGGTGCATCCTCTTCCCGCCGCCGTCGCCGCCGTTGCTGTCCGTCGGATCGTGCTTCGCTCCGCCCCACCGGATCTCCGCGGCGGCGTGAGACCTGAACCAGAAGAGGATGTCCCCGGAGTTGATCCTGGCGGACGCCATCCCGCAGACGGCCTCCCCGAGCTCCATCGCCCCCGGGTACCCCGCGTCGCGCAGGCTGTCCGTGCTCAGGCCGGTAGAGTCCGCGTGGAACTTGCAGAGCCACTCGACGATATCCCGCACCTGGGCCTCCGTCGGCGCCCGCCCGAGCCTCCAGACCCTGTCCCGGTGGAGGAGGGCGGCGCCGTCGCATCTGACCAGATCCATGATGCTGGGTTTCTGGGAGACGATCCCGAGCGGGGCGTCGCGGAGTAGCATGTCGCAGAGCAGCGCCTGCGTCCTCAGGATGCTCTTCTCCCTCGCCTGCCTCTCCAGGACTAGCTCCTTGTTCACGTGGATGGCGAACACCTGCGCCAGGAACTCGCAGGCGTACCTCAGCGGGAAGGGCACGAACCTGGGGGACCCGTGGTGGCAGACGACGAGACCCCACAGCCGACTTCTCCCCGGGCTTGCCGCCTCCCTCACGCCGCCGCCACTACCGTCGTCGTCGTCATCGTCGCCTTCATTTACCACCACCGCCAAGACCAGGGAGGCGATGGAGCCCATGTTCTCCATGTACTGCGCGTGGCAGCTGTGTGGCGCGCGCAGGGTGGAGCCGCAGAGGGTGAGCTCGCAGGGCAGCTTCTCGTCCTGCTTCACCCTCACGGGCTTCGCGCGGCAATCGCAGATCATGCGGACCTTGTTCTTCAGGAACAGGAAGCGGGAGGCCAGGGGGATGTCGGTGGCCGGGTAGTGCAGGCCCAGGTAGGGGTCCAGTCCGGGCCCGGCCACCTCCGCCACCACCTCGCCGTGGTCGTCCTCGTGGAACCGGTACGCCATCACCCGGTCGTACCCGGTGAGCTCGGCGACCTCCCGCACCACGGCGTCGCAGAGCCTCTCCAGGCTCCCGCCGGGCAGCTGCTGGAGCCGCGAGATGGCCTTTGCGGCGAGCTTGTACGACTGCAGCGCCCCCGCCGCCGTCATCGGCAGCTCGAACGGCCTCACGGGCTCGAAGTCAACCACCAGGTAGCCGGTGACCCGGTGCGCGATGGCGTAGAAGGGCTTGCCGGAGGTCTTGCAGTGGATGAGGATGGGGTTGAGCAGGGAGACCTCCGGGAAGCCCAGCGCCTTCCGCAGCGCCGCCGTGCTGGGGGCCGTGAAAATGGAGCTCACCTCGGTGCCGACGCCCAGTACGGGGTGGTCGCCGACACTGGGGACGGCGTGGCTCACCGTGGTCAGCATCTCCGGAGCGTTCTCGCTGTAGGCCACCACCGTGAAGGTCTTCTCGTCCAGCGCCAGCAGGCACCCGAACGGCTGGATGAGCTTCCCCTTCTGGATGTGCTGCAGGTACGCGGTCACCTCCGATCTCTTCTTCTCCACCCCGGCTTCCGGCGCCGGGGACGGAGGCGGATGGTTCTGGTTCGCCGCCACCGTCTGCGAGTAGTCGAAGGAATCGCCCTGCTCCTCGAAATCCGAGTGGAGCTTCGCGTCCACGGTCGTCTGGGCCATGAGGCGGGCGCTCTGCCGGCTCCTGGTGGAGCTGGTTGACGACCGCGTACTCCGGGACGACATCTCCGAATCCGGCTAGCCCTCTCAGTCGGGGGGAGGATTGGATCTAGGGCAGACTAGCCGGCGGCAAGCGGGATCAGCGGGCGGAGGCGGTGGCGATGGCGGAAGCGCCGCCCGAGAGAAGAGCATCCAGGAAAATCAGTCGCAGAGGCCCTCCTCCCTTCTTCTTCCTCCGGCTGCGAGGTTACCAGCAGCGGCGGCGGCGGCCCCCCGGACTGCCACGGGACGGGCGGATTCTGTGGATCGGACCGGGAAAAGATGACGTCAGCGCGCGACCTTCTGAACCCTGAGAAGACGGCCAGCTATGGGGAACGAATATGCCCGCCATAGAAGATAAGAGAGGGCCTAGGGAGAGAAAGAGAGAGAGAGAGGCTGCTTTGAGGGCTTGTGGTGGGCCAAGACTGGAGGATAAGATCCCTCGCATTCACACGTGACGATCACCCTCGCCTCGCTGACGTGGATCCTCCAGATCGTCTGTCCTCTGGTGACGTGGCGCCGGGCCCAGCCCGACGCGACGCCCGCCGTGGCGATCACGGTCTTTTCAGTTCCATCCGGCCTTTCGTTTAATAGTATTTCCTGAAACATGACGTGGGAATACGAGGGTGAGAAAGTAATATCGCCTCAGCGCCGACCTCTCTAATCCCCCGTTTTAATCCCGATTTAGAAGGACGATATAATAATTATGTCGTCTTCTTTTCTCTCTTATTTCGATAATTAATTACCTGACGGAGGGTCGTTTGGGAGGGGGGGGGGGTTCGGGGGATGGGAGGCGGGAGGGCATGACGACCGCGCGCGGTTCCTCCACGTATTTCATCCTACGTGTCGTCCCTTGATTGGTCCAATGCGGGTATCAGCCGCCAGATCCCATACAGGGCAACGCGTAGTTTTGCAAGAACAGGTGCACTTGGATTTTCACGGAAGGCGTGAACAGCAGTCTGGATCAGTGCTCCAGACTGCGGGCCCCAACGTGCTCCTCACTTCAGCTAATAAGCACGGTAACAGTGCAAGCCGATTAGCACCCGAACAGCCAACGGACCGCCCTTCCGCCCGACCGGGGGCGGATCGGCCGCTGGCATTTCTCCGACGAGTCGTCGGTGAAGATCGAGCACCCTCGGCTCTCTCCCCTTCTTCTTCTTCTCTCGTCGGAAGCCGTTCTCTCCTTTTCCCTCTTCTTCTTCTTCTTCTTCCTTCTCCTCTCACTTTGAAGACGCCTGATCATTGTGGCAGCAGGACGTCGACGGCCGTCGGCCGCGGAGGTTCTCTCTTCTCTTTTCCTCCTCGTGGTTCTCCTGGGATCCGTGCCCCCTGAAACAATCGATCCCGGCGTTTTACTGGAGGATTCGAAGGGTTTGGCTGATAGATCGGAGGATATTTGATCATTCTGGGTTTCTTATTGCCCGGGGATTGGTTCGTGGCGCCAGAGGATGTTTATCGTTCTGTCCGCGATCTTTCGTCCGTCGGTGGTGCTGGAATTTTCTCTGCTGTCTTCCCAGGAGGAGGCTGCTGACGCTGGCTTCTATATCGCGGATACAATACAGTTCACTGTCCTTACTAATTTACTCATCGCAATGTCGCGTTTGCTCCATCTGCCCGTAGATTTCTCGCGCGACCTATGTCGACCTTTTGAGATGGCCTGTTTATCTTCCGAACCCCGATTTATCCCTGCTGTGTTGTTTCCTGATTGTCGTGACTGTTATTTTCACCCTTTTTCCCTGTTAGTATTTCCTGTGAGGGTCGGCTTTTCTCTAGAGATGTGTAGAACATCTGGAGATCCTGTGCAGCTCCACCTCTTGGATCTTCCCGACAGCGAAAAATGCCCTAATTTTGTGAACGATTTTTTTAAAGAAGCCTTGCTGGAAGCGTTTACTTGTAAATACTCTTCTGGGGGACAGGATTGTTAAGAATTCGAATCTCAGAGTGCCAAAAATATATCTTGGTCGATATAGATTGATAGTCACGTGTTCATCTGGGGAATTAGATCCAGTTCTTGGTTGTATCTCATGCATTACATAACTTTTTTTTTCACATATCTATATGACTGACATACGTGCTTTGTTAAACAGTTGTAGGAAATGATGAAGCTCGGGACTTATGCTGCTCTCAGTTTCCTTGGTGCGATAGCTGCCATTTACCATGCATTTAGTAGCAGAGAACAGTTTTACCCTGCCATGGTGTACTTGTCCACATCTAAGATCTGTCTCGTGCTTCTGATGAACATGGGTTTGGTCATCATGTGCATTATTTGGCAGTTAGTGAAGTGTTTATTTTTGGGGCCCCTTCGAGAAGCGGAGGTTGAAAGATTAAATGAACAATCTTGGAGAGAGGTGATGGAAATTCTGTTTGCAATCACAACCTTCCGGCAAGACTTTTCTGTTGGTTTCCTAGGGATGGTCACTGCGCTTCTTTTGATCAAGGCTTTGCATTGGCTTGCCCAAAAGAGGGTTGAATACATAGAAACAACTCCAACTGTTTCCATTCTTTCTCACATCAGGATCGTTTCTTTCATGGGGTTTCTTCTGCTCGTAGATTGCCTTTTCCTGTACAGTTCCATTCGACCCTTGATAGAGACTCGGAAGGCATCAGTGGCACTTTTCTTTTCCTTTGAGTAAGATATATCTCTTTTAATATCATCCTATTTGCTTGACTTTATGTTGCATTAACTGTTCAAGAAAGATCATTTGCAGAGGTTTTTTTAAACTGTGAGTTATCATTGATTCTAAAGAAATTTACATACATTATTTGATCTTAGACATCTTTTTTGCAATTATGACGAAAAAATTCATCTCTGAGATAATTTCTTAAGTAAATCAATTCCACTGTACGCTGGAATCCTCAAATATCATCTGATTCTAGTTTATTCATGAAGTAAATTAGGAAAGGAATAAAGAATGCTTGCTGCAGAACCATTCTCGTCGTCACAACAATACTGTGTTTAATAATTAACCTCATTTCAGTTATTTTTTATTCAGTTAGCATTTACTATGTATTAGTATACGCATAATTTCCTAGACAAGGGAGTAAATCTGAGTGGAATATTCTCGTTTCCTAGTTGCCATGCAAAGTCGGTGTTGCTGTTTCTCTTAGAAGTTTGTGTACTCTATTATGTTCAGATGTCAATTAGCTGATACATTGACCTGAAACAGAAAGCAAAGTGAAGGAAAAAATAGTCACATGAATAATACACCTAGGAAAAAAACCCTAAATCATTAGTGCTGGTGTTATCTGGGCCATCGACCAGTATTCATTTTTGAGCTCTCCTCCTTTTGTTGGCGTGCAATCGTTTCAAATCAGGACCTCGTTCATTGAAGGACTTACTTCAGTTCTGTTCTCTTTCACCTTTTTTTTATTTATTTTTATCTTTGTCAGGATTGATAATAAGCTTAGTGGTCTGGGATTTGCCTCTCTTTTGGTTTGATACTTTTGGGTTTTCAATGGTGATCTAGTGTTGTCTCCTTTCTAAGAGTGGAGCTAGTCTGTCGACTGGTGGGCCTAATTTCCATTTCCGAGTTAACGAGAGGGTCAACTTAAAAAGACTATCTAGTCAGTTCGTTACACTTAGAACGATGGAATGTGCATCTATATCTTATATGTTGCGTCTTATCCTTTTGTATTCACGGACAAGCTGATATCCCTCCCACCTGACAAGGACTGTTGAGCGCTGAAAGATAAGCCATCAAACTGAATTATAATCCTTTTGAATGTGTGTACTTTAGAGGTACAATGGTTACATTTGAAAGTGAACCGGTGTTTTTTTATCTAGTCTGTTAACTTTCCAGATAAATCTTTAGTGAACTCAACCTTCCCCACATTTTCAGTCTCTTGTGCCTCAGAATATCAAAGCGATTAATATCTTTGAAACTTTTTCTTCGTTATTGAGTCATCAATCTGGAACTGCTCTTATTTTATACACGAAATCCACGTTTCAAGACGCGAATATACATGTCTAACATGCGAGTAACGTGTTACAATCGATTCAATATGTACATCCAAAATTTGTGTCTTCTTGAAAACATAATTTGTTGTAGAAAAGTTTTTCTGATTGTTGTCAAGCATAACTCAATTTTTTCTGCCCTGCCTTATCCTGTCGTGCTGGACTGGAGCTGCCCATACTCACCCTGCTGGGTTATATCTAGTCGATCTTGTTGGTTCTGAGCAGTAACTGGCTGTTTTTGCATCCTTCCATATTGAATCAGCCATCCCTTGTTCAGACTAACCAAAATACTGAAACCACTGCATTTTTTTGCTTTGGACTTTTGTACATCTCCACAGGCATGAAGGTTATTCTCAATTTCGAAAAGAATATTTTGAAGCTTGACTATTGCCAGCTTTCTTGTTTCTTGGGGTGAATTTATTTTTTTTTTAAATTTATCTCTCAAGATGCTTCCAATTATAACTTTTTATATTTTGATACTAATGTTCTAGGTACATGATACTAGCAACAACAACAGTCTCAACATTTGTAAAGTACACATTCTATGTTAGTGACATGCTCATGGAAGGACAGTGGGAGAAAAAGGCTGTGTATACCTTTTATTTGGAGCTTATCCGAGATTTACTTCACTTGTCGATGTATCTTTTCTTCTTTATGGTGATCTTCATGTAAGAAGTTCTTCCATGCATATTCTTCTATGAATTTAGATACCATGTGACTTCTAAATCAATACACAATGCATATCCTGTATATTCTTTGATGTTTTCCTTTATTCTTTTTCTTGATAATCTTATTTTTCATACTACTTGATTTGGTACAAATATATGCATGTATCATGTGAAAAGTCATTGTTGTCATTGTAACGATGCGAGGATTGATCTATCCTATGAATAAATTGAGTGGTAGTGGAGTTATTCTTCTCTTTTATTATATTCTGTTCTTGATATTTTTATTTGATCAACGTGTACTCTTCCTTGGTGTCCGTATCAGCTAGCATCCATGTGTGATACAGAACTAGATGGCTTCGGAAATTACTAATGAAACCGATGGATGGGCTTAGTCCTTTAGTTTAAGGGATAAATAAAACTTGGAAGATGTTATATAGGAAGGTATGGGAGCTAGCGTCTGAGAACGACTCTCTTGAAGCATTTATGTGGGTACTTGAAACTAAGGATTTCTTATGAGTTTCCCAACATTCTTAAGTACAACGTGTTTCGTGGAGAAATCCACTCTAAACATTGCGCAAGTTTTATGTTGGCTCACTGTTTCATTTTATTTTCAGCCCCTTAATCCTTACCTTTTGGTAAGTTATTTATCTTGTTGTTCTCTGCAGTTTGAACCAACCATTTTTTGTAATTTTCGTTATCATTGTCGTTAAAATTATGGTTTTTTCATCTCTTTAGTTTGTACCCATCTTCTTTTATTATGTGAATAAAAAGATACTGTTAGAGTTCTGGTTGGTTTCAATCCACTTAGCTTTCATTAGAGACGGAGAATTGGGTTAGATGGTCTTTATGATTAATGGGATTAGCTTTGTGGCTATAAACTAATTGACAATTTTCCATTTCGGGCTGCTTCAGCTGATTCCTAGAAGTTGATAAATGCTGATCTCCATGTTCTAATATTCAAATACAGGGAGAACATGATAGTTAACTTCCTAGGAACCTACTTGAGTCTTTTGTTTAGTCTTTTTGTATTTGACTCACAAGCAGGGATAAGTGTGGTCTATTTGAATGGTTCTTACCAGGGGCCATGGTGAACCGTACCCACATATTCTAGTTTATTTAATGCCGGTTTTGTTCCTTGTAGAACCACTGTCTTGTAGTGAGGAAAATCTTAAATTCAAATTTCATATTTTTCAGGAGCTATCAGGTACCGCTGCACCTGATACGTGAACTCTATGAGACATTCCGGAACTTCAAAGTCCGTATTGCAGATTATCTCCGTTACCGGAGAATCACATCAAATATGAACGAGCGTTTCCCAGACGCAACGCCCGAGGAGCTGAATTTGTGAGTTCCTTTTTAGTTGACGAATTTTTACTTCATATTCAATGCTGTGAAGTGCTCTACTGAGGCTTTTTCCTAAAAACAGAGGCGATGCAACATGCATCATATGTCGCGAAGAGATGGTTACTGCCAAGAAATTGCTCTGTGGACATCTGTTTCATGTGCATTGCCTGAGGTCATGGTTAGAGAGACAGCATACCTGCCCCACATGCAGATCTCTGGTCATCCCTCCTGACAATGTATCTCACGGATCTGGAAGACAGCAAGCTGCACCATCTCAGAGTCATCATTCTGGTAAATCTTATGATCTAATTTTTTCCACGGGATTTCTACTTTTTTCCTAGAAGAGTATACATGTCTCAGACCGTCAGGCACATTTCTGTCTGTGGTCGTGTTGGGTGGGGGTTGGGAGAAGGGGATCGGTGTGGAAGGTTTGTGTTTTGTCCGTTTTTCATGTAGTCTTCCGGAAAATCTTCTGGAAGAAGAAGCAAGAAGCTCATCATTTTGATGCTCTGGTTCTGAGCATCTTCGTTGGAAGTAGGAATCAGTGATCGTATGGTGTCTGTGTGGTAGAAATTCTCTCGACTGTTCTTCGTCTAATCACATGATGCAGAAACTCTGGTTATTAAACGTTGTTCAACCGTGAATAGGATCTGGGGCGGCAGAAACGTCCAGCCGGGGCGCCCAGAATGCAGAAGGGATCAGCTTGAGTCCGCACGAGGTCAGACTACAAGCTGCCGCTTCTGCTGCTGCTGTATACCAGAAGTCCTTGAGTCAACGCCCTAGAACAAGGTTCGTAATGTCGTTTGTGTTTGACTCTTACTGCTGCCTTTCTCGCATGGTCTCTGGTTGTATGTAGCCTCCATTCAAGAGACTCTCCCTTTCTATGGGGGGAGCCATCTGGGCATTTTTCTGTTTTGGAGTCGGATTTATAAATAAGATTTTGCATGCAACCATTTGGGCTTCATAAATAATTTATTATCTGTCATGCATTTTTTCCTTTTCTTATCCTTTGCGAGTATTCATGTCTGAATGTGACCCGGTTGTTCTCAGGCTTCTAAACTATGATCTGCGACCCAAGACCGGGAACCAGCAGCAACAAGGCCCGGAATTGGCCAGGGAGGCGGCCCCTTCTCAGAGGGAGCACCAGCCGCCGCCGCCGCCGCCGCCGCCGCCGCCGCCGCCGCTACTGGTGGGAGCCGAAGGTCTCCAGCAGCAGCTCGAGGTGCGTCGATGATCGCCCAACGCTTCTGGGTCGCGTATTGAATGTTTCAATCGATTGTGAGCTGATGGACCGATCGGTCGGTCGCCCGTGGTTCAGGCTCTCCAGAGACAAGTGGAGCTGTTGCAGCGGCAGATCAGCGCAGTCTCCTCGATCCCGGACGCCAAGGGCAAGGTGGTCGCCGGCTCGGGCTCTGGGCCGCTTGACCATGGCGCCAGCAGCTGCTGACTTGTGTAAAAGCTACATGGAGAGAGGGAAGATATAGAGAGAGAGAGAGAGAGAGAGAGAGAGAGAGGGTGGGGTAGTACGAGGCTGAGAAAGTAACTAGCTGTAAGCATGCCAGGCCCCCACAGCCTTTTGCGTTCCGCAAGCTGTTCCTCCACCACCACCCCCGCTCCCTCGTGTGGTCGAATAGTCGTGTGCCCAGCCGAAAGCAGCAGCGCCGTGCACAGACGAGACGCCGCGAGACGGGACGAGGCCCACCGGGGCGGGGGAGCGCTGTTTCTGAGTCGATTCATGCGCCAGAGGACCCTGCAGGCGTGTGGACGCAGGTTGTCCACAAGATCCTCCCTCCCCGCCCGAGGGCTGCCCCGTTGGGGCTAGTCCCAGTGCAGCGCAGGCTGAATCCCCCCCCCCGCGCGCCCTCCTCTATGCAAGTGGCTGAATGGAGTCTGTGTGTCTCGGGGATGATGGGTATGCAATGGACTGATTATGGACCCGGACTGTTGGTCGGCAGTGGAGGGGCATTTGGACGATGGGAAGAAGAATGGGGGGCCGGGGGGGTTTCATAGCTGAGGGCTGTTGCAAAAATGAGAAAAAACCAAACCCCCCCGTTCCTTGAGCTCTGTTAGAACCGAGGACTTAGATGGCGCCAACATTTCGCACCTCGATGGTAATATCAATATGAGTAATCATGTCCAATCAAGGAAATAAACTAAGGCTCTCGAATTAGGGAAAGCGATTTAATGAAAATATTATTTTATGTAAGTTAAATGGTGGGCCTGTGGAATCCTTCATTATCTAGTGGATATCATGAGCTGTAGCAAAAGTATTGTAGGAAGATGAAATCAGACATGGACATGGGGAGAAGGATGATAACCATCAAAGCTATTCAGGTAACGCCTTTCTGAGCGGTGAAAGGTGTATAAACCTACTTTGTACTTGTGCATTCTTTGGTCTTATCCAAATAAAATTAAAATGCATATTTTTTTATATGAGAAAATAGTGAGACGTGGAAACAGATGTGAATATTTTATTGGTAATATGTCCCAACTCAGACACCAAAATTTGCATCAGTAAGAAAATTCAAAGTTTTTGAAAACTGCTAGACTACGAAGAGCCATTATATATAAAGTATAAAATATATTTTATTTGGAATTATTGATGATCTTCAACTTATGACATGAGTTTCCACTTTGACTGACGAAACCTGTATTGATGCATAAAATATAGAACAAGGACCAAAAGTGATGCAATATAACTGAGTTGGTAGGCCGCTGATTTGTGACAAGTATTTCGTATGCTTACAAGAAAATCCAGTTTCAAACATGAATTGAAGATGATATGATATCATTATCAGAAGTCATGAGTAGACAATTCCACTCAATAGGATGCTGTCGCCATAAATGAAGGGGTGATACCTATGGGTATAAATAAAATCTTAGATCTCATCGGGGTAATTCACATCTAAGATTGTCTAAGTAATTCCTATGATTACTCGGATTAACCTAAAAAAGACCACATTTATAAAATTTTTGAGTGATTTAGTGTGCAAAATTGTATTCTTATAGTCACTCAAACCATTAAAGGGAGGGCTGGATGATTAGTTCATATTGTACTAAATTTAACGAAAATAGGAGGCCATTGTCTAAGCCTGTTTTCCCACCTACTAAAGGATTGACCTCATTAAGCCATTAGGTCTAGACGCGGAGACAGTTCAACTCCGTTGCATTATTTTCATGTTAATATTTCTAGTTATTTACACTATTTAGGTAATTGAAATCATATGCAACAAGTTTACTGGAATTTTTTCTCCAAGAATAACAAACATGCATTTGTTGTTACGTCTCCTGAAATTGGCAGCTCGTGGGAGGTCAGAGGATTCAACATGATTTGATGCCCACTTTTCCTGAATGTACAGGACTATTCAAGAAGGTTGACGCGACTGAAGTTTGCTTTTTTAGGATGCCTTTTGGAGGAGGATATGAGAGTGAGAGAGAGAGAGAGAGGTTGGGGGCCAGATTAGGGGGGGAGAACTGCGTAACATGACGACAGAAACACGCCTCTTAACTTCTCACTGTAAGGAGAGAGACATTGCCGCCTGTAAGAGACCAGCACGATCGGCACACTTTTCCATTGGAGCTACTTTACAAGTATTATGAGTATTATTATTAGTATTATGACGTCACGAGGTGGGCTTCCTCTCCTTCGTGCAGAGCCACAGCCAAGTGCGATGGAAAGGACGGAAGAAGAAGGGGAAAGGGTCCTCAGAACTGGATGGACGTGGCGTAGGTTTGGCCGAACCTCCAGGTGGAGGGCGCCACGTTGTTGGCAGTCCGGACCTGGCCATCGCTGAGCTGGACCCGGAAGGAGAGGCTCTGCCCGTTGAGGTAGGAGAGAGACTGCCAGTTGGCACCCCAGTTCCGGGTCATCACCAGCCAGCCGGTTCTGGATCCCTTGATCCACATGCCCGCCACATCTCCGGCTCCGGCCACGTTCGTCACCAGCACCAGCTCGAAGTAGTCCCTGCCGTTGATGGTAAACCTTATCCCACCGGTCCGTTTGCAGCTTACCCTGAATAGAACCAAGAAGTAGATATGAGCGAGCGAGCGAGAGAGCGAGAGAGAGAGAGGGAGAGAGAGAGAGAGAGAGAGATGAGGGTATTTGTGGGTGGTCAACGAGATATCACCTCTGGTAGAGAATGGGCACGATGCCTGCCCTGTATATGGCGATGGTCTCCCACGCAGGCTGGGACATGTCGAAATGTCGGCGCGGGGTGTTGCACCAGCCGCCGTTGTCGTTGGGAAGGGCGTTGTTGGGCGGGCAGAAGTTGGTGGCGGTGACGGTAATGGACTTGCCCTTGCGGCACCACTGCGGTGCCTTTTCGGCGTCGCACACTATCTGATAGCATGAACCGCAGGTCGCCCCGTTGTTGAATAGCACCGTGCTGAGCGCCGCGTTGTTTATCCCATACCCATCCGAGTAGAGGTTCCCGTAACCACAGGCTCCCCCTGTACAGCATTTCAAGCTCCACAGGTCAGGAACACATCTTTCCAAACCCTGAAGGAGGATGAAGAGCAGGAGGAAAAGACCCACCCATGGTGCCAGACCCATCGCTTCCTCCGTAGAAAGTGGCAGACGCAGGGGTCCAAGCGGCCGCGGCACCCCTCAGCTGAGAAGCCAGGAACAACAGCAGTATTATCCTCATCATCATCAACTGCAGAGCAGAACCCAATCTGCAAGATGGGAGTTTGGGGTCTCTATTCCCCCGCTGCTGCCGCTGCCTCTGCCTTCCACTCTCCTCATCCTTTACCATATATTTATAATTGCAGGGGCGCCAACTGCTCCTGCTTACCTATGCAGCAGCGCTGTAACTCTGCGTCACTTCGCGGAATGCACTTCCTTCAAGCATGCGGCAGCATTGCCGCACTCTTTATACTTCAGACCTTTAACCTGAACACAGCCCCGAAGATCATCTGCGTGTCGGAGCTGATTAGCGGACCAAGATTGGAAGATTGGATAATCCATCGCTCGACTTTTTCTTAGGGTAATGTCTACGGGTCTTGGTTCAACTGCCAGCTCTCTCTCGCCTCTAAAACGTAAATCCAAATGGATCTTAACAGCGTTGACCAAAGCGCCTCGCCAAGCTCCGTTTCTCAGACATCAACGTACGAAGTCGTACCTGCACCGACGACTCCAAGGGCATATAGGGGAAAGAGCAGAGGCCTTTTCTAATGCCGCACCCCCGCGGCAAATTAGTTCCCGGGGATCGCGCTGTGGCACATGCCTCGATCTAAAATCGGGGAAGAAACATTCCAACCGCACAATCGCTGACTTTCGTTATTTGGGCACGCTGATGGCGAACTCAAACCGGTACGCCCCACGTTAACAAAAACCCTCAACTCTTAGCAGCTTCCTGAGGCGATGGAATAAGCCATTTGTTATCTACTCCATTAAATAAGGCCTCCGCACGTGGCTTATGCAAACCATCGCCAGCAGCTGTCTCACTGCCTGTCCCCACATCGGTTATATATATAGGCCAAAGATATGAACTAGAGCAGTCGAAGATTCTAACCATGTCTATAAATATATATCTACATATATCTATTGACGGGTATGCGTTTAAGTTGTATGTATCACGAGCCCTACGGAGCATTTGCATCGCAGAGAGCGAGTAACTTGTCTCTACGTCTGCATCGCCATCAAGTTTTTGTCACATGTTCGCTTCCTCGGTGAGAAGGAGCGGGCAATCCTTCTCAGGTACGAGATGGAATGATTGAGGACACTGTTCCTCTATGGCCACCGGTCTATCTTCTCGGAGGACAACTCCTCAACGTACGTCCCGTCGTTGGTTAGAGCCTACGAGAGGAATACGATGGTAGGCGGGCGCCGCAGTATTGGACGTCATTCGCACGGCGGACATACCACCTAGCTTTCGCCTAGGATTTCCTCTCTCTCTCTCTCTCTCTCTCTCTCTCTCTCCTCTTGAAAAATATTTCTGGACTCTACCACATGGGAACGTGGGGCGGATCCTATTCTGCTCACGCTTGATGTATACAGGAATGACATCAGCTGAACCTCCGTTGCCATGGCCATTCAAAGAGGACGAGTCCCGCCTGCATCTTAGAAAACGATAGCGTAGACGCGCCAGGCTTCTTTAGAGCTTTGCGTGGGACCTTGTGCGTCCTGCACATGGATGGCCAACGTCATCCTTCATTACTTGGGGGACCTCGCAATGGACATCGTCCTTCGGACGATTGAGGACAGACCAAAAGACCTTTCCTCTCAGGTTGTAAAAGGACTTCTATACGGATTGGGCGGTGCAAGGCAGATCTAGACGATTGGAGATTCCCTTAAGATGGATTACGTGACGAGTTAATATGAAGAAGTCATGAGTTGGTTAGGTCTAATGTCTGTCTTCGAGTCTGTGATTATCGCAAATTCTCGTAGCTGTGAACTTGTCCGGCTTCTTCCCAACTTATTTGTCATGGACTATTGCCGAAGCATCATCCCAGATATTTCAGTGTTTCTGGATCGAAATGTGTATGAGACCAGGTTTGTATGGAATGAGGGGGTCCGGTAGCCTCAATGGTGCTGGATACTGAAAGATCTGCATTGATCTCCACGTCTACTCAAGGAGATGTAAGGCGTGCTGGCGTTACTCATCTAAAGATGATGCGAATTGAAGGCAATGAACTCTTGACCCTTGCATATGGAGATGTCAAACTACCAATGCTTCATCAAGGTTTACTTGTTTACTGAAACATATCAAACTTAGAAGCAGAGTTTAAGATTTACTAAGGAAAAAGAAAAAATCACAATCCATGGTCTAAGACCTGAATATAATGGCTTTATCATGAAAATGTATGATTTTTGTTTGTCACACCAGCTTATACCAATTATTTATTTTCTTAAAGATATACACCAGAATAAGGTACTTATTTAATGAAACCTTTCTTCGTATAGCTAGATCAAATGCCATATGAGATTTATTTGTAGTTTCTAGTTTTTAAGAGAAAGCTCTTTCAAATGAATTCTAAGGTTACCATTTCTAAATGGTTTTATTATGAAACAAGTTCATATGTCACCACCAAAATTGCACAAAGAGTGATGTATCAAGTAATATTTTTAAGCCACATAAGGGTGTGCATAACTTGAAATAGGCATTGCAAGGTTTGTTTGAATGACGATTGGTTTGCTAATTCCTAATGGTGTTGATTTAAAGAAATTGGATGACATATAATTTTAAAAGGTAAAAATAAATTTCTCATAAATATACTACTTCACTAGTGTCTGGGTGAAGTTATTGTTGAATTTTAAGCTATCAAAGATCAAGAAAGGAGGGTTTAACTAATCTTTTTTTTCTCTTTTGTTGAAGTACTTCTCTTCGTGAACTCCTTCTCACTCTCTTATTGGGCTGATCCTTATTGGGCTATGATCATGGACACACTATTTTATAGTGGTTCGGCACTAATGAGTTCAGATTTATATAGATGTCATTAAACTTAAATCCTTTTAATAAAAATAATATAAATTGATCCTAAATCTGATTTGTACAAGAATCCATAGATAGTAGTGAGTCCGGTCATATCCTTAGGGAATTTGGACTAAATGATTTAATACATATATATTTATATGTAAAAAAGGAAGAAGAAAAGGTAGAGGACAAATGAAGGATATGGATGGGAGAGATGAGAAGGATGAGAGATGAGTTCTCGATCTAATTTTTCAAATTCAAAAGGGATGAAACCAAAAGTCAGATGATGTGTAAAATAACATTTCCTAAACCTAACCTACCTCTAATTTCAGACTAAAATCTAGCCCTAGATGAATAGGGATATCATACACCACGAAACTAACTTGACAATAATGGAGATAAAGAAACCAATTAATCTTCTATCTATTGTGACCAAATTTCTTGATTTAGGGCTGTACTTAAATCAAAAAGAGGGTTTATTATGAACTTATCTTAGTTTTTACTTAATATTAACTATTATAATTTTATATATCTTTTTATTGATCATAAGTTTTGTGGGATCTCCTAGATCTAACTCTTGATGTTTGTATTGTTTCTTCCCCTTATCTACATCCATTCTCAAGAACACATTATGCTTGGATTGCACTAAATCAGTATTTAACATCAACCATTGATTACTTGGCTCATCTTGTTTACCATTTCAGTTATAAACCTTTTTTATAGGTTCAAAACTTTAGATGGGCTAATTAAAGGCTCAAATATCTTAAATAAAAATGATCAAACTTATTCACAAGTTTATGACACAAGAAAAAAATAATATCATAGTTGAAAATTTTCAGAAATTGATAAAGACCTAAATCCCATCTATATAATTTTTTTTCCTGATTATCTTCTTTCTCTTCATGATGGGGAGCTATTTTGGTGAAGGAAGCTCTATTATCAAAATCAAGTTTAAAAAAATTCTTTTGGATCAGGATTTGTTCCTCAACTTACTCCTTTCTCCTCATGGGAACAAGCTTTGAATTCTACTTATGTTCACGTGTAATTCTCTGCATAAGTTTTTAGAAAGAAGGTCAAGATCATTCTTTAGTCAAAGATGATCATTTATAGGTCAAAAAACATTGGATGAAAACTAGACTGATAGTGAAACATGAGTCACAAGTTTTCTTCATTTTCGGCCCTTGTTCATTGTTAAAATCCATAAAATATTTAAAAATTTAAACAGTTGAAAACCACTATAACACATCTTTAAAGAATCGAGATATTTCCTAAAATTAAATAAATGAATATATACGCATTAAGATTTAAAGTATATATCTAAAGATATCAATTGTAGCATATCCACTAAGATCTACTAAAGTTGGAAATACAATTGTAAATGCATGTCAAATTTAGGAATCATTTAAAAGTAAAATTAAATCCAAATAATATCAAATAAAAAGTGTTACATCAATGTATACTAATCATCATATTATTATTTTACATCATTAAATTAGGGATAAATTAATTTTAAAAACCCTTTAAAAAGTTATAAATGTTTAGATAGTTGAGATGCAATCAACTCTCCACTGAAATGAATGTAAATAATAATTTCAAATCATGAATATATACTATAATGTGGAAGTTTTTATTGTAATATTTTTCTTCACACATTCAAGGAAAATCTAATGTTCAAATGATTAGTTTATATCAATGGTAGTTTTCATAAATATTCATTCTTTTACCAACAATAAACAATGTAATGATTTCAAACAGAAAATTCATCATGAATTCAGAAAATTATGAGGATCAGACACAATTATTGAATTAATTTCTGAAAACTTAGCATCATTGTTTTTTAATTTTCCAATTTTATGTTTATTTAGTTGTAAGCCTCTGTCCAAGAGATCACTTATCTGTGTTGAATGTATATGTGAAATTAAGTATAATTCAATCGATTTTTTATTTGTATTTTTAATTAGAAAAAAATATTATACAAGTCAAGTCAGCTATTGGCAACAATATCTCCTCTTGTGACGAATAATCCTACACAAATAATCTAAGACTATTTATGTTGACTTTAGTTTCAATGATTAATATACAGAGAAAATAGTGAAGAAAACTTTAATTTTTTCAAGATTTTCTTTATTTTCGAGGGCACTAAATTTAGAAACCATATTATTGAAAATGGAATTCGAAGCATCAATGATTAAATGGTAGGTTTTTTTCATAAAAATCATTTTAATCATAAATCAATGTCATGTAAAATTATCAAAAAATGTATTTAATGTACGATCAAAGTAATAAGGGTTGGCTCATGTAGAGATACATCCAAGAAAGGGTTCAGTTTTTTTCCATTTAAACACAGTTTTTTTCCAAGAAAGGGTTGGCTCATGTCTTGTTACTTTATATTTTCTTCTCTTGAAGCTTCAGCTCGCCTTGAGTAGCACAGCTCCTTTTGAGAATTGTATTTTTCCTCCCTTTTTGTCATAAAAAAAAAAGGATAAATTGAAAACATTGCCAGGCTCCATTGAGTATAATTCTCAAAAAGCCACAGGTGATGCTCAAGCTCAGACTTTAAATGCTAGGGTAGACGTACAAGGAATGGAGCAAAAGAACAACTAGACTTGTGTCAAGCTAGTCTAAATTTGAAGTTTCAATATAAATTTATTGGTCCAAGTTTTTCTTCACTAAGATTAACTTGAAAATATTTACAAAGGTGAGTGATGTGAATGATATGGTAAGGAATGCTTCATTTTCCGAATACATTATTTTACAATAAAAAGAATTGATATAGAGAGTTTCATGGATTGACCTATCACGATATGATCTGAAAGAAAAAGATTGACTAGCAGGATATGTGTTTTATTATCAACTTGGAGAATGAGGATTTTCAAAGAAATTTGAAAAATAATATTTTCACAATAAATGGAAAAAAATTGAATGTTGCATATGGCAACACATTCCAATTTTTTTTCCAAGTTTGAAATTTTTTAGATTACATGCAGTATAATTTTTTTCTAAATCTTTTCTCTGGTGAAAAATATAAAAACGTCTGCTTGTTTGGCTTTGTGCTGAAAAGCTGCAGCCTTCATACCTTTGGGAGGTGAGCCCGAGGGAGGGAGCCTCAAGTGTGCATGCATGTAACCTTCAGTTTTATTATGGTTTATATTTTAAAAAATGATTTTTTTCACTAATATCCAAATGAGGGGATAGATGGTTTTTAGGCTCTAGTAGGACAATTTCTAAAATTATGCTTATTTTTATTATATTATTTTATTTATGAAAAATATATATTGAACATGAAATAGATTTCTAAGTGATTATTAATGCATGAATGGGCTTTTAATTATATTTTAAATCAGTTAAGTGATTATCTAATATTTTGGTTGTTAGTGTCTTGCTACCTATTTTGAAGGATGCAGACTACATGGAGACATGACCTAAGCATTTGGTATTTTCATTTCGATAGTTCCTTGCATACATGAACTTCGATATTCATTTCAGATTGTTTTAAATGATAATAATGTTAGGTCTTCATAAATGTTAGAATTTAGGTATTTTTCTCAATGTCATATGCAAATGCAAAAGGCTCTTCTTGCCTACAAGTGATCTCAAGTGATAAATATTCAGATAATATTGTTTAATAATATGTAAATTATTCAGATATTTTTCTTCCTATATTTCAAGGACTCTTTAAAGAATCATATGATATAAAAGAATTAATTTAAATTTTTATAAATGGAAAAGATGTTATATTAAAATTTTGACTCTTTAAGAGATATTTTATCCTCCCCTCAAGTTATTGTTTCACATTACTAGTGAAATGATTGAATTGGAAACTGGATTTGTTATTTTCTATAGGTTATTATGATTCATGAGTAATTTTCACATCATTAAACTCTTTTAAATATAACTATAAATATTTACATTATCCCTTACTACAAAAATATCTAGTGTGGTGTAACTAATTGAATTAAAGAATGAAAACATGCTTTGGTGGTATATTCGTAAATTATATTAAGATCTTAGTGAAAGATCAAGGGGCTAGGTGAAATACTAAAAGGGGGGGTGAATTGATATTTCTATAATTTTGAATTTTTTTTCTTAATCATAGAAGTATTAACACACATGTTAACACTATTCTTCATGATTAGCTACGTATGAGCTTACTTTCTCTCTCCTCTAGTAAGTTCTCACATAATTTTCTCTCCCTCATAGATGAAATAATCTTTTTATACTAGTTTGCCCCTCACTTAACAACTTTTCTTGAAGGATCCTACATATTAGATTTAAATTATTTTTTTAGGAAATATACACTAAACTTCACAAGATCAATGACCTAATAACTTAAGTTCAATATCTATAGAGATCTAGTTGCTTTCGGGCCAACTAGGGATCAGAGCACCTTGTGTCTTTTCCCAAAAATACTCTCCCCTCACTACACTATTACCTTAGGGCCTAATAGAGAGCCTCCTTGAAAGATTGGAGTGTTTTGTTGATAACCAAGAGCCAATGAAAAAAGATGAAGTAATCTGCGCATGTTAAAGTTTTGTAGTGATGTTTCTTAATCATGAGAGAGATTATTCTTAGTAGATCAAAGTGGAATGATTGTTTCTAATCTTTCAAACTTTCTTTACTTGTTGGACATCATCCTCTAGTGGATTTTCATTTTTTGCTCAAGAGATAAAATCAGAAAATTCAAATACTTATCATTTTCTGAAAGTGTGGTAACAACCTCTAACTATTACGAATCTGGTAACTTGTTATTCCTTGGTCTATTTGATTTGAATTTGAACTAAAGATTGATCTCTTATGGACAAAAAACTTTCTTATTAACATTATCTTCATATTCGAATGTTGAGCTGGTCATTTTCTCCACATCAGTAGTCGACGTGTTACCATCTAGATTTTCATACAAGACTCATGAGAGGCCATTTCATATTTTGAACTATTTTTATCTTCTTTTTATGATGCATGTGACTAATGAATAAATGGCTGCACTTAAATGATCAAATAATCATAGATAAATGAATTAAAAAGATAATCATCATTTACCATCTCATTTAGCTATTTAAATATTTCTTTTCTAATAAATATTTATTCTTATAAATGTGACACTTCACCTATTTATCAAATCAATTAATCTAAAGGTTTAATGTCTTAAACTAGTGAGTTAAATATAATATCACAAGATAAAAAGTACAATTTAATACATAACATATATAAAATATTTATAATAATTTTAAGAACAATATCAATTATATATATTTTCATTAATTGTAATATCAAAACATATGCTCAAGGGCATCAACACTTATAACCTTTGATCAAGCTATGAAGGAGGGCCAAAATTGGCATATCAAATACTATACATACTAATATTGGTATCAGTTAAAGGGTCATTTAGATTGTGTTCATGTTAGTGCTTGTACATGTTAAGTAACCTTAAAACTATTGACTAACACCCGTAGGTTATCATTGATGAATAACAACATTATTGTTGCCAAGTTTTAATTTTGATAGAACTCCTATTTTTCTCAATGTGGTTTGTGTTCACTCATTTATATTGGTGCTATTTAAGAATAAATACTGAAAATTTCAGATCTTTTTTGGTGAATCTTGTAAAACATCTATGAGAGGAATAAGTTATTACTGAGAGGAAAACCACATGAGAGTAGTATAGAATTCCTTAATCATTCAACATATTTTTATGGTTGAAAATGTTTTGCTACATATCAGTTTGCTGGCCCACAGCTGTTGAAATAGGAGAATCCACCATTCATTGCTCTAGTCAATCTTCTTCCCTTTTGTCCATCAAAAAATTTTTTTATAATAAATTTTTGCAATGCTTATTTGTTATAATAAACATTTTGTGATACTAATAATCACTTAGATGAAAAGGAAAAAACCATTTTGTGATAATAAATTTCTGCAATGCTTATTTTTATAATAAACATTTTGTGATACTTATTTTGTTGCAATGCCATCACTTTATCTCATGTTATATCAACAACTAATGGCTAATGAATGTGGTTCATCACAAAACTTACGTACACAGAATTTTGCATATTGTATCCTCTTTTGGTTATATTTTCTAGCCTATTAATATGCTTTAGGTATTATCTTTGGGAATTATGTCTAGAAACTATTGCTCTGTGATGCCATAAATATTAGCTCATGTTATATCGGCAACCAATGGCTAATGAAAGTGTTTCATCAAAAAATTTACGTACATAAAATGATGCAAAATGTATCCTTTTTTTTTATATTTTCTAGCCTAATAATGTGCTGCAGATATCATCTTTGGGAATTTTTGTAGAAACTATCATTATATGAGGCCATCAACATTAGCTAATGTTATATCAACAACCATTTGCTAATGAAATGTGCTCCATCAAAAAATTGAATTAAAATAAAAAAATTATACAGACAATATCTTATTTTTACACGAAGATGACATGTGCAGCACATTATTAGGCACTCAAATATAAACAAAAAGAAATTTTCATGATAAAAGCTGATGGGGGAAATACTGTAGTTTTCCGATGGAAGTTGTATAGTCTTTACTGGGGAATTTCAAGGACATTCTAACTTCAAAGTCGGATTTACATGTTATAGTTTGTCACCGAATTTATTTATGTTTATTTAATATCAGAAAAATGAGGGTGTAATCTTGAGAGGAGATCAGGATGCGTATAATCTGTCAGTCCCAAGCAGAACAGGGACTGGAGAAAACGTTACAAACAAAAATTTTACGAGGAAGTTTTGTTCTCAACTAAACATTCTAATGAAAAGAATTCCAATCTGCCGTTTTCATTACCATCTCCATTGTACTTCTCAATATTCGCAGCTACAACTACGCCAGTATTTTTCTGCTAGTTATATTAAATTGAGCAACACGAAGAGAGAATGGATGAATTCCGATCCACCGATCCCATTGGTGACTGATGTGCAGTATAAGGTTTTTTTTGAGTTTTTTAAATACCTCATAAGGAATTCTATTCACGAATGGAGAAAATTCAATTTAATTGTATCGGATTTTTGTCCTTACAGTATCTGCGTTTAGACAGACCTTAGCAAGCATTCCCCATGCTTTTTTAATTGATTATTTAATTCAAATAGTCATGGAGATAGTATTGCAACAGTGCCACGAATGAGTCTCGATATAAGCGTTTAAATTAATCTTGGGGAACCCTTTCGTCGTGTACACGGTTTTATGGATTTCATCAGCTTAGGCTAACATTTAATTATTTATTACGACTATGTAAATGGCATCCCAGTGCATCTCATGTCCGTAGGTTCCACGTATATGCTTGCAATAAGCATCAAACCATCAAAGGACATCAGCGCATGTTTCATGCACAAAATGTGTTTTGCGGGCATTGATGAGGACCTCAATCTTATCTGGCCACAACTGCGACATATCCCTAGTCAGCCATAGTTTACCTCCAACTTTATCTATATATAGGACTATTCTCCTGGCTAGCCTTTCATTGTGAAACTCGCATCAAAGCTTTCTCCATAACCACCCACTGTTCCGTTTTCCTCATCTCTTTATTTGATAGGATATCAAGGAGTGGTTAGGGAGGGGAATCATGAATTCGTGTGGGAGAGAAAGCGTAGCGTTGGTTCTTTTCCTCGCCTTGTTTTCTCTTTCCTCCGCGTTGGAGTACTCCATCGTACGCGAGGACAGTCCGGTGGAGAGTGAGTTAAGAAGTGATCAGGAGATGAGATGGTTATATGAAGAGTGGATCGTTAATCACGACAAATCGTACTCTGATGAAGCCGAAAAGGCAAAGAGGTTCGAAATATTCAAAGACAATTTGAGATTCATCGACGACCACAACCGCCCTGGAAACAATAACACTTACACGGTGGGCCTAAATCAGTTCGCCGATCTAAGCGACGAAGAGTTCCGATCCATGTACCTGGGTCCTCCGCTTAACCTGAGTGCCATGCCGTCCCCTCCGGTCAGTAAGCGTTTCATACCGAAAAGAGGCCAATATCTCCCGACCTCTGTTGACTGGAGGAGATGGGGAGCTGTCAGCGCTGTGAAAAACCAAGGCAAATGCGGTTAGTAAGATTTCTTCTTTCACACATGAAGCCAGAATGAAAGGCCGATATTGGTCTTTAATATTGGATATCTGATTTAGATGTAGATACGTTTACGTTTTTTCTTCAATATTTTGCTCTTATCCGTGAAGATGTAGATATATTTACGTTTTTTCTTGAAAATTTGTCATTTATGCTTTGTGTCACTTCGGAAGGAACGTTTTTCCCCTCCATAATGATTCTACTGTGTACACAAGTAAATATTTTGCCTGTAAGGTTGATCTTTATTAGGAAAAGTTATTTTCCCCACAAGAGGACGTTTGTGTATACATCTGATGCTAGCACCGATTTGTTGTCTACTTGGTTACCTTTCGGATGGACGTCCCAGAAAGCTGTCGAGCATTCGCCACGGCCGCCGCTGTCGAGAGCCTGTATAAAATCACAACAGGAAGGATGATAACCCTCTCAGAACAGGAATTGGTAGACTGCGACCACCGAAATCAAGGCTGCAAACCGGGGTATCTTCACTACACCTACCAGTACGTCGTCGAGAACGGAGGCATCGATACTGATGGTCACTATCCTTATAGAGGAGTTACGGGTCGTTGCAGGACAGATCGGGTAACCTTCTCTTACCTTGATCTTCTATTACATAGGTTTCGTATGATTTGCTGCATGCTTGTCCTAATATAGCATAATCGTCATGGATTTCATATTTACAGAGAAGGGTCGTCAGCATCTCAGGATTTAGAAAGTTGCCGAGCTATAATTCATACGCGTTGCAGTATGCCGTGGCATACCAACCAGTCAGCGCGTCGATTGAAGCTCAAAGCCAAGGCTTTCGATTTCTCAAATCGGTGAGGCGACATTTTATCCCTTCGGGTGTTCGCAACTCAGTAGGATCTCATGATTGCCGTTGGATAGGCCTTTTGCTATACGTGGGTCGCAATAGCCAATCAGTTCTAGAAACGTCATACATGAAAACGGGTTGCAATATTTTTCAACCTTATGATTTTAAACAAGAAACAGCTTTCAATTATGTATCAATTTCTTTTTCTCAAAATTTTTGGACGACATCAGACATCAAGAAGTAGATGGCATGCTCTGATCAAGATCCTCGTGCGTCGGCATAAAACCAACGTTTTTATGAGATGATAATGCCGTAAAGTCAATCAGTAGCACGGAGTAACTTTTCTTAGTCTCTGTCCTCTTTTCTCAGGGTGTCTTCGGGGGGCCTTGCAGCACAGCCACGAATCACTTCCTAACCGTGATAGGCTACGGTACGGACTACAATGGTATCGACTACTGGCTTGTGAAGAACTCCTGGGGAACAGGCTGGGGTGAGGGAGGCTTCGCAAAGATACAACGTAACGTTGGTGGGAGCGGAATGTGTGGAATCCTCTCATATTCGCTTTATCCGGTGATGAACATATGGGTCAAGGGTCCGATCGGGAAGAGCACCGAATGAGAAATGTTATAATAATCCCAAAAGCTACAGGAGGCGGTTATATTGTTGATCCGTAACCTTCATCCTGATATATATATTACATATCTCCCCTAAGTGAATAAAAATGTTGATCGAGATATCTTTCCAGTTTGAATAACCATGTGGTACATAATAAATGGATCTTTGTTCATCAGCGAATGAATATTCTTTCATATATTCCCCCGCGAAGAATACAGGGTGGATTTCATTGAGGAGAAAGTGGATGCCCTTTCCCGGCAAACAGTTCCATGCCACACGTCATTGCTGACAAAGGAGAAAAATAACCATAGAAGAAAAACTGGAGTTGAAATTTAGGGGGAGTTACATAACAAACAGGAAATTAACGGGACCGTCATGTAGATAAGATGGGGTGGACCTCTCAACAAAGTTTCATATTTTTTCAGCTTCTTATATTTTCCAATATCTTTAATTTATCAGAGTATTATTCTGAATATTTATTTGGAATTATGATGAATGCTAACGTTTATGGAAAATCGTTAATTGAACATTTGATATTATGGTATCAGTCTATTCTTCATGGGAGCTGATCATTAATTTTGCTCTAATAAAATTTCCTCTGTTTTGATTAAAATTAGTCCATTGTATATCAAAATCTGTATAATGTTGATCTCTGTCAAAAAAACTAAAAAAATTATCAAAACGACCTCTGACCGACGTTTTGTGTTTGCTGTTAAGGGGAGTTCACAATTTGGGAAAGCTGTTCTCAGAACTAATCTTAGTGTTGTGTACCAAACAGTTATCATGATAAGTCTAGAGAAGGCGTGTTCAATCGATCTCTAAGTCAAAAAGTCGTTCCAAAATCTTTATATCAGACCTCAGCTCTATTCTACGCTTATTTCTACTCTTGAGCCAATAAGGTTTTCAGATTAAATTTCTCAAACATCTAAGTTTCTTTTCCCTGGTATAACCTGATTAACATCGGACGTGCTTCATTGAGAGGACGACTTCCTAAGCTAAAAAAACTATCATCTCTGTCGTATTTCAGAAAAAAGTTCTTTTTTTCTGATGGTTTTAGAGATGATCAATTATTATCACGGTAAACGTATTGTTTCATACCACTTCAATAGTTGAGAATACTGCTTTTACTAACACCCATGAGTCCAAGAAAACCTTGAAAATAAATGGAGGTGAAGCAGACTTAGATCAAATCACTTGCATGTGTAAAGAAGAAAAGAAAAAAATACTCATACATTTTGTTGCATCAGATTAGCACTAAAAAAATATCGGCCCACATTATACCTTCTCATGAAGAGCTAGAGGAAATCTAGAGAGTGTCTAAATGAATGATGAAAAAACCAAGTAGTGTATATAGTTTGATTAAACATTTCTTCTTTTGAAAGGTTGTTTATTTGATTATTTGTTGACTGAGAACATTTTTTTAAAGTTGAGACCAGTAAATCAGTGCATGAAGAATGTAGTTTCCCTTCATATTATCTTGCAATGGCAGACAATGCATTATTTTTATAAACTTCAATTTTCGATATGTAAAGCTATTAGAAAGTGACTAGAAATAGCTTGTAAGACTATTATTAGTTGTCACATTACATTATTTCAAAGAGTTAACCTAAATAATTTTTATTATCATAATATTTTTATGATTTCTAATTATGTATATTTTATGATATTATTTGTTGCATCATTTCAATTTTTAAAATATCTTTAGAAATTTTTTTTCTTAAAGGATTTCTTTTTAAGATCTTCTTGTCACTCTCTTACTAGGCTGATTCTAATAGGCTTGTGTTTGTGGACACTATTTTTATAGTGGTTCAACACTAGCTTACATCCACTCTTGAAGGACACTCTATCCTTGGGTTCCACTAAATGATTGTTCAAATCACAACTACTTATTCCATGGGTTTAACTCATGTAGGTCTTCATTTAGAAATCTTTTATATTTATGGCTCTAGGAGGCCCCTACACTACTATTCTTATAGGACAACTCTCTAGGTGATAAAATAAATAATCATTATTTTAACCCACAAATGTAAATCAATATTACCATGGGTTTATCTTGAAGATATGGATTGAGGGCAGATATTCTTACAATACTGGAAGACAAATGTGTAGATGCTTAACTTTTTATCTTCTTGTTGTTTCTATTAGCTAACATTGTAGTTTGAAGGCTTTATCATTAAGCTCAGTGTTCTCCTTGAGGTACTTTCTTCTAAATCAATGAACAACCAATTGAGCAGTCCTCTCTCTCTCTCTCATCCTCTTGAATGCACTACGTGAAGATCATTAAATTAAGGAAGAATATATGGAAGAATAAATATAGTTGTTGAGGAGAGAGTCTTTCTATTTGATATCAATTGTATTTATAGATAAATCATATATTAATTTTTTGTAGATTTTTATAATCTCTAACAACAAGATTCATTTAAAATATGATTATGTTCAAAACTTACATAAATCCAATGCAACATGTCATTTTGCTACTTTAGATGTCCTCTAAGGAAACCAACATGTGAATTATTCAAAACTTAAAATTTGTGTATGATAGCAATCGGTTCATAAAAATCTGATAAGGATCTAATATACACTATTATGAACTCAACATGACATGTCTTACAGAAGTAATGATTTTTTTATTCAAATCTCATCTTAGTTGAATCAAATAAGATATGATTCAATACTAAAATCATTTGATTGTTAGAATGTAAAGTATGGGTCTATAAATAACTGAATAAGCTTTCATATCCATCTTTTACTTTACTGAATCTCATTGATTTTTTTATTCAAATCATTACTCTCTTACTTATTATGATTTATAAAGATAATGACATTCTCATACAATAACATATAATATGATGGATTCTTATGATACTATGATTCAACTATTTAGATACATATCATGAGTATTTTATTCATTAATTATATTTTCAATTGTATGTCTAAAATCATGACATATATGCTTCATGTATGTGTTTTTATATATTACATCATAATGAATATTCTATATTTATATATATGATGCATTTATATGTATTCATCCACACATGTATATCGTTGAAGCATAATTCATTAATCAAATTATTCTTAATTGATCTTTGATGATTTTCTTATCATGAAAATATGATGACTTCATGACTCCAATAGTAATAGTGTCTATTCTATGCTCTCACATGATCGTAGTAAGAAAATATATTAAATGAATAAATGAAATGGAGAAAGTATAGAAGATATACTAGAGCCTTGAAAAATAAAAGTTAAATGTTGAATAATTAATTGGTCATTGACCATAGCTATTGACCATTAGATGTTTACCATTTGATGTTGTCATATGTTTTGTGGCATGAACTAGTGGTGAATAATGCGGACTGAGTGGCCCACAATGGCTAAGACTGATTGATAGCTAGTTTGGATCTAGTGGCTCAACTAGGTTCAAACTAGTAAGGCCTCTTGGCTCAAGTCAAGAGATTGTGACATAGTGGAAATTTTGATTTAATAGAGATTTAAATGATTTGGCACAGCTTAAATTGGTCTCGATTAGTACCACAAAAATGGAGACGCCATCACCTACAGCCCTTTCCCCTGCCGGGGACTTCCACGAAATGAAAACGGGCGGCATCGTCGTATGCTTGACATTAGTTGCCCTGGTGTATATCCTGGAGTACTCCTATGGCCATTGTGATAAGTTGAAATCTCATTCTTGGGTCTAAAAAAAGGTGACTTTTGTGAAGATCCTTCATCTTGAGTCCATAGAATGAAAGAATTTCGACCCTTGAGTCCACAAGGGGTTGATCTTAGATCCACAAGATCAGAAGTGGGTCCCTAAGCTAATAGAAATATTGAAATCCACTAGTTGAAATTGAAAACTTCTGAGGAGGAAGAGAACTTGAAATAGATTAAATAAAAATAAGACTTGCCTTTTCGGGCTACAAGAGAGGCCCTTTAAATAGGATGAAATATAATTATAACTAACCTAAAATGTAAGAAATATCTTACAACTTACCTAAAGAAAAGGAATACTATTATAAGATCCCTAAGAATAAGAAGGATTATGTTAAAACATATATTTTGTTACAACTGTTGAAAATAATATTTATTATGTTATAATAGTTTCAAAGAATAGGTGTTCTATTAGAACCTCTTTAAAATCAAGAAATTCTATTATTCTAAGAAACAATAATGAATGTGATTTTGACACATTAAATATGTCACAATCTATAACTTCAAGAATCTAGGGCCTTGAACTATTTGAATTGGGCTCCATTAAGGCTTCTTCAGCACCCTTGATACATTTTCTTTATAGTATTTTCCACTTGGATCAAAAATCTCAATTTCTTCATTTGATATGATTTCTTAGACTGCATCAGATTGAGCCATTCTAGACAGTGGAATACTGGACCAGATATGATCAGGTACATTGGTCAGCCAAAATAATTAATCATTTTAAGCCTTGAGAGATGAGAGAGAGAGAGGGCGTGGATAGGGCAGCTGGAAGGTGGCAGCAGCGGATGGCGGTGGCTGAAAACTAGAGGGAGAAAGAGGCAATGATAACAGAGGGAAGGCAGTGGTGATGGCTGATGACGATAAGTGGCAGAAAGGCAAAAGGGGATATGAGGATTAGTGATGGCAGATGGTGGATGGTGGCTGGTGGTGGCAGCAAATGCCGGTGGCAGGGGCAGCAGTGGTAGATGATTGCAGAAATGGTAGTGAATCAAGGGTAGAGGGGAGGAGGGCAGCGAATAGTGGCAGTGTAGAACACGATGATTATGACGGTGGTGGCGGAAGGTCTGCCAGCCGATTTATAGGCCGACATTACACAGTGATAATTAAGACTAAATTTACCTGGATTATTGACATTCAAGTATTGTGTCACTCACAATATCTATGATAAGGTCAAACATTTTACTAGGAATGTTTGATGATTTGTGGTAAGAAATAAAATCTGAAATAACAAATGTCTAGCTTTTTACAACATCCACTATCTCTTTGATTCACTTCAAAACATGGAGATATATTAAAATTAGGTCATAGTTTGATTTCTTAAAGCTTTTGAACTGTATATGAGTGGCAACTTAACATTTATCTAACCTTACTAATACTTGCTAATGTAGTCAAGGATGGTTATTAGATAAAAATGTCATGGTTTTTTTTTCTGTTATACCTGTAAGATAAACTCATTCTCCATTGGGAGGAACAACTATTAATCGAACTACCAAAATGAAATAGTGTTCTGTAGCCCAAGAATCTAACGATATGGAACTATGAATGCAATATCAATTTTAGTTGTTGGATGTATGGTATACGTTGTTTGTGAAGATAGTCTAAACAAAGAAAGCAAAATTAGTGAGGAGGGTTGTGTATGGTGGTCAAGGAAGAACCATAGATTTTCTAAGCAAGAGGGCATGTTTTTTCTTGAGTCCTCTGCAAGGAAATGCCAACTTCATCATCTAGTTTATAGGTATTTTATAAATTTTATATTGGACTTTATTTAGTCCTTTTTTTCATGTGTATCATCACTTTGAACTGTTGAAAACTAAGCGTACACAAAGTTGGTCAATCCTAATCTACATAGGATTTGGAAATGTGGTCCGAGATTTGTAGAACAATTAAAGGTTCAAAAAACTGTACATTAGAAACTAATTATGTTGACATGGGTTCTAATAATAGTAAAAAATTTGAAGATGAAGAAGAATAATTACCTCATCTAAAGCCAAATTCTGAATATGAAAACTTACCTAGAGCCTAGAAGTATGCTAAAAGTCATCCAAAAGAAAATGTTTTAGAAAATCTAAATGAAAGGGTAAAAAATAGATATGTATTAAAAGAACAAACTCAGATGACACTTACTTATCAAGTTGAACCTAAAAACATTGATAATACTTTATTAGATATTAGATTAAATTATTATTATGTATGAAAAATTTTAAAAATTTGATAGAAATAATATCTAGTATCTAGTTCTCTGATTTGATCAACAAAATGTTATAAGGATAAAGTGGGTGTTTATAAATAAATTAAATTAAAAAGGGGAAGTAATTAAGAATAAAGTAAGATTGGTTAATCAAGGCTATGTTTATAAGGAAGAAATAGATTATGAGGAAACTTATGCTCTTATCGCTAAACTTGATGCTATTGAATTTCTATTATCTTTTACTTGTGCTAATAATTTCAAAGTATATCAGATAGATGTTAAAAGTGTTTTCTTCAATGATCTTATTAAAGAAGAAGTTTATGTTTAATGCAATCATGGTTTTGAAAATTTAAAATTTCATAATCATGTTTTTTGATTAAAGAAAGTCTTATATGATTTGAAATAAGCTTTATGAGATTGGTATGAAAACTTGAGTTCATTTCTTTTAGAAAATAATTTTAAAGAGGAGATGAAGATACAACTTTGTTTATTAAAAGAGTTGATATACATGTGTTGATTTTTTAAATATATATTTATGAGATTATTTTTGGTGCAAGCGATGAATTTCTATATAATGAATTATCATTTTTGATACAAATTGAATTTTAAATGAGTATAATCAATGAATTAAATTTCTTTCTTAGTTTGAAAATTAAAAAATCAGAATATGGAATTTTCATATCTCAAGAAAATTATATGAAGGAGTTATTTATAAAATTTAACATGAATGATCTTAAGTCTAAAATGAATAAATGTTAAATTAGACATAGATGAAAAATAAAAAAAATTGACATAAAACTATATAGAATAATAATTGGGTCTTTATTTTCTTTAATAGTAAGAAGACCTAATATTTTATTTAGTGTTTGTCTTTTGTAAGATTTCAATGTAACTCTAAGAGTCACACCTCATAGGTGTCAAAATAATATTTAAATGTTTGATTGATATAATAGCCTTAGGTATATGATATCCAAAAAATTAAACTATAAATCTTCTAGGATATTGTAATTCTGATTTTCCAAGATGTAGAATTGATAGAAAAACCACTAGTGGGTAATTTTTATTTTTAAATAGTTACTTGATTTCTTAGAGTTCTAAAAAATAAAATTCTATTATATTCTACAATGTAGAGGCCAAGTATATGTTCATTGGAAATTGTTGTACATAGATACTCTAGGTAAAATATTAATTTGAGTACTATAGACTCAAATAAGAAAAGATGCTCATATACTGTGATAACATAAGTGCTATCAACCTGACCAAAAATCCTATTATATACTCTAGAACTAAGCACATAGAAATCAAACATTATTTCATTTGTAACCACATATAAAAAGAGGATACATAATTTACTTTATTGATATATTAAAATAGTTAGTTGATATCTTCACAAAACCTCTTTCTAAAGATAAATTTAATTTAATTATTTGTGAACTTAGAATGTGCAAATTAACTAATATTTCTACCTAAGTTCTACTATTATTGATGATGATACTATGATTTATTGAAGTTATATTCCAATTATCATCTTATGTCAAGTATGAAATTCATATATATAGATATCTATGTTGACACAATCTCCATCACATGATTTTTAAGTTTCAATCAAGAGATTTTATTTAGGACATAGCAACATGTGATCTGTTGTCGCATATCTTAAAAATCATTTAGTTTTATGTGCCCTTCCTCATCCATCAAAAGGCTGCACTTCACGAGTTTAAATTCATTTGACAACTTTATCTTCTCTTTCTCTTTCACCATTTAGTAACCCTCATTTCATCTTGCTTGTAAGCTTTCAAGCCAAAGCTCACACCATAGTACGTCAACTCTTAAGTGAATATAAGATATTTCATTTTGTGCATTGCATTACATTCGCATTTCATTCTAGTCAACTACCCCTTTCAAAACCCTAGATTTATAATAGTTGACACCCCATGCTCTAATCTTCTTATTCCTTCTTCCGAAGCCTATAGATGCCCAAGAATTTTGAAGAAAGATAAAGAGAAGGATAGTGTTATTGATTCATCTCGTAAATGGACCCCCCCACCTGCTCTTATGAAAGATAAATTGTGTACACCATTTTCTACCCCTCCATTTAGATCTCCTATATGAAATTTATTGCCTATTACTCCCTCTCCTATGATGACAAATGAACAAGTTGCACATGTTGTTTAAAAATTATCCATAGATACTAGTGCCTCCATTCCTATCTTTTTTGAATTCACAAATGCAGAACCCAATGTCTCGCTTATTCCTATTGAACTAGAATTAGAAAACCCTATCCCATTCCACCTGCCCATCAGTTAGAACTATCTATACTGTTATAGCTAATGAAAAAAGTTAATCAACTATTAGAAAACCTCCTAATATGTGAAAATCAAAACCTATAGAAAAAATTACCTTATAGAAACTTAAAGCCAAGAAAAAGAGTTCTAAACAATGAAGAAAAGATGTTACACCTCAACATAGCTTAGCTGGATCTTCTCAATATTACTCTTTGTTATTTCCTACTATAACCCATGAAACAAAGTTTTAGAAATCCTTCAAGGACGGAAAAATCATTTGTTGCAAATTTCTTAATTTAAAATTCTTTGAATAAAAATAGATTAATATGAAGAATTCCTTGAGTGCCCTTGGAATTACACATTTAGTGTCTGAGCTCATTGAAAACTATCAAAATCTTGTTAGGATATTCTACAACAACACCTTAATCAGTCTTGTTGGCCTCACCACATATGTTAAATGAGCATTTATTGAACTTTAGACATTCTAAATGTCATTCTTGATATTTCTTTTGGATGTCCATTAGCCATCACCAAACAAACCATCAATATCTTTTAGACCATGTTGACTATAATGGAGAATGCATCTATACATAACACAAAGGTATTTAATTTTCCATTGTCTCATAAAGTCATTCATTTTCTTATTTGTCATCTCTTATGGCATACAAGTGGTGCACATGATAGGTTGTTAGAAAAATCAATGTCCATCTTATATTATATCATTTATGACATCTCAATTAATTTTGGTGATTTGTTCTTAGAATAGATGAAAACAACTTTTAAATATGATATCACTCTTCCTCTTAGCTTTGTCATCATGGATGTCTTCAAATATGATCACATAAATATCTCTTCATAGAATGGACTATTCGTATAGTGATGGTCAATAGCTTCATCGTCCATCTTCCACCTCTCATACATCATCTCGTGCTCTCACTTTTCTTAACATCCCTCTTGTTGTTGAGAAATTCAACCAAAGTGTGGAACAAGTGGAGCAATGCCTTGACACGATAGAAGAACAACTTGAGGAACTTAAGGGTAATATTTTTGAGATTCACTCTTATTTTATATTATTTTCTAATTAAAAAAATTATAACTTTTTTGTATTTCTCCCGATTATTTTATGGTTTGATTTTTTGATCTTATAAAAAGGGGGAGAAAGATTAAGAAATATTGAAAATGTATATAAGTGTACAAACTTAAGTATATTATTTGTGTGTGAATCTATTGGTATATTATTTGTGGACATTAATATGTTGATAGATTTATTTTGTTAACATGATTTCATAAGTATCAAAGAGGGGGAGATCGTTGATGCCCTTAGGCATGAGTTACAACATTACTAATGAGAAAATGTATTATTAAGATTTAGCTTTATTCACAAAATTATTATAAATATTTGATACATTTTATATATTAAATATATTATTTATATTGTGATATTATTTAAAACCTATTAATATAAGGGATTAAACCTTGAGATTAATTGATTTGATGAATAAGTGAAGTGTCACATTAATGAGAATAAATATTTGTTAGAAAATAAATATTTAAAAAATTAAATGAGATGGTAAATGATGGTTATCCTTTTAATTCATTCATCTACGATTATTTGAATATTTAAGTGCAATCATTTATTTATTAGTCACATGTATCATGAAAAAAAATGAAAATAGTTAGAAATATTAAATGAGCTCTTGTGAATCTCGAATTAAAAGTTTGGATAGTGATATATTGGCTTTTTATGTGGAGAAAATGGACTATTTAGTATTCTAATTTGAAGATGATATCAAGAGGAAAGTTGTTTATCTATGAGAGAAAGATCTCCAATTTAAATTTTAAATCAAACGGACCAATGAATAGTAACTTATTAAATTCACAATGGTCAAAGATTGTTATTGTATGTTCTAGAAAATAATAGGTATTTGAAATAACTTTTTGATTTTATCTCTTGATTAGAACACGAAAATTCATTAGAAGATGATGTCCAAAAAGTAAAAAAAGTTTAGAAGACCAAAAAAAATAATTTTATTTTGATCTACCAAGAAAAATTTATATCATGATTAAGAAACATCACTATAGAGCTTCAAATATGTGCATAATGCTTCATCCTCTTTCATTAGCTATTAATGATCAATAAAACACTTGAATATTTCAAAGAGGCTCTTCATCATGCCTTAAGATAATTAGGTTTTGATAAAAAAATATTCTTAAATGAAAGAAATGAGGTGCTTTGAGCTCTGATTAACCTAGAAGGGGTTGGATCTCTGTGGAGATTAAACCTAGGTTATTAAGCTATTGATCTCATAAAGTTCAACATATATTTCACAAGAAAATAGTTGAAATCTAGTAGAAAAGATCCTCAGGACTAGAAGTAATTAAATGAGGGATGAACCAGTATAAAAAGATTAAGTCTCATCTATGAGGGAGAGAAAATTGTGAGAGAACTTGTCGAAAAAGACAGAAAAAAAGCCCACACGTAGATAATTATGAAAAATAGTGTTACCACGTGTGTTGACACCTTCGTGATTTAAAAAGAAAATCTAAAATTGTAAAAATATCAATGCACCCTCTCTTAGTATTTTACCTAACCCCTTGATCTTTTAAGACCAAGACATACAAGTCCATAGATGTAGCAAGAGTATACTTAACAGTGGGGACCTATAAAAAGATATGAGTCCAGGAAAATGGAAACTTATTTGCCTATATGGAGTTTTCCATTTTATTGTTGACAAGATATTTATTGATCACGATCAATAATTATCAATTTAAGCACTTGAGAACATAAGATACCGACTGACTGATGTATGCAATCATAAGAATATGTAGAGAGGTGGTTTCCTTCATCCCGGCATCTTCACTGATGTTATGGGTACCTGACCTTTCCATCTCGACAAAATAAATCTCAGGTGGGCAAAACAGGGGGAGCTGAACCCCCAAGTCTACATGAAACAGTTTCGTCCCAGGACATTTGCTATAGCAGGCACATCAATGCAACTTTCGTGAGTCTCTGCACACAGAAATTTAACCAACCATCGGGAAGAATCTGCGATAAATATACAAGAAATCACCCAGTGGACTAGAACAGTCATATCAAGGCCTTGCGTCCTTAGGCCCTACGAAGCCGTTCTTTATGAAAACCCCATAGAAAGTTTGCTTACACGACATGATTAATGTAGGTTTTCCGGTTCAATCCTTGAACATTAGAAGCACAATGTACCTATATAATTCCATAGGTGGCCATCGTCTTCTGACGTAGTTTATTTGTACGTGGGGCGGTGCAGATATTTTGTCAGTTGACTTTTCTTGTGAGAAATGAGAAATTCTGAAAGAAATCCCGAAGAAATAATGGGTATATAAAAAACCGAACGAATGGAAAAGCTAGATCTTCAGTTTTCTTCCAAAGTACATGTAAATACTCAAGTCGGGAGTGAACCAGGAAGCACACGTTAGTACGATACCAAACCAATTTTCTGATCAACCGAAAATCCATCTATTACACAGATATCAACACAACACATTTCTATTCAAGCCTGGAAAGACACCTCGGTCAACAATTTATTCATTCGGGGGATCCGTGTAATATATAAACGTCCAAAGACAAATGAGAAGTAATAACATTTTTATTCGGAATACTGCGAACAGCTCAACATTTCTCATTCAGTGCTTTTTCCAGTGGGGGACTTGACCCATTGGTTCATCACCGGGTACTGCGGCTGTATGAGAATTCCACACCTGCCACTCCCGCCAGCGTTACGCTGTATCTTTCCGAAGCCACCCTCGCCCCAACCTGTTCCCCACGAGTTCTTCACAAGCCAATAATCGATTCCATTGTAGTCCGTGCCGTAGCCTATTACGGTTAGGAAGTGATCCGTTGCCGTTCCACACGGCCCAGTGAACACACCCTGGGGAAAAGACGACACAAGACTCAGAGCGATCACCCAATGCTACCAATCAACTTTATGCATCTCATATTCGTCAGAGTATGCGAACTATACCTCTACGGGTGGTAAAGATAAACAATTTTTAAAAACGAAATTGTTACATAAATGGAAAACATATTTTTGTCTGCAGTGGTCGTAACCAGAACACTTCATTAAGTGAGAAAATTTTGCGACCCCATCGTCATAATGATGCTTATAAAACTGATTAGCTTTGTAGGGAATACGCACCCCCAATTAGCCGTAGATGGCTTAAGCAACAGAAATCATGATATCCTACTGTCAATGCGAACGTAAATCAAGACCCGAGAGAGTACAAGATCGCCTCACCGATTTGTGAAATCGAAACCCCCTGCCGTAAGCTTCTATCAGTACACTGACTGGCTGGTTTGCCACTGCATATTGCAACGCGTACGAATTGCGGCTCGGCACCTTTCTAAATCCTGAGATCCTGACGACCCTTCTCTGTCATGTGAAATTCATGGTGAACATATTCTACGAGTATAAGCATGCAAGAAATTATAGGAGCCTGCCGAATATGATAACAAGGTCACAGAGGCCTACCCGGTCTGGCCTGCATCGGCCGGCGACTCCTCGATAGGGATAGTGCCCATCAGTATCGATACCTCCGTTCTCCACGATGTACTGGTACGTGTAGTAAATATAACCCGGCATGCAACCTTCATTTCGGCTATCGCAGTCTACCAGTTCCTGTTCGGAGAGGGTTATCATCCTTCCTGTCATGATTTTGTACAGGCTCTCGACGGTAGCCACGGTGGCGAATGCTCGACAGCTCTCTGGGAAGTCCATCCACAAGGCAACGAAGTAACCGTCAAATCATTGCCAGCGTCAACGGCCAATAGTGAGTACATCAGATGCATGCATGAACGATAGTTATTGGGTGAGATAAAGTTTCTTAATCACCGTGAGCCTTGCAGTTCGATAAAAAGGAACCTAAATCCATGTAAATCTTGCGCGATTCAATTTAAATCTTGAACGTGTTATTAAGTGACAATTACATCAATCATTTCAAGTCAAGAACTAACAAACAGATCATCGAAATTGATATCTGAAAGAAGAAATCTTACTAACCGCATTTGCCTTGGTTTTTCACAGCGCTGACAGCTCCCCATCTCCTCCAGTCAACAGAGGTCGGGAGATATTGGCCTCTTTTCGGTATGTAATGCTTACTGACCGGAGGGGACGGCATGGCACTCAGGTTAAGCGGAGGACCCAGGTACATGGATCGGAACTCTTCGTCGCTTAGATCGGCGAACTGATTTAGGCCCACCGTGTAAGTGTTATTGTTTCCAGGGCGGTTGTGGTCGTCGATGAATCTCAAATTGTCTTTGAATATTTCGAACCTCTTTGCCTTTTCGGCTTCATCAGAGTACGATTTGTCGTGATTAACGATCCACTCTTCATATAGCCATCTCATCTCCTGATCACTTCTTAACTCACTCTCCACCGGACTGTCCTCGCGTACGATGGAGTACTCCAACGCGGAGGAAAGAGAAAACAAGGCGAGGAAAAGAACCAACGCTACGCTTTCTCTCCCACACGAATTCATGATTCCCCTCCCTAACCACTCCTTGATATCCTGTCAAATAAAGAGATGAGGAAAACGGAACAGTGGGTGGTTATGGAGAAAGCTTTGATGCGAGTTTCACAATGAAAGGCTAGCCAGGGGAATAGTCCTATTTATAGATAAAGCTGGAGGTTAAACTATGGCTGACTAGGGATATGTCGCAGTTGTGGCCAGATACGATTGAGGTCCACATCAATACCCGCAAAACTCATTTTTTGCATGAAACAACTGGTGATGTCCTTCAAGGTTTCATGATCAGAGCAAGCATAGACGTGGAACCTACGGACATGAGAGCTCAAAAGATGTCATTCCGATAAAAAATTGGCCCAATCCGAAGAAGTCAAGAAGCCCGCGTACATGACAAAGAGGTTCTGAAATTGTTTTCCATCATTACTTTAAACGTTTTTCTTGAGAACTTATATGCGACTCTGACTGGAGTACTGTTAACAATCAATGAAACAATTAAATATTTCAATTAATATATTATGATTATATTTGACATGGATTTATGTTGCAAGGATCCAACTAGGATAAATCACAATATGACTTTTTTGAATTTAATAATAGGGTAAAAGGTATTTACACGGCATTATTCTTAAACCAAAGCTCAGTCCTCATCAGTTATCAGTGTGCTTCCATGGTTTTCCGTTTTCTCGTCTGTTCCATGTTATTCAGGTTTTAGTGGCTTGCAGGAAACAGTAGGACCAACACAGCTGCAAGTGCCGGCATATAGATTCTTCAATAAATAATGTTCTTTTCTTATAAATTATATATGACTTAGAATTTTCAAAATATTCTAGAAAAATTCTTTCATCACTACATTGATCAAATTTTTCTAAATCATCTTTACTAGTATTCAAAATTAAATCCTTACATCTAAATAATTTAAGATAGCTCAAATTAAGCTTCTTATCAAAGGCATTTTCTTTTATTTTGATTTAATCAATCCTCTATTAATCACATAACATGCATTGCTAATAGCTTCAACCCAAATATATTTTGAAAGATCATTACCAACTAACATAGATCTTAATAAATCAAGTAATATTCTATTTTTCATTTCAATGACATTATTTTATTGAGTTTTAGGTACTGAAAAAAATATTCCCATTTATCACAAAAATAAAAAATAAAAAATTTTAAAATTCACCTCTATGATCACTTTGAATTTTTTTAATAATTATATGACCAAGTTTTCTATGCCAAAGATCCATCTATTTTTCATCTTTTTTAGCAATAATAGAAACATTATATTTAACTAACTTTTCAAAATGATAAACATCTTTTTTCTTATTACTAGCAAGTAAGATCTCATTATTTTTATCATTTATAATCAAGCATCAATCCTTTTAAATTTTCCTTTATAGCCATGTAAATTTCCCTTTTGACCATCCCCAAATATTACTTCTCCATCCATTGTCTTGAAAGTGGAGAGATATTTTTGATCTAAAGTCATATATCTAGACACTCACTGCCCAAGTACAATAGTGAAGTGATCAACCAAAGATCCCCCTAAAATTTTAATTATGTTTTTAATTTGAGGACCCAAATTACTTTGGGTTTAATTATGCTACCATTAGGTACCCATGTATAATGTGTTTTAGGCCTATTTTTAGATTTAATATAAGATTTAGTACGACAAGAATTAAATAATAATATTTTCTTCTCCAATGATCTTCCGAGCAACATATTCGGTGCTTCTTGGCTATTATATAATTTATCATAAAAAGATTCCAAGTCAGTGAATTTCTTTGGTAATTTATCATCCTTTCCTTTTGATTGTTTAATTTTTGTGTGCAGCATATTATTTTAATCTTTAAGCTTTTGATTTACTACCTTTAAATCAGAAATCATTTTAACATAGATCAGACAATCAGGTGTTGAAACAAATATGACAAGTGAAGGTCTTTGGCTTCTAAATGTATCAATGAATCATGTGTTTTTCTTAGTTGTATATTCTATGTTCTATGTTGAACATTAAGTAGAAGATATGTTAGAGTAGATGTCATCACAACCTTCATCAAAAATATATAGTTTCTTAAGTTATTCATTCTCTATGGATAACCTATCAATAATTGTCGCTTGATATTTTCTTTATCCTCATGTATTTTCATTGCTTTCATGTGTTTGATTTTCAATTTGTATAATTTTCAATTTTCTTTTTATACTATCAATAACATTCATTAATTCATCAAAATCTTCTAACAAAAAAGAGGAATTAGAATCATATAACTTAGAAGTGTTTGCTATTAGACATATATTGTTGTATTTCTCTTTCTCCTCATTTGTACTTGAATCACTATCACTCTAAGTTGTCATCATTCCCCTTTTTTTCTTATTTATTTTCAACATTTGACAATTGACCTTGAAGTGACCTAGTTTCTTATATTTGAAACATAGGTTAACATTTTCAAGTAGATTATTCACATCTTCGATGTGCCTAAAACCTTTTTTTTACAATAGATTTAACCTTTTAGTTAACATGTAACCTCATTTTCATCGTATGAAGGTTTAGTGCATTTAACAAAAAGCTTATTTTCACATTTTTCAATAAGAGATTTACTTCTAGCTACATCAGCTTCATGTGTCAAAAGAGAGACAATAATATTATCAAAATGAGTAATATTTAAATCTTTAGAATCTATTATTATTATTTTTTTAACCATCTAATTATTAGTCAAAGATCTAAGTAATTTTATATTTAATTAATTATTAAAATAAATTTTCCTAAGGTTTTTTATTCCATTGATAATTTTATCAAATCTCTTAACATAGTCATGGATAGATTCACCTTTTTCATATAAAATAATTCATACGTATTCACCAAAATGTCAATATTAGTTTTCATTACCTGTGAAGTCCTTTCGTATGTCATTTCACATTTGTCTTAAATTTCTTTAGCTATCTCACAACTTGACACGTGGTTAAATTCATAAATATGAATATCACTTAACAAGATATTCATGGCCCTTGCATTTAATGTAAACTTTAGTTCTTCTATGGACTTATCATGAGATTTTTGTGGTCATTCCTTAATCATTTTCCACATTTTTGATCCTTGACTTATGACATAAATTTTAACTTTAATTTTTCAAAATGTATAATTAGTTCTATTAAACATAGGTGGTCTAGGGTTTGAGGATTCAATAGTTTCGCTAGTCACAGGATCTACTCCTTGAGATGTCTATAATCAAGGTGAGCTCGAATATTAACTCAAAGATCAAAGGGCTAGGTAAAATACTAATAGAGTGGATGAATTATTAGTTTTACAATCTTCGATTTTCTTTTTGAATCATATAGTCATCAACACATGTGCTAACACTATTCTTTGTGATAATCTTCATGTGAGTTTACTTTCTCTCTCCTCTAGCGAGTTCTCTCATGATTTTCTTTTCTTCACAAATGAGACTCAATATTTTTTGCCCGAGGCTCCCTCCCTCGGGCTCACCTCCCGGAGGTATGAAAGCTGCAGCTTTTCAGTATGAAGCCGAACAAGCAGACCCTAAAATTAGGGAACTGAGAACAACATTGAGTTATCCAGCAACCCTTGGCACTCAATGCTAGATCACAGCCATCTTGTCTTGTCATCGTAGACACTTTTGGATCATTCCCGACAAACCATATAGCGTGGTCTAGCTGTCATGGGCACAAGACTATCGAGAAGTACGCAATGTCTCACCTCTTACTTGACTACTTTTAGTCTTAGAGTATCATTCTTACCATATTTTAACTATTTTCCTTGAAAATACACATTAAACTTCATGTGATCAGTGACTGATAACTTAGGTTTGATCTTTATAGATATCTAACCACTTTCAAGCCAATTAAGGCTCAGAGCACCTTATGTCTTCACCCAAAAATGCTCTTCCTTCACAACCTAGTTATCTTAGGGTTTGATAGAGAGCTTCTTTGAAAGATTAAAATGTTTTATTTATTACTAATAATTAATAAAGAAGGATGAAGTAGCATGCATACTTTTGAAGCCCTATAATAATATTTTTAATCATGAGAGAGATTCTTCTTAGTAGATCAAAATGAAATGATTATTTCTCATCTCTCTAGCTTGTTTTATTTATTAGACATCATCCTCTAATGGATTTTCATATTTTGCTCAAGAGATAAAATCAAAAAGTTAGTTCAAATACTTATTATTTTTCAAAATGCATGGTAACAACCTCTGATTATTAAGAATTCAATAATTTACTATTTCTTGTTTCATTTGATTTAAAATTTGAACTTGAGATCTATCTCTCATAGATGAACAACTTTCCTATTAACATCAGCTTCAAAATTTTAACATTGAGTGGGCCATTTTCTCCATGTAAGCAACTGATATGTCACCATCTAGATTTATAGTTCGAGATTCACGAGAGCTCATTTAATATTTCAAACTATTTTCATTTTCTTTTCATGATGCACGTGACTAATAAATAAATGAATGCACTTAAAAGGTCAAATATCATTGATAAATGAATTAGAAGGATAATCATCATTTACCATCTCATTTACCTATTTTAATATTTATTTTCTAATAAATATTTATTATCATAAATGTAACACTTCACTTACTCATCAAATCAATTAATCTTAATATTTAATCCCTTAGATTAATATATTATGTATAATATCATACGATAAATAATGAATTTAATACATGAAATGTATCAAGAATTTATAATAATCTTGTAAATAAAATCAAAACTTAATAATATATTTTTTAATTAATTTTAATATCAAAACTCTTGCCCAAAAGCATCAACAGGTCTTTGCTACATTTTTGGTCTTGTAATTTTTTAGTTCCTATTATGTTTTAGTACTTTATATAAATCTCGTAGGGAGACCTGGTCTTGTGAGGCTTTTTGTCCTTTCTCCCCCTTTTCTCTCTCCCTTTTTTGCATAGTATCACGACCTTTTCATCCTCTCTTTTCTTAACATGGTATCATAGTCTAATAGCCTTCTTAATCCTCTGGTTCTTTTAGGTTCTATCACGTGGGGAATATAAGTAAAATACACAACCCATAGAGACAATCTAGGGCTTTGACAGGCAGACGCTTATCCATTGCCTAAGGCATATTCTCTACGGCGTAGGAGCAGAGTTCTTGGCGGATTCCTAGTTTTCTCCTTTATCTAGTTATCTTACCAATAAGAAAAAAATACTTTACTCCTCGAATGCCTATTACGCTTAAAACTAGGATTTCAGAATGGAGAAATGAGTTTTATTTATTAAGGGGTCAAATGGCTCTTTTAATTGGTAGCTATGACGAGTTAAGACACAAGAAGAATGGAATGATGCTGTATTATTGTACCAACGGAGATAACAAACGATCTACTGCCGGGATGAGAGAGAAAAATGTTCAACCCGAGTGATCATTAAATCATCTTTCATCCCCCAGGAGCGACTTTTAAGTGTCCAGGATTTCATGCTATCTTCGTCATTGCATGGCGCGGATCAACTGTTGGTGGCCAATCTAACCTTCTTCTTACAAAAGTTGCTCTTTTGTTATCCTTCTTCCATCTTTGTTGTGATCATGACCAAGGGAATAAAACATGGCAAGTCTGACAAGGGAAGTGAAAGTCTTTGAAATTTAGTAATCCTCAGGAGCCCCAGCCCAAAGTTTTCATTTGCTTGTTTTTTTAGGATGATCCAAGCATTGTTGAGTAGCACTTTGGATACCAGGATAGGAAACAATGTTGTCATACTCATTACATGTTCTCAGCGATCTTGTAATCCACCTCTGGCATATTGTGCCTTCTTGCCTGAGCTCCTATGTTTGGCACATGATACTGTTTAATCTGTTACAAAACATCATGTACCCCCGCATAAAACGCGAAGACTGACATCTCTTGCCCTTTAGGCCTAGAAGCCCCTCTTTTGTCTGTTTTAAGGAAAGTTATTGCTTGTTGAATGTGAATGAGAGAGAGAGAGAGAGAGAGAGAGAGAGAGAGAGAGAGAGAGAGAGAGATGACTCACTGACGACGACTCTCCCCCTTAGGTTTAAGTAGCCTTAACCCTAAAGGGGGAGATTACAAGATTAGCCATAAAATAGGCTCGGCCCTTAAATGGGATACCAAATGGGCCGACCTTCTCAACATCGATATACGGGGATGAGAGTAGACGTGGGCAGAAAATGGGAGCCATACATTCTAAACCGTTGAGCGACTTTGTCGAGGATCAAAGAGATCTGGTGCTCTAAAGATTTTAGCGGTTCAAACTTGCTTTCTGTTGTTTCTCTTGGCAACCCAGTACAGTTCACACATCATCTCGCGTTGGTGCCATGGCGTTGGCGCTGTGCATTATGAAGTTTCGATCACCCTATCTCGATCCCGTCAGCAACTGTTCTTACGTGTGAACGGGATGAACACGCAATCTTGAAGCTGCCTCATTCGGGAGAACCCGTAACGAACCACGAACACAGAAAGGAGAGAACGAGAAAGAGAGCAGCAGCAGCAGTAGCAGATGCAGCAAGGGCGGGAGCAGTGAACCAACGAATCAGAGCTGAAAGGCACAGTGGTTCTGTGGTTCCGTCGACGGAACTAACCCAACGGACTGTTCGGCGTGGGGAGGATAGGGAGAAAAAGGGAGAGAACAAGAAGAAATACCTAGCCGACATGTGAGCGGGGAACTTGAGCCATACAAGTGACGTCAACAATAATCCGCGATGTCCCTGGTGCTGATATCACTGGGCTCTCAGCGCCTAACGGAATCCGGGGATTTTCCTCATCTTTCTTACGAGGGTAAGGTCGCCAAGAGGAGCTCAGCGCCGTGAAATGCATCTCAGAATAGCCCCCATTGCTCTCCCAGGGAAAGAAAAGAGGAGGATTTTTAGAAATGAGATCTTAGTCGTTTCTGCCTTGACATTAAGCCTGTCGATGGTCACAGCGCATCGTTTTTAACTGACTGGTTGCTCATCATTGCTCAGTCATCGTTTCTCAACGGCCCGTTGCACCAGGCGGATAGCAAAGAGGGGGTTACGTCTCTTCTCATACGTAACCCATCCCTAGACAACCGTTATCTGATGCTTCACCTTAGCCTACTCCTTGTCTCATGCTCTAAGGTAGGTTTCTCTCTCTCGCCCTCCCCAGTTCTCTCACACTTTCCTTTCACATCCATTGAAGCTGTGCTCTTATAAGGCGTGTCCTCATTTCTATATAAATAGCCACTCGGTCTGTCTCTCCATAGTTTATTCTCTCTCTCGTCGTTGAGTTATGGAGAGGAAACATTTGTATTCTCTTGCATTCTTGCTCCTGGCCATTGCTCAATCTGTTGGGACGAACGGTGCGGCATCAGCCAGCTTCGCGAGGACGAGTGGCACTCGTTTCGTTATGAATGGGCGGCCATTCTACACCAACGGTTTCAACGCCTACTGGCTGATGTACATTGCTTCCGACCCAGCAGAGAGAGGTAAGGTGTCCTCTGCATTCCAGCAGGCCTCCATCTACGGCATGAACTTGGCCAGGACGTGGGCCTTCAGCGATGGAGGCTACAGGCCCTTACAGATCTCCCCCGGCGTTTACAACGAGGACATGTTCAAGGTATCCGCAGGTTTTGCTCTAAAACCTCTAAGAACAGGCTTTGGAACCATTCATATTCGGAGAGCCGTAAATGAGTCCGACTCGGAGGAGGCCGGCTCTGATGGACTCTCTCGTCAAATTTCTTCGCTTTGACTAAGCAGGTGCACGCATGCGTGTGCGCGCATGCGGCCAAGAGTATCTTTTCAGAAGAAAAGAATTCATGCGATGGATTGTTTTCATTTTGTTCGGTTGCTTTTATTCTCTTCTTTTGAGACTAGAGTGGGGTAGTACGTCCTTCGTATTGCGGGCGGCATGGTCAGCGCTTTTCTATCCTCCCTAGGGCCTGGATTTCGTCGTATCGGAGGCGAAGAAGCACGGAGTATATCTCATTCTGAGCCTGGCGAACAACTACAACGACTTCGGGGGCAAGAGCCAGTACGTCCAGTGGGCGCGCCAGAGGGGTCAAAACTTGAACTCGGACGACGACTTCTACCGCAGCGATCTTGTCAAAGCCTTCTACGAGAGTCACGTCAAGGTACCGCCTCGCGAGCCTAGCCACTCCTGACCCATTTTGACTGCTGATGTCTCCCCATGTTCTCCAGGCCGTTCTTTCGAGGGTCAACACGGTGACGGGCGTCGCGTACAGGGACGATCCGACCATCTTCGCGTGGGAGCTCATCAACGAGCCCCGCTGCCCCAGCGACCTCTCGGGGAGGACTCTCCAAGTCAGAGAAACATGCCGCTACTCTCTCTCTCTCTCTCTCTCTCTCTCTCTCTCCAGCCTCATTCCGAAGATGTTCTTGTCAACGTGTATGGCTGATGCATCGGATCCGGCAGGGCTGGATCTCCGAGATGGCCGCCTTCGTGAAGTCTATCGACCCCAACCACATGCTTGAGGTGGGCATGGAAGGGTTCTACGGAGAGTCCGCACCGGAGAGGAAGGGGTTCAACCCCGGCTACCAGGTGGGGACGGATTTCATCTCCAACCACCAGATCCCCGGTGTTGACTTCGCCACCATCCACGCGTACCCGGACCAGTGGTAACTTAGTGTTGACCAATCAACTCTCTTCAACCAGTAGGAAACAACGTAAAAATATTGAAAACGATCCGCCTTTATCATATATATTACACGTAGCGCCTAGACGTCGCCTCTTCATCATCAGCCACTTGAGCTGACTTTCTCCCTTCCACCTACGCCGCAGGAAGCCCGGCTCTAGCGAGCAGGACCAGCAGGCCTTCCTCCAAAGCTGGATCCAATCCCACGTTGAGGACTGCGCCCGGGTGCTGAGGAAGCCTCTGCTCATCGCTGAGTTCGGCAAGTCGACGAGGTCCGCCTCCGTGCCACAGCGGGACGCGCTCTTCAGCGCGGTCTACGACGCCATCTTCTCCTCCGCCCGGCTCGGCGGCCCCGGCGGCGGCGCCGTGTTCTGGCAGCTGCTCGTCCAGGGCATGGGCGATTTCGGGGACGGGTACGAGGTGGTCTTCTCCGACTGCCCCTCCACGGCGGCGATCATCTCCCATCAGTCCCAAAGGATGTCTACCCTCGCCCTCCCGGTTAAGCGCGGCGCCGCCAAGGTCTCGCCGTCGCCGTAGACTGCGCCCGCGGGAATAAACATACGTCGCCTACCACCATCGTCTTAGGCCTTCCACGTCGTATCTGCGGCCTCTGTTTTCTTCTCAGTAGATTTACGCTGTCCAAAGGAGGACTTCTGGCTCGTAAATGAGAATAAACAACTCATGTAGTAGTCTCGAGCGTCACTGGAGACATGAACTTGGATCTGCTAACTATATTCTGTTCTTGGGTACGCTCAGGGGAAAGCTTCACAATACCCATGTTGAGACGCACAGCTGACACGTTCGTACAGGGGTCGCTAAGAATCTCCTTGAGATCGCTGCTACTGCGCCTTGAGTTCAATATTACCTTACAAACTATATTCTGCATCGGTCAATAATACCTAGCTGGCTTGGGCCTTTGACTAAAGTTTTTTCTCGATAAAGCGAAAAATTCTGGATGCATCTTAGTCCTTTTAGCGTTAGCCCGCAGTGCTCAGTTTGATCCGTTGACTTAAGAAATATATGCTGTTTTTGACTTCGCATCTCAGCACATTAGAACAGTCTGTGCAAACCGGACGCCTCGGCCACCTCCTCCTGGAAGCCTCCGCGGACTGCAAAGCCCTAATCTTTTCTCTGTCTTGGCTCTCGTTCCCCCTCTGCCGTCCTCTTGCTGCTGCCTCGCTCTCGTTCTCTCATAGGCATGGCAGCAGCGTCTGTGTCGGCGATGGCGTTCATCCTGGGGCGCCGCTTTTTCATCTTCTCCGGGCTACCGCAGTTCCAGAGGCGCCGCTTCTCTCTTCTCCTCCGCCACCGCTATTGCTCCCCCTCTGCCGATCCTGTTGCCCTTCTACAGCTCTCATCTGTTTCCGCACGAGCGGCGGCAACACCGCCTCCTGTGCCAGCTCTCTCATCCTCCGCGAGCGCCGCTCCCTGCTTCCGCTGGTCGAGGACCTTTGTCCATAGCCGCAGCGACAGGGCCTTCACCACCTCCGCACCTTCAAAGCCTTCGTCCCCAAGGTTCACCAACACCGATGCCTCGTTCGATTGGTCTGACGAGGAAGACGGCGCGGACAACAGAAAGGAGCCATCGTCGGCCAAGAAGGCGCCTTTGGACAAAAGCAAACTCCCTCCGCCCTACGACCCCTTCAACAAGAAGCCTGTCATCGAGGAACCCAAGGACCCAAAAGATCTTCAGGACATCTTCCACAAGATGCGGACCGAGGGCCTCACCAACCACGCCATCAAGATGTTCGATGGATTGTCAAAGGATGGCCTCACCCACGAGGCTCTCGCCCTCTTCTCTCAGATCAAGGACAAGGGCGCCATGCCCGACGTGGTGGCTCACACTGCCGTGATCGAAGCGTACGCCAATGCTGGAGGCCACTCCAAGGAGGCCCTCAAGACATATGAGCGGATGCTCGCCTCGGGAGTTAACCCCAATGCGTACACCTACTCAGTCCTGATCAAGGGCCTGGCGAAAGACGGCAAGCTGAAGGAGGCGAGGAAGTACGTCCTGGACATGCTGGAGAAGGGAATGAAGCCTAATGTAAGCACGTATACTTCTGTATTTGAGGCCTTTGTGAGGGAGGACAAGGCCGACGAGGCAAAGGCGCTGCTTGAGGAGCTGCGGGCCAAGGGTTTTGCGCCAGACGAGAAGGCTGTCAGGGAGCACCTGGGCAAGCGTGGCCATGTTTTCAGGAGCATTATGAACTTGTTCTTTGGGAAGTGATCATCGAGCGATCAAAACTGACAACACTAAGGTTTTTCCCCCCTATGCACATTCAAATTGACAGACGTTAGTTTCCTCCCCTGACCATTAGATTGAATCGTGCCCTGCTCTCTCCTGTTTATAGTTCTGTCATAGGATGCTGCAAATGACGACGCTGGTGATGTAGGTCGTTACCTTCTCCGTTCATTGTCAAATGCTATACGAACTATTATGAGGTTTCTTTTGTTTGAGTTATTCATTGTGGAATTTCACCCATCATATTTAATTTAGTTCTACATTTGGTGCTTTTGTTCCGCGTCCAAAATGAATGGTCAGAAGAGTTCCTGTTGATGAAACATTTGAACTGCTTGGCTCAAAGCTTTTATTCACCATTCTTTTCTTTTACGGCCGCTTGATTTGCCGCCTTGGTTATCAGATTTAGGTGCTCATCATCAAAGAGATAAGAGAGCATGTATGAGTGGAAATCATGTGATGTTAGTCATTAGGAACATTATTGTATGAGGAAGTTTCAATTTATATCAACCCGTCAAAACTTACCCTCATCATTAGCATTGGGCGGCCACAGCCATCAGCTTAAAGGGGAATTAGCATCCACCATTGGAAAACAGGCCAATAAGTCAGGCTTAGTATGACGAGGGGCAGTGCAGGACGTCATTGAGACAAACAGCTACGGTGAAGGGTTTTAATTTTCCCTTGTCATCCCCGTATTTCATAGATGGGTCAAAGGAGATAGAGGATAAAATGTTCAGGCGATTGGTTAAAGTGATGATGAAAAGGAAAATCATCGTGAGTAATTATCAAATTATATGACAGACTTGTGAGGCTCCTGAAACGAGATGACACCAGATGTTGTGAACTGGGTGATCCTGCCCACTTCAGATGTTTGAGGACAGTCAATTGGCTTGAAATATACTGAATCTTTTTCACTGGCCACCTGAACGCCATGCAGGCAAGTAGCTGTTCTTCCATGAAGTTCAGATATCATAAGTGTTGGATAGAACACCTTTGCTGTGGATGGTGCCTGATGGGATCATTTTTTAAGAATTTAGAGGATGGGTTAGGCAATTTAGAGGTAAGAAGAAGACGATGTAGGTTAATGGGTTGATAGATTTAGCGCATAGAAGAAGAAGAGCTGACCTCGAAATGAACTGCAGAATATATGGGCAGGGTTCTGGAAATCAATGGCCAGAGTGAAAGGATTGAACAGAGAGAAAAGCTAACGGAATGTGGAGCAGACTAGTCTACTTTTGATAAACCGACCATCAATACTTGGTTGGAGATTTTTCCTATTGGTATCCTTTGACTGGAAAGCTTCAGATTGTATTATTCGAGACTTGATGTTATGGCAATCGAAGAATCTCTATCATACAGGGAATGTAATAGAGTTCAGATCACAGGGGGGAAAAGGGTGAGTAAACAGATTTCTAGTTCAGTGCTGATTCAATGTGTTTTTCTGGAGGTGATGAAAATCCATCCACAAAGAGGACAGGAAGAGGTTGATGTGATAGAAATTGACGTGAGAGCTGGAAATGGTTCAGGCTGCGGTTTCATGATATGAAATTTTTAGTTTTTAGGAAGGCTGGAGAGAAGTCAATGGCCACAGGAAAGGTAGATTGATCAGGCTGCATGGAGTTCCGTCTGTCATGAAGTTTAAGAGGATGCAGATCGCTGTAGGGGATCATGTGATGAAATGACAAGCTTTTCTGGGTTACAGATGGCAGACTAAAGTACAGAAATAGTGTTTAGCAAAGGTGATGGGTATTGATCAAGCAGAGGTTGATGTCCTTAAGGGTAAACTTTTGATCTTGTTCATAAAAATTGGTTGGGTCTTAACTGAAGATGTTTCCTTGGTGTAGATGTCATGCCTACCCAATTTTGAAATTAGAGTACCCAATTCCGTTTCAATAATCTATGAGCTCATTCACTTTGTTTCGTCTGTTCCCTGACGGATTTGTCCTTTCAGCCGCCATTGACTGATTAACGGCTTGTAGTAGCGAGTAAAATCTTAAGGGAGACGAGGAGCGGGCCAAATATGGCATTTATCTTTAATGTCGTTCTGCTTTAATTTTTTTTTTGTGGTGGTATATGTGACCTTTTTTTGGTTTATTTTTACCCAAATCTAAATGATACACAATCATATTCTGTGATTTGTTTTGATTGGCTATCTCATTGCAGCTTGTTCGGATACTGAGTGAAGATAGCATAGAACCCTGAAATGTCGATGTGGTTGGGATCAAGAGGGGAAATAGAAAGAAAAGGTTCGGCTTCCCAATCCCCCACTTCCGGCGCTCAATTTGTTTATATACGTATAACATGATGTGCCAGCATATAGAAGGCCGTTGACCCGGTAAATGAGCTCTCTATGAAACGAGTGAAGTAATGAAACTCGATCATTCACAGGTTCCAGTGACAGTGTCGAAAGTCAACCGCTCCTGTTTCATTAGTCCTCTTAGTTCCTAGTTCTTCCAGTGTTGATGCTTCTATCAATATGATGATTTGAGTCTGGCCGGTGAATAGATTGATTGATATGCTGTCATCAATCACTCGCATTTTTCAGGGCTTCATCTATTTCTGTTCTCCCATGAAAAACCCTTGTATGTGGCATTCGTAGCCTTGGTGCAAGCTTCCAATAACACTGGCCTCTACACATAGCCATGGCGATGGCCAACACATCCTCCGGTCAGTGATAGCTCGGCTGCATCCTTTATTGGAGAAATATTCGATAATCTTTCAAAGGTGGCCATTATCATGCACTCACACTGCATCTATGTTTTATTGTAATCCATGTGTAGTCCGAGCTTGAATCTAAGATATCTACACGAAAAATGATGCGTTCTTCACCAGGAGAGCAATGCGCCATCTGTAAGATGTGAAACAGCTGCATCAAATCGACGATCCAGTTGGCAGACCCGTTTTCTGTGTAGACCCCTATCAAGGATATGGCACTGTCAATCATGTTACGAAGTGTATGTAATCAAATGCCTTAAACTTGATGAGAAACAAGATCTACATGAATTCTGCCCGAGTATGGTGTCCCCTAATCTGCTAGCAAGTTGCTACAAGAAGAGAGCTAATTTAAAATATTAGTTACCGTCTTCATCCCATGTGAATGACCTCAATCCTGATGATCATCAGTATCCACTCCAACGTTCACTGAGTAGTAAAACTGATCCTATATTTGCATCATATCTGTAAGCTACATAGGATACATCAGTTGGACTTGGATTTTCTAGCTATTTACATCTTCCTATGAAAGATCACAAGGTCCGTCTTGTATAAAACTTGTGTTCCATGATTTACTTCTAGCCAAAGATCGGCATCTTTCTTTTATTCTCGGCGATCATGAATAGTAGTCAGTGAGTTCCATTAAAATAAATGTGGCTCACAGTGTCATTTAGTTTTTTCTTGGCAAATAATTTGTCAGAAATGTCATGTCATCCTTGGTATGTATATACAATGCCTTTGATAAAAGGGTCTTCTCTGAATATCTTCGACCTTTGTACCCAATATATCCAAGTTCTTGAAAACTAGAGTTAACAGATTGCCATATTAAAAGCATAGATGCCCTCTCAATCTCCTTTTTCCTTGCTAAACCCTTGGTAGTTTTTTGTTGTTTACATGTCAAGATAAATAATGCCTTCCCGCGGACTACATTTTTTGTGGCGCAAATGTGCTCCTCCATAGATAAAACAACATATGGGCATCGATATATATAACTCTAAATATATGTATCACATAAAAATGGCTCCAACTTATAAACAACTAATCTGCTGAGGGCTCAACCTGATAATTTGTTGAGCAGTTATTTTTCTTTATTTATCAATGCCTGGGAAAAATAATAGAATATGTTAACCGGATGTTATAGATGATATGACATGTTTATAAATGAAGTGCCAAGTTTTAAAATAGTATAAAATAATTTCCCAATATTTTTTGGAAAAAAATGAATTAATTAGAAAATTTCACAAGGCTGGAGTAATAAAAGATTAATTGATATGAAGTATAGATTCATTGATAATATAAATTGCGTTTATTAGACCTAGTGTCATTTCTTAAACAAGAAGATATTAAATGTTTAATAGGTCAAACTGAAGGCTCAAAGTTATGCAGCCTTCTCTCTTTTCTGGAATGAGCTAGTTTACTTGCAGAATCACCATCAATGGGATAAAATCTTCTTCCATGATATTTTCAACAATCATGATTGAATGTACAATCAAGCTAATGTATCATTTATGTTTCTTTTTTTTCTTTTTGTTTGTTTCAAGATAATTATCAATCAACACAATGGAAGCCCTCCAAAGTGTATGTATCCCTCTATAACATGTGCACATTTGAATGTACAGAGGACTTATTATAATCATATATTTCTTGAGATATTTGCAAAAGTGCCATATTGGTCCCTGAAGCTTGTCATCCTCTAGAGGAGTCCAATAAGAAGCTATAGGTGTGTGAATTAAAATTAAACTATTGTACAAAGTCCGAAAAAAAGGGATTTAGAAAGCATACAAAATTCAAAACAATCAATCTCCTTAATAGTTTTTTTTCTCACAGCGAACCAAGGATAAATTGGGCAGTAATGAGCGTTAATTATAAAAAGAATAAGGTATGTATTATAAAATGTACAATTTTGAGACATTTCAGTTCGTAAAAGGTATCTCCACTCAAATTTACATGCAACCTAATTACATGAAACTCATGACTTTAACAGTTCAAAAAGGTTTAGTACTCTTCTTCTCTATGATCTTGCTTATAATGCTGACCCCTAAAGGACTATCTCCACAGAAAGGCACTATGTTATTTTCTTTCCTAAATACCATTTTCCATTTCAATAAGTTTTCATCATTCTTATCATGATTTTGTTATTGTAATTCATAATTACCTACACAAATTTTATATGAGGAACCAAAATCAATCCAACTACATTGAGTGTCTCTAAGATTGACAGAAAACTTCTTTCTTCATGCATTTTATCTCCTCTAGAATGTATACTACACAACAATAAGTTTCAATATTTTTTTATGTTCACCAATAGAGCTAAATTGAAATCAACTTTCTTGGTGAGTATAAAGCTAGATGGCTTGACACTTTTTATCTCATTCGAAGGAAATCATGGCATATTTTTGAGCTGGGTGAATTGGAAAACCAGCTCCTTGGGCCATTTGATTTTTTGCTTTTTTAGCAAGGGTGGCTTGAGATATAATATTTTCATGTTTGATTATATTTACCTTTTTAGTTCCATCTAATTAGTTTCTATTATTTCTAATTATGCAGCATTGGTCTGAAGATATATACCCACATGAACTGATTTATTTTACTTATTCCATATCTGTCTCAATAGTTTGAAAACCAACAGCGAAATTGAGAGACCTACTTTGGAAGTCTTTCGATGTTTCTTCAATCAAAATAACTAGAAAATTGTCAAAGGATCTGCATGTGTTAGATTTGCCAAAGCTCTTTGGCTTCTCCAAAATATTTGATAGAGAGCAATCCCATCCTACCATATCGCAAGCCTTCTTTGGAATGCAGTTTTACAACCATCTCTCTCCTTTGTCAACATTCCATTAGATGAATGTAGTTAAGTAATAATGAACTCTATTCAATATGGCACTCCCTTGATCAAAGTAGTAAGTGAATGATCAGCATGATTGAGCACATCAAAACTATTGAGTTTCTCAATAAGTTTATCCTTTTCATGAATAAGTTTGTCCTCATAAACTCTTCTTGGTTTTGGTGTATACCTTTGATCTTTTGAACTTATAAATACAAATATAATGAAAGAGCCCCTTATTTTTATAAATTCAACACAATAGAGATCGTCTCCACCCCTTCAGTTCTATGCTGATGAGTTTATGAGGACAAACACGTTTTAACAGATGAAGGAGAAGTTTTGGGTGCTACAAAAGAATGTTACATTATGTTAACATGTTTTGAAGTAGAGGAAAATTAAATATAGAAGGAATGGTCTTAAGAAAAATGAGAGAAAAATAGCAGTACATTCAAATTAAAGATTTTTATTTTTTGACTAAACATAACATAATTAGAGCACAATAAGGCAATAATGAAGTATAATCATTTAGTAATAGACAGACATCTGAGGAAATGATTGTTGAAATTCGTTTTTCCTCTATTTGATAACGCATCTGAGACCAGTGCTTCCATTTTTTCATAGCCTGATAAGAAAACAAGCATTGGTGAACTTAACTTATCAATCAAATTTTGATAAGGAAAATCAAATTTCGTACATGTCTAAACAATTATCAAAGGAAAAAATGTTTCAGTTATTACCCAGAAGGAAGAAGCAAGATGAGCAGTGAAATCAGGCCCATCATCATCTGTCATTATATTTTAGACATTATTTAACTCATTGAATAATGTTCACTGTTCATGATAACCCTTTCCCTAAATCTCGTTACATAGTAATACAATTCAGTCTATTGGGGTGTGAAAAAATTATTTAATAAATTTAAAAGTTAAAATTCATAAATCCAACATTTGATAATGATATCATCAATGAGATGATGAGATTTTAGAAGAAAAATCCTGGTAAAGCCTTTAGACTTGGGGGTAAATGTGATGATGGTCTTACAAGTTGTGTACACCAGCTGATTTCTAACAAGGAGGACAATTATGATCGTAAGGGTGGATAACCTACCTGTATAGATATCGATATACATGATGTTTTTGCTATAAAAAGGAGCAAGGGTTTGTGACTTCAATTGTTTGATTATGTGCAATGGACTTCAATAAAATTATTAAATTAGCCAAGAGTTAGGTTAGATTGGGCCCCCTAACACTCGGATTCAAACAACCATCTGAACAGCTAGGAGTTGACAACAAGCACCAATCTTTGCATGGAAAAGTAATGTGTCATTTTGACTTCAAGTCTTGCAATGGAGACATACCTCTATCTGTCTATAAATGGTATTGGCATATGTAGCATTACCTCTTCAAAGTTTTGTGACAAAAAATCATGAGTTTCACGCGTGTCATGAAACATTGAATCTTTTTTGTAATTAACCAATTAATACGCGATAGTTTATAGTTTTTCTATTTATATTAATTCCAGCAAGGTCAAAACTTTGTTAATGGACATTAAACAATCTCGTCGTTGTTTTGATGATGTAAAATTTATTTGGCTACGGTAAATCATGGGTTTTCCTCGTTGAGAATTCTAAATAAAGTAGATGCAACATGCTTGATTTGTAGAGAGATTACTCTGGTGATTGGAAGGCATAATATTCTGTAATGAATGGTGCAGTTGCTTATGACAGAAATTCACTCTAAGCTCCATTTAAAGAAGTAAAAGAGCTATCTAATTGGGTTCAATACCATTAAGATCATACGTGATTGTGGAACAAAGACTCGTTTTAGTCAAGTGATACCTCGAGGCGTAAGGCACCTGTTCGAGGGTTGCAAGGAGAGATTCGCCCCCCCCTCTCCCGGCTCTTCTTCCTCTCCTCCTCCGAGCCGAGAGACAGCGGCAGCGGCGCAGACTGACCGTCAAGGTGTGCCCCCCTTCTCTCTCATCTCTTGATTCCGTAGGTGGTCGAAAGGGACTCAAGGCGTCGGGGAGGTTGCCGACAGGCCTCCCCGGCGGCGGCGCTTCGAGTGCCAGACAAAGGGGGCGTTGTGGGATATCTCCGGATCCCTGCACCTGGCAGAAGGGCTGTAGGGCACGGGTGGCTCGGCATCCGGCGGCCTACGGGCGTCAGAAGGGATGCCGCTGGACGCAACTGCTTGTCATCGGTTCGGGGAGTTCGGGCAAGCCCAGGACCTCATTGGGACCCACGTTCTTAACCTGGGTCCACACCACACCCGGGCATAGGAGCCTGGCCAGATGACGGATCCATGGACCAGACCCATTCGAGAAAGTCCACACCTTGGATTCGATCAGCCTTCAGAATTACGTTCGACACTACCAGTGTTCTGATTCATAATTCATGAGAGTAGTTAATTATTTTTTAATTTAAAAATGATCTGGGTGGAACATATATCTTTGAGGACTTTTAAATGAGATTTGAGGATTAATAATTGCTCTCATTAGGAAAGAATCAGCCTGGCCCGAAATCACTTTTGTTATAAATTTACATAGCCGAGTAAATTACAACTACTGTGTTTTCAATTGCATAGCTAGAGTTCTAGGATTGCCTTCCTAAAATTGCTTTCTGCTCTTCGTGAATGATGCTTGAACACTGCTTTTAATGAAAACGGTCTTGCATCTATCTACTCCCTTTTCTGGAATGTAGCTGGAAAAATTTCTGCAGCATTCTTTATTGTTGCCGTTGTTGGAAGATGCTCAAATATTGATCCAAGCTTCAGAAGAACGAGCAAGCCTGAAGCCCTGATTTGTTCTTCTATGCACCACTAGGTATTGTGTTATTAACCTATTTTAGCACTTATACTTATTTACTGAATAAATGTGTTTTTCTTTATATCTTTCAGCTGTTTTGGCAAAACTGCCGAGTTTTTCTCCTCTAAGATTGGAGGAAACATGCAGGCGCATGTAGGAGATGCGTTATCATCTGATAGAGAAAAAGAAGCTGAGACCGAAACTTGTTTACAGGTATAGACAGCGAAGTATGATTATGCTGCCTTAATTTACTGACTTTTGAAAGTATTATCAGTGTTATTTGTCCCGCTTGATTGTGTTAGGGTGTTTTCTTGGCTTTCTTAAGACTATTTTACTTTATTCATTTACTTCTTTAATTGTTGTTTGTGTCTAGGCTGTTAGACTGCTCGAATATGGGGATCTTTTAAACTTTCTTGTGATTTTGTTTGTTGAGGTATTGTTGTAAAAATAATGTGGCTAAAATTTGACGTTTTTTTTTCTTACTTTTACCAAATTGGCTGGCCTTATCTTCAACATTCACCTAAATGATTCTACCCGAAATTCATCAAAAAACTCTGAAGTTACAGAGATATTCCTTTATTCATCGAAGAATAATGTGATTCCTTATTCAATTTTTTAGAAAATAAATAGACCCAAAAGTACAGTATTTGCAAATTTTTAATGCTCGTTAGAATTTAATTCTTGATACTGTATCTATTTGATCGGTATTCCCATTCTCAATAGCTCAGTTCTTGTGATGACATTAGCCCTTGACATGTACCTTCCAGAATTTTCCCAGAAACTGATTGTGCCAGACACAGCCTTAAAGCTTGTCTTACTAATGATCTTATTGAAGTTTTAGACTTCTAAACTTGCTCAATATTGTATAAATCGTGCTTTTGGCATCCGCATATGTTCTTTTGTGGGAATTTTATTTTCTAATTGAAATCCATACGTGCCTACTTATGCTAGTTGGATTTCTTGCTGGTCAGTTGCCTCTCCCGTTCTAGGTGATAGTAGATGTCAAATTTAGGATAGTGCTTCTTGTGGCTGATTCCTAGGCCAGCTTACATTTGAGTGGGGGTCGCAATCTTTGCGAGCTTGTATTCAGTTATTATCAGTTGAAGATTTTCATTTTTGAATGGAAAAACAGTCTCATGAACTCACAATTTTCTTCTCTTCTGGATTCTCACTCGATCTTTTAGTTTATGAACAGGGAACAGTGTATGGAGATATGTTTGACCAAATGTTTCAGTACCTTAGAACTCCTGTAGAGTTCGAACTGCCAGACTGGTTGATGAAACAGAAAATGGTGCCATACACTTATATCAAGCGCAGTATCCATGGAAACAGGGAAGTTTGTCAGGCTGCTAAGCCTCTGTGTTTATGTTCTCACTAGATTCGCATTAAGAACGTGAAGGCATTCATGTTTGATACCATTGGACTAGAAATGCTTCCATCGGTTTATGGATATCATCTATTTTGATATGTCATTGTTTTAATGTGATATAATCGTATAATTAGTTTGGTCGTATTAATCCTGGTTGCAAATATTTAGGCGGGAGCTCCTTTGTGATTATCTCATTTGTTCATGTGGCATACATACAAGAATATAGATAGTTCGAATTTCTTTCATTGGAAGTTGTCTTTCTTTTTCTTAACTCAGTCAAGATGTCTATCTCTCAAAGAAGACAAAAATGCGTGTAGACGATGATGGCATATTTTGTTCGTGCGGTTCATCACCAGGATCAACTGTTTGTGGTAGAGATTGTCTGTGTGGGTAATGTTCAGCATTTACCCTCTCCCATTGCTTCCCAAATTTTTATTTGTTTTCTTTCAGGAAAACGTTTCATCTCGGTCACTGATGATGACCAACATTATAAGTAGTCGAATTTACTAAACTTCCGTACCTCTGTTGTTGCTTTGTTTCAGGTGTAGAGTTTACTGAGAACATCGTGTTGTAAAATGAATTTTCTTTTTTTTTTAACGTCTTAATTTTTGACAGGGCTCTCTTGTCTAGTTGTTCCCAAAACTGTAATTGCGGTGGTATGTGTCTAAACAAACCATTTCAGCATCGCCCTGTGAAGAAAATGAAACTAGTTCAGGTATACTTTATGTTGTTTGCACCATTACTTTCTTAATTATGTCAACCATTACTTTATGCTAACTTTTCTGTTGTTTCAAAAATATTTTCACGTTCCACAGGTATAGGTTACGAATTTTGGCATTTTATTTTGTTGAATGGAGAATGGTTATGTTGAAAAGAATTAAACAGGCAAATAAAGATTAGGGGGAATTAATACATTGTTGAGTCTCGAATTCAACGCAAGCAAAAATAATTCAGGATTAATTGAGAATTGGAATCGAACAGTTTCTAAATGTGAAATACGACGAAAATCAGGATCTCATGTGTCTAGTGTGGGCACACAAACCCTGTTCTTCAGTACATTCTCTTCTCAAAGCTTTACATAGCTGTAGAACCTCTTGCGTCTTGTCACATTCCCGGGGGGAGTTCCATCCACAAATTTTCTTTGTTTAAGTTCACTTTGGGATTAAAATTTTTAGCGATCAAGTTTAATGGAGTTTTCGAGAGTTGCAGGCATGATGAAACGTCGCCATAATCTGATAATCAAATTCAAGAGAGTGGGTTCGAATATGTTGGTGGTCTTCTGGTCTAACCATATCATACGTTAGCACACTTTCACAAATAAGTTAGGTGTCATTTGATGAAAGTTAGTCTCCAGAGTCCGATCTAAAATCGAGGTTTATTGTTTTTATTTCCCCGACCTTAATACTCATCTAATTCTCTGCAGACAGAAGAAACATGAAGCTCATGCAGAGTTCTCTCAAAGCACATTATCATTATGTATTTAATTATGAGATAATCCTTGTTTCTAATGAGATTAGTATTTATTTGACGATATATTGTCAAATTGAGTTCCGTTAGACTCTTCCCTCTTTTCCAATTTAATAGCTCTGGGTTCTAACGAGAAGATGTGAAGCATTATCGTAGTCTAGTGTAAAGTTTCTGAAGCTGACCATTTCTGTGGGTTTTATGCTGACTTGCTGGCTTTGACATATTTCACAACCGCAGCCATTGGCGAAAAACGAAATTTTTGGAATCTGTTAATATTTTCTCTTCCAGCTGATGAGCTTAATTTGCTAATAGTTTTCTGATAAACCTGGGCATCAATTCATTGGCTATATTTCCCTTGTTGGTATGTGACCATGTGGCATTTGGAATTCATCGTTCTCTCATGATTCACAAATGGGAGGTACCACTTGCACATGGATGACATCATTGGGTTTGTGTCATTTGAGGAAGATTAGCTAGAGGACCTTCAGTCAACATGGGATGGCATGGAGTTAGCATGCAAGCATAAGCAACTGTTGGTAAGCACAACTTACTGCGTGTGAAATGAAGAATTACATGGTGAGCGATCTATCGTATTCTGGAATTTGTGTGGAACCAAGTGTCATTGATCAAATGGTTGGTAGAAAAGAATAATCTATTAATGGCAGATTACCTGGGACTGGGGTTGGAATGAGGCCAAAGGATAACATGACGTTGGGAGCAAGCACCTGCACCAGGATAGAAATGGAATGTTGCGAGAGATATACTGATTATAGTTTAAAAAGGAATATTTGAATTTTGATCCCATTTTTATTATCATTTCATTGTTCTTGCTTGCATGATGAAAAAATTCGTTGCCAGTGATTGACCTTTCTACTGTCAAGTGTTATTTCTCTCTGTCTATCCTTCTTTTAGTCACATTATCTATACAAACATTTCATGCAGACTGAAAAGTGTGGATCAGGAATTATCGCAAATGAAGATATAAAGCAAGGAGAATTTGTTATTGAATATGTGGGTGAAGGTGATCTCGTAAATATTTGACATGCATTTAATGCTGAATTGTAATTTCCTTGAATATTAAGCGTGTAAAACACTGTTGCAGTTATTGACGATAAAACCTGTGAGGATCGACTTTGGCAAATGAAACGTCGTGGAGAAACAAACTTCTATCTCTGTGAGATTAATCGCGATATGGTGATTGATGCAACTTTCAAGGGAAACAAGTCAAGATATATAAATCATAGTTGCAAACCCAACACTGAAATGCAGAAGTGGTCACTACTAAACTCTTTCTTTCTTTAAGTCTAGAATCGTTTTCCAGCGTGGTATTGGACATTTTTCACAATACCTGAAAGAGTAACTTGCTTGCCTTGGTACTGGTCAAGATTATCAGTCAAATACTATATATTGATACTCCAGTGTATGCCTCCTCTGTATGTTGCCATATGTTGGGAAACAATGCTGATCATATTGATGGCATAATCTGTTCATGTTTTATTTGAATGGCTGTGTTTTTTGGTTTCGCATGGTGTGAGGTATCGAATAAAAATTTAAAACTGTGACGAACGTGTTTAATTGTTTTAAAGAGGTCTGCATATTGTAGGTATTATTGAGACTCGTATTTGTGACTGCAAACATGAATTTTTCTTAGTGTGCTCCGTAATCGTATTGGGTGACTTCAACTTATATAATCGTCTACCATATAGAGCAGCCATTTCTGCATAGCATGATTTTTATTAAACAACATGAGCTTCACGTTCCATTAACAGATTTATGTACGACTTTTGTGTACCAGAATGAGATTGACTTGTCTTTGCCTATCTTTTACATACAGATGGTATTACCTTGGAACCATTCATACACACAGATTCCATTGTTAGGGACCATAATTGATAATCCAGTAGTTTCTTAATCCAGCAATGCTTGCTCCAGTGTCATATTATATCAAGGCATAATTACTCATTCTGCGTTGGCAATCTTTTTTTGTGATTATCTTTGTCCAACTCATTTTATAGGATAATCAATGGTGAAACTCGAATTGGCATATTTGCCATACGGAACATCAAGAAGGGAGAGGATCTTACATACGACTATCAGTATGTTTTGTTCACATGAAACTTGCTAATGTTTCCTGCTTGTCTCTATTGCTATTTCTTTGATTAGGATGTTCAGTTCCTGATGCTTCACTTGATGATCTTTCCCATACTATTATTTTCTCATCTTTCTATTTACTTTTAGATACCTATTAAAATTCACAGGTTTGTTCAATTTGGAGCAGACCAAGATTGCCATTGTGGTGCCATAGGCTGTAGGAGAAAACTTGGCAGCAAGCCTAGCAAGTTGAAGCCATCGTCTTCCGACGCTGCTGCTCAGGTAGTTCAGCTTGGAGGATTTCTCTGTGGAAATGACGTAAGTTATCTGTTAGAGAAATCATCATCGGGAACTTTTTGTTTGTAACTATTGGCGTCTCTTTTTGTTTTTTCCACTAGCTTGAGCACTTCTTCAGACATAGGAACTTACTACTTACTCATTACCTGACAAGTGGGTTTTGGATAGTGGGCGCTGATTGACTTTTCTTTCTGCATATTTGTGTATTAGACTACTTTACTCGATAAATAAAATATTTCACAGATTTTCTTGTATGCTTTGTTATTGATCACAACTATAATTCGTTCGCCTTCTCTTATCACTGAGCATCTATGGGAAATTGTTTAGTCAGGAAAATTGGTTTCTTCATAAACATTCACTTTTTTTCGGCCGGTTTGATGTTTTTCACTCCTAGATATTTTATGATTCTTCTAAAAGGCAGCCAAGGTAAAAGTCTGAATCAGATCATGGCTCTATTTATATTCAAGAAATTTTCTATACAACAGATATTAGGGAACATGTTGATTCATAGTTGTTCATATTTTAATTCAGCTTGCGAAGCTTAGTCTTTTGTCTTTGGAAGACGACCTCTAAAATCGTCGACAAGTGATCAAGAGACTCTTGGTTATCCATTATTATTTTTATTCAGAAATTTACATCTATCAGTCATTTGCCATGTTCAAAGAACAGGGTATTATAGTTGTCATTTTGTTTGTCAAACGTGAGTCACATTCGACTCACTTGCTGAATTTTGTTTGCCAGGGCTCGGTGACTTGTAGGTCGGAAATAGGTAAGTGCTTTCTTTATTCTTTAATTTGCAAATGCGTTGAGAGTTTTTTTTAATTGGCCACGGGAATTAAAAATAGCAGAATCTTTCTCATTCTAATTGTTAGCTGCATGTTCTTGTCAGGGAATTCAAGTATTTCGTCGTCCCATGGTATCCGGTTCCCCTTTCTGAACTGCATTAACGCAGTCATAAAAGTATGGTGCTCGAGAAGCCAAAGGTACTAAAAAGGTCCTTTGTTCATATTTAAAAGCATTAGCATACTAAAAAGGTTCAGCCGAAGAAACACAGACCATGATAATGTGGATAAGAATAAAAACGCTCCTGAGGAGACTGGCAAAAGAGAGCAGAAGACGGTATGATGTTGATCATACATAAATAGGAAAAAGATTTCGCCCAAAAAAGCATAGAGGTGAGCCGAAATGGCCGCATAATGTGGCGATAGAGGTGTCTAGGATGTTTGAATGGATCAATCTAGTGGTCATTGAGGAAGCTTCAGGCAGGCATGTTTCAAAGGATCTGGAAGGTGGCGATAATTGTTGAATAATCAAGCTGCAGAACGAATGGTGTCTCCAGGCAAAGTCTTAGTGGAGACATGCTGTTGGGGTGGCAAAGTTTTTGTGGAGTTGAAGAACCAAGAACGGGAAGACATGCCTATTTAGTCATTATTTTGGTTTCAGCAACCTTGATTGTAGACATGTAAATGACGAGGAATTCATGAGAGAACTTCAACTTTCGGTGAAAGTTGCATGAAAAAACTCTACCTTATGGTGGTCATGCAAGTGATCTGGAGATATGCATGTAACCGAGCATCCTTTACATGCGGTGAGGTTGAGTTAAGGGATCATGGAGGGAGAACTCGGCCTTATGAAGATTATTAAACGCATTTTGCACTTAAATATTCACGAGCACTTCATACTTGAAGATTGCGTTTTTCTGTATAATGCCATTCAATGCTTGAATCACTGATACCAAATAATTCCGGACAAATAGAAAGATCAGTGAAGCAAAAGATTTAGCAAATGATGACATTGGCTGAATTCTTCCTCTTCACAGTTGAAGAATCACTGTCCGGTAGATCAGAAAACTTCGGTTGATGAAATCGATTAGATACCAGACTACAGATTTAGACAGTATATTGCAATTTTTATATACCCGAGTACAAGTATGTGTAGTGCAGAGTCAAATATAGTACATATAAAGACTATAGGGAAGATGCTCTTCTCTCAATAACCCCCATAATATTCTAAAGTGAAAGTTACTAAAATTATCATATCTAAAGTTTCCTTTTTCCTTGATTTCATCATCGGTGGTGTGAAGCTCCTGTGAAATCTACAAACAAATGCCAATTACTAAGTTCTCTTATCCCATTTTGTGACTGGATATTTAGATGCATTATGCCGACAATCGAATCAGTTTCTTTTCGATTCGTATGACTTTCATGTTAGTAACCAGGCACCGAAATGTCTAGGTACTATGGAGGAGTGATATCAGAGTTTGACTGCCAGTCAAGGAAACATACTGTAAGAGATTTTTTTCTTTATATGCAGACTCGATTGAGCGTCTGGTGATAAATGTGGAAATTAATTCTATACTGATGCTTTGACAGATTTTGACGGAAGATGGACAGTACAAAGCACTCGATCTGTCTGTGGAAGATTGGGATCTTTTGTGAGTATTACCATTTCTATTTCACTGAAATATGAATCTCTGCATGTGCCCCTGGAATAAAAAAAAAGTCCTTTATTTACCTCTTTGAATGAGTACCACTCTCGATTGAAGATCTCCCTCTTTTTCATGCATAAAGAATCATTCTTTTACACTTTTCTATTCCTTGTGAGTATTATAATTTTCGTTTCATGTGAATACTGATCTCTGCGTTTACTCTCAAAAGGAAGCCATTCCTGATTTATTTCTAAAAATGAACCTCATTCTCTGTTGAAGATTGGCTTCCTTCCCATGCATGATGAACCATTTTTTTATCCTTTTTTTTGGGGGGAAAATATGGGGTATAGGATCAATCGGTGGGGCAATATCTCTACCGGTTGATGAATCTCTGACATTCGAGCTTGACTATTTTTTATTTTTTTAGCACCTCTTGCTGATGGAGCTTCCCTTTCTGTAGGGATGTTCAATGAGATCCTGGCTAGCTGTGGAGTACAATTTTTTTTTTTTTTTAGCATGGCGCCTGAAGGGCTAGCTGGAGCAGTCGAAGGCAGGAATCTGTACATGTAACAAATAAGCATTCATGATCTGACTGCTAGTTCAAGTCTTTCATTTTTATTTTTTTTCCTCGGACGAGAACAACATGAAACAGGCACCAATCACCGTCACTGCCAGTCGGATGCCGCGTTTTATATGCCTAATTATTGTTTTTATTTTCGTGATGTATCCTATGTTTTACCCATCTACTCAATCATGAAATTCGACCATAATCTGCCACCTTTGAAGCATTCTTTTTGCATCTCGAGGTGAGTTGACTTTTGTTTTTATCTTAGTGCACTTGTTGGAGAATTGACAAATGCTGCCCATCCACTGACGAACCTTAAATACTTATAACTTTTTCGTGCTTGATAATACCTTGAATACCTGTAGAAATACAGGGATTCCAATCATATTGTGGAAGTAGGTTGTGCAGAGTTTGATCCCCATGAACGAGTTATACTCAAATGTATGCCTGTTTGATCTCTGGTTTCACGTTGACTATTTCACGGGGAGACCCTTGTTTTGTATGGCGTAGAGATCCTTGGCGGAGAGCGGAGTGATGGGTTTTCTTTGTTTTTCTTCTGCTTGCTCTACCAAGCCCGCAGATCTTCGCTCATCTGGCCCTCGTCATTGTTGATCTGTGTTTAATCCGAGTATATATTCCGCGGAATGGGTAATTTTCGTCGGGGATCGGGCAGGCCCCGGCCATGGCGTCGGGTGGGAGCTCGGGGGGCGGCAGGCGGAGGGAGGGGGCCTCCACTAAGATCCTCCTGAGTTCCATTTCGGCGGCGGTGGCCGAGACGGCGACCTTCCCCATCGACGCCGTGAAGACGAGGCTTCAACTCCACGGGGAGGCCCTTCCCGGGCCGCACGCCGCGACGGCGACGCCGACGGGCGCGTTCCGCGTGGCAAGGGACATGCTCGCGAGGGAGAAGGGCGGCGTCTTAGGGATGTACAGGGGCCTGCCCCCCGCCGTGCTCCGGCACCTCGTCTACACCCCGCTCAGGATCACCGCGTACGAGAACCTCAGGGGCGCCGGCGCCGGCGATTCCCTGCTCGGCAGGGCCCTCTCCGGCGGGGTCTCCGGCGTCTTGGCGCAGGTAGGTGGCCGGCCTCCTTTACGCCCTCCGCTCGTTCTCCCGCCTCTGCCTTTCTCTCCTTCGGAGCAAAGTCGCCCTCATCGAGATCCCTTCACTCCAGATTTCATCAGAACCTAATTGCAGCCGTATATCTATATCTTAGAAAAGGGGCATGTTCTTCGTTCAATCTTCTACTGTAGGACAGACGATTACGGCTCGAGCTGGTAGGTGGTGATCCTCCCCTCCCTTCCCTTGTTCCTCGCGTGCTGCAGGTCGCGGCCAGTCCAGCGGACCTCGTGAAGGTCCGGATGCAGGCGGACGGCCGCCTCAGGGGCCAGGGGCTCCAGCCGCGGTACGCCGGGGTCGCCGACGCTCTCCAGAAGATCGTACAAGCGGAGGGCGTTCGAGGGCTGTGGAGGGGGGTCGTCCCCAACGCCCAGCGAGCATTTCTCGTCAATATGGGCGAGCTAGCCTGCTACGACCAGGCGAAGAGGTTCGTGATCGACAACCAGGTCTGCGGCGACGGCGTCTACGCCCACACCCTGGCCTCCTTCGCGTCGGGCCTCTCTGCGACCGCCCTGAGCTGCCCCGCCGACGTGGTAAAGACCAGGATGATGAACCAGGCGGCGGCCAGGGGGTCGAGCGCCGTCTACGCAAGTTCCTGGGACTGCTTTGTTAAGACAGTGAGATTCGAGGGCCTGGGGGCCCTGTGGAAGGGCTTCCTCCCCACCTGGGCCAGGCTTGGTCCCTGGCAGTTCGTGTTCTGGGTCTCCTACGAGAGGCTCCGGCGGGCCGCTGGGCTCTCGCCCTTCTGACGGCCCTTCCTCCGCCGTGGGGCGGTCGCCACCCTTGCGCTGAAATTTTTCTAGCGGAGTCATTTATTTCCTAGCTGATTCAACGGCGAGCGCTCAAGTCTTCTTCAAGGACGACGGCCGTGGGAGAGATCACCGGTTCTCTGCAACGGCGACGGATTCTCTCGTCATTTTGCGACCGGATGTCGAACATTCAGCAGAGATGGCGGGTTCTTCCGTTTCGCCAGCGGCTGCCTCCTGTGCTGGCTGGTTCGAAACGAGGAGGGGCTGCCGCTCAGCACAGGCCTGGTTCTCTCTCTCTATGAGCAGCGAAACCCACAGAGAACCGGCGCAGAATCCCACCTGAGAGAGGGATCTCCCTCGCGGCGGCGCACTTTCTCGCCGGCCGGCGGCACCGGCGAGCCACCGCATCTTCTGAAGCTTCGGGTCTCGGGGCCGTCGGAGAGAGGCGCCCCCATAAGGCGGCGGCCTTGCGCCCGTCCCCGACTCAGTAGTGAGAGAGCCTCCACCTCTCGCCATGCATCCGCACCAGGCAAAGCGACTTGACTTCTCCCTCCTTGCACCCTCCCTCCCCGCACGTTGACTTCTCCCACGCCTCGCCGCAGAGGAGCGAGGGGACCTCTCCCTCCGATAGATTAATTGTCTTCTCCCTCCTTAGTCGGAGAACACATTTTGAAATTGTTTCCTTATCTTGAACTGATACGTGATCTCGTGATGCTATTTTTTATGGAGATTAAGAGTATAGTGTTGACTCGTGAAAAATAAGAATAATAAAGTGAGTGATAAAAAAAATCATGCTTGAGTCTATTATGATTCATTAACAAAGTGTGACCTTTTGAATCAACAAAACACAATCGTCCTACAGCATAACTCTCTCTTAGAGTGATGAGATGCTTCAAAGGTGACTCACACACTATGACCCAAGGGACTATGATCCTTTAAGTAGGTAAGAGGTGGTTATTATCTTTTGGTATCCTTTATCAATTTTACATATCATCTTGGAATAAGGTCTAGTCACACACAATTATATTTACGTCTATACGTACATGTGATGTCTTAAGCTCAAATACTTAATTTTTAGTCAATCTCTTTAATTAAAATTAAATTTAATGATAATGTCATACTTTAAAATTGATATACATATACATATACATATATATATTCCTGCACATAGATTAAATCCAACAATCTCTAGTTTAGGCAATATATCTAGTTTAATGACCTTATGAGCTCAATAACTTTACTATCATTACCAAATACACATCCAAAAATCTTAATGATCATAATAAATATTTCAGCATAACTAAACTCATTGATAGTCATGTGTATCAATATAATAAATGATATAGATCAAGGATAAATATGTAGCTTTGGAATTGCATGAAATGTGATTTATATATATAAATTTATAATTGGTAGACCTTATTCTATGTTGAGATCAATCAAATATAACTAGAGTACAAAATGATCATAAACGTTATTTTTGTAAAGAATCGTCATAAGATGTGTAGAATTGTAAGATCATTAAAAAATATATAACCCCTGGTAAAATTAAGTATTGTCATAAGGAATTGTACTCATATGAAGAATATACTTTTGAATGACTTTTGGTGATAGTCTCTTAGTAAGTGGATTGATGTACCCTTATAATTTTTCATATATTATATGAACATAATAAAGCTATTGTAAATAGTTTCCTTAAAAATTAAGAGTTTGATATGTATTTAAATTTCGTTAGGCTCATATTATTATTGAAATACATGATGACTAACTTATTCTCACAAACTATCTTTATTAGTTCTTCAATTCTATATAGAATTCGTAACCTTATGACAAAATTTTGAAGTCTTAATTTATGATTTGATGTCTCACGATAGGATATAAATTTTTTTGCCATAGTGGAAGAAGTTATGAGTAATTAATATTCTTTCATGATATAACTCATCCAAATAGTAGATGGATATAATATTTTTTGGGTATGTTATTCCTGAAAAATAATATTTCTATCTAGAAACTTTATATTCTTAAAATAACAAGCATTTTCTATCTCAAAAATATTTTTAATAGTGGGATTATAAAATTTGTAATCCTGTTTTTTCAAGAGATCTAATAAAATAAGAACTGACTATTTTAGATTTTGTTCTCTTTCATTGGCTGGTAAAATCTTGCCTATGTCTAGTAACTCAAAATATGTAAATACTTCAAACTAGGCCTGTTGCCTATCCAAAAATCAGAGAAATTTTGATAGTTGTTTTGGCCGGAATCTTAACTATTAAATAAAATCCAGTCTTTAATGCTTTTCCATAGAGATTTTATGGTAAGATAGATTCACTAATCATACTTCTTATTATATTCTTAGGCATTATGGTTCATTGATCACTAACATTATTTATTTTAAGAAATCTAAATATAGTGTATACTGAGATGTTATGTCACTCTTATGAAAATTTAGTGAAATACTCTACATATTATTCATGTAATTCATTATATCTACCATAATATTCGGTTCTATGATTTGATTTGATATCTTTAATTTTTTTTGTTTAGTTGGTTCTCAACTGCATTCTTATATTTCGTAAACACATCCAGTGATTAAGATTTGGAATGAATGAGATACAATTGTATGAAGAACAATAAGTTATAATAAAAAAATAAAAAATCAGTATTAATACAAGTTCAATTTTGGAAGATACTAAACTTCTCATTTACAAATAAAAAAGAATAACTAGATTTATTTGAATTAACACTAAAAATTAAATTTCATCCGAAACGTGCTTGAACATATCCCTTTAATAACAACATAAAAGTTTTTCTTGCCCCTACTTTAATCATATTGCTGTTGTCTTAAAAACTGAATTCTGTAATATTAGTTGGTTTTTAATAGTTAAGTTAATCTTATATAGGCTCACTTATATAATAATAACATTGAAGTCATTTCCACTAACTATATAAAGGTACATGATTTGAATTAACACCTGCACAAAATAATATCAAAACCTTTTTTTTGCATCCTAAATATAATACTTAATATAATTTTCTTGTCTCCAACATATTTACAAATGAAATAAGTAGATTCTTTATCCTACTCTGTTTGTAATTTTTCTTATTGGTTGTTGATGTAATAGTCATTATGTTCACTGAATATAGAATTAATAGTTTGAAATATTGAACTTATAAATACTTTCTTACTATTATGAAGAGTTCATGTTAGTCCTTGATGATGCCACATTAATTAATGATAAATTCATGCATATGTGAATGAATTAAGGGTTATAAATAGTCTAATTGATTGAGTTTCAAAGTGAATAACTCCACTTATGATTTTCTCTCTCTTTTAGATAGCTATGCATAAATATTAACATTTTTACATTTACATTCATCCATCTACACTAAATGGAGACATTTCTAGCCCTACTTTCTCTATGTTTTATCCATATTCCCAAATTTAATATTTGTATGCAACCTCTTTTAATACATCACATCTTGTAGTTTTATTTCCTCTCTCTTCCTTCCCCTATATTTCATGCTTTGAAGAGTGCATGCAAATTTTATGAGGGCAGCACTCCCTCCAAAAAGGCTCCATAGGCCTGAACACCAGCTGGTTGGCTAGCTAAAAAGGGGCAAACCTTTGCAAGGGGGGGGCCATGCCCACTAAACTCCAAGGAAGGCCCAACAGGCCCAGAAACTGTCTTTTATACTATAAAATTTTTCATAAAAAACTAGTTTGTGTGGGGGGGACGCAGCACATTTGTGATGGTCGAGGCACTCAAAGAAGGAGAGGAAAAAGGGGGGAAGAACCGATGGGAGTAGAGGATGGAAGAGGAGGGTTCTCATGCTCAGCGGGGGAGATTAGGGCTTGACGAGCGGCATTAACAGTGGCAGCATGGTTGTGTGCCCCTCTTTGTGTGACAAGTAGAGGAGTCGAGCACGGCAATGGTGGCTGAGCCCTTCTATTGAGCACAGCAGCAGTGGCTATATCAGTGGTGGAGATGTGGCCATGTGCCCACTCTATGTGACAGGCAGAGGAAGAGTTGAGCATGGCAGCAATGGCAGTATCAGCGGCTGTGGCAGTATCAGCAGCGGCGGCGGTGGCTGGGTGCCCCTCTCCATGAGACAAGTAGGGGAGGAGCCGAGCATGGTGACGACGGCTGAGCCCTGTGATTGAGCACAACAATGGTTGCAGTGGTAATGGTGATGGCATAGGCAATTTATAGTGGATGTGTGTTTTGCTCAGTGTGATAGACAGACAGAACTAAGTGTGACAACAATTGTTGAGCACACCGATAGTAACAATGTGAACAACATTGTGTTGTCTTCTTCAAACCTAATATCTATTGCATGTCGCGAAGAGTGTTGCAGATTCAAGACAACTTTTTATATTTGCACTTGCTAATTTCATTTGAAGATTTTTATCATCTGCACTAGATGTGGTAGTACAAAACCTACTTTATTAGTCTCTAATGTTTCCTATTGATAAAATTTCATGCTCATTATTAGTTTTTTTGCTAGAGTACGACATAATAAACAGACCATCGGATGCTCCTTGTGGATTGACCCGAATCCCATATTCATTCCAATTAAATTATCAACATTCTAACTAATTTAGATTTATAAATACTAGAGTTGATTATTCCTTAAGACAACTATGAGGAGTAGACAATCCTTAGGGATGGAAATAATTAATTTAAATGAATTCTAATTTTCTAAAAAATATTTCTATCTAAAATAAAGGAACAAGAAGAATATAAAATGAAATAAAATGATAAAATATCATTTCTATGTTTATCATCGTTCTTTACATCTGGATTTTCTGTTTTTAGCTTTCTTAATACTTTCAAACTGATGATGCATCATAATCACATATTAAGTACTATCATAATAGGATATTAATGCATTATCCACATACAAAATAAACATAAAAACTACTCAATTCCATCCTTGGCATAGAAAAAACATAAGTCACTTAAATAAAGATAAAAGACTATAATTTTATGACTAACACACATCCAAGGAAAAATACCTTGAGAGTTTTTTTTATCACAGCCATTACAAAGCCCATTAAGAGATAATGGGCTTGCCTAAAAAAGACCCATGGGCCAACCCATGGCTGCCACATGGGCCAGCAAGGAGCCAAGAGAAAGGGGGCCCATGTGCTCCCTAATTGATTTGGCACCCTCCCCTTCTTGGGCAGTGAGAGAGCGTCTCCCCATGTGCAACAAACTTGGTGCCTCCCCTTGGCCAATGGGAAGGCTCCACGGTTTCAAGGAAGGGGAGAACCAATGAGAGGCCTTCACATTCTCCCCTACCTCCTCTCTCTTCTAACTAATTTGGCACCTTCTCTTTCCTTATTTTGGCACTCAAATTGGTCTATAAATAGACCCCATTTTCATGAATGAGAGATCATCCTCTTTTAGTGCAACTCGTCTCCCTCTCTCCGTCGTCTTCTCCCTCTCTCTTTGTCGTCTCCTCCCCCTCTCTCTCGCCGTTCTCTCCCTCTCGTTGTGCTCTCCCTCTCTCCGTCGTCTTCTCCCCTTCTCTCTCGCCATTCTCTCCCTCTCGTCGCGCTCTCCCTCTCTCCGTTGTCTTCCCTCTCTCTCTCGCCGTTCTCTCCCTCTCATCGCGCTCTCCCTCTCTCCGTCGTCTTCTCCCCCTCTCGCCATTCTCTCCTTCTCGCCGTCTTCTTCTCTCTCGTCGCGCTCTCCCTCTCTCCATCATCTTCTCCCCCTCTTGCCGTTCTCTCCTTCTTGCCGTCCTCTTCTCTCTCATTGCGCTCTCCCTCTCTCCGTCGTCTTCTCTCCCTCTCGCCATTCTCTCCCTCTCATCGTGCTCTTCCTCTCTCCGTCGTCTTCTCTCCCTCTCGCCGTTCTCTCCCTCTCTCCGTCGTCTTCCCTCTCTCTCGCCGTTCTCTCCCTCTCATTGCACTCTTCCTCTCTCCGTCGTCTTCTCGCCCTCTCACCGTTCTCTTCTTCTCGCTGTTGTCTTCTCTCCCGTCGCACTCTCCCTCTCTCTCCATCGTCTCTCCCTCTCGTTGCGCTCTCCCTCTCTCTCCGTCGTCTCTCCCTCTCGTCGCGCTCTCCCTCTCTCTCCGTCGTCTCTCCCTCTCGTCGCGCTCTCCCTCTCTCTCCATCGTCTCTCCCTCTCATCGCGCTCTCCCTCTATCTCCGTCGTCTTCTCTCCCGTTGCAGTCTCCCTCTCTCTCCGTCGTCTCTCCCTCTCGTCACGGTCTCCCTCTCTCTCCGTCGTCTCTCCCTCTCATTGTGCTCTCCCTCTATCTCCGTCGTCTTTTCTCCCCTCACGCTCTCCCTCTCTCTCCGTCAAATCTCTCTCTCGTCGTGGTCTCCTTCTCTCACCGTCGACTCTCTCTCTCATCGCGCTCTCTCTCTCTCTCCTCTCTCGCTATCTCTCTCTTTCTCTCGCGTGTGTTCCCTCTCTCTCTTCCTCTCTCTCTCTCTCCCTCTCTCTCTCTCTCATCCCTTCCTTGAGTCCTCTTCCCTATTAGTGACAAGGGGTTAGAAATTGCAAGGATTGGGAGCTCTGATCTCCTCTCTCTTTACTTCTTCTCACCCCCTTTCAGCCACCAAGCTCTTCTCATCTTGAAGTGACACAAGGTGGGGAGAATGAATTGGCCATAAAGGAGATTTACTTTCAAGCAATTTATATTTCAACATTTAAGTTCTGTTTATGTCTTTCTTTTTATGCTTCAATTTCTTTTATAGAATAATCACAAATATCTCTCTTGAAGTCTTCTTAAACATTTATTGAATATCCACTTATATTTCATTACAATTCAATGTTTGATTTCTCACTTCCTTGTGGATCGACTTGGACTCACCCTATATTTATTTCCTTTGAATTAAAGTCCAATATACAAATGTTATTTGATTAACCATTAATCCTAACGACAATTTTTGGTTCATCAAATTGGCGCTGTTGCTGGGGAAGCTTTCATCAAACATCAATTTTTTTTTAGAAAGTTTTTCTTGTTATATCTTTACTAACTTTTAGTCAAGCCAAGCACTCTAAGGAATTTGCACGAAGGGTAAGTCTAAACTTGAATTCATTTTATGCTTGGTAGAAGATCATTGCATCCTAGTTTAACTTCATTAGAAGCCACTCCCACCATTTCCAAATCTTCTAAAATGGCTGAAAATTCTGAAGAAAAATCACTAAGAGATTATTTCAATCCTACTAATAGTTTAGATCTCTTTCAAAATCTTACTTGCACTCATGATATTAAGCCAGGCATTTTTCAAATTCTCCCTCATTTTTATGGAAAGATAAATGAAAATACTTATGATCACTTGCAATAATTTTTAAAGATATGTGCTACAATTCGTAATTGTGATGACTCTTTGAAAATCACTTTATTTCCTTTTTCTTTGAAAGATGAAGCCTCTCATTGGATATCTACTTTGAATTTACAAACCATTACTTGGCCCAAATTAGTGCAAGAATTTTTAACTAAGTTTTACCCTAGAGGAAAAACAAATATGATGCGCAAAATGATCATGAGTTTTTCTCAAAATTTGAATGAATCATTACATGATGCATGGACTAGATTTTAAAATACACTTAGAAAATGCCCACATCATGGTGTTCTTAAATGGCAGCTTGTTCAAATTTTTTATGAAGGGCTTAATTATCAACACAAGCAAATGATTGATACATCTTGTGGGGGGTCTTATGCTAACAAGGGGGAAGATCATGTATATAATCTCTTAGAAGAACTTAGTGAAAATTCTTATAATTATGCTTCTTCAGATTATGATCGCACTAACCCTCCTCTCAAAAAAGATGGAGTTTATGAACTTGTCAAACATGCAGATAAGGAGCTCCGCAATGAGGTGACAGAGATTCACAAGAAGCTAGAGAAGCTTCTCTCTATACAAGGTACATCTAGTTCTAACCCCTCACCTCCTAAGGCTTTCATATGCTCCATTTGTTTTAATAATGATCATGATGAGAATAGGTGTCCTGCTTTTCTAGAGGTAGTAAATAATGAACATGTAAATGCATTTAACCAATCTCCCTTAGGAAATTCATGGAGAACCAATCAAGCATCTCAAGGATATCAAAAACAACCCTCCTCGAATTTCCAATCTCAAAACAATTTTTAAAGACCTCAAGGTTTTCAAAACACTCAAGGTCTTCAAAATCATAACTCTCCACCTATTCTCCCTTACCTACCGAGGAATGCCTATCAAGCAAACCCTAACCAACCACACCTAAATAGGCAACTAATAGGAGGACCTCAACCACCACAACTGCCTCCCACCACCCAACTAGAAGACACGGTTAGGGTCCTTAAGGAGCAAATGGGACAACATCAACAAGCCTTAAACCTCCTTATGTCTCAAAATCAACAACTTCTCCAACTTCTCCAAGGAAACCTAGCCCAATCTAATGAGTCCAACCCTAGGGGCCAACTTCCTAGCCAAACTATCCTTAACCCTAGGCATACTCCCCCGGGCTTCCCTACCACTACTCAAAATTCCTCTATGGTCTTAAGCCTTGACCCTAGCTCAAGCCAAAACTCCCAAATAGAAGAAATAAAAGGAGTCATGAAGCTCAGAAGTGGTAAAACCCTTTCCAAGATTGATGAACAACCCATTAGGGAGGAAAAAGAAAAAGAAGAATTAGGAGTAGACCAAGAACCCTCAAAAACACCTAATCCTAGCACTTACTCTCCCCCCATTCCATTTCCTTCTACCCTAATACCTACAAAAAGGAAGACTAAGGATCTAGATGATCAAGAATTAAAAGAACTATTTTCTCAAGTTCATATTAATATCCCTCTAGTAGATGCCATTCGTCATGTACCTTCTTATGCTAAGTTTTTAAAAAATCTTTGTACACCTAAGAGGGAAACTAAACAAGTTAACCTTTCTGCAAAAGTTAGTGTCTTAATTCTTGATCAACTACCCAAAAAGAGGAAAGACCTTGGGAGCCCCTTAGTTTCTTGTTGCATAAAAGGAATTACATTTTCTAGAGCTTTACTAGATCTAGGGGCTAGTGTTAACCTTCTCCCTACATATCTTTATGAAAAATTTGATTTAGGAAAACTTAAGAATATCCCCATAGTCCTTTCTCTAGGAGATCGATCCTTAAGGCATCCAAGGGGTATCATCGAAGATGTTATCATCAATATTGAAGGATGCTTCTTTCCAATTGACTTTTTAGTCTTAGACATGAACCCACCTAAGGACATTAAAGATTCCACTATTATTTTAGGACACCCATTTTTGGCCACCGCAAGTGCTAACATAAATTGTGCCACGGGTATTGTGGAAATGCATTGTGGAAAAGACAAAATTTCTCTCAATGTTTTTAAGGCAGCTCAATACCCTATGATGAAGAGGAAGAAGAAGTGGATATGGTAGACACCGTCGTTAAAAAGGTATGGGCCTTGAACACCTCTAATGAAGAGTTTCCATCCTTTAATGATGTCAATGATGTTGAGCTCAAGGTTTTACCACATCACCTTAAATACATTTTTCTTGAAGAAAATAATACCCTACCTGTTATTATTGTTTCAGATTTATCGAATACCGAAGAATTTCATTTAATCAATGTTTTAAAAGAACATAGAAAAGCTTTAGGGTGGCATCTACATGACTTACAAGGAATGGACCCAAAAATAGGCATGCATAATATCTACCTTGAATCAAATGCTAAGCCTATTAGGGAATTCCAACGTAGATTAAACCCTAAGCTTATGGAAGTGGTTAAGGAGGAAATTATTCGATGGTTAGATGCTGGATTTATCTACCCCATATCAGATAGTCAATGGCTAAGCCCTATTCAAGTAGTACCTAAGAAATCTAATCTTACATTATCAAAAAATGAAAAGGGGGAAGAATTCCAAACTAGGCTACCAACTAAGTGGAGAGTATGCATTGATTATAGGAAACTAAATGCCTCTACCACCAAGGACTATTTTCCTCTCCCATTTATTGATCAAATCCTTGAGAAACTTGTTGGTAAAAAATACTTTTGTTTTCTTGATGGATATTCCAGTTATAATCAGGTAGCTATCAATCCTAATGATCAAGACAAAACAACTTTTACTTTCCCCTTTAGAACCTTTGCCTTCACTCGTATGCCCTTTGGTTTATGCAATGCACCCGCCACATTTCAAAGGTGTATGACATTCCTTTTTTCTAAAATGATTGGTGAATTCTTAGAGGTTTTTATAGATGATTTTTTCGTTTTTGGCTCTACATTTGATCAATGCCTAGAACACCTCACTAAAGTTTTAAAAAGATGTATTGATTCTAAATTGGTTTTAAGTTAGGAGAAAAGCTATTTTATGGTCAATGAGGGAATTGTCTTAGGACATGTTATTAATAAGGAAGGAATAAAAGTAAATAGTGCTAAGATTGAAGTCATTTCAAAATTACCCCCACCTACCAACCTAAAACAACTTAGGTCTTTCCTTGGACATGCTGGTTTCTATCAACGATTTATTAAAGATTTTTCAAAAATTTCAAGACCTTTGACTTCTCTCCCAAATCAAAGATACAGAATTTGTCTTTTCTCAAGAATGCATACATGCTTTTAATTTTCTTAAAAAAGCCCTTACCGAAGCCCCTATTTTAAAATCACCAACTTGGGGAGAACCTTTTGAAATTATGTGTGATGCATCTAATTTTTCAATGGGAGCTGTTTTAGGACAAAAGATAGAAGGGAAACATGTATTCATCTATTATGCTAGCAAAACCCTCAATGATGCCCAAATCAACTACACCACCACGGAGAAAGAATTACTTGCTGTTGTTTTTGCCTTAGAAAAATTTCGACCATACTTACTAGGCTCTAGAGTCATCATTTTTACCGACCATGCTGCCTTACGATATCTCATGAACAAAAAGGATTCCAAACCTCGGCTCATCCGTTGGATTTTATTACTTCAAGAATTTAACTTAGAAATCAAAGATAAAAGAGGTTTTAATAATGTAGTGGCCGACCATCTTTCTCGAATTCCCGGAGATATTTCTACCCCTTTAAATGATGCTTTTCCTAATAAACATCTCTTATGGATTGAAAACTCACCTCATCATCCATGGTATGCACACATCATCAATTATTTAGTGACTAACCGACTCCCATCCAACTGGAATAAATATGAAAAAAATGTTTTCTTCAATAAAGTCTGGTATTACATATGGGATGACCCCTATCTCTTCAATCTTGGGCCGGATAATATTTTACGAAGATGTGTTACAGAAGATGAACAAAAGAGCATCCTTCAAATGTGCCACAACTCACCAAGTGGAGGACACTATTCAGGGCCCAAGACAGCACATAAGGTATTACAAAGTGGTTTTTATTGGCCCTCCCTTTTTAAAAACTCACACTATTTTTATAAACATTGTTTTAGAATGTCAAACATTATCCAATATAACACATAAGGACATGATGCCTTTACATCCAGTCCTATCCCTAGAACCCTTTGATATTTGGGGAATTGACTTTATAGGCCCATTTCCAAATTCTAATGGTTATGAATATATCTTAGTGGCTGTGGATTACTTCACTAAGTGGATAGAGGCGATACCCACTAGGACATGTGATCATAAAGTTGTATTGAGATTTCTTAAGTCAAACATCTTCTCTAGATTTGGATGCCCTAAAGCCATCATTAGTGATAATGAGTCACATTTCATCAATGCCCAATTTAGATCCCTCCTTAAACAAAATGGAGTAACCCATAAAGTGTCAACCCCTTACCATCCACAAGCTAATGGACAAGTAGAAGTCTCCAATAGGAAATCAAGAAAATACTTCAAAAGATTATAAGGATTGATAGGAAAGATTGGGCCCATAAACTTGATGATGCATTATGGGCTTATAAGACAGCCTACAAAGCACCCTTAGGAATGTCCCCCTATCGGTTAGTATTCGGCAAGGCATGCCATCTTCCTATAGAAATAGAGCACAAGGCATATTGAGCCATTAAAGAAATCAATTGGGACTTAGATAAAGCCAGCCAAGCTAGACTCCAATTAAGTGAATTAGAAGAGCTAAGAAATGAAGCTTACACAAGCTCTAAAATCTACAAAGAAAAAATGAAAGCTTATCATGATAAACATATCTGGAGGAAGAACTTCTACGAAGGACAAAAGGTATGGCTCTTTAATTCTCGCCTTAAAATTTTTCCTAGAAAATTGAGATCAAGATGGGATGGCCCATACATAGTAATGAAAGTCCTCGATAATGGGGCCATCCAAGTCTATTATGGAAAGACCAACCACTCTTTTGTGGTCAATGGGCAAAGGCTCAAACCATATCTTCAGCATGAGCCCTCACCCACCAATGATAGCATCAATCTAACTAATCCATAACCATGCTTCAAAGTATGTCGAGCTTAAAGATGTTAAACAAAAGCACTTGGAGGAGACAACCTGCCACCATGATGAGAATCAAGGGAGACATCCACTAAGGGCACAGCAAAGCACTCCTCCATAAGGTATACCTCTCCTATTTTAAATTCTAAGCATCATTTAGGCATGTCATTGAGGCCAATGACATAACTTAGGGGAGGGGTGGCCCTTTTTGCATGAAAAAAAAAAAAAAAAATGAAATGAATTTCAACTCTAAATCCATGCAAAGAATGTAGTATATCACTAACCTAACTTTGATTCACCAAGAACATGCTCTCTTCCTTAGGGGATCTATTATAGATTTGGTATGATAAGGATGATCATGGATGGGTAGGAGGAGTGAAGTTGAAAGGGTGCCAATTTGTCCTCTAGACTAAAGATAGGGTGCTTCAGTTCTCTTAAGACTAGAGTCAAAAATTCCACCCATTAGATGACACTAGATAAAGGAAGTCCAACCTATCCTAAACCCTTAGGCCTACTCATAGGACTACCTTTTCTTCGCCAAGTAACCTTGGACTATATTACAATGTAAGACCTTGGTAGCTGAAAAATTATAGTGCAAAACAAAAAAAAAAAAAAAAAAGAGAAGAAGAAGAAGAAGAAAAGAGAAAAGAGGAATGGGTAAAAGAGCAGGGTCAAAGAGCTCAAGTTTGAAGTCAAGTCAAATGTAAAAGCTCCTTAGAAAAGCCTTCAAAATTTTACAAATCCTCAACCTCCAATCCTTACAAGGAAAAAAGAGCAAGAAGTGTAGAAGCTCATAAGCTGCCAACCCTACACCCATTAGCAATGACCAAAGGCATTTAGTATTCTTCGGTAGAAAGGGAGGACTAGGAGCTCTTGTGAGCACACTTAAGGGAATGGGTAGAGTTGATCTTGGACCACCATCGAGTATCATTTAGTGGACAGATGAGAATCAACACCCTAATGACTTAGGCATTTTTGAAAGAGTTTTGAGTACAACCAGACAACCTTAGATGACATCCTTCATTCTCCATGTGACACTCAAACCCATACTTAATCCTTAGTGCATTCCCAAAAGCAAGAGAGCATGACATTGTCGGCACTTAGTTAACCCCAAACTTATATAACTTTCATACATATTCATTGCTAAGGGACTAGCAATGTTTAGGTCGGGGGGTGTGATGATGCATCATAATCACATATTAAGTACTATCATAATAGGATATTAATGCATTATTCACATACAAAATAAACATAAAAACTACTCAATTCCATCCTTGGCATAGAAAAAACATAAGTCACTTAAATAAAGATAAAAGACTATAATTTTATGACTAACACACATCCAAGGAAAAATATCTTGAGAGTTTTTTTTATCACAACCATTACAAAGCCCATTAAGAGATAATGGGCTTGCCTAAAGAAGACCCATGGGCCAACCCATGGCTGCCACATGGGCCAGCAAGGAGCCAAGAAAAAGGGGGCCCATGTGCTCCCTAACTGATTTGGCGCCCTCCCCTTCTTGAGCAGTGAGAGAGCGTCTCCCCATGTGCAACAAACTTGGTGCCTCCCCTTGGCCAATGGGAAGGCTCCACGGTTTCAAGGAAGGGGAGAACCAATGAGAGGCCTCCACATTCTCCCCTACCTCCTCTCTCTTCTAACTAATTTGGCACCTTCTCTTTCCTTATTTTGGCACTCAAATTGGTCTATAAATAGACCCCATTCTCATGAATGAGAGATCATCCTCTTTTAGTGCAACTCGTCTCCCTCTCTCCGTCGTCTTCTCCCTCTCTCTTTGTCGTCTCCTCCCCCTCTCTCTCGCCATTCTCTCCCTCTCGTCACGCTCTCCCTCTCTCCGTCGTCTTCTCCCCTTCTCTCTCGCTGTTCTCTCCCTCTCGTCGTGCTCTCCCTCTCTCCGTCGTCTTCCCTCTCTCTCTCGCCGTTCTCTCCCTCTCATCGTGCTCTCCCTCTCTCCGTCGTCTTCTCCCCCTCTCGCCATTCTCTCCTTCTCGCCGTCCTCTTCTCTCTCATCACGCTCTCCCTCTCTCCATTGTCTTCTCCCCCTCTCGCCGTTCTCTCCTTCTCGCCGTCCTCTTCTCTCTCGTCGCGCTCTCCCTCTCTCCATCGTCTTCTCTCCCTCTCGCCATTCTCTCCCTCTCGTCGCACTCTTCCTCTCTCCGTCGTCTTCTCTCCCTCTCACCATTCTCTCCCTCTCTCCGTCGTCTTCCCTCTCTCTCGCCGTTCTCTCCCTCTCGTTGTGCTCTTCCTCTCTCCGTCGTCTTCTCGCCCTCTCGCCGTTCTCTTCTTCTCGCCGTTGTCTTCTCTCCCGTCGCGCTCTCCCTCTCTCCGTCGTCTTCTCTCCCTCTCGTTGCGCTCTCCCTCTCTCCGTCGTCTTCTCTCCCTCTCGTCGTGCTCTCCCTCTCTCCGTCATCTTCTCTCCCTCTTGCCATTCTCTCCCTCTCGTCGTTCTCTTCTTCTCGCCGTTGTCTTCTCTCTTGTCGCGCTCTCCCTCTCTCCGCCATCTTTTCTCCCTCTCACCGTTCTCTCCCTCTCTCCGTCATCTTCCCTCTCTCTTGCCGTTCTCTCCCTCTCGTTGTGCTCTTCCTCTCTCCATCATCTTCTCGCCCTCTCGCCGTTCTCTTCTTCTCGCTGTTCTCTTCTTCTCGCCGTTGTCTTCTCTCCCATCGCGCTCTCCCTCTCTCCGTCGTCTTCTCTCCCTCTCGTCACGCTCTCCCTCTATCTCCGTCGTCTTCTCTCCCTCTCGCCATTCTCTCCCTCTCGTCGTTCTCTTCTTCTCGCCGTCATCTTCTCTCTCGTCGCGCTCTCCCTCTCTCCGCCATCTTTTCTCCCTCTCGCCGTTCTCTCCCTCTCTCCGTCATCTTCCCTCTCTCTCGCCATTCTCTCCCTCTCGTTGTGCTCTTCCTCTCTCCATCGTCTTCTCGCCCTCTCGCCGTTCTCTTCTTCTCGCCATTGTCTTCTCTCCCATCGCGCTCTTCCTCTCTCCGTCGTCTTCTCTCCCTCTCGTTGCGCTCTCCCTCTCTCCGTCGTCTTCTCTCCCTCTCGCCATTCTCTCCCTCTCGTCGTTCTCTTCTTCTCGCCGTCGTCTTCTCTCTCGTCGTGCTCTCCCTCTCTCCGCCATCTTTTCTCCCTCTCGCCGTTCTCTCCCTCTCTCCGTCATCTTCCCTCTCTCTCGCCGTTCTCTCCCTCTCGTTGCGCTCCTCCTCTCTCCGTCGTCTTCTCGCCCTCTCGCTGTTCTCTTCTTCTCGCCGTCGTCTTCTCTCCCGTCGCGGTCTCCCTCTCTCTCCGTCATCTCTCCCTCTCATCGCGCTCTCCCTCTATCTCTGTCGTCTTCTCTCCCGTCACGGTCTCCCTCTCTCTCCGTCGTCTCTCCCTCTCGTCACGGTCTCCCTCTCTCTCCGTCATCTCTCCCTCTCGTCGCGCTCTCCCTCTATCTCCGTCGTCTTTTCTCCCGTCGCGCTCTCCCTCTCTCTCCGTCAAATCTCTCTCTCGTCGCGGTCTCCTTCTCTCTCCGTCGACTCTCTCTCTCATCGCACTCTCTCGCTCTCTCTCTCTCTCCTCTCTCGCTATCTCTCTCTTTCTCTCACGTGTGCTCCCTCTCTCTCTTCCTCTCTCTCTCTCTCCCTCTCTCTCTCTCTCACTCCCTTCCTTGAGTCCTCTTCCCCATTAGTGACAAGGGGTTAGAAATTGCAAGGATTGGGAGCTCTGATCTCCTCTCTCTTTACTTCTTCTCACCCCCTTTCAGCCACCAAGCTCTTCTCATCTTGAAGTGACACAAGGTGGGGAGAACTAATTGGCCATAAAGGAGATTTACTTTCAAGCAATTTACATTTCAACATTTACGTTCTGTTTATTCTTTCTTTTTATGCTTCAATTTCTTTTATAGAATAATCACAAATATCTCTCTTGAAGTCTTCTTAAACATTTATTGAATATCCACTTATATTTCATTACAATTCAATGTTTGATTTCTCACTTCCTTGTGGATCGACTTGGACTCACCCTATATTTATTTCCTTTGAATTAAAGTCCAATATACAAATGTTATTTGAGTAACTATTGATCCTAACGACAATTTTTGATTCATCACAAACTAAATCAAAAAGCTTTTTGAGATGGAGATAATTTTATCACGAAGTAGATGAAAATATATGAAAAAATAAAATGGAAAAGATGAGAATAGAAATTTTCAATAATTTTGATATTTTGAAAATGTTTGAAGTGAAATTTTCATGAAAACTATAAATAAGTGAACTGAAAAACTACCCTTATTTTCAATCGTGGATATATTAAAATAAATAAATAATATTGTAATTAGAAATAAATTCAGATATGAAAACAGGACTTGGCTGGTTGCCAAGTGGCAAAACCCTTCAAAATTCGTAATTTAAAATATTAAATTCAGATGAAATCATAAATACTTAAATAAAACTCTTTCCCTTCTTTGCCTCTCACCCAAGGTTGAGAAAAGAGAGTATAGGAAGTTTTAAATCAGATTTTAAGTAAATTATTAGTCAAGAATGCAAGAACATGATGAATACTGAATAAAATTTAGAAGTAAACATTTTTCTGTTCAAAGTCTGCCACCCAATGAACAGAAAAGATGCTAAAATAAAGGAAAAAATTATTCAAAATATTAATGAAATAGCAAGAATAAGAAAAGAATCTTTCTTCTACTTTCCATTCTCCTTGGCATCCTCTTTCTCTCTCCCAACAAAGTCTTCTTCCATCTTTTGTCTCCTGTTCTCATTTTCTTCCTCTAGATCTAAAATTGAGGCCTTCAATTAGGTCCCCATCTCTTCTTTCTACTATTGAATTTTTTTTCCTCCTATTTTTCCTCATAAATTATTTTTCACACAAAAAGGAGAAAATATTACTGATTTTTCAGTTTTTACACTCAATGATAATTGATAATATCAATTTTAATGATTAATAACAGATTATTATGTATATGCCCCACATTTACTGCCAATCATTGATAATATCTATTTTAGAAGAAAATAATGTATCATTTTTGCACAATGTGCTAAGAACTGTCCAATCCATCTATTGCTTTGCAAAATGGTGTTCACTAATGTGACACTTTGTACATCTTTAGATCAAGCTGTTGTAATGAGTTCATAAGCAATGGAGAAAGCTTTCACACTCATATTTGACTTCACAAAAAATCTTATTGATTTAAATGTTTTAATCATTCTTTCACTCACTATAATAGTTTTTTTGAATAAAAATATTTTTTCACAATAATTTTTAGAAGATAATTTTGCATCATGATATAAGTAAATTATGTTATTTAGGTCTCTAATACATTTTTTATCTATACATTTAGATATCATACTTTGGATGTATATATAAACACCTTTAGTTTAGTCTATATTTAAAATATATTCAACACAAGGATAATGTCATGTCTCTTAATTGATCTTAATCATTTTGTCATCATCAAAACATATTACCTCTGTAGCTTCAACAGAATCATACCTGAAAATACACAAACTCATAGTTTGTTTGACATTTCTTTTGCTTCAATTTATTTTCTAAAATTTCATTTAATAAGTCATTTCTTGAGTTTTAGATCCATATCTGAGAAATGAATAACTTATAATAAAAAAGATGAAATGCCTTTTAAATAATTTATCTTATTTCATTATCTAATGAAAAGATCATGAGCTTAATAAATGTCTATATTGAAAAGTTAGTTCTCTTTTGTTCTGGCTCTAAAATTGGATACAAGGAAACCAAGGAATGTATGTCTCATGAAAATGAGGTTCTAAGAACTCTCTAGTGGAATCAGAAATTCAAGAACTGCCACCATTAATTACAATCCTGTCCAAAGAACATTATTTTTGAATTAGTAGACAAGCCAAAAGAAGTTGTCACTGAAATTTTGAATGTTTCAAACAATGGCCCCTCTCAGAACATATGAACAGTACAAAATATTTAAGAGAAAAAGTACTAAAGAGCATTTCCACTAACAGTATGTTTATTTGCATTATTTTGAAGAAGGTTAATAAATATTGTTCAGTTCCTTAAATTTCTTCTCGAAATATACATTATCAGAGTAATACTTTGTACCTTAAACCATTCAATGAAGGATTTTTATGAGGGTTTCATCATTCATTAGCTTAAAATTTGCTTGAAGCTACTTTGGCACAACAAAAAGAGATTTGATTATCATAAGCTAAAAAATATGCAAAACTTTATTGATGGAAAATTAATCCCATTATTATATTTATAAATTCAATGTTTAATGTGTTTTTTTATCATAATAATTATTATCCACTTATTAATAAACAATTGAGAATGCATTTTCTTCAAGCAAGGGAGACTAACGTAGAACATCAAATCTAATCAAAAGATGGACCAAAGGTTTCAAACCTAGGTGGTCTAAAACTACTAGGCTAGTATCTAGTGGACTTAACAAAAGAGCTACAATGATGAGAAGGCCATTATATGCTCCAATCATTTAATGCTGGTGTTTATATGTGACTCAGATGCGTCAGAGATTAGATTCATGATTTGTTGAGTAAAAGTTTATTTGTGGCCTAACTTAAGTGAACTAGGGGCTTGAGAAGTTTGAGGACATTAGTTAGCAGTAATCTACATCAAATTTACCCAATAAATAATTAGGCAAAATTAAAAGGCATCCATATTTAGTTTTTTTATTTAAATTTTTCTCAGTAATTTTTAGGAAAGAATTTAAAATTTTACCATGGTCCATATAGAAGCCTTATATTTTTAGGAATTTCCTCAGGAAATATTTTCCTATTTAATGGCCCCCCATGGCCAAGAGGCGTTCAACTAATTTTACATTTTTTTCTTCTTTTCTAAGATTATTTTTTTTCTACTCGATGATTCTTGCAACTTTTTGGTGAATTTAGGAGAACCCTTCTGATCTTGTGGATTTAAGGATCATTTCTTTATGTTGTGGATTTAGGGTAAGAATCTTCATATAAATCACATTTATTGTGGAATCAAAGACAAGTTAACTTCATTCAACTTGGTTGCTTCAATTGGTATTAGAACGTGGATTGAAGGAAATCGTGCCTCGTGGATTTAATCTTACTTTTTCATTTTTTCCCGCCCCTCGATCTGAAGATTCATGGTTCAAATCAGTTCTCCACAGCTCCGTCAAATTGTAATCCCATCATTTTTGCTGCGACATCTCCCTACGCCCGCCACCCCCCAAGTGCTCACATGACTGGAGGGGGTGGCGAAGGCATTAGAGGGGGGGAGAGAGGGGGCAGTCCTACGTTAACTGAAGGAAGGGGTGTTGAAGGGGGCGGAGGTGGTGGCAGTGTGTATCCGTAAGGCGGAGGAGGCGGCGGAGGTGGCAGAGTTGGTGACGGAGGAGGCGGCGGAGGTGGTGGCAGTGTGTATCCGTAAGGCGGAGGAGGCGGCGAAGGTGGAAGAAGTGGTGGCGTAGGAGGCGGCGGAGGTGGCAGAGTTGGTGACGGAGGAGGCGGCGGAGGTGGTGGCAGTGTGTACCCGTAAGGCGGAGGAGGCGGCGGAGGTGGCGGAGGTGGTGGCGGAGGGGGCGGCGGAGGTGGCAGAGTTGGTGACGGAGGAGGCGGCGGAGGTGGTGACAGTGTGTATCCGTAAGGCGGAGGAGGCGGCGAAGGTGGAAGAAGTGGTGACGGAGGAGGCGGCGGAGGTGACAGAGTTGGTGACGGAGGAGGCGGCGGAGGTGGTGGCAGTGTGTATCCGTAAGGCGGAGGAGGCGGCGGAGGTGGCGGAGGTGGTGGCGGAGGGGGCGGCGGAGGTGGCAGAGTTGGTGACGGAGGAGGCGGCGGAGGTGGTGACAGTGTGTATCCGTAAGGCGGAGGAGGCGGCGAAGGTGGAAGAAGTGGTGACGGAGGAGGCGGCGGAGGTGACAGAGTTGGTGACGGAGGAGGCGGCGGAGGTGGTGACAGTGTGTATCCGTAAGGCGGAGGAGGCGGCGGAGGTGGCGGAGGTGGTGGCGGAGGGGGCGGCGGAGGTGGTGGAGGGGGGGACAGCACGTATACTGGAGGAGGTGGTGGTGGTGGAGGGGGGGGCAGCACGTATACTGGAGGAGGTGGTGGTAAGTACTGCGGAGGTGTATAAACGGGTGGTGTGGGCTGCTGGTACACCGGAGTGGGCGGCAGCTGGTAAACTGGAGGGTAGTACTTGGGGGGGAAGTACCAGAAAAAGAAAGCAGATGCGCAGGTTTCGGAGGAGAATCTGAGCTTCCCGGCAGTGACGAAGGTGTGCGTCGCCCCCTCGACTGACTTGGCGACGAGCTTCGCCGCGTCGAAGCTGCCGCCAGCGGAGGGGCAGGGTGTGTTCTTTGATCCACCGTGGAGCTGCGCAAAGCACTGTTCCTTCAGCCCCCCGTTCTCTTTGACAATGTCGCTGGGGAGCCTGACACTGAACTGGCCATTTTTGTCGAGCTTGGCCACTCCTCTGATATGAAACTGGCCCTTTCCGGCCACGCAGTACACCGCTACGTTGAGCCCTGTCGACGGAAAATCGGTCCAGAGTTGTAGTCGAGCATTAGAAAGATTTCCTCGCTATGGGTAGTAAATACCGCGACTTTAAATGATTATCTCTTATCATTATCAGCCGTCACATTAGCCAAATATGACTTTAAACGACTATCAACGTCAAACTTTGTCCTTCACTTTGGAGAGGCTCGTGGAGAGACTACAAGCCAACTTTGCTCATGCTCGCGCGCGCTTGTGTTTGAGAGAGAGATAGAGAGAGAGAGAGAGAGAGAAAGAGAGGAAAGTACCATTAAAAGCGACTGCAGCGTCGATATTCTTGATAGCACAGTCAGAACATTCCCCGGCACCGATCACAGAGACGAGCCTCTCTGAGGAGGTGGCGGCGTCTGCAGAGTAAAAGCTCTGCAAGAGAAGACCTACAAAAAAAGTCAGCATGAGTTTCCCCCTCCGAGGTGGGGGAGTCCCCATGTTGACGGGCCAACCCTCTCAAGAGGGCTGGAGGAAGGGAGGAGGGAGGAGGGGGAGGAGAGAGCAGAGGCAACGAGCCTTGGCCACTGCGATGGTGGTGCCAGTGTCTCGGATCTTCGGGGTTTAAAAAGAGCCGGAGGCCGTTTAGCCGACACTTCCCATTAAGGTGTCGCATGTGACGTGAGCCCATCTGTGGATTAAGGAGTGCCAATTGTCACTGGTTAGGTTGCCCCATTGTGGTTTCCTCCCTCATTGAATGCCCTCGGCAGCTCTTCCCCTCGTCAAGTTCATGGACTCTCTTTCTTCTGAGTCTTTTCTTCCGTCGAATTACCTCCCGCCAAAACAAGAAGCAGAGGTGAGAGACCCTGGAATACTCTTAGGGTGAGCTCATGCATTCTCCTCGCCCCTCCGCGGAACTCCATGGTTGTAGTTGACGCATCTATTAATGGCACTTTCATTCAGATAGAAGAGGGAAGAACAGACAGCGCTCGGAGACCCCTGCGACTGTTCTGTAATAAGGACGAGACGCGTGCTGGTAACACTCTGCCAAGCTCTAGTCTTGATCACAGAGTCAGGGTAAAGCACCCTCGACACGTCCCTCGCGATTTAACTCTCGAGATTACCTCAACGGAGAGGTTCAACATCATCTTAAAGTAGACAGCGGGGTTGACGTTTCTTTGCTGCTTCATTGACGAATAAAGGAGGGCTGGGCCCTACATCCCCTGTCCCCCCACCCCCTTAATTCGATGGTCGCCCTTGCGCAGAGTAAGAGGCGCTCGACAGATGGCATGCGAAGGCATCTTTGAAGTGGGTGGAGCACTGAAGTGCTCGGCTCCTCACACTCATGGAGCACGAGATCTTTCAATGTTGACCCTCGATTATTATTAATACGCGGCATACCTCTCAACAAGCATATCTGAGTGGTCCCCCATCAATTTTGCACAGCCCAGTACTCGAACTTCGTCAACCCAGAAAGGATAACGTGAAACATAGATAAATCTAGGAACGCCTACATCTCATTCCTCTCCGCTCGGGGGCTTATCATGGTTCCAGCTACAGAACTCTCAGCTAGCAGGGAGAGTTTCAACATTTGCTAGGTTGTGAAGGACCTCACTGAGCTACCTACCGGCAGTGTGCACTAATCTTTATTCCTTACATTTAATAGGGATGGGAGGGCAAACCAGCCGCGAAGTAAGAGCTGTGGGCCCAGAGATCTGCAGTATGCCGGTCGAACAGGGAATGGGTTGCTGATACACGAAGGCAGACAATCCCACATGACAATGGTGGAGTAATGGAGTCTACTGCGCTAATGTTTTAATCGAAGTTGAGAGATTTATCCTACTTTGGGAAGCACTCGGCCTGCCACGGGACGCAAAACAACAGAGAAGAACGCCTTGAGGGATATGAGTTATATATCTTCAGGAACGTACTTGCTGAGAATACTCTAGTTTAGAGAATTGATATACGGAAATATGTACGTATATATTTATCAAGTGAACCTCTTGAAAACGTAATCTTCTTCTCTTCCCCTATTTTCACCATTATTATCGAGAGAGAGGGAGAGAGGTGGCAATATTACTGGAGTAGAGTGGCATATTTTTGTTCGGGGACGTGGTGGGATGGCCTTCGAGGAGTACAACTGTTGGTCAGTTGGACTATAACATTCTCCGACCCCATTTAGTGTGCTGTCGTCAGCAAGGTGGTCCATTTCGCAGGAATCATGACATTACTGTCCATTATTACCAAGTTTTCGTTAATTCAAGAAAAATATTTTTACATTAAAATATTTTAAGGTGGGCCATTGTGACCAAATACTTATATTGGCATTTAGGTTTCAAAGGCCTTTGTATTACCTCCATTGTGAATAAGTCTTCTTTTTCAGATTGGTTTCTTAGCACCTAACAAGTTATCGTGTGACTGACTACTTGGTCAATTTTGGTTAACATTTACCAAATTCATTGGATCTTAATGTCGTCAATAATGAATACTATGTCATGAACCTAATTTACTGCTGATTATGATAAACTATCAGGTTTCATTTGAACATTTGTTAGAATGTGGAATGAGTTACAAGCTCATGTCTGAAAAAGTCATTGTCACATCACCACTCAAAAGACTTTTCATGAGAAAATGGATCAATTGATTCTTTCAGCACATTTTAAGTCATGTTTAAATGGATAAGAAATGATATCATGTGTGTTTCACCCCCTAATTGATGATTTCATTTGAATGACTGATAGTAAATTTGACCATCATTACTAATAAATTAATTATGTGATATGATGATTATAGTATCATACTAAGGGTAAATTCATGTATGTAAATGAATGATTGAGACCTCATAAGGTATAGGATGAAATTAATGCTGCACATGAATCCTTGGGGTTGTGGAGAATGATTTAATGGGATCTTTGGTGTGTATGTTGATCAAAATCGTGGGGTTAGCACACACCCTTGGCAGGTCTGAAGGGGTGCAGCACTCCCATACAGATCTGAATTAAGGGCAAGATTTTCTTTTTTTCATTGTGCACTCTTCCTGAAACCACAATCAGAGGAGAGGAAGCTGCCCCCTCTAGTGTGTGCCAATGATTTGCTTCCATGTTGAGTCTTGTGTGCTGAGTTGTAAGAGTATTCTCCCTCTTATGAAGAATGAGAATCTATGAAATTGTAGGGTATGATGATTAAATGAACATTATATATCTGTTGTGCCCTCTTCTATTGTTTCTCTCTCCCACTATATCTCTCACATGTTTATATTAGTCTTTCATTGTGCACTAAGTGAAACTCTCATCCTGTCCCTAATTTTACCTTAGTTAATTGGTTAAGCATGTTCATGTGGAGACAAGGAGGAGAAATCAAAACTTAAGTTCTCAATGTTAGACAATGATAAGAGATAGAATTGAAGACCTAATGAGTTCTACATAATTGGAATAAATTTTCAAGGAATAATTGACTCCCACAAAAGAATCATGAGTTTTCCTTGATTAAAGTAATTAATCCTTAATGAGGTATATCAACTATTTAACTAGTAGAGATTGGATGTCCAAATTATGATTGGTACATATCCTACAGACTCACAACTAAGAGAAAAGACTTAGAATAATGATATAATTGTAACAAAAATCTACAAAGACTGATTTGCCATTGACTTGATGATTCCCAGAAAAAGTCTTCTTGTAGTTGTTGATTGACCACAGAATGAGGGATTTAGATATTGAAGTAAGAAGAAAAGAAAAGAAGGGTCTAGAGTAGAAGAAAGAGAGAGAGAAAGAGACAGATTTGCTCAAGAAGGATCAAATCGCGAAGAGGGAAAGGGAGACATAAGCCTTAGGGAAGGGGAAGGAAAATTGACACTTCATGAATTCTTTTCAACTCAAAATCAACTATGATCTCAAGTCTTATGGCCTCCCTTTTATAAAAAAAATGTACAATTTTTTTAATATTTTATCATTGATAGAGATTAGGAGTAACATACCTCCTCATGGATGGCCTCTAGTAGTTATAGTACCCAAGAGGTGCTTCTCCCTCCAACCCATTACCACCCCTAGCTTGGTCTTGGGCCTAGGCCTAGGCTTGGGCTTAGACATGGGCCAAATCTTGGACAGGATGGAGCCTAGACATGGGCTTAGTGTCACAAGGCTCCTGAGCGGCTCTGCTCGGACCCTTGTGAGATCTCGGTTCGGATCGTCGTGATCCAGCTTCGCTACCGAAGAGAGAGAAGGTGGTCCGATCAAAACCAAGGTGACCAATCATGGGGGCGCGGGTCCCGTTAAGTAGGGCCCCGCCTCCCGTTGTTCTGTTTTACATGTGGTGTGGGACTAAACGTCCACGTCAGCCGTCCCATCCTCCATCTGGGCAACGTCGTTATCCCCCTCACCCTGGCGTGGTGTCGTGGTGCCGTCTCCGTTCGTCTGTCTTGGTCGCCACACCAGCGTCCCGCTCCTCCGCGTGCTCCCGCCACATGTCGGGCAGTGCAGAGTTGTGTTGTCCCCTGGGTCCAGCTCGGGATCGGGTCCCGTGTGACACTTAGCCTTGGATAGGATCTTCACTAGACTTATTGTTGACCAAAAGTTGACCATCTTCTATTTGCAAGTTGACTTTCTCCACTATCAACTTCAATATTGCTCTTCTTATGTTGTCCAATGCTTCTTAGATTGAATTGTTTATAATGTCCTCATCATATGCATAACAAGAAAAGCAACCATGGTCATCAACATTGATGGATAATTTTTGTTGATGTTAAATACCAATTATCTAATAAAATTTATAAGAGAGAACAAGAGAAAATAATATAAAAGAACGAGAGAAAAAGATAAAACAATGATTTAAAAGAGAATAAGAGAGAAAGAAGAAGAGAAGGATATATTATAGTTTTGAAGGGAAATAGAGAGAGAAAAAGAGAGAAATTTAGATGAAAATGAGAAAGAGAAGAAAATGATGGACAACCCATTTCATGATGATTATGTGCAGACGCAAAAGTTAGGTTGACCATCGTTATCAAATGAATATGTGAAATGGAACTTGCATAAAAAGATTGAAATCACATGTAAAAATGGTATTTAATAAGAATGATTAAAGTTTCAAAATCAAACTCTAAATCTTGCTATTGTGCATAAAAATTAGAGAAATATTGCTATTATTCTATTCTCATTTGCGAAAAATGGCAAGAGGTTTCACCTTGATGTATCAATAGAAATTGACGAAAAACAACCACAAAATACTTTTAAGATGATCTAAGATGAATTACATAATATCTTAGATAGAAATAAAGCTCATTTATCAAAGAAAATTTAAGTTCTATAAGTTTTTGATGGTATAAAATTTAAGGGGCTAGGTGAAGTAATAAGAGGGAGGTGAATTGATGTTTCTACAATATCAGATTTACATTAACCATGGATGTGTTGACATAGATTCTAACTCTATTCTTTGGATGTATCTTTGCATGTGGTTTCTTTCTTTCTTCTCTTACGAGTTTTCTTATGATTTTCTCTCTCATACACATAAAACTCAATATTTTTATACTAGTTCACCCCTTACCTAGCTACTTCTAGCCTCTATCTTTCATATCAGATTTCACCTTTTTCCTTGAAAATATATAATGAACTTCACGAAATCAATGGCTCAACAATTTAAGTTCAATCTTTGCAAAGATCTAGTCCCTTTCAAGTTAACTTAGGCACCTCACACTTTTGCCAAAAACTATTTCTCCTCACAACTTAGTTACATTAGGGGCTAATAGAGAGTTGCTTACAAGATTTAATCATTTTTCTTCATCACTAATAATTGATGAAGATAGATGAAATAGTTTGCATATATTTGAAGTTCAAAATTAAGTTGCTTAATCATGGAGGATGATTCTTGGATGTAGATCATTGTGGAATCATTATTTCTGATTTATTCAACTTCCTTAACTGGTAAGCCTTTGTATTTTAATATTTTTTCATTTTATACTCAATAGATAAACACGTAAGGTTATTTCAAATCTTTATCATTTTTTAGAATGCATGATAATGACATATGACCATTGTCAATTAAGTTTTTATTCTAGTATGTTCAATTTAAAATTTCAACTAGATTCATATCTCATAGATGAATAACTTTGATAGTAATGTTGACTTCAATCATTTATGTTATCATTTCTCCACATAAGCAAACAACATGTCATCGTCCAAATTTTAGGTTTGATACTTATAAAAACCTTTTAATATTTTGAACCTTTTCTTTCTCTTTTTAGAATTCACATGATTAATACTGACATAACTAACACGTAAATGGTCAAATAATGATAGATAAGTGAATCAAAATAAAAACCATCATTTACCTTGTCTCATTTACCTATTCAAATATTTTTAAAAACATTTATTTTCATAAATCTATCTCTTCACCTACTCATAAAATCATTTATTCTCAAGGTTTAACCCCTTGAACTAATCTTTTAGATACAATATCATAGGATAAATAATTAGGTTCTCTACAAAGAATATAAATTCATAAAATCACGAGATAAGAAATTGTTTGAATCAAAGAGGACAATAACAACATAGTCTCTCTAGAGAAGTTAAAACCTCTTGCCATAATGTTAAGAAACCTCTTGTCATTCCCCTACATAGTGGGTATAAGAATGAGCAAGAGATCAATCAAAGAGATGGCAGAATATGTACAAATAGATTTAAAGCAAATCTAATAGCCTTCCCATATCAGCCTTCCTTTCATCAAGAAAATCAATGTCTAGACCGACAAGTCAATATCATCTCTTCTAATTGCTAGGGGGCTTATATGTGAATGGATGCTTGCAAATCCTGGTGTCTCTATGGAACATGAGATAGATAGTAAAATAGGAGTGAGATTTTATGAATCCTCTTGTTACCTGAAAATATAGTGAAAAATGGAATATGCTTTTCAAAACACTTGAAACTATCTGGACATCGTCTAATCTAACATGTTGTTTGATAACATGCATTTTTCACTTACAATTATATGATTATTAACTGATTTTAAGGCATAATTCATATCATTCTTATGCATATTATCATGAAATTCACATGTTTTCATAAATATCATGCCATTTCAACTATGTTTCCATTTTGCATGATTTTATTGATAATTTTTAAATTAATTGTATTTGACCTTTCTTATGGTCAAACACTTTGAAATGTAAGTACATTCTTGAGTTTTAATGATTTCACTTCTTAGGTGAATTAAAGGATTTAAAGAAAAAGAAGAAGGAGAATTGAAGTCAAAGAAACTAACTTCCTCATTTATGTTTTCATATTTCTATTTTCAAATTATAATTCACATGAAAATTTAGAATATTAAATTTATGATCTATTCCGAAAAAAAATTATTGAAAAAGTGCTTATATTTTAAAAGTTATGAATTTTTTAAGTTACATGACATTTTCTGATTTTTTATCATTTTTCAGGATTATTTAAGGCCTAAAATCGGCAAAAATGGGGGTCCCACCACAGCAGCAGCTGATGTGGCACATGATGCCATGTGGTAGGCAGCCAGTAAGCCAACGAGCCAGTGAGTCAGCAAGGCACATGGTGGCACCTACGTGGCACAATGTGGATGCTCTGATGGTGATCCAGTGGGCACTTTCTGATGTGCCACTTCTTCAAATGACGTGGCAACATGGAGTCTTCTGAGCACTTCATCTTAGTTCCAATGGGAATTATTTTCATGTCAATTCTTCTTCAAATGGTTGGGTGAGGTGGCACAATCTCAGCCCTCATGCCCTTATGAAGATGAAAACCAATGGCTCCCCAAAATCGCCTATAAATACACTCTCTCTCCTCATGAAAAGATTTTTTTTGAGAATTCTGATTGATCACATTGCAAGGATATATGTTCTCTTGAATCTCTTCTTATTTTGTGTTCTAGACTCATTTCCAAATCTATTGAGCTCACGAAATCAAGATTTTGATGAGAGATTGGAGAGAATTTGCTGCTTGAACTTGAAACTTCATCAAAGAGCTTCCAAAATGAAATGCTTTGATCCAGTGATTAATTGGATCAATCTCTTCACGTTTTTAGGTTATTTAAGTCTTATTTCTTCTAATCTATCATCATTTAGGTTTAGATTTATTTTTTGACGCTTAGATTAAGAGAATTTCATCATTTTTTGTCACTTTCTCTCTCTTAATCTGAGGTTTCCTCTCTCTAACTTTTCTCTTCAATTTCTCCCTTGATTTAAGTCCAATTTTCTTGGGATTTGATTCATTTGAAAAAAAATTATGTCTACTTTCTTAAACATAACCTATTTAAGTTTCCAATTTGATTGAATTCAAAGGTCTCAAAGTCAACCCTAATTCTCTATGGATTTTGACCCTTACATTAATACTAAATTAAGCAACCAATTTAGTGAGTTAGGTTTAATTTTTGACCCCTAATCATGTACATTCAACAACATCATGATTTCGGTTCGTTAGTGTCCTAATAAAGTGTCCCTTCACATTGTAACTGATTGTAAGACTAATTGCACATAGTAGCATTCTAAAGGTTTTAAAAAAATTATAAAGATAATGTTGAATTTGATATAGGTAGAGACTCATGACTCTAGAAGAATTTTTTTACACACTTGGTAAACAAATGCTACACAAATGAAGACTCGCATAGTCTCAAAAGAAGAAGTAATTGAAGCAGCAAGAACATACCCAGCTTGAGATTGATGAGAAAAAGCTTCTCTTCTGAGCTCCCAAGTTTACCCAACAAGAAATTCTCCAGCTTGAGCTCTCCATGGACGAACGTGCCATTTTTGTTTTTTTTTTTTATAGCGGGCAGGAGAGAGTGCACAAGGAAGAAGCAAATTAATTATTACAATTTTAGTAAGCTACATTTGAGAATAGACCATGCTGCAACAAAGTCACAACCTTTTTGGTGGAACTCCACAATTGCTTGCAAAGAGATAACCCACCATATTTGATGGCATTTTGTTCAAGGAGTTAGTCAAATCCAATAACACATTTTCCATAGAATACCTATTTTCAGTAGTAAGTAAAATCATATTTTCTTACACTTGCCCAATGGATATGAACATGTTCAGAGGATGGTCCAAGGATGTCCATGATCTGCATTAATCATTATAAAAAAGATCACAATAAAAATTAAATTTCAAGTAATAAATGAAATAAAGACATCACTATCCCCACCAAGATGAGGTGATCCCCTAGGCAATCTTTAGCATCCCTTGAGATGGATAAAACCATATTTATCAAGTTAAATGAAGAACATAATTTTAGAAATAGACAATATGTAATAAATTACAGTAATAGGGGTTGGCTTCTTACTCATAGATTTGCCATTCATATGGAGGCCCAAGTTGTCAACTCAAGCTATTTCTGTGTTCAAATGTCAATGCTACCTACACCCACCAAAGTAAAATGAATGATGCATCATGAAACACCAGTACTTAAAGATTCTCTTAGAGTAAGAAAGATGAGAAATTTAAATTAAACCTTAAAAGGCAATGGGCCCATTTTCCTGAGAACCACCGGCCCCCTTCATCCAATGTAGATGTACACAAAACCTCGTGCTCCCGACATTCTCTCAACGTTGTATACTAGGAAATTTCCGACCTACACCTAAAAATTATGGATAAAAAGTTACATAATCTTGTGATATGTTTTGAGATGGGGAGAGAAAGTTCCTTAATTCACTAATGAGAAAAGGAATGAGAGACGTTGAAGAAGCATACCCAATCAGGGACAGTAGACATTGTGGCTTCCTCCATTCTGGCTGCTTTGTCGACTAGACTATTAAAGATGAAAGCCCAATATGGACTTAGCACGAAAACTAAAAGACAGAAACAAAATGAACAACTCACAACCGAAGACACAAGGATTTACGTGGTTCAGAGGTTGGCCTCCTACGTCCATGGGCGGCGATGAAAAAGCTCCACTAGATGTACAAGAAGTACAAAATAGCACTCCTAAGAACCCAGAATACAGAGCTCTAATCTTGGCCCTCAAAGAACTCACTAGTCCCTCATCAACAAGTAGAGATCACTCTGTTGGAAACTCACTCCCAACCTCTGGTCACTGGTGCTAGTATTGGTGCTACATCTGAGATGAGAAGAGATGGCCTCTATTTATAGACCTCTTGGAACTACCTCGAGAACGTGCCAATGACTCCTCAAGAAACGTGTAGACCATTTCCTCCTTGAAGTTGGAACGATTCAATTGAACCATTTCCCTTCTGGTTCGCCCTATTCGTTACTAGGCCATTGAGAAGCATGAGAAGTGGTCCACATCATGGGCCATTTCAAAATGTCTCACCTTCTCTCTCTCTTCTCTCTCTCTCTCTCCTCCGCATTTAATGCGGTCTTCTCTGCTGTTGTTTGAGCTGACACGATGTAGCCTTGATGAGCCACGTGCCCAACAACCTCCCCCTTCAGCTCATAAGGGAGATTGTCTTTATGATCCTCAAGGAGCATACATGCCGATCAACTGTCGGCAGATCTCTTACCTCTCTTTAAGTAGAGTCTTGGTCAACATATCTGCTCTATTGTCATCTGTGTGAATCTTCTTGATCTGTAATTACTTCTCTTCAATTACATTCTTGATCCAGTGGTAACGCACATTGATATGCTTCGACTTCGAATAAAATGTGAGATTCTTACTTAAATGAATAGCACTTTGACTGTCACAAAAGATCACATACTCCTCTTACATTTGTCCTAATTGTCATGAGAATTCATTCATTCATAACATTTCTTTACAAGCTTCTATGACAGCAATATATTCAGCCTCTGTTGTTGACAAAGCAACATATTTTTGCAACCTAGATTGTCATGACACAACACTCCCTGCAAAAGTAATCACATAGCCTAAAGTAGACTTCCGTGTGTCAACATCTCTAGTCATATTAGCATCTCTATATCCTGCCAATATAGGGACATCATCTCCAAAGCTTAGACAAATTTTAGAGCTCCCTTTGAGATATTTAAATATCCACTTCATTGCTGCCCAGTGCTCCTTTCCTAAATTTGTAAGAAATCTACTGGTAACACCCACTGCATATGCGATGTCTAGTCTTGTACATACCATTGCATACATCAAACTCCCAACAGCTGGAGCATAAAGTACTCTCTTCATCTTCTCTTTCTCCTCATCACTTGATGGACTTTGTTTTGCACAAAGTTTAAAGTGATTTGCCAAAGGAGAACCAACAAGTTTTGTAGAATATATACCAAACCTATCCAGCACCTTCTCGATATATTTTTTTTGTGACAATCAAATCTTCTTGGCCTTCCTGTCACGAAAAATCTGCATACCAAGTATTTGTTTTGCTAGTCCCATGTCCTTCATAGCAAATGACTTATTTAGCTCTTTCTTCAACCTATTAATTGTTGACAAATCTTTTTCAAAGATAAGCATATCGTCAACATATAATAAGAGAATCATAAAACTCTTATCAAAATTCTTGATGTATACACAATGGTCTATAAAAGTACATTTGTATCCATTCTTAGTCATAAATGAATCAAACTTTTTATACCACTGTCTTGATGCTTGCTTTAGTCCATACAAGTTCTTCTTTAATTTGCACACAAGATGTTCTTTTCCTTCTATTTTAAAGCTTTCTGGTTGCTCAATGTAAATCTCCTCTTCGAGGTCACCATGAAGCAATATTGTCTTTACATCTAACTACTCGACCTTCAAGTCCATACTAGCAGCCATACCTAGAGCAACACGAATAGAAGACATTTTCACAACTGGAGAGAAAATTTCATCAAAGTCAATATCTTACACTTGGTTGAAGCCTTTGACAATCAATCTAGCCTTGTACTTCGGCACTAAAGTATACTCTTGAGTCTTCAATCTAAAAACCCACTTGTTCTTCAATGCTTTCTTCCCCTTGGGTAGCTCCACAAGATTATATGTCTGGTTTTTCTATAGTGCTCCCATTTCTTCATGTATAGCTGCCAACCATTCTTTAATAAGCTCACTTTTCAATACCTCTTGGTAACTTTCTGGTTCACCTACATCAGTAAGCATAATATATTCTTCTTGTGGATATCTTCGTGAAGGTTGATGTTGTCTACAAGACCTTCTAAGATGAGGCTCTATTGGAGGTAGCTCTCCTCTTTACTCATCTTCTTATCTTGTAAGTAAATCTGTATCAGCTTCAGCTTTTTTTTCTTGCAATTCTCCCCCTCTATCATTATGCTCATAATGGATGACTTGGTCATAATCTGTAAATACTTTTATAGAATCTTTGACTACTAAAACTTTCTTTATATCTTCAATATTCTGATCTTCAAAAAAAGTTACATCTCGGCTATAGAACACCTTTTGCTTCACTAGATCCCATAATCTGTAATCAAACCTATCACATAGATATCCAAGAAAAATACACTTCTTTGTCTTCCCATCCAATTTAGACCATTCTACGTCAGGAACATGTGCAAATGCGCAACAACCAAACACTCTTAAGTGCTTATAAGAAACATCTTTTCCTGTCCATATATTATTTACAACATTTCCATCTAAAGGCATACATAGAGATAGGTTGATGAGATCAATAGCTATCCTCAATGCTTCATCCCATAATCTTTTGGGTAATTTGGCATGTGAAAGCATACTCCTGATCTTTTCCATAATGGTGCAATTCATCCTCTCCACAATAACATTATGTTGAGGAGTGCCTAAGACTGTCATCTCATGAATAACACCTTGCTTCCTATAATATTCATCAAATAAGCTTATATATTCACCACCATTATCAGATCTTATGTATTTCAACTTTCTATCAGTCTCCCTCTCTACCTTGACATGAAATTCCTTGAAGACATCAACAACTTGATCTTTAATCTTCAAAGGATATGCCTAAACTTTCTTAGAATGGTCATCAATAAAAATGACAAAATATAATACACCACTAATGTCATGAACATCAATAGCACCATCAGTCGTCTTTGTCTTCAATAGACCACACACATCTGTATAGACTCGCTCCAAAACATGCAACTTTCTAGGCAAAGGTGGACTAGAAAAAGAAACTCTGTGTTGTTTGCCAGCCAAGTAATCAATACATGGGTTCAAACAAATACCTTTGAACTTGGGTAAGACTTCCTTCCTTTAGAGAGCTTACAATCCCTTCTCGCTCATATGTCCTAGCCTCTTATGTCACAATTCCACATTAAAATCTTTTTCTGTAGTATTTATCTAATCACCATAGCCTACAGCTTATATTCTGTATAAGGTATTGTACTTTTTTCTATAAGCTACAATAAGTGAACCCTTAGTGATTTTTTAGTCACCTATACTAAACTTGTCATGAAAGCCATCATCATCAAACATTTCAATTGAAATTAAATTCAGTCTTAAACCTATCACATGTCTCACATTTTTCAGCACCAATTTATAACCAAGATTGGTCTTGATGTAGACATCACCGATACTAATGATGTTTGATGTCCCTTCGTTGCCCATCTTGACAACTCCTAAGTTTCCAGCTTTGTACAAAGTACTCTTTCTTTGGTACGACATGGTACAAGGCTCCTATATTAATGATCCATTCTGAATCTTTGCCAACACAAGAAAAAATCTCATTAGTAGTAGACAAAATTAAATAATCACCACTTTAAATAGTGGCTATGGTATTCCCTTTTGATTCTTCATTGTCTATATCTTTTTCCTTTTTCTTGTTCTTCTTGGGCTGCTTACATTGATTCTTGAAGTGTCCTTTTTCACCACAATTGTAACAAGTAATCTCGTTCTTTGATCTTGACTTGCTTCTACCTTTGGAGTGACTTTTATCTCTTGATTTCGACCGCCCTCTATTTTCTGTGACAAGTGCTTATGCTTCACTATGAAAATTAATTGAGTTTTTCCGTCTCAACTCCTCATTGAGTAAGCTGCTTGTTACTTGGCTCATGGTGACAACACCATCTAGTATAGAATTAATGAGGGACACCACCAATGTCTCTCAATTATCTGACAACGAATTAAGAAGTAACAAAGCTTAAAACTCATTATCAAGACACATCTTCATAGAGGTTAACTGATTAACAATACTCTGCATTTCATTCAAATGCTCAGTAATAAAAGATCCCTCCTTATACTTTAGGTTCACAAGCTTCCTAATCAATAATGTCTTGTTACCTACTGTCTTTCTTTCGTAAAGACTTTCTAACTTCTTCCAAAGAGAATGTACAAATTTCTCAATGGATACGTGGTGAAAAACACTATCATCAAGCCATTACCTGATGAAGCCAATAGTCTTCCGATCTAGCCTTTTCCGTTCATCAACTGATGTCGCCTCTGGTTTTGCACTATCTCCTTGCAAAGGTCTATATAGGTCCTTGCAATACAAGAGATCCTCTATTCTTGGTTTCTATATTATCCAGTTGTTCCCATTTAAGTTGATCATTCGAGAAATATTTCATGTCTCCATAATCAGTAATAAGAACCACAACTTTGATACCAGTTGTTAGAGATGAAAGCCTAATATGGACTTAGCGCGGAAGCTAGAAGACAGAAAAAAAATGAACAACTCACAACCAAAGACACAAGGATTTACGTGGTTCGAAGGTTGGCCTCCTATGTCCACGGGCGGCGATGAAAAAGCTCCACTAGATGTACAAGAAGTACAGAATAATACTCCTTAGAACCCAGAATACAGACTTCTAATCTTGGCCCTCAAAGAACTCACTAGTCCCTCACCAACAAGTAGAGATCATTCTATTAGAAACTCATTCCCAACCCTTTGGTACCCTTTGGTCACTGATGCTAGTACTGGTGCTACATCTGAGATGAGAAGAGATGACTTCTATTTATAAACCTCTTGGAACTATCTTGGGAACGTGCCAACAACTCCTCGGGAAATGTGCAAACCGTTTCCTTCTTGAAGCTGGAATGGTTCAATTGAACCGTTTCCCTTCTAGTTCGGCCTGCCTAGGCTGTTGAGAAATGTGAGAAGCGGTCCACATCGTGGGCCATTTCAAAATGTCTCACCTTCTCTCTCTCTTATCTCTTTCTCTCCTCCACATTTAATGCAGTCTTATCCGCTGCCATTTGAGCTGACACGACGTGGCCTTGATGAGCCACGTGCCCAACATAGACAACCCCACCAAGTTCAGATGACTTTTCTTGGGTGTGCAATAATGCTTGAGAGAGGTGCAGCCACAGATGGCGTGGTTTCCTAAGGGAAAGCATCAGGTTCTTCTCCAGAAAATGATCGATCACTGAGGAATCTGAAAATTGAATGAAAGAAGAAACAAGAATCCATCTAAACACGCCACAAGAACCTACCCCCGGATCATAGAAAATCAAGAACCTGTCAAATGTACGTCAAGAACATACCCAGAACCGCTATTTAGGGGAGCTGACGCCGCTGTGGTTTCCTGTGGGAAAGCACCGGGTTCTCCTCCAGAAATGATTGATCGCAAAGAATTTGAAAATCAAATGTGCCCATTAATTCTGCGCGGTCACCTGCGACTGTCAATCGATAGAACTTCCTAGATAACGTTTTCTCCTCTTGACTGTAAAACTCAGCTGTTCCCAATGAGCAATCTAAAGGAAATATGAAGAAGAAGATTCATAAATAAGAGGACGCGACAAAACTAATTTGAAGAAAGTTAATAGATAAGATGAACAAGGAAAGATGGACTTTCTTCAACAATCTGTAGAGGCACTTGCCACCCAGGACCATCCACATGGCACCAGGTCCAAAAGGAACAAAATGGGTCGCCCCCAGAGCTACCTAACTGTTGCAGGCCGCTCAGTGAGTACAGCCGACACCAATAACAAGAATCTGTTGAAGACGGTGAGGGCAGACGCGCTCGAGAAAGAGACAGCAGGTGAGCCCGACGATTATGGACAGCATCAGGCAAAGAAGTTGGGAGCTGATCAGACAAAGGACGGAGCAAGAGACAATAGCCCTGAGGGCACATTCAAAGACGAAGGAATGAAGGAAGGGCATGAAGAGAAGACCAGAACGGTGGCACGCCAAGGAGACTTGCCATCTCGGAAAGGCAATCCACCCAGAGTCCTCTCTGCTGCGAGGGAGTCTCTCACTACCCATTCATGTTCAGTCTTGTGATGTTTTGATTTCTTTCCTTAAGAGCAGTCATCTAGTATCATCTGGACTCGTCTGCAGACGGTCTTAGGACCTGTGACTTGGGGTATTCAAGTTCCTAGTGAATCTTGTTAGCCTTTCATCTAGTCAATTGTATTTATCACCAGATTTTCTTGAGTATTTCGAAATCTTCTCACTTTTTCGTAAGGCCCGGAGGTCGGTAACGTAACACAATCTCGCATAACCCGCACATTCGAAGGCAGCTGAACATCTAACTCAAAGAAAAGCAAGAACCCATTGAAAGATATGAGAAGAACATGCCCCGAACCAAGCAAAATCAAGAACCCGTAGAACGTCGCCAGAAGAACAAACTCATAGCCCCTATTCAAGGAAGCAGAAGGTGGGGAATCCACAATCGGTGGGCCGTTCGCGACCTCGGCGTGTTCGGCGGTGGACTTTAAAAGAGCTCAAATGTACCTCCGGTCTTCAAGGAAGAAGGCTTGGTCAACCTCTTTCTCATGTTCCCACGTCCTCCCAGAAACATGGTGATACTATTGCCACGACAGATAATTTCATTCTCGCGACTACTTAGGATCTGAGGGAGAAGAATGAAAGGAGGATAAAATCTGGCGAAGGAGCCGCTGCACAACTGATTCAGTTTCCCTTCCTTCTCTATCGAGTTTAGTGTCGATTCTAAAGATAAAGGAAGAAATTTTACCTTCATGTTTAGTCAATCTTTTATCCTATTTTCCTCTTGCGTCATCCAAAGTCATCTAGAACTGTAGCTTGTTGAAGGATAATCGTATTCTACTTCGAGCTACTATTCACCTTGGATCGTTTCTCTTCTCTCACCATTATCACCGTCGGAAATCTTCATCCGGCATCTAGGGTCCTACCAGAGTCCTCCATGAGATGCAGCGTCACTCTTCCTCCGGATCTGTGCAGGAAGAAGGGACCCCGAAGAACTCGATGGAGAGAAGAAGAGAAGGGGGTCGGCTGTTAGAACTTCTCCGTGCCTCGTAAAGTTATGACGCATGCAAAGAAAGAGAGTGGAAGCAAGACAGAGCAGGGGGACAGGGAGAGAGAGAGAGAGAGAGAGAGAGAGAGAGAGAGAGAGAGAGAGGGCCCGAAAGAAATAGAGATCAATGACGGCCTCCCTCAGCCACTCATCTTATAGGTTCTACCCACAGCTGCAGTTTTCCAGTTACATTTATCCCAGGGGATTGACATAAATTATCCAACAGCTAAAACCCCTTTCCGATTCTTACGTGTGTACACAACACACCCTTTAAGTGTTAATCTCCAATCATATTTGCCTCAAAATTGGTAGTCTAACAGAGAATTTTATACATTTGCGTGTTATCTGTACATTCCAAATAGAAAAGTTTTCAGAAAACAATTTAAATCTTTTAAAAACTCTTAAATTCAAATTTACATATATAAACTTTATTTAAATTGTAGGAAACTATCCACCACCCCAACCTCAAGTTTTCATGATTTCATGATTTCAAGGATTTTTTGATATTGGTTCCCTAATCTCTCTCTCTCTCTCTCTCTCTCTCTCTCTCTCTCTCTCTCTCTCTCTCTCTCTCTCTCTCACTACTTAATCCCTGTTCATATTCATGACCAGACTATTTCCTTTTCGGTTCAATGTGAAGGGGCATTTCTCATTAAATCTGCGTTAAAGTATGCATGATTTTGTAGATTCTACATTGTTAGATAATGAACATTGGTGAATTTTCCTCAGCTGACAAATTATGAAAAATATTCTCAGTTGGAGGAAGAAAATAATATATTCAGTTGCCAATGGATGAAAGAGTCATGAGTGCTTGAATGGATTTTAACCATGTTCTATGCACTAGCTCCATGAAGGTCACTTTGACATGTTATCCCCGCTTACCTCTGCTAAGTTTTAATTTTTTTCTTCAACAATCAACAGTGAAATGTCTTCCTAGTATCCTTTCTGAGCCGGTCTGTGACAAGGATCTCCTCCAGAAATGCAATCAAGCTAGAAAGATAGACATAAATGAGCCAACCTACTGTTCTTTTGGGTTTGTGTATGTGATATAGAAGAAATCAATGTAGAGGAGAATAAACCACCTTGTGGTCCTACATTCTCCATGCTTCGTTCATCAATGACCTTTCGCACACACAGAGAGGCCAATGACTGCCTTCATATATCAACCACTCATTTTCAATGTTCTTTCAATAGTTACAACATTCCTACTATTATCTAAAAGCTCTGACATAGATGAACCAACCTACTCTTCTTTTGGATGTGTATGTGATCTGGACGAAATCAATGGAGAGGAGAAGTCAACTAGCGGTCCTAAATTATCCATGCTTTGTACGTCAATGGCTATGCATATTCAGTGAGAGGTGAATGAATGTTTTCATATATTAACGACTCATCTTCTATGTTCTTTCAATAGTAAGTAGTTTCCGACCACTATTATCTAAAATCTCTAAGATAAATTATCAATCGACTCAAATCACATTATCTTCCCTCCACATTATTTTTAAAATTTTATATTTTATATACCTCAGATTTTATTTTGTGTATACAGTCTTTGTTTTAAGATATTCATCCAAATTGATGTCACCTTTGTTTTAGATCATTCTAATTTCTAGTCAATTTTAGACTTTTAATGTCACGTAATGGTTGAAAATAGGGGAACATTTAGAATCAAAATCTTTTTAGATTCAGTCTATTATAAGTGAAAAATAACCACTGAAAAATTATGTGGTCTCTTGTTTGTATCAAGTTTTTTTTTTACAGTACCTACAAAAGCTCTATTGAAATTGGGTAGCCTTTAAAGCCAAAAACAAATAGAAATAAAACAGCAAGTAAAATTACGAAATTTTATCTAAGGTGATCATTCTCGACCTAATTAAACCACAAAGATCTTCAATAATTGAATAGCTTTGATATTTAAACTGGACAAGCAAGATCTAATACAATTTCTCAATTATGAGGAAAACTTGATTCTAAATTCTTTTATTTACATTTTAAAAGGTTTATGATTAAATCTTGGTTCAATCTCTCGCAAGAGTAATCATTAAAATCATCATTGGGCTCCTTAGAGTCGTCAAACTAGATGAAAATGCTAGGGATGTCATTTTATGAGAGCTCACTTTGTTAGTGAGTAATTATATACTATAAATAAGTTGTAAACCCAAGATCATGGTTTTCTTAGAAAGTAGGCGTAGACAATAGGTCCCCCATGTAGGTGTAGTTCTTTGGAACGTTTTATTGAATAATGCTTGTGCATTGGGGAGCCAATTTGACACTAAATAAAAGAAGACCTCTATAGAGGCCACGCAGGGGCTCCTCTCTGGCCCATGCTGGCACAGAGCTAGTGAGCCACCACTTGAGTGAAGAGCTCATAGTGTTGTTGAAGAGGGAGAATTAATATGTGAAGGTGTTGACGATTGTGGTGGAGGAAAGTGTAGAGAGCAGCCATTCGCCACTATTTGCCCCATCATTGTCACTCAAACATACATTGCAATGTTGGAGGGAGAGTAGGAAAAGACAATGAAAGGACAGGGTGATTGACATGTTCGAATTGATTCCTTAGCCACTTAGATAAAAGGAAATAAACCAAAAGGCTTCTCACTGCATTTCTATGTTCTCCAGTAATCTTAATAGTATGGACTCCTAATCCATCCACAAGACATGGTTCTAACCATATTTACCTAGAAACGATTGGTACTCCTCTAAGAGTGGTACATGTTTAAAGTCAAACCCAAGAATAAAAATAGGAAATATCTAGCACTTACATCATTTGAAAACACTAATCTTCTTCGTTCTAAACATTCTCATGTCCTTTTGACCCTCACATCCCTATTTCTATCAGCATTATTTTTTCTTATTTGACTCCATAACACTGTCACATCAAAAGAGTCTGTCACCCTGTCTTCTGATGATCATAACATCAAGAGAGTTAAAAAACAATGAAATTTTCAAGCTTCAAACATAGTTTCTAGACAATGCAACATCAGCTGCTTTTATGGATAAAAAATCAATGAAAATGTGATGATTTGAATTAGATTATCCCACAGTTCTCTGTCAAGTAAGGAAACTTTAATTCAAATTTGAATAAAAATAGGAGAAAGAATAAAGAGATTTGAAGTTTGGAAAGATCAGAGCTTGTTACAATGTATTTCCAAAAATGGCAACTATCTGAACTCAAGCATCTAAGAGGAAAAAGAGACTGCTTATGTTCTCATTACTTCCTCTATTCTTGTATAAAGCATACCCTGTTCGTGAAATTCATCTTTAATTTGTGTCTCTCGATCTTCTACCCTGTCATTTCACATTCCCTCATCTCTAGGAACCTATCACTGTTCCAGTGGGACCTTGAACAGACTATGACTGAACATGATTTCCTAATGTTAATCCAGATTGTTTGAATGGCAGAGTTCACAAAAAATTTCTGGTTAACTTACAAATTTACAATTTGATGTAATTGATCAAAGCAAGGGCTCCTCAGCAAGTGTCTCTCCTCTATGTTTTCTTAGCTTACGTAAATTCTCAAAGTTGACCTCCTATACCTCAGAGATAGATGTATGTCAACCCTTTAGCTAGTGTATTGTGATCATGATCGATTGTCGATCCGATCAAAATGATCGACAATCCAAATAGTCAAAATCATTGATCACAATCGTCAATCGTTGTGATTAACAATCCGATTAATCATGGTCACCTAATCATCATTTAATAATATTATATTATATGGTCAAGTGATCGAGTGCCTAAATATTACATATAAGTATATGCTATATGCATTAAATATATATTTATATTATTAGCACTAGGTTTTAACTTTATTAAGACAAATATTATGCCTAATAACTATATTAAGATATATAAATTAAGCTTTGTAACAATACATATACATATGTTAGCCATAATTCTTAACTTTATTAATATACATATAATGAGATTAAATGAACTTACTACCTACATGAAACAGATTTTTGGATATGTTTATAAACTTTGTTAATGAGAGAGAGGGAGAGAGATAGAGAGAGAGGGGTGAGAGAGAGGGGCGAGAGAGAGAGAGAGAGACAAGAGAGAGAGAGGGGCGAGAGAGAGAGAGTCAAGAGAAAGAGAGGGGCGAGAGAGAGAGAGAGGTGAGAGAGAGAGAGAGAGGCGAGATAGAGAGAGAGCGGTTGGAGAGAGAGAGAGGCGAGAGAGAGAGAGAGAGAGAGAGAGAGAGAGAGAGCGGGGTGAGAGAGAGAGGCGAGATAGAGAGAGAGAGGCTGGAGAGAGAGAGAGGCGAGAGAGAGAGAGAGAGAGCGGGGTGAGAGAGAGAGAGAGGCGAGATAGAGAGAGGCTGGAGAGAGAGAGAGAGAGAGAGAGCGGGGTGAGAGAGAGAGAGGCGAGATAGAGAGAGAGGCTGGAGAGAGAGAGAGGCGAGAGAGAGAGAGAGAGAGCGGGGTGAGAGAGAGAGGGGTGAGAGAGAGAGAGGCGAGATAGAGAGAGAGAGGCTGGAGAGAGAGAGAGAGAGAGAGCGGGGTGAGAGAGAGAGAGAGGCGAGATAGAGAGAGAGAGGCTGGAGAGAGAGAGAGAGAGAGGCGAGATAGAAAGAGAGAGGCTGGAGAGAGAGAGAGAGGCGAGAGAGAGAGAGAGAGAGAGCGGGGTGAGAGAGAGAGAGAGAGGCGAGATAGAGAGAGAGGGGCTGGAGAGAGAGAGAGAGGCTGGAGAGAGAGAGAGAGGCGAGAGAGAGAGAGAGAGAGAGCGGGGTGAGAGAGAGAGAGAGAGGCGAGATAGAGAGAGAGGGGCTGGAGAGAGAGAGAGAGAGGGGAGAGAGAGAGAGAGAGAGCGGGGTGAGAGAGAGAGAGAGAGGCGAGATAGAGAGAGAGAGGCTGGAGAGAGAGAGAGAGGCGAGAGAGAGAGAGAGAGAGAGAGCGAGGTGAGAGAGAGAGAGGCGAGATAGAGAGAGAGAGGCTGGAGAGAGAGAGAGAGAGAGAGAGCGGGGTGAGAGAGAGAGAGGCGAGATAGAGAGAGAGAGGCTGGAGAGAGAGAGGAGAGAGAGAGAGAGAGAGAGAGAGAGAGAGAGAGAGCAGGGTGAGAGAGAGAGAGAGAGGTGAGAGGGAGGCGCGAGAGAGAGAGAGAGGTGAGAGGGAGGCGAGAGAGAGGGGGAGAGGCGGTGATGGTGAGGTTGGCAGCACCTCAGTCACTTTTGGAGAAGCCCTAAAAGAGAGAGAGAGAGAGAGAGAGGTGAGAGGGAGGCGAGAGGGAGGGGGAGAGGTGGTGGTGGTGAGGTTGGCAGCACCTCGGTCACTTTTGGAGAAGCCCTAAAGAGAGAGAGAGAGAGAGAGAGAGAGAGGGAGAGAGAGGGGGAGAGGGAGAGAGAGGGGGAGAGGGAGAGGTGGCGGTGATGAAGCTAACAACAGCGAACCTGGCGGTGGTGAAGTCAGTCTCTCTAATGAGAAGAGGATAGAGGCGGCAAGAGTGAGAGAGTGAGAGATGAGAGAGAGAGAGAGATTTAATCTCTCTTTCGTTGATGTGAATCGTAATTGTTGAATCATGAAAAGTCATCATCCAACAAATAGTAAATTGCAACCATCGATCCATCAATCAATCAACAATTGATCAAGAACCTGAATCATGATCATGGTCGTTTTCTATGATCGTGATTGTCGATCGATCGATCATGATTGCAGTACCTTACCCTTAGCTTAAACTAGTGTGCAGCCAATGTGAATGAAGCTGAGCACAGCAAATTCCTTAGATGTTTATCCTCATTTATACATAGGGTTCCAGATGCCCATTTTGGGCTCCTTAAGTAAAACTCTGATTGATGTCCTCCAAGCTGAAAACCATGGCAGACCATCAGACACTGCGGCTGGGCGGTGGTCATGCCAGCTCTTCTTCAGCAAGTGCCACCGCCAGAAGGCGAATGGGGGATGGTGGTGGCGGTAGTGAAGGCCTCAGCTGAGATCGACGGAGCTATGGCCGGGCAACTTCCCCACGTTCAATTCCTTCATAAGCGCCCTCACCTTCTCTGCCTCGCTGTACCTGCCAGCGTCGGAGAAGACATTGGCCAGAAGGACGTAGTAGCCGCTCTTCTCTGGCCGCATCCGGAGCAGCCGCCGGGCGACCCTCTCCGCCGCCTCGACCTCGCCGTGTGTGCGGCACGCGGCCAGCAGCGCCCCCCACACGGCCTCGTCGGGCTCCACCGGCATCTCCGCCGCGAACCGCTCCGCCGCACCGAGCCGCCCCGCCCTCGCTAGCACGTCCACCATGCAGGCGTAGTGCTTGAGCTCCGGCGCCACCCCCTGCGCCGTCATCTCCTCCCAGAAGCCCCACGCCGCGTTCACCCGTCCGGCGTGCGCGCAGGCGGAGAGCACGCCGAGGAAGGTAACGGCGTTAGGGCGGACACCGTTGGCGGCCATCGATGAGAAGAGCTCCAGCGCGCGGTCGGCGCCGCCGTGGAGGCCGTGCCCGAGGATCAGGGAGCTCCAGGAGATCACGTCCCGGCGGGGCATCCGGCGGAAGACCTCCTCGGCGCGGAGCAGATCACCGCACTTGGCGTACATGTCGACGAGCGCGTTCCCCAGGCTGAGCCCCGAGGGGATGCCGCGCCGGACGACAAAGCCGTGGGCGCTCTTCCCGTGGAGCAGGTACCCGAGGCGGCTGCTGGCCAGCAGAAGCCCTACAATGGCTACCCCGTCGAGCTCCATCCCCGTCGCCACCATCTCCGAGAAGACCTCCACAGCCGCCTCCGGCGGACCCCGCTGTGCATATCCCGACAGCATTGCCGTCCAAAGGACTGCGTCTCTCTGGGGTGTTTCGTCGAACAGGGCCCGCGCATCAGGGAGCCTTCCCAGCGCTGCGTAGAGGAAGACCGCTGCGGAGGCCACGTAGGGGTTCCTCTCCAGCCCGTGCTTGGTGCAGAGCCCGTGGGCCGCCGCCCCGGCGGCGGCGCACCTGACGGCGCCGTAGGACCTGAGGACGAGGGCGGCCGTGGGCGCGTCGAGGGGGAGCCCGCTGGCGCGCATCTCGATGAAGAGCTCCGCCGCATGGCGGGGGTGCCCGGCGCGGGACATCTCGCCGATGACGATGCTGAAGGAGTAGTGGTTGCGGAGGGGCATGCCGAGGAAGAAAGGGTAGGCGGAGGAGAGGAGCTCGCCGTGGCGGGAGTACTGGCGGACGAGCTTGGAGCCCAGCACGACGTCGGCGAGTAGGCCAACGCGCAGCAGGTGGCCGTGGAGCTGGCGGAGCTGGCGAGCGCTGGTAGCGCCGTCAAGGAGGAAGAAGTAGTAAGCGAAGGTGTCGGCGGCGGCTGCGGTGGAGAAGAGGGCGACGAGCAAGCGTTCGGCCCTCGCCGCCGCCGCCCTTAGCGTTCGCACGTGCATGGCGACGCGCGAGGGACGCCGGGTCCGGGAGGGGTGATGCGAGCGGCGCGGGGTTATCGGAGCGCTGATCTCCGGTCATTTGCATGGAAAAAAAGAAAGCAGAGGGTATGCAAGAATCGCCTAAAGCTTGTAGTAAATGTCATTAAACTATAGTCGCGCGCAATATTAATAACAGTAAACATGTAGGCCTGAGAGTAGAGTAAATGTCATTAAACTCCTTTTTTGTCCAGAACAGCAAGAGGGCTTTACAGTTAGCAATACTTCAGGCTCAGTGTAAAAGTTTGCTTGGAGACATTCGGAGGATGTGGAGCTCCATACCCCGCGGTCAGATATATCAAATTAAGAATATATTGCTCTTACATTGTACCATAAACATCGTACTTTTCATTCAAAACTTGTATTGAATTTTGATTTGTTGGTTGTCACTTTTGATCTCCATGGAAAAAAGAATCAGGCCACATATCATGTAACAAAATCAATGTCGTCCCATAATGTGAGTGACGACTGAAATCATTTTTCTTTTGACTACTTCTGGCATATGAATGAAACTCTAGGGTAAACGTACAAGATAATATTCCCTTGGGCCAACATTTATAACTTCAAATATTTCATCAATACTTTGTTCAAATTCAAGGAAGGAGTCATACTAGTTTTATCCTCCTTTATCCATAAAGTTCATACTAGTTTAATCCTCCTCGATCCATAAAGTTCATACTAGTTTAATCCTCCTCGATCCATAAAGTACAAGACTTGAACCCAGAAACTTTAACTTTAAATTCTAGATCTTACTCTAAATGAGACATACTAAACCCACCTTAAGGGGTGTATTACCATCAGACTTATAAGAACTATAGAGTTAAGTATGCTTAAACTAGAATGCTATAAGGACGTGTCCAGAAGGGGGACTCATAGTATAGCTACACACTTTAAAATTAAGTATGCCTAGGCTAAAACAATACTAAGATGGGTGAGCTCTAAAGGGAGAGAAAAATGGTATCTTAAACTCAATATAAATCTTCAACGCAAAACCCTAATTATTAAATTTTAAAATCTTAAAATCTATAATTTTAAACTCAAAAACTTGAAGCCTAATGCCTTAAGCCATACACCATAAAAACCTAGTTGCTGAACTTAAAAACCCCAATGATAAAACTCCATACCCTGAAAGCAAAAACCCTAAGCCATATGTCTTGATTTATGGAATGTAAACCTTAAAATCCAAAGATTATCCTATCAATGTAATATTTAAGATCATAAACCCTAAATCCTAACTCATAAAAGGTTTAGCTATAAACCCTAAAATGAAAACCCTAGTCATAAACCTTAAACCTTGTACCCTAAAGCCAAAAACCTTAAAACATACATCATGAAAAAAAGTTCAACCTGATATCCATAGTCAAACCTTAGAACCAAAATCCTAATGTCATTCACAAAAATTCCTAAAGCTTAAACCATAAATCCGAAACTTTAAAGTACTAAATAATCAGTCATCTTAAGGGATGCTACAGATCGCCTAGAGCTCACTACAAGGGCTGCCAAGGAGATTATTTCATCGTGGTGGGGATATATTCTTTCATTTTATTGATCTTATAATTTAATTTTTTTGTTAAACGGTCATCAAGATATTTTTCTTAATGATTGCTGCAAATCTTGGACATCCTTGGACCAAGTCTTCTACATGTGTTTAATTCCATGAGGCAAGTATAAGAAAATATTCTTTACTTTATATTCAAACCTGAGATGTGCAACATTGTGCATGACTATTTATTTATTTATTATGAATTAAAAACTTGATTAAAAAATCACATAATATTATATAATAACTTATTTAAAGTCATTACCTATTTTAAAAAATTAATTTATTTCAGTATTTTTATATTAGTGCATTAATTCTCAAAATTTATTCAAAATTGCTATAGTGTCAAATATAGGTGTGCAAAATATAGGTATAGACTTTAATAAATATGATAATTTCATGCTTTCTTGAAATTATCATAACATTATGAATCTTTGACACTATGGCAATTTTAGGAAATATTGACATTTACACATCAATATATAAAATAACCAAATAAATAAATTCAAAAAATAGTTAATGATCTAAATAAATTACCATTCAATACTATATGTTTTTGGACCAAGTTATGAATTCATAATAAATCAAATAAATAGCTATATGCAATGTCGTAACTATTGATTTTGAATTTAAAGTCAAAATTATTTTCTTTTGCTTGTCCACTAAGATTGAACACATCTAGAAGACTTGGTTCAAAGAGGTCTATGATCTACAGCAATCATTAAGAACAATATCTTAATTAACATTCAGAAAAGTATAAGTTATGACATCAATAAAGAGAAAGAATCTATCCCCATAAAGATTAAATAATCTCCTTGGCAGCCCAAGCCATGAATCCTAGGCATCGTAGAACATCCCCTCAGATGGTTAGAACTATATCCACCAAGTTAGACAAAGTACACAATTTTAGATCGATACAACATGCAACAAATTGCAGCAACAAAACGTGGCTTCTAACACCTAGACTTGCCATTCATATGACGGCCCAAGTTTACAATTTGTGTTATTTCTATGCTCAAGTCACCTGCTCCCATCATAGGAAAAAGAAAGTTAAACTAGCCTTTAAGGATTACTTTTGGGCAAGAGCAATGGGAGATTCAAATTAAACCTCAAAGGCGTCAGGCCCTTAGCTATCAAATCCACCAGGCACCCTTCGTCCAGTGTTCTCTCTACTTATTATACATTAGGGCATTTCTGACCTACACTTGTAAATTTTGGATGAAACATTTTTATTATCAAGAATGTCCCCTACATTTCTCATCGAGGAAAGGAATTATGTACCAAATTTTTATTAAATACAATAGTATAGCAGAGAATACAATTTAACCACATCTAACTCATTCCATTTGAAAGTGAAGAGGATCTAAAAGTGCACACAATTACCCAGTAATGAATATTAGCCCCCCAAGATAAGGTACTTGTCAGCTAAAAGATTAATCTTGGCATTGCATGTGACTGAGCTGCATGTACAAAGTAATAACAATAGCAGCAATAACAAGAATAGTGGTACTAATAATGAAGAGAAGAATAAGAATGATGAGGATTGAGGATGACAATAGCCACCAGTCATCCGAAATATGCACCTAAAAGCCCAGTGCCCCTTGTTTTGACGAAAACCAAAACCAAGTGATGGAAAGATAAACAGGATGGGAACGAAGAGTGTCGAAGCATACCCGATTAGGCATGGGAGACTTCGTCGCTTCCTCTTCCACTCTACCCGCCTCCGTTCTGGCTGCTTTTTCAACAGGACAACGAGCCACTACGTTCAGACGACGTGTTGCTCTCCAGAAAATGATCGACCGCCCAGGAATCTGAAAATCGAATGTGCCTCCTTGATTCAACTCGCTCACCCATCACTGTGAATCGATAGAACTTGCTGCATGATCTCTACTCCTCCCCAGTGCAAAACTCATCCGTCCCAAATGACCAATCCGAAGGAATCTAAAGAAGCAGATAGTTCCCCTTACCCACCCGAAACTTCAAATCAAATCAGCGGAGAAGCGGCAAAACCAATCGGAAGAAAGTAAATGAATAAGAGGAAAAAGGAAAGGTGGCTTTCTTCAGCAATCTTGCATCACTCGCACCATTGCAGGCAACCGATAATCTGAGTGCCGCGTCCCGGCCCGGAGTGAGCCGTTCGAAACAAAGAAGATCAAGAATCCATCGAAAAAAGCCACAAGAACATACCCCCAAATCAAAGAAAATCAAGAATCTATCAAAAGAAGCGACAAGAACATACCCAGATAGACTATCCAGAGGAGCCGAAGGCGGAGAAAATCCACGGTCGGCCCTTTCTGAGAGGCGGCGCCAACTGCGACCTTGGAGTATCTCGGATGCCCCTTGGCATCTTCGCCGGCGGTCGCCCCCAAATGCCGGGGGACTAGAAGAAGGATGGCGTCCCGTGTGGCCACCCATTCCTGCTCCGGATTCGCGCAGGAGAAAGGGTCCCAGAAGAACTCGATGGAGAAGACAGGAGAGAAGGCGGTTGGCTATCCAAGATCCTCTATGCTTCGTAGAGCGAGGACCCATGAGGGAGAGATATTAAACGCGCGATAGAGTGGGGAGAGAGCGGGAGATATATATATATATATATAGCAAGAGCGCGAGAGCGAGAGAGATTGAAAGGGAGCAAGAGAAAGAAAGAGAGATCGATGACGACCTCGTCCATCAGCTGCTGCTTTTTCAGGTTCCTCCATATTTTCAAAAATTACACGGTTTAGATACCTCGATTTTGATTTGTGTCTACACTCTTTAACCGTCACTCCCCAATCAACTCTCATTTAACTTTATTGATATAACAGAGTGCATCCAACCAGCAAGGATCTAACAAAAAGACAGAATTTTAAAACCAAGTAAATTAAAATTTTCCTTTGGTTTAACTTATAGGAAATTATCTGCTGGCCCAACCTCCATTTCTCAGCTTTTCAGGTGCTTTCACGAAATTTAACACATTTGAGATTGGCCCCCTGATTCCCCATTCTCGTGTCTACAATTTATGGAACAGGAGTACATACTAAACTCAATAATAATAGTACCATCACTTATCTTTTATTCGGAACTCATTTTATTTAAGTGAAAAATATTTTTTTAGGCTATCATGTTTCTGCAAAAAGTTGTCAAATACTAAGAAACTTGATAATCATGAATTATGTACCCAAGCTAGTAGACCCATTAATTTCAGCCTTATGCCTCTGATTCAAGAAATACAAAACAATATATGCCAGATTCACTAAATCAAGCCAAAGTTTAATTTCTCTCTCTCTATCTATCCATCTCTCTCTTTCTCCCCCCTCTCTCTCTCTCTCTCTCTCTACTTGATGCATAATTTTTGATAGTTGGGACCACCCTATTTCCTTTTGGGCTCAATTTTGTGGGCCATTTGTCACTAAATTTGTGTTAAAATGTATTTTACGTTTGCTCTTAGCATTAGCTCAACAAAAATTGACTTGAGTATGAGCCGTTTTATTCAAAGCTTATTTTGTTTACATTTACGTTTTAGTATGTCATGTCTCCCTTATTGTCTCTTAGCTAAATATATTAATCTAACATGGGATTCTATGCATTTAGTTTATGATGCACCTAAGAGTGTAGACAGGCCAAAGAAGTCCAAAACTAGAGGACGAATTACTTTGGAAATGGGCATATGGATACAAAGACAAGCACATAAGTAATGTAGTTGCCCTTTAAACTTACAAGCGACCGTGCTAAAAACAAATATTTTAGGTCTATGGCCCACTATTGTTTTCTTTAGGTTTGATGAGCCATCAAAGTAAGGAATTTGGTTCAAAGAAAGTTCAGATAGGGAACAAACAAAGCTGATGACCTTCTCTAATTGGCAATCTCTTCACATTTGAAAGAAATATATCATGGCTCATTTAAAAATTGAATTATTATTACTATCATATGTACACTCCCAACATAAAAACAGATGGCTGCCCAATTTTCTTGATTTTTGTGTGATTTCTTCCCATGGAATGCCCTTTTCTTCTCCTAATATTCATACGCAACATTTATAAAGTCCTTATATGGCCAACTTGGGTTGATGATGATATGTTGGAGGTAATCTAATCTAGTGGACTGACCCACTAGAACTTAGGGATGGAGGTGAGATCCTCCCATTTTACTCTGAAAATTAAGAGAATAAATGAAATAAAAGTGCCTATTTTCCAACTACTAATGGGGAAACTTCTCACAATGGACAAAGATTTTTGGTGACAAAAGAATCCCCTAAAATGAATACAATGGATGATTTCTAAGAAGGGAAAGAAAAAGCCATCATTGGAGCCATTTTTTTATTAAAATTTTTGTCTAGAACACTTTGTCCTTGTTGACCCGGGCCCTCCTTTCGCCACATACCGGGCCCCTTCTTGACCAGGACCTAATATAATTATTATTATTTGTTTAGAAGAATAACTATTCGACGATTAGTAATTATAAGTGCATTAAAAATATTGTATTCCTGCCTTTTAATAATATATTTTAAATGTTAATGTTGGCAGGCGCGGTTTTTTTAGAAAAAGCCGGAATCTGTTCGCTGGTCTACAAATATCGGGGGAGAGTGGTGATGGCTTAGGCTTCTTCCTTGTGCGGCGTTGGAGTAGGAGGAGAGGGAGCCCAAGGATGTCCGGCAAGGTGGGAGGTGTGGAGGGCGTCGGTAGTGCGGAGAATGGGGTCGAGATCGAGGAGCTCGCCCGCTATGCCGTCGACGAGTACAACAAGCAGCAGGTAGTTCCTTCCCTCTGTCTGCGATGATACGCTAGAATTTTGCCCTAGATTTCTTCTTTTTTCTCGCGATTATGCTTGTTTTTGTAGAAATTTCTGGAAAGGATGATCTTCTTTTGGTCGACGGTCTTGCTGTTTTTTCCGTAATAAGTAGATCGATCTCCTTCCCCCGGCCGGATTGGTTTCTTCGCAGAAAGTGAATCCGACGCTGAGCTCCAGATTTTTACTCTCTAGTTTCCAATTCCCCTACGACATCTGGTTTCTGCTTCGTCGAGCATTCTTGTAACACTTGATGCTGAGATTCATGATTCCTCCTACGGAGTGTACGCTCGGCTGTCCTGCTTCTCCGCTATTTTTTTGGTTTTCCTGAGGATTTTCCAACTTTCAGCTATCGAGGCCCAAAATGGGTGAATGATAACCTCATGGGAGGAGAATGGCCACATTTTTCGTCAGCTAACTTCTGGCGTGTTTGGAATACAAATCTTCATCCGTTTCCATCATTGTCGGAGGATTCCGTTTCAGGATATTTGGCTCGGGATTAAAACATTTGGAATTATGTGGATAGATACAATTTGCCTTCGTCCTCTGGAAAAATGAAACCAGTGAGTTCTTATTGATTGATCTCTATCTAAAGAAAGATGATTCACAGTTGCCTCATTTTCTGTCTTTTTTTTCGCCCAGAACGGCCTGCTTGAGTTCTCTCGAGTTGTGAAGGCGAAGAAGCAGGTAGTTTCAGGCATCATGCATCACCTCTCTGTAGAGGTTAAGGAGGGCGGTGAGAAGAAGCTGTATGAAGCCAAGGTCTGGGTCCAGGAGTGGTCAAACTCTAAGAAGCTCCACGATTTCAAGCAGATTGGTATTCTTCTTCGCTCATTGATCACGTTTCATGTTTCATTTCCTTTTTATTTTAAGTGGGTTTGGTCCTGCTTTTAGTAACTTGGGGAGAAATAAACGAAGCTGACAATTGTCGATTGGGAATTCGTGGAAGAACCACATTGATCATATTTTACGCAGGAATCTCTAATTTTCTGTAGGTTTCCGATCTAGATCCCACTATATAGGCCATGCTGCTTTCAGGTGTATATGCTTCTCAAGGCGTGGCTTCCTCTCCCCATCTTGGTTTTCCTCAAATGAATCGGATCATGGCAATCCACTTTATTTCTTTTTGAAAATTTGGAAAGAGTTTCTTCCCCACCCTTGCCTGCTTTCTGATATGCCGATGTCACTTTTTTTTTATAATCTATTTTTGCACCATGGTTTTAAAACTTGTGTGGAAACAATACAACCTTCTTCGTCAATAAACCATATTGAATTCATCGTCCTTATTTAGCATATCAGAAATTTTTGGGTGAATCAAATTTGAACCACTGTCTCATTCTTAATGAGGAGATTTCGTCCTTCAATAGCAAAGTAGGAGAGCCTTGGATTGTTTTTCTTCGGAAGGGCATTGAAGGAGAATGAACTGAATCTGCATCTCTTGAGAATAATTAATCCCCCCTAATTCCGCAACAAATCTTTGTTACAGTCTCCAACTCATTATCTAGTGGCCTGCATGCTCCTAGGGCTCTGTTCTTGCTTCTTCTCTTGGTATCTGTGCTGAACTATGGGGGCGAACCCCACCTGAATAATAGCCCAGTGCAAGATCATTCTAGCACTAGCACCGCCCATGTTTCAAAATCCACCATGGTTCTGATCTTAATTTTTTCCATGCTCCTCAGCTGACTGACGGCCGACAGGCAGCTGGATGAGGAGAAGAAACTTAAACTTGGGATCTTGGGTCTTCTTCACATGGATCTTGTGTAGGGGTATCGGTCACACACTATATATAGCAAATGGGATGATGCTGTGGATGACAGGCCGCGTGGTAATAAGTTGGTGATGATGCCCATAACGTGGGTTATTTTATACTTGTCAAATAAATCGCGCTTCTATTCATGGCGAAAAAACAGGCAAAATGTGGTGATTTATGGGTTTATTCTCCGCTTCTTGCATATTTTCTAGAAACCCTCACGGCATATGTTAAATTTCTTCAAGATCCTCTATGGGAAGGATTGAATATCCTGCACGCCGAATATTTACATATTTTAATACAAGTATATTTTAATAAAGGGTGAAAGAGAGAAGTAGAGAGAGAGAGAGAGGGAGAGAGATAGAGAGAGAGAGTGAGAGTGATCAGAAAGGTTTTTATTGCATTTGGTGATGTGTTCAAGAGCTTCCTGAGCAACTCCAACACACAACGGTCTAAGATATAGTTTTATTGCTGCTACCACCTTCAACTTCATAAAATTAGATCTCTGTGACTGCAACATATCTCCGAAAATCATGCGGGAATTTTCAAGCCAAATTAAATATTTTCAAGCCTTTTTAACCTCTTAGAAAATACTCGTCTGAGGCGTCTCCACTAAATTTATCATGGAAAAATCTGCATGTAAAATTGTTGTCATAAATTTTGAAGGATGTCGGAAAGTTTAGGAGAAAACAGGAAGAGTACTTTTGTAAGAAAAGATGTAATGGAATTATGCACGTAGATTCATAAAATTGTGTATTGGACAGGAACCTGATTGGCCAGTGAAGGGGGAGGGCTAGTTTATAAATAGTGGAAATTAGAAGGGCTCTTCCGAGGTTTCCCATAAACCCTAGCAGACCCAGTTCTCCGGCGGGAAAACCCCCCCCGCGGCTTCCTTTGATCTCACACACTCTCGGAGAAGCGCCAGTAGCTATGGCGAGGGATCCTGGCGGAGCTCTGCGATGGTCGTCGGCGCTGGCCCGCCGGCTGAGCACCGCCGCGGCGGAGGGTTGCGAGGGGTCCTTGTCGGCGGCGTGGGCCACGGGCCGGGTGACGGCGCCGCCGAAGCAGCTGTACCGGAGGCTGTCGGCGCTGGGAGGGCAGCCGAAAGGGGCCGTAGCGAGGGCCATGAACAAGTGGCTTCGGGAGGGGAATGCCGTCAGGGCGGCGGACGTCATGAAGTTTGTCAAGGAGCTCCGCAAGTACAGGCGCTTCGGGCACGCCCTTGAGGTGCGAGGCACTCGAACCCTAATTACACTTCCTGTGATCTTCTCCGTACGAACGATGAGGAATTCAAGTTAGTTTTCTATACTCGGCTACTTCTTCCTGCGATTGGTGCCAGCGGATGCAAGATTCATGCAATCGCGGGGTTTCTCTGGCTGTGATGATCCGTCGTGGTTCGCTCACAGGAGCAAATCAAATGCAGCATCAGCAGATTCCGTTGAGTTAGGGATGCTTTTCCTATGCCTTAATCTTATTAGCGAAGAGAGAAAATACTGCAGAGTGGATGATTATTGCAGCTGAAAATACGTCAGATGGTGTTTTTGAGCGGCGAATTTGTTTTCCTCGCCGATTTATTTTTCAGCGATCGATCGAACGATCGATTGATCGATTGACGTGTTTTTGATGACGCAGCTAATGGAGTGGATGGATACCCGCGGGATGAACATGTCCCACAGCAACTATGCGGTGCGCCTCGATCTGATATGCAGAGTTGAGGGAATCCAGTCGGCGGAGAAGTATTTCGCCAGCTTTCCGGAGCCCGCGAAGAACCTCCTGACCCACGGGTCGCTCCTCAACTGCTACTGCACGGAGAGGATGGAGGAAGAGGCGTCGGCCTTCTTCGAGAAGATGAAGGAGCAGGAGCTCGTCTCCAATTCCCTGCCCTACAACAACATGATGTCCCTCTACATGAGGGTGGGCAAGCCCGAGAAGGTCCCCCTCCTCATGGAGGAGATGGCGGAGCGGAAGATCCCCCCCAACGACTTCACCTACAGCATCCTGATGAACAGCTACGCGGCTCTGAACGACTTCGAAGCCGTGGAGCGGACCTTCGAGGAGATCGAGCGGTCCGGCGGCGCCAAAGCCAGGTGGTCCATTTACAGCAACCTCGCCTCTCTCTACATCTCCGCCGGGCTCGCCGACAAGGCCGAGGCGGCGCTCAAGAAGGTGGAGGAGAACATGGACAGAGGAGACCGGCAGTGCTTCCACTTCCTCATCACCCTGTACGCCGGCCTGGGCAAGCTGGAAGAAGTCAACCGGATCTGGGCCACCCTGAAGTCAACCTTCCCGTCGACCCTCAACATGAGCTACCTCACCATGCTGCAGTCCCTCAGCAGGCTGGACCAGCTCGACGCGCTGGAGAGGTGCTTCCATGAATGGGAATCTGGCTGCGTGGCGTATGATATCAGGCTGGCCAATATACTCTTCTGTGCCTATCTCCGGAGGGATAAGGTGGCGGAGGCCGAGGCGCTCTGGAAGAAAGTCAACGGGAGGGGCTCCGAACCCGATTTCCGCACCTTCGAGATGTTCATCGATTACTACATCAACAAGCAGGACATGGCCCGGGCCCTCGAGTACCTGAAGGAGGCGATGTCAAAGGCAGAGAAGACCCGGGCGTGGAAGCCCAGCCAGTCGAAGGTCGATGCCCTCTTGAAGCACTTGGAGGAGGGCGATGCGGCCGCCGCAGAGGAATTCCAGGAACGGTTGAAGAAGCTGGAAGCCGAGTGAAGAAGCTGGAAGCGAGAGTTCTGACGGCTGCTCTTCAGAGGAGGTGCGCTGAATCATCATCATCATTAGAGAAGTTAATCTCGACTTGTAAGCGCATTTCGATTTTCAACCATGACTTTGTCTACCTTAATTTTTTTTAAATGATTTTGGATGTATTCTCTCATCAATCATCATGGCTGTGGCCAGAGTGGATTTGGGGTTCTCTCGGGACCTCACTGGCCGAATATATAAGTGTTTACATAGCAAATCTTTTTATTACAGCGCATTGCAGAGGGCATTTCCCATCCAAGAAAAGGTTAATAAAAAAGGAAAAAAAAAACCCAGGTGGCAGAGATACCTGAAGCTTCTGGTTCATCCTTCTCTGTTCCTACTGCCGTCCAATTCTTCATATTTGTGTCTATTCTTTACTGCGAGTCAATCGCCTAAAACTGTAAATAGCAGTATCAAAGGGGAGTGGCCGTGGGGCCTCCCCCTCCTCTTCCTCCTCTCACAATACGGCCAACGGAGGCCGCCCTTGCCGCCACGTTAAGACAGCCCCTCCCCTCACTCTATGTTCAACTGTGCCTGCCTGCTACGTCAACGCATATCGGTCACCTGGCAGAAAGAGTCGTCATTCATTTCACCCATCTTCGTTGTCGTAGTCTTCCTCTTCGTCCTCCAGCGGTCTCTTCGACAGGGCAAATTGGAGCGGATCGATCCCCATCTTGCCCATGCCGGGAAGCGGCCAGCCCCCCGGGTACTCTTCTTCCTCAGGCTTGGCATCGGGAATGGGAGAGGTGGCGGCGCCGCTGCTGGTCGGAACCGCCGCCGCGCTCCCATTTCCATCTGGGTTTTCGTTTAGGTCAAAGTTCCGCACCGCCGAGGATGGCCCATCATCGCAGACTGCAGCGCGTTCCTTCGATTCTCTGGCATCAAGGTTGTCCTTCCACTGATCAGAAGAGGGGGCCTGTCTTAGCTTATCTTCGGCCTTGCTTGGAGCCAGGTCATGGTCGGCTGCTCCGGCACCCCGGCCACGCCCTCTCCCTCGGCCCCTACCCCGCCCTCGGCCACTGCCACCGCCGCCGCCATGGCCCGCCAATTCCTGCCACACAGACGAATAAAGAGAGCTCCTCAGTGCATCACTCAAGAAAAAACAGAGCTGAGAAGCAGATTATTAGCCTTCTGGGTATGATCCTCTTACGGCCCTGGTCCGCTTCGCATCCTCATCAGTCTCATTATCCTCCCCCTCCATGGCTTTTCTGAAAGGAAAGGCTCAACAGCTGGTTAAAGGTGGGCTTCCGGTGGGAATTCACTATGAGGTGGGGGCAACGCAAGAAGAACTGTTTCTCTCTCTAACCTTTTCCTGGCTGGTCTGTCCTCCCCGCCAGCATCCGAGTGGCCGATGTCCGGAACCTTGCTAACAATGTGCCGCAGAAAATCAAAGACGCCAAACCTTTGGACACATTGCTTCCTGGATAGTCAATAAAAGGCATCAATTGTTGGCCAATTCCCAACAATCACCCCCGTCTAAGCTCCCGAGAACCACAACAGCCAACACCATCTCGACTAAAAATGGACTTAACCTTCATCGTGGCTCTCGGGAGCTACAAAAGTCAATGCCATCTCGGATAAAATTGGACTTTGACCCTTATAATGGTTCTCGAGAGCTACATCTCGACTGAAATCGGATGTGACTCCCTCATCGTGGTTCTCGATAGCCACAAAAGTCAACACCATCTCGGCGAAAATTGGACTAGTTCGAAGGGAAGGTGACTTACAGGTGCAAGGAACTCATCGTTTTGGCGCCTCTCTGCAGAGTTATGTCATACGTCCGGTCACAGAGGTCTTGCAAGAATAATTCCAACGCTTTTGCTGAAATGCACGCATAATAGAGTTAGAAACGTAAACCGGTGGAAGAGCGAGGGATGGACATAGAGAGAGCGCGCGCGCGCGTGCGAGAGAGAGAGAGAGAGAGAGAGAGAGAGAGAGAGAGAACTAAGATCAACCACACCGGTTCAACTGTGGCAGGACATCGCAAAGATCAACAGCAACTGGATCAATTCCATGGTTGTTGCGAGTACATTGCTATGTTCCATTAGATTTATTAGAGAGAGAGAGAGAGAGAGAGGAACAATCAGGTATCTGAATTCCCATCGTTTGGTGGGATGCATGGGCTTCACAATTTAATCAGATATATGAAAACTCAATAGAGATTTTCTGAATTCTCTAAAACAAGATAGAGAATTCACATACTAAAAGAGGCAACAACAGGAACAAACTTTTAAGTCTGTCGTGACTCACATACTAAAAGAGGAACAGCCATCGCGATCTTCCCCACATCTTCATCTGCTTGCATGATCTTCTTGATTCGTGCCTGCAGAAGAATACACATCACACGCGAAACCGCAAATTAGGACAATAAAATCACAAGAAATTCATACACAACTCATTAAAAGGGCTAGCAACGATCGCAAGAAACTCTTCAGAGTTTTTTTGTAAACTTAATATTTCTAAGTATGAATCCTCTGTGGCCTACACATCAAACAAGCAGGAAAGGTCGATCAGGTTTGAGAGAAACACCTTATTAATGAGTACCTCTTGTTATTGAGATCGGACATTTAATCAGCAGATTTTTGCACAGGAGCTAGGATTGTTCGCATAAATCAACCACCCTATCAGTTAGTTCAGCACGATCACTACTTTTTTTCAGCATATTTATCCAAAACAGATTGCAAATTGTGGTTCAAGTTGACAAAGCTCAATCTACATGTGCGAAGCAGGATGGAGAGGAAGGAGAAAGCTGAGTGATGCGGGGAACTAATCAGGGTTTCATACCCTGCTGGAAAGATAATCAGGAAACCCTAGATACCTCGCAACCTCTGAGCTGATTCTCAACTGCAGTGTCTCGATGGGTTCGTTCTGGAGATTTTTTGACAGATTAAAAATTATGAGATTTAGGGTTTAAGCCGGAGAAAGAAACTCAGTTCCAATCCCTACTCAGATTCTCGATCACTCAAATTTGGATATCGCGAGCTCAACCAACATGTAGCAATGGATTTCTGCTGGTGAGGAGCTACGACCTCTTTGATCGTGCTCAGAGGAATTTTGAGCGCTGATTTCTGAAGATATTCCTGAACTTGGTCTGTGTTTGAGACATTTGTGATCCTCTCCAATGGTTGATCTAAACCATGGCCGTAGATAAACTAAATTGCTGAAAATCATCGAACCAGGTATGCTTTCGTGTTCTTCATCCAAACTAAGATTAGGACATCATACGAGATCAGATAATTAAGAACTTGGAATCCCTAGGGTTGCCGATTTCTGAGAGCACGGATTTGAATCTTTGAGACAGAAAACTTAGAGACCGGGGCCAGTCCAGGTGCAAGCAGACAGAAGGCAAAAACCAAAACATCAACCACAGTCCGGACGTTTCCTCAACAGAAAATCATCTTGAAATTGCCAGCAATGCATAGACACAATACCTACCGATTTTCAAAGAAAATTAGCTGGATTTAGCAGTATCTTGAGCTCCGATAGGAACCCGAAGTAACCATTAGCCTCATGGATGAAAATATAGAGCGAGAGCGAGAGAGAGAGAGAGAGAGAGAGAGAGAGAGAGAGAGAGAGAGAGAGGGGAGTGTAGGCAGAGACGTACTGCGGGAAAACGGGTGTCGAGCTTCTTTCTCATGGCTCCTCTCACTCTCTCTCTTCAGCATCAAACCGGTGCAGTCTTCCTCCTCCTCCCTACGTTCTCCTCCTAGAGGAACAGAAAACCTTGCCTGCGTCCCACGTCGATTACACCCGGATTGGGAAGGAGGCCGGTAACACAAACACCAACTGGGAGAGGTCTCCTCCCCTTCCCCTCCTGTTCCCTGATTAGAAGATAACCAGAGGCATGCTAATCACATTGAAGGGAGCGATGAATAAGATCAAATTCTCAGCTGGAGACGGTGGGGACGAGAGACGCCGCCGACGACCTCACTCACCAGGGAAAGAGAAGGACGGCGCTTTCTGGGGTTTCCGGACTTCCCTTCAGTTCCAACGCCTATCCTCTCTCTACCCTCCCTCTCTCTCTCTCTACTTTCTCTCTCTTCTTTCTCTCTCTTTAGGGAGAACAGGGGGAGAACAGAAGGGGGGAGGCTAACGACTTTTAAATAAAGCCTCACGGGACGGTACGGTCACTCGCGGTAGGTGGGAGTCAGTTACCGACGGGGGTGTTTCCCCTCTTCCGTATTAGGTGTGAGGATTAATCTTGAGGTTGGTAACCTCACTGCGCGTGGTGGAATCTGGCTCCGGTATTGACCGAAGCGACGGTGGACGAACGGACGGCCGATCTTCAGGGCTACAGAAAATGGACGGTTATCGATGGGAATTCGAGACTGGACTCCGAGAACGAACGGTGTGTAAGCAGCTGGTGTTACCGGGCCGTAAATTTGAAGCCCATTAAAATCTGGCCCATTTTATGTTCTCGGGACCAAATAACCGAGGAAGAAAAGTAGAACTGGCCCAGTCACCAACTTGGTTTCCCCAAAGTCAACCCCAGAACCAAGACTTGATATGGCTTAGAAGCCATGGGCCTGTTTATTTCTGCGCCCGGGGTCTAAAAATAGGGCTATGAAGACAAATAGTTTGTACCAAAATCAAACCCAGTTGACACATTGAGTTGCCCCGTGTCAGTTTCGCCCCAAAAAATGTGAAATGAAAAAGAATCATAAAAATTTCTCTAAACTGTCAGAATAATGAGGATTTTTCGGTAATATTTACTCTCTCTCTCTCTGTGGCTCTAGAAACTTATGTTTCTATTTCCACTCGTGTGTCTTCTCCAAACCGTGAAAAGGGGAGTCTATTTACACCCACGAGGAATGAACGTAGCATCAATGAAGTAATAAATTGATCCAGTTTATTATTTTGACTCTGGATATGGGGTGTCAATCCTTTCTTAGGACATTCAACAAACTATATGGAGAAAAAGAGAGGGTAGACGGAGGAGCGTGCAGGAGAGGTAGGGGGAGTAAAAAGAGGTTATAGATCGACGGAGAGACTGTAAGAGAGGGGAGAGAGAGAGAGGGGGAGAGAGAGAGAGAGAGAGAGAGAGAGAGAGAGAGAGAGAGAGAGAGAGCGAGAGGGAGGGAGGGAGGGAGGGAGGGAGGGAGGGAGGGAGGGAGGGAGAGAGAGAGAGAGGAGAGAGAGAGAGAGAGAGAGAGAGAGAGAGAGAGAGAGAGAGAGAGAGAGAGAGAGAGAGAGAGAGAGAGAGAGAGAGAGATAGTTAGATAGATGGGTGGATAGATAGATTGATTAATAGATGGAGGGAGGCCGGTGTAGAGTGAGCGAAAAGATAGATGTCACCAAGAAATACAACATATAGATTAGCATCCCCCAGGTGTCTGAGAGCGACCGGAGCAGCTGTCTCCCCACAGTAGAGAGGTGGGTTATTTATTACTATTGCCAAGGTCCCTCCATTAGCAAAGTCTTGCGAAGCCGCTTGCACGGTTTCTTCTGCAGGTCACGGCGGCAGTGCAATTGGGGTGGCGCAGCAGCCAACCTTCGGCTTCGGGGTGCAGCAGACGCAGGTGGGGCAAAAGGTTGGCGTCGGCGTCCTCACTGGCGGGGGTGGCGATCTCATGAAGTACGCTGCGTGAAAATACATACAGATATATCAGAACCACCGCGCAGCAGCTCGCTGGCTCGGACTGTATTGCAACGATGGCGGGAAGATCTGAGGTGCCTGGAGATCTCGGAGGGCCGAACCTTGCGCCTCCCGGCGCGCTGCTTTGGCAGGGATGGCCAGAAAGAGAACCACAGCGAGAAGGGAGAGAACCACTGTCACCGCCATCAGTGAATTTCTGCTAGCCATCTTCCTCACAGGGAATGAGCTGAAACACCACACCTTCTGAGGCCTATTTGGTGGGGCAAACATCCCAGCCCACCATGTGAAGAGGTGGCGCCACGACAGGAGGAGACGACCAGCATAGGTGGCATGCCACGTCATCAGCTCCAACCTAGGATCTTAGATCCGAATTTTATTTAATTTTAGGGTTTCTTTTAAGTTAATTTTCTTTTATTGTGGAACCTATAAATAGAGTCAGCGGTGTAATTGACTCTTTTGGTGAATTTTGGAATTTAAAACGTTATTTTCAGAGTTTACCCTAGGTTTCCTCTCAGCCACTGCCGCCGCCGCTGAGAGGCGACCTTCCTCCCGCCCGTCCTGACGAGTGCCCATCGCCTGGTTTCCGTGAACTCCCCCCCTCGTCCGCGGACGTTTTCTGCCACCGCGGACGTCTCCTCCGGCCGTGGACGTATCATGCCGCCGTGGGCGTGTCTTGCCGCCGCGGACGCGTCCTACCACCATGGACGTCTCCTGCCGTCGCAGACGTCTTCTGCCGCCGCGGACGTCTATTGCTGATCACGGACGTCGCCTTCCAGCCATCGACCCGCCCGCGGCGTCACCTACCGCCCACGGACTCGTCTGCCGCCCGCAGACGTTGCCTACTAGCCGCAGGCCTCGCCTGCTGCCCGTGGACGTCTTCTGCCACAGACGTTTACTGCCGATCACGAACGTCGCCTTCCGGCCGTCAACCCGCCCGCAACGTCATCTACCGCCCGCGAACTCGTCTGCCGCCCGCGGACGTCGCCTACCGGCTGTAGGCATCGCCTGCCACCCGCGGATGCAGCCTGCCGCTGCGGACATCACCTGCCGCTTGCAGACATCATCCTCTCCGACTCCTCACGGTCAACACCCTCCGTGAGGTCCCCTTCCGACCGTGTGCAGCCGGCATATTCACGCGTCCACTGCCCACGCACGCGGTGAAAACTTCCTCCATCAAAAAGGGCACGCGAACAATCATTTGTTTTGGTTTTGCGGCGCTGCCCCGAACCTTGTAAGGGGGCGGCTACCCCCTTGACTCCCCGCCAAGTTGGATCCGCGAAGACCTTGCTGAAGAGTTTCCAATCACTGTTCTTACTCTACCTGTGCAACTCGAGGATTGCCACACCGCTCATTACACTGTATTAATGTCGAAGGCCCCCTCTTCACACTTTGGTGACTTACATTATTTCATCCAATATTTTTCTTGTGTGTTTTTCCACCGCCATCGGATTTAGTTTAATAGATTTGTGTTCTCTTATGGTCAACCGTCCGAGATTTTGAATTTAGAACTTTATTTATCGCGGTGGTTGTAAGACAATACTCCCCCTCTCGGTCAAGGAATGGGGCTGCACCATCATTATTTTCTCCAGATTTAAAGGTTTGAATCGATGATGTGATTTGTGACTTGATTTATCCATCTTATATCATCCTTAGTCAATCCACTTCTAGTCTCTCATAGTTATCATATTTGTCCTACATTAAATTGGTATCAAAGCCTAACCTATGTCCACCCACCTCCCTTGCATATTAGATATCACTTCATTTACTCATCATATCATTTTGCATGCATCTCCATTCAGGCAAACATATCATTACCATGAATGATCAATCCTAAGACCATCATGAGGATCCTATCCGTACTCAAGACCCTCCACCTCCTCCACCTTCTCCACCACATGATGACATTAGTCATGTCTTAGAGGTTGTTCGAATTGGTTTTTGTGATGTCAATACTCGTCTCACTAATATGGACACCCGCCTAACTCACTCCATAGAGGTAGTTAGTGAACGTACTCGCCAATTAGAGGCCCGAGGTGGCCATAGAAATCATCTTGACCGTGATGATCCGTATCAACCTAATGATAGACCCCAAGGTCGTGATAGGAACCCTCCTGACCATGATGATCCATACCTACCTAAGGATAGACTCCGAGGTCATGATAGGAACCGTCGTGATTGTAATAATTTTCAACCTCCAAAGGATAGACTATGAGTTCGTGATCACAACCATGCAGAACATGATAACCGATGGTAGCAAATTCAAAAGAGTATCAAAGTTGATGTTCCATATTATGAAGGAGGTAGATACCCTAAGGAATATCTTGATTGGGAGTTCAAGCTGAATAGTTATTTCAAATGGTATGATATGCTTGAATGGCAAAAGGTTCAATTTGTTGAAATGAGGTTGGGAGGACAGGCCAAAATTTTTTGGGAGAACCTTGAGTTTTTGATTTATAACCGGCAAGATGATCCCATAAAAACTTGAACGCAGATGAAAGATAAACTTCAAGAGAAATATGTTCCCGTAGCATATTTAGATAATCTTTTGGATCAGTGGCACAAATTGCAGCAAGGCAAACGTCCGGTGACTGAGTATATCACACAATTTGAGGAGTTCTACATGAGATGTAAGGTGGAAGAGAACCCTCGTGTCATCATTTTCTACTTTCGAATTGGTCTTAATCCTTATCTTGAAACCGAGTTACTAGTTTGGAAGGCTGCCACCCTTGAACAGGCCTACCAAATTGTAGAAGATCTAGAGTTTTGTCAAATTAGGTTGTCTAGTATCCCCACCCTCAATGGTCGACCTACTCTTGGTGAATGTGCATATTCATCCTCCCCTACTCGTACCCCCACATGTACCCTACCCCCACCTCTCCCTGCACCTACCTCCACTCGCACATCTACTGATTTGAGTACTACTCCAACCCCTCAGTCCTCTACTCCATCTCCTTCCACAAGTCGCAACTTGTCATCCCTTGATTCCACTGCTTGAGCACCTGTCCATTCATCCCCTTCTCAGGTTAGTCAGCCCAGGATAACTTGTTTTAAATGTTAAGGTCATGGGCATCGAGCTTCTCAATGTCCATCTAGAGCATTACATATTGGGAATGATGATTGTGATCTTGAACATGATGTTGGTGATCAGGATGTTGATGTAGAAGATTATAAGGTTGAAAACTATATTGTGGATAAATGTGTTGATGATGATGACATAGTAGGTTTTATCATCATCATGAATCCTTCTTCCTCACCACCTAGGAACACTACATCTATGTTAGTGAGAGGAATAATTCATTGTACTCTTACCCAACCTTCTATTGATGATGATGCATTGAGGACTTCCATATTTTATACCTATGTTACAATTGGAGACAAGATGTGTAAGACAATTATTAATAGTGGGAGTTGTATTAATGCAGTTTCAGATGCGATGGTCTCTTGTTTGGGATTACCTTTGATTGATCACCCTCACCCTTATCATGTTTCATGGATTGATGTTACATCTATTCTTGTGAAAACCCAATGTCTCATTCCACTTAAAGTACATTCCTATGATGAAAAGGTTTTATGTAATGTGTTGCCTATGAAAGTTGGAAGTATTATTTTGGGTTGTCCATGGCTTTATGATAATGATGTACATCTCTTTGGTAGGAGTAACACTTGTTCTTTCATGTACAAGGGCAAGAAGATGACTTGGCATCCCTACACCCTTTCCCCTAAAAACTCTAAATCAAAGTCTACATCTTTAGGTTTATATCTCCTTGATGGGCGTCAATTCCAAAGGGGATTGGATAGTGACTCCTCTATTTGTCCTTCCATGATTCTTGATTATTTTAGTGATGTTCCCACTTTATAACAACCAAAGGTTTCTGATTGGTTGAATGAGTTTGAGACTATTTTCTCTAAAAAGCTACCTAAGACCCTATCATCTATGCAAGATACTCATCACGCCATTGATTTAATTTCTGGATCATTCTTACTGAATTTTTCTCATAAACCTTGGGATGATATGAGCATTGATTTTGTTTTAAATCTTGAAAACTTGTTATGGTCTTTGGTTTGGGATAACCTCAAATCTTGGGATAATATTATTCCACGCACCAAGTGTGCCTATTACGTATTTGTCAACTGTATTAGTGGCATGAGTCCATTTGAAATTGTGCATGGTTACATTCATCATAAACTTACTGATTTGATTCCTAAGTCTCTGCATGCTAAGGTTTTAAATGATGATGAATCATTTGCACAACATATTATGAATCTTCATGAGGACATTCATCAATGCATCGTGAGTAGTAATACATCGTATAAACAAGCTATCAATTTGCATCGTCGTTTTTGAGAATTTAATGAAGGTGATTTGGTGATGGTGAGAGTAAGGCCAGAGAGATTTTCTCTTGAGCAGGCTACTAAGCTTCATGCTCGTAGTGCTGGGCCATTCCCAATCCTCAATCGAGTAGGGGAAAATGTCTATATCATTGATATACCCTCTACATGGGGGATAAGCTTTACTTTCAACATCTCGGATTTGGTATCTTATAAAGCTCCACTTCATTCATTTCTAGACCTAGCCCTACCCATGGCCTTTTTAAGAAGTGAGTTTGCCTTGTCCACTCCCCCCGCTTTATCTTTCCATTGGCATAAAAACATTGAGGAAATATTGGATGAGGTAATAATTTTCACCAAGAGTAGAATGATGCAGAAGTTTCTTGTTCACTGGCAGGGAAAACCTTCTTCAGATGACGTGTGGATTACGGAAGAAGACTTGGCATGACTATGACCATACTTGTTGACTCTGCTCCACCTCCCTCACACCAACTCCCCGGAGTTGAGTTCTTCTGACCCCAGGGGAATTGGTGGGGCAAACATCCCAGCCCACCATGTGAAGAGGTGGCGCCACCACAGGAGGAGACACCAGCATAGGTGGCATGCCACGTCATCAGTGCCAACCTAGGATCTTAGATCCGAATTTTATTTAATTTTAGGGTTTCTTTTAAGTTAATTTTCTTTTATTGTGGAACCTATAAATAGAGTCAGTAGTGTAATTGACTCTTTTGGTGAATTTTGGAATTTAAAACGTTATTTTCAGAGTTTACCCTAGGTTTCCTCTCAGCCGCTGCCACTGCGGAGAGGTGACCTTTCTCCTGCCTGTCCTCCTGGCGAGTGCCCGTCTCCTGGTTTCCGCAAACTCCCCCCCTCGTCTGTGGACGTTTTCTGCCATCGCAGACGTCTCCTCCGGCCGTGGACATATCCTGCCACCGTGGACATGTCCTGCCGCCGCAGATGCGTCCTACCGCTGTGGACGTCTCCCACTGTGGCGGACATCTCCTGCCGCCGTGGACATCTATTGCTGATCGCGGACGTCACCTTCCAGCCATCGCCTGCAACGTCACCTACTGCCCATGGACTCGTCTGCCACCCGCAGACATTGCCTACTAGCCGCAGACCTCACCTGCTGCCCGTGGATGTCTTCTGCCACGGACGTTTACTGCCGATCACGAATGTCGCCTTCTGGCCGTAAACCAGCCTGCGACGCCATCTACCACCCGCAAACTCATCTGCCAGCCGTAGGCATTGCCTGCCGCCCGCAGACGCAGCCTGCCGCTGCAGACATCACCTGCCACTCACGGACGTCATCCTCTCCAACTCCTCACGGTCAACGCCCTCCGTGAGGTCCCCTTCCAATCGTGTGCAGCCGGCGTATTCACGCGTCCACTGCCCACGCAAGCAGTGAAAACTTCCTCCATCAAAAAGGGCACGTGAACCATCATTTGTTTTGGTTTCGGGGCACTGCCCTGAACCCTGAAAGGGGGCAGCTACCCCCTTGACTCCCCGCCAAGTTGGATCTGCGAAGACCTTGCTGAAGTATTTCCAATCACTGTTCTTCCTCTGCCTGCGCAACTCGAGGATCGCCGCACCACTCATTGCGATGTACTAGCGCCAAAGGTCCCCTCTTCACTCTTTGGTGACTTACATTATTTCATCTAGTATTTTTCTTGTGTGTTTTTCCACCGCCATCGGATTTAGTTTAATAGATTTGTGTTCTCTTATAGTCAATCGTCCGAGATTTTGAATTTAGAGCTTTATTTATCATGGTGGTTGTAAGACAATACTCCCCCTCTCGGTCAAGGAATGGGGCTGCACTATCATTATTTTCTCCAGATTTAAAGGTTTGAATTGATGATGTGATTTGTGGCTTGATTTATCCATCTTATATCATCTTTAGTCAATCCACTTCGAGTCTCTCATAGTTATCATACTTGTCCTGCATCACTATTTATATGCAGAATGTGGGTCTGAGCTAGAAAGGCCTACGTCAATAGAGTAGAATAACTTGGTTAAAAATTGTCTCAGGCGGAAAAACATTACTAATGGACTATTCTAACTTTGAATTGATCAATGTTTGACCCGTTGACAATGGTACACATATTGTTAGTGTCTCACTAGCCCATTTCTGAAGAGATTATTATTGATTGCAATTGGCATATCGGGAACGATGGCTAGATGAATATAGAAATATATATGTGCCTATTTAATGTCTGATTGAATTGATGCCTTGGGTCTCCTCATCCTCCTCTCTCTCTCTCTCTTTCTCGCTCTCACTCTCTCTCGCTCATCTAGTTTGGTTCCTTGAGATGTGAATCTAGGACTATTATTAAGAAACACCTGGTTGATTGCTGCCATGCAACCCAATAGATACCAGTTGAGGCATTAGTTATCAACATTTTTATGACTTCAGTATAGTGGAATCGATAAACAAGGTCTTTAGAGAGTGGAGTAACATAATAATTTAGGTAGAAAACAAAAATTCATGGAGTCATTCAATAAAGACCAATTCACCCATGCTTGGTTCCTCATGTACCCTCTTTCAACTCACAATATTAAGAAAGTATGAACAATTATTACTTGTTCTAGTAGTTTTTGAGTTGTTGAGCCTCATATTTTTGAAGTTGAAAAAATGCACCAAAAGTAACAAGCTTATTTTATATTATTTTCCTAATTATTTTAAACTTGTTAAGGCCATAAACAGTTATTACTAACCAAAAGAAAATATTGAAGAAAATTTAAAATTAAGAGTTGTGGCTTTATAAATAGTGAGCTAACGCCATTGTTTTCAAGTTTGATAGTATATGATGAATATTGGAACTAGAGAGGTTTATAATGAGTCACATGGGCAAGGAGAGTTGAAATATTATTGTATCTTTGTATTTTACTAATATGAGCAGTGAACTCACCTTTTTTCCTAAAAACTGATTTTATTTCTAAATAAATTTCTGCGCAAATTTCCTACTAAGATTTCCCAGATCCAGCAGCAATCATTAAGAATTATTTGGTGTCAACCCTTTAATATTAATTGTACTGTGATAAATGCAAGGCATTCAACATTATAAAGTAATTTTTTCAACAACTAATGGGCGTTTGACTTTGGGTCACAACAATTAGCAAGGCTGAAATGTCTTGGCATCAAAGCAATAATTACAAACCTTTGTGTTTGTTGTTAGATAATGTGGATATAATATGTAAGAGCTTTCATATTTGAGCATTCATAGGGTGTATTTCTGGTGCCTAGAAATCATGGTGAAATGTGTTATACTTACGTATCCAACCCAGTGTAGAAAGAAGAAAATGATCGCCTTTTTGTGTTGAGAAATATGAGATTGGTGGACCCATAAGAAGAACTAGGATGCTTGGATAGCATTCTAAAATGTGTTGCAACTATATATCCAAACTATGGTAGAAAGAAGAAAATAGTCACCAATTTGAGTTGAGAAATATGAGATTGGTGAATCCAAAAAAAGATATAGGGTGATATGCTTTGGGCTTTCAAGAGAGAGCAACTTTTATATTTCATTTTTAAGTGAGAACTCCAAATATTTTTTCTCATAAAATTCTCAATAGACTCATGGGTTCACAAATCTTTTTTCGCTTTTTATGAGTCAACACACTTGTTATCTCCCCTAATATAATTCAATCAACATGATTCTATTGGTTCCAAAATAACTTATATTTACCAAGAGCAAGGGCAAATTGGTTCTTAATGTATTAGTATTTTTATGTGTTTTTATATTACTAGTCTTAGTTCGACTTTTTAATAGCTGAAAATAGTTGGACTTAAGTTGACATATATTACATTGGGCTAACATAGATAAGCTAGGGTTGAGAAGATTAACCTAGGTTTACACATTGTCTATTTGACTAGGTTGACAAATTATACATCAAAACATGAAAACTGCATATTTATAGATGGCTCAAGTTTCCCCAATCAATATCCACTTTCCAAGAGTTCCTACACCTGGTTTCCACCATTCTCCCTTAGAGAATTTGAAAGGAAATTAACCATATCCTTAGATACCTTAAATGAGAAAATTCACATGATCAAACTATCCCCCCATCCTAAACAATGATACACCAGATTGTCTTTCTACCCCTAGTTACAAGTAGTTCCAAGAATGAAGGTTAACAAGCTTAAAAATCAATCTAAGTAGTAAAATAATGAGCCTCAATGTAGTGAGAGGTTGATCACTTGAGTAATCCCTATAAAGGTTGCACTTACAAAAAAACTTTGAAGAGTGATTTTGAAGTATTATCAAAGATTTAATTAATTTTTGAGGCATTGTTTGAAAGCTCTTACATTAAACTATTTGGACAATAAAGAAGATAGATCATTGGAGTTAAAATATCTATGATTAGTGATGTGACTTAATTATTGAATAATAAATCAAGCAAATTTAAAATTTAAAAAATTCAAAAATATCAATTTTTGGAATTTTAAAACTATACTAGAATGAATAAATAAATTATAAATCAATAAAAGGTTCCAAAGATAGTAAGAAATTTTTATGTCGATCACAGGGATGTAATATAATATCTAGTAATATTTTAGAATTTTCCTAAAAGAATACAATTTTTTATAATTTTTGAACTGAAGATGAATATAATATATTTAAGAATGTATAAAAAAAGAAATAAGGCGATGACGTCAGAGTGACGTCAACGCTCGACAAATATAGATATGAACAAAATAGAGTTTCACACGATGATTCTTACGTAAGTAGTTACCATCAAATTAATGGGTCATATTAAGTTCTGTAAAAGTCTAGAGAATCGTAACTCACTGATGAAAGTTCTAGAAATTAGAAATCTTTTCAATTATCATTAATTTTAAAAAAAATAAATTTTAAATAGGAAAAATAGAGTTCTGACTTCTTGACAACGATTGCTAGAATTTGATGTGTTTGAGAGAAATTTTATGTGATGTCTATAGCCTCAAAGGCTCTCCTTAGACAAAGATGATGTGTGAAATATCTAGATCTTCTTGCAAAGTCTAGAAATCAATAAAATACATTGTTGAATCATCTCTAGTGGCTGTCACCTAGTAGAGCTGAAGAATGACATGTGGCTCTCCAGCAGCTATCACCCAATGGATATAGATTGAATAGAGGTGAGGCGTGTCTCAAGGGCTTCATCCTCAAGTCAATGCAATAAAAGGAGGCCCGTTATCACATATGGTATGCTCTTAGGAGGTGGTGACTCATCTCTTGAGAGATTGTCATCTTTTTGGTGTTGGCTCATTTGTCGATCAATCGGCGATGAGTTCCTCATTAAGTTTGCAATTTGTTGTCTCAAATCGTTCACCAATTTCGGCAACAATGCTCTGTGAATCTCATTGATTAAGTTTTTGTCAAGATTTTAGTGATTCTAGCAACTTAATTGCTTATTGAAAATCACGATTTCCTCATTAGTTTTCCTCCTGTGAGAAAGAGATATGAGATAAGTACAGTAATACCCTTATAATGTGATGTCACAAGGATATTTTATTCATGATAATCAAGGGGTAGTTTGGGCTTCTAATCTTGTGGGAGAAGTTGTGAGCATTGGGTTTAGTCTCACATCAGTTTTCTACCGATATTTGAGGCGAATAAAAACCCTTGAAATGTCATATAAGCAATTGGTACCTCTCTCACCTATGTATGACCATTCTTTGCCCCACGCTTGACTGGCCACTAATGATGTGAAAGGGGAGTGATGTACATGTCTTCAGTTGCTTGAGCCTCAAGCTCATAGTCAATTGTTCATGGCTCCACCTAATTGAGCTTGTGACTTGCTTGCGGGACCAGTTGGCTATTAGTTTTTTTACTTTACTCTTTTTCCATTTATTTTAAAAATGAAATTATAAAATTATATAAATTCCCATAATATCATGTTATTAATCAAAAATTCATACCAAGCAACTAGAAATCATTTTTCACAACCTAACACAAATATAAGTTTATTTATAATGAGTTAAGGCTAAAATTATCATATCACGAAATTATTAACTCATGATAATGTAGACTTATCAATTAGTTTGACTAGCAATACTTACATTAACATTTAGGCCAACTTGATGAACATATGATATAGTTTTGTCAAGTCAACAAGTTGCTTTGCTTGGTCACTTAGAGGTGTTAGCACCTCATTTTTTTTATTAATTTTTCAAGTTTTAAGGATTTACCACCATTGTCAAATATCTTCCAACGTGTCATCATTTCATATACATGGTGTATTATGTTTCTAGGAAAATTTTCTTTTTTCTCACTCCTAACATTTGGTTTCACTTTCTATTGGTATATTTTCTCTCCCTTCAAATTTACATAGATGTACAATTTTTTTGAGTCAATACATTTCCCTCTCCATTGTTCTTCCTAAATACTTTTCCTTTTTGTTATAATTTTTCTTTTAAGTGTTTGATGGTGTCTTTTTCTTCTAGTAATGCTTTAAAGACACTTCAATGACAAAGAGTCTAAATCAGTTGTTGTAGATCTTGAACTTTGCATTAGTGTTGTAATAAGATATTTATAAATAGTTTTTCATGTTATATTTAGGTAATTATTTCACCATTATGGTGGTAATAAAGAAATTCAATCATAGATAGGTGATGAATGAATGATTCTATTGTTGGGTTTTAGGCCGACAAAGATCAAGAAGGGGAGGGGACTGAATTGATTTCCTTTTTCTCTTATTAAAGTACTTTTCTATTTGAACTCATTCTCCTTTTCTTATTGGGCTGATCTTTATTAGACTAAGGCCATGAACAGTTCAATTTATAGTGGTTTGGCACCAGCTTACATTTACTCTCTAAGGACATTTCAAGCCCTTGTGTTCTACTATTAGATCACATAGATTATACCAATTGATTTCACAAGCTCAGCTCCCCCATGATTTCACTTAGAAATTCCCTTCTAGGTTCATGACTCTAAAGAACTTACATCTATGTCTTCACAAGATAATGCTCTAAAGTGATTAGATAAATAATCATCAAATATAACCCATAGATATAATACTTGATCACTATAAGTATGTTTAGAAGATAATGTTTAAATGCTCTAGAATGTTACATCAATGAAAGATGAATACTTTGCAAGTAGATTATATCTTCTTGTTGTTGTTATCAATTGGTACACATGCTCAAGGTATAAAAAAATATCTTGAATGTTCCTCTCAAAAATAATCCTTCTTCAATCAATACACAACCAACTGATAAATACTCTCTCTTTCTCTTGAATGCACTGCACACAAATCAGAAGAATAAAGGAAGAATGTGTGAAAGAATAAATATGGTCATTGATGATTAATTCTTCTTATTAGAGATCAATAATATTTATAGATGAATTAGGTGAAAACTATTAACATATCTTCTCGAATTTCTAATTACTAGATTCACATAAAATATAATTAAATTTAAAATTTACATAAATCTAATGCAATATGTCCTTTAGTTAGTCTGGATATCTTCTAAAGAAAAAATGTGTGAATTTTTTAAGACTTAACATTCATATTCGATAGTAGTCAATTCACATAAACCCAATTGAAATTTGATAAATTATGTTGTGAATGTGACAGAACATCTCTTACGAAAGTAATTCATATAAATTAAATCCAAATTCAAGGCTTAATGAAGAGCCTCCTTGAAAGATTTAAGTTTTTTCTTGATCACCAAGGTTGATGAAGAAAGATGATGTAGTCTGCGTATGGTTGAAGCTCGATAGTGATGTTTCTTGGTTGTAAGAGTTTTCTTATTGTAGATCGAAGTAGAAACATTGTTGTTAGTCTCTCCAACTCCCTTTACTTGAAGGGCATCATCCTCCAATGGATTTTTATATTTTTCTCAAGAGATAAAATCGAAAGTCAATCCAAATATTTAACGTTTTTCAAAACATATGACAATGACTTCTAACCATTGTGAATTCACAAAATACATGCCCAAGGGCATCACCAATCTCTCCCTTTTTGATACTTAAAAAATCATCTTGAGAATATATATATTAATATAATAATGTCACAAATAATGTAACAATATATTTATGCACAAAGTAAATATGAATACTTTGACAATTATAACAATTCGCATCACTTGTCAACACATCTGTCAAAGTAATGTGTTAACAAAATATTTAAAGTTCGGCATTCTCATATGTTCACACAATTCAACCATAGAGGTTCAAGCAATAAAAAAACATCATTGCTCCCCTTGAGCAAATGTCCCCCTAAGTTTGTGCACTCATACATATTATCAATCTTTTTCTCATTTTTTAAATTTTCTCAATTTTCTTCTTCTTTTTGAAAGATAAAAAAGCTAAATTATAAACAGTCGAGAGAAATATAAAAGACATAGTCTTTATTCGATTAAAAAATCATAGAAAATGTGAGCAAATCTTTGAAATATTATCTTCAAGGTCCCGAAGTCATTCTTCCATCATATTAAGGAATTGTTTCACTTGTTCTATGCTTTTGTTGAATTTTTCAACAATAGAAAATATGTCTAAGAAGGTTAAAACACGAGATGATGCATGGAAAAAAGATGGATGATGAAGCTACTGACTATCACTATGAAAGTAATTCATTCCATGAAAAGTGGATTTGTCAATGATGTCATGTAGGATACTAATAATAGATTATTCTATAGAGACATCTATATTATAGTACTTAAGGACATATGTGATGACACATGCAAGTGGAAGAATGATATCATATTTAAAGACTATTTTCATCTATTCTAAAAATAGATTTTTGAAATCAAGTGAAATGTCATGAATAATGTAATATAAGATGGACATTAATTTTTCAAACAACCTATCATATGCACCACTTCTATGCCATAGAAGATGACCAATAAGAAAATGAATGACTTTATGGGACAGTGAGAGATTAAATGCTTTCATGCTATGTGCATATACATTCTCCATTCTAGTCAATATGGTCAAAAGGGTAGCGATAGTTTCTTTGGTGATGGCCAAGGGAAGCGTAAAGAGAATATAAAGAATGACATTTAAGGTTTTAAGAATAAGATCAATAAATACTTCTTTGACATATGTGGTAAAGCCAACAAGGGTGATAGAGGCATTGTTATAAAACATCTTAACAAGATTCATATAGTTTTCAACATGCTCAAAAACTATATGTGCAATTTCAAGGGCATCAAAATACTTCTTCATATTGATCTATTGTGATTCAAAAAATTTCTAATCAAGAAATTTATAGTGAAGGAATTTACGGTCTTTGAAAGTTTTTTTAACTTTCTTCATGAGCTATAGTAAGAAATGATAGAGAACAATATTGAGGTGATTTATCTAAGATTCTCTTAGGTATAACACTTTTTCTAAGTCATTTAAAACTTTATTTCTTCTCTCTAAGTTCCTGTAAGGTTATTTCTTCTTCAGGTTTTGATTTTCGCATAATAGAAGGCCTTATAATTTCTAATTTGCCATTTTTCATGGGCCATAATAGTTCAGACATTTTTTGGGCTTAGGTTCAGTTTTGGGGTTTTCTATTTCTAGTTCATCAATAATGGGTGAGATAGAGGGTTTTATATGCTTGGGTTCAAATGAAATTAGAATAGAGGTGTTGAAATCCATAGATAACTTTTGAACGACTGTTGCAGCTTGGTCATTAGTCAAAATAGGTGATGGAGGAATGGGTGATATAGGTTTTGCAGGAGAACTAGATAGAGGGGTAGAAAAAGACAAAAATAATTTTTTGGCTATGGGAGAAGGTGGGGGAGTCCATTCAAGAGATGAATCAATGACAATATTTTTTCCTTTATCTTTCTTGAAATTCTTAGATGCCATTGGTTCTTGAAGGAGTAATAGGAAGGACAGAGCGTTGGGTATTAACCATCATGAATCTAGGGTTTTGAAAAAGATAGTCAATTGGAATGAGATGCAAATGCAATGCAATGCAATAAACAAGATATCTTGTGTTGATTTAGGAGTTGACTCAATGTGATGCGAGCGTGGGCTTAGAGTCTTGTAAGCATGGTGAAATGAAGGTCTCTAAATGGTGAAAACGAAGGAGAACGTAAAGTTGTCAAACACATTTAAACTTGTGAAGTGAGGCCTTTTAATAGAAGAGAGGGGCATAGACAAAATATAAGATTTTTTAAGGTATGAGATAACATAGTATTTGTTGCTTATGCCCTTAATAAAAATCTCTCAATTAATACTTAAAAATCACTTGATGGAGATTTTGTCAACACAGACATCTACACATATGAGTTTCATATTGGACATAGAATGATTATTGAAATATAATTTTAATAAATCATGACAACATCATCAAAAATAATAGAACTTGGACGAAAATATCAATCAATTTTCACATTCTAAGTTCATAAATAATTGAATTAAATCTATCTTCAAAAAGAGGCTTTGTGAAGATATCAATTAATTATTTTGATTTATTAGTAAAGCATGGTTCTATATCCCATTTTTGTATTTGATCACATATAGAGTGGTGTTTGATTTTTATGCATTTAGTTCTATAACCTATAATAGGATTTTTGGTCAAGTTGACAGCACTTGTATTATCATAATATATAGATTTTCTTTTTAATTTGAGTCCATACTCCTTTAATTGATATTTAACTGAAAATATCTGTCCACGGTAATTTCCAACAGACACATACTTGACCTCTATATTGGATAATCCTATATAATTTTATTTCTTGGAACTCCAAAAAACTAAACAACCATTTAAAAATAAACATGACCCATTAGTATTTTTTCTATCAATTTTACAACCTGAAAAATAAAAATCATAATATCCTAAAAGATTTGAATTTTGATTATTTGGATACTATATGCCTAGGGTATTATATCAATCAAATAACTAAATATTCTTTTGGTAGTCATGAGTTGTGACTTTTTAGGATTACTTTAAAATCTTACACAAAGACAAAACTAAATAAAATATATGAAGTCTACTTGCAGTCAAATACAAAAAAGACCCAATCCTTCCTCTATATAATTTTCTGTCAATTTGTCTTCCTTTTTCATCTATCTCTAATTTGACATTCATTCTCATAACAGTTTTTTAGACTTTAGGTCATTTATGTTGAATTTTCTAAGTAACTCACTCGTATACTTTTTTTGAGATATGAAAATTCTATTTTCTAATTATTTAATTTTTAAACTAAAAAGGAAATTTAATTTACCCATCATACTCATTTCAAATTCAATTTGCATCAAAGATGAGAATTGATTGCATAGAGATTTATTACTTGTGCCAAAAATAGTATCATCAACATATATTTGAATAATCAACACATGTATATCAATATTTTTAATGAATAGAGTTGTGTCTATATTTACTCTTTAAAAATTATTTTCTAAAAGAAATGAACTCAACTTTTCATACTAACCTTGTGGAGCTTGTTTTAGACCATATAAAGTTTTCTTTAATCTAAAACCATGATTAGAAAATTCAGAATTTTCAAAAAACTAAAGTTGTTTGATATAAAATTCTTCTTTAATAAGATCATTCAAGAATACACTTTCAAGATCTATCTGATATAATTTAAAATTATTAGTACATGCAAAAGATAATAAAATTCTAATAACATCAAGTTTAGCAACAAGAGTATAAGTTTCCTCATAATCTATTCCTTCTTCTTGAATATAACCTTTAGCAACTAATCTTGCTTTATTTCTAATTAATTTTCTTTATTCATTTAATTTCTTTCTAAACACTCACTTTGTCTTGATAACATTTTAATATTTAGATCGAAGAACCAGATACCAGACATTATTTCTATCAAATTATTCAAGTTCTTCATACATAATAATAATTTAGTCCGAATCTAATAAAGCATCATCAATGTTTTTAGATTCAATTTGAAAAGTAAATGTCATGTGAGTTTATTTTCTTAATGAAAATCTAGTTCTCACTCTTTCATTTAGATTTCTTAAAATATTTTATTTTAGATGATTCTTAACATATTTCTAGGCTCTAAGTTTTTCATGTTCGAGATTTAATTCTAGATAAGGTAATTCTTCTTCTTCTCTATGTTTACTATTGTCAAAATCTATGTCAACACAATCAGTTTCTAAATACATAGTTTTTTGAACCTTTAATTGTTCTATGAATTTTATATGTATAGATTATTCAATAACTAATGTTATTTTATTATATATTCTATATGCTTTAAAATTTTCATAATATCCTAGAAAAATTCTTTCATCACAATATTTATCAATTTTTTATAAATCATTTTTACCATTATTCAAAAAAAAATATTTACAACCGAATGGTTTGAAATAACTCAAGTTAGGCTTTTTATTATTCAATAGTCCATAAGTAGTTTTCTTTAATTTTGATCTAATTTATGCTCTATTAATCACATAACATATAGTATAACAGCTTCAGCCCAAAAATATTTTAGAAGATCATTATCAGCCAACACATTTCTTGATAAATCAAGTAATATTTTATTTTCTCTTTCAAGAAGACTATTATATTGAATTCTAGGTGCTAAGAAATTATGAGATATTCCTAACTCGTCACAGAAATTAGAAAATAAAGTCTTATGAAATTTACCTCCATGATCACTTCAAAATTTTTTTTGATATTCATCCTTAGATCATTTTGTATTTTTTTTACAAATTTAGTAAATTAATCATATATTTCATTTTTTGAACTAACAAAAATACCCAAGTAAATCATGTATAATCATCTACAATAACTAAACCATAGGATTTTCTAACCAAGCTAACATTTTTACTCAAATCGATAAGTCGAAATGAATCAAGTCCAAGGGTTATGATAATGCGATGTGTTCTTTTATTTTGAAGGGTCCTTTTGTTTGTTTTCCTTTAATATAACTCTCACATGTAAAATTTTTTATGTTTGATAGTTTTGAGAGTCTTCTAACGAGTCCAAATTTTAATAGTTTGTGAATGGTTCTAATGTTTATATGACCAAGTTTTGTATGCCAGAGATCTACCTATTTTTCATCTTTTTAAATAATGAGACAAATATTTGATTTAACCAAATTTTTAGGATTTATATTATAAACATATTTAACTCTATCACCAGCAAGTAAGACTTTATTATTGTTATCATTCATGATTAAACATCCATTCTTCTTAAAACTAAATTCTATGCCATTGTCTTATAATTGACTAATATTGATTAGATTATATTTTAATCCATCAACAATGAAAATAAGTCCAAGTACCACCATGAAGTGGTCTACTAGAGATCTCCCTAAAATAAAGATTAAGTCTTTAGTTTGGGAACCTAAATTACTTTGGGTTTAACTATACTACTCTTAGGTACCCAAATATAATGTGCTTTAGACTTGTTTTCAAATTTAATACAAGGCTTAGTATAATATGGATTAAATACTAATTATTTCTTCCTCAATGATCTTTTCTAACTTTTTAGTATATTCAATGCTCTTTGACTTCCACATAGTTTATCATAAAAAGATTTTAAGTTAGTAAATTTCTTTTCTAAGTTAACATAATTTTTTGTCGCTTGTTTAATCTCTTTGTGCAAAATACCATTATGATCTTTAAGCTTTTGATTTTCTGACTTTAAATCACAAATTATTTTTCATACATGACATAGTCAGATGTTGGAATAGATAAGATAAGTAAGGATCCCTAGGTATTAAGTGTTTCAGCTAATTGTGTCTTTTCCTCAAGTGTATGCTCTATGTTTTGTGTTGTTTTGCAATTTGAAGATGTGTTAGAATAAGTGTCATCATAGTTTTCATCAGAAATATTAAATTTCTTAAGGAACTACTCATTTTTTTATGAATAACCTATCAATGATTGTTGCTTGATAGTTTTCTTTATCCTCATACATTTTAATTGATTTCCTAAGTGTCTAATTTTTAATTTGTTTAATTTTCAATTTTCTTTTTAGACTATCAATGACATTCATCAATTCATCAAAATCTTCTTGTGAAAAAGAGGAATCAGAATTATATATCTTAGAGGTCTTTACCATTAGACATATGTTGTCTTTCTTTTTTTTCTTTCCATCAACACTTGACTCACTCTCATTCCATGTCACCATCATTGACTTCTTTTTCTTCTTTGTTTTCAACATTAGGCAATCAACCTTGAAGTGACCTAGTTTTCTATATTCAAAACATAGGTCAGTATTTTCAAGTGGCATATTCACATCTTTGGTGTGCTTAAAATTCTTCTTTCTTTTTCACAATATATTTAATATTTTAGTTATTAAGGCAATCTCATTTTCATCATGTAAAAGTTCAATATATTTAAGAGAAATTATTTTCATATTTTTACTTGTAACTACATCAACTTCATGTGTCAAAAGGGGAGCCAATAATATTATCAAGATGAATAATATTTAAATCCTTAAATTCTATTATTGCTATTTTCTTAGCCATCCAATCATTAGTCAAAAATCTAAGTAACTTTCTACTTAATTCTGTATTAGAATAAGTTTTTCTAAGATTTTTCATCCCATTAATAGTTTTATCAAATCTTTTAACATAGTCATGAAAAGATTTACCTTTTTTCATCTAAAATAATTCATACCTACTCATCAAAATGTCGATTTTGATTTATTTTACCTATGAAGTCCCCTTATACATCATTTCAGGCTTGTCCCAAATTTATTTGTCTATCTCACAACTTTGCACATAATTAAACTCAGAAATATGAATAGTACTCAACAAAATATTCATGGCCCTTACATTTAGTGTGGAGTTATGCTACTCTATAAACTCATTATCAAATTTTTATGGTCGTTCCTTAATGATTTTTTAAATTTGTCATCCTTGAGACAAATTCTAACTCTGATTTTTCAAAATGCGTAGTTAGTTCTATCAAGCATAAGTGGTCTAGGGTTTGAGAATTCGGTGGTTTCACTAACCATAAGATTTACTCCTTGAGATGTGTAAATATCTATAAATCAAGGTGAGCTTTGATGTCAATTGAAAGATCTAAAGGCTAGATGAAATACAAAGATGGGGGGTGAATTAGTGTTTCAATAATCTTGGATTTTCTTTGTAGATAATAGATGTGTCAACAAACATACTAACACGGCTCTATGTGATTGTGTAGGTGGATTCTCTCACGAACTTCCTCACTATTGAGACAAAGACTTTTTATATTAGTTTGCCTCTCACTAACTATTTCTAGTCCCAAATGATCATATCCTACTAGTTTTCAACTATTTATCTTAAAAATACACATTGAAATTAATGGGATTAGTAGCCCAATACTTCAAGTTCGACTTCCACAGAGATCTAACCTTTTCCAAGCCAAACAAGGCTTAAAGCATCTCGTGCTTTTGCCCAAACCACTCTCCTCTCACTAATCAGTTATCTTAGGGTCTGATGGAGAGCCTCCTTAAAAGATTCAAGCTTTTTCTTGATCACCGATCATTGATTAAAAAAGATGATATAGTATATGTGCAATTAAAGCTCGACAGTAATGTTTATTGATCATAAGAGAGATTCTTCATTGTAGATTGAAATAGAATCATTATTGTTCATTAGCTTTTTTTACTTGTAAGGTATTGTCATTTAATAGATTTCTATATTTTTCTCAAGAGATAAAATTGAAAAGTCAATTCAAATACTTACCATTTTTCGAAACACGGGATAATGACCTTTGATTATTATGAATTCAATAACATGTTATTCTCTAGTTTGTTTGATTTAAAATTTAAACTAAAGATTAATCTTTTATATCAAACAACTTTCCTACTAACAACATTTTTAAATTCAAATGTTGAGTTGGTCGTTTTCTTCGTGTAAACAACTAATGTGTCATCATTCAAATTTCTGATTTGAGACTCACAATAGCTCATTTAATATTTCAAACTATTTTTATTTTCTTTGAATGATATACGTGACTAATAAATAAAGAGTTGCACTTAAATGGTGAATAGATAAATGAACTTAAAATATAACTATCATTTACCATCTCATTTGCTTACTAAATATTTGTTTTCCAATAAATATTTATCCATATAAATGTGGTGCTTCACCTATTCATCACTTTACTTAATTTCAAGGTTTAATCTCTTAGATCAATGGGTTAAATATAATGTCACAAGATAAATAATAGCATTTATTACATAAAATCTATGATTCATTTATGATAATCTTGTCAACAATATCAAACATTAATTATATATTTTCTCATTTAATTGTAATATCAAAATACATATCCAATGGCATCCACATTGTGTACTTACATTGTTATTATAAATGTGTCTTCCAAGTGATTGTTAGGCATAAGACCCATAAATTCCAAGTTGAATCTAGTAATCATTATGTTGCAACCCTCTAGAAGGTTTAAACATTCCCTTCTTTTTCTTAAAGAGAAGTACACTCCTATCCGATATTCTAGCTTATTTGAGTAGATTGCATCTCTATGATGCATATTCTCATATTAGAACTAAGATATTAATACTTGGCCCATTGCCATCAATAATCAATATTTTTTCATTTATTTCTCAAGCAGAATGCCAAAGACAAGTCAATGTCTAGTCAATTCTTGGCATCAACCATCCAAACACTATGACACTTGGTGCACAATCCATAACTAAATTTTCAAGTAACTTTTGGCAGCCTCAAAGATAAAAAAAGGACTTATATTTTACACTATAATTCATGAGATCACATTTTAAATAAGGGTTACAAATTACATGGTTATCCACCATGTTACAAACAGAGGCTTAAGTTCACAGGAAATGTTAATCAAGTTCAGACCTCTTCCACCTCTCATTTACCTCTTTAGTATTCCACTGATGATATTGGACATTTTATCCATCAGCTGAACACAAGTAAATGTGATTAATTGAGTTTTACGCTGTTAACAAGGTTGATTTCCGTATGGACTATTACTAGTCCACATGATTCATTTCCCTCAACTTATACAACATCTATATGTTTCTCAATTTTATTGAATCCTATATTATCCTCTAAGCTTACCCCTCTCTCCTTCTCTCGCCCTTTTCTCCCAATTTTTCTTCTTTATCATTCCCAATCTCTCTCTCTTCAGCCTTCTCATCTATGATCTTTTTCTCCTCCCCCCTCTCTCTTACTTGCTTGCTCTCTGTGTTCTCCCTAAACAATACGACCAGCACTTTTGTTTCACCCAAGGTGTGACTTTGCAATCAGTCAAGTATTACAGTGATTTGGTTGAGGATTCGTCTCTCAAGCAATATATTACAATGGGTACTCTAGGTAGGTGGGTCCTTGGGTTTCAATCTCATTTATACCCTGTATGCACGTAAATAGTTCAGTTTTGACATTAAACGATTGTGATACACATTTACTATTTAAAGCGGTTATGTAAGGTTGCACCAAAAATATCATTATTATTATTTAAATAGGTTAATTTATTGACATAAATCACTCAAGATGAGTAAATCGTCCATTTTCACTTATGTTGGAGCTGTAGTACATGCCTAACTCATTCGCTCATTTAGGATATATTAACTTCTAAAAGGGCTTCCTAGAAATATTAGCAACTTAAATTGTAATTCTTATCCATAAGACTACACTTTAAATCCTTCTTCCCTTATTTACAAGTGCATCCTTCCTGAAACTAACCAGATTCCAATTGTCATGCTTCTAGTGTCAAAACAACTGACGCTAGTGAATACTCAACAACACAATTTGTTGGTCGAAGTCAGAGTAAACTATGCTAAACTTTGATGAATTTTTTATAAAAATTGTGTTTACAAGCTAGAAAAGCACTGAATCTTTTAAACCAAATATTGTGACATATGGTCTCATAAAAATGAAGCTGGCCATTTTCCCTAAATACTCCAACCCCAGGATTAGAGCAAAATTACATCTTAAATGCTAAAACTAGTTCTGCTTTGATCTTCATAGGATTTTAATCATCTACTGCTGTACTGGTAGCTGTCCAAAATAAAAATTTTAACATCATTAGAGCTAGTATAGTTAATGCAACAAAATATAGTGTGAAGCAAGGATATAATTACCGTAATTTGGAAAAAAATATTTCATATAAGTAGAAACTGCCTCACATGTCGGCGTGCAACTACCTTTTAGTTAATCAATTTCATTTTTAAGGAAGCTTGAAAGGTATTTCACTGTGACCTTGTTAACCTAGTAAATAAAGAAATCCACTCCAAGCTGCAATCATCACAAACCAGCACCCCATGGCACAGCCAATCAAGGAGGCAAGTTCTCAATCACCACCTTGAGGACCTGACGTATGTGCATATAAACATTGCTACAGTTTCCTTACATCTGTATATAATTGACTGATTGTGCTTGGTTATTGAATTTATGGATGATTTTCCAGTCCATCTTAAATTTTGTATTCAATTCAGATTGAAAATCGTCTAAGTCCTTTAGACATACATTTCAACCTTTTTTCAAAATCATTGCTCTCAATGAATCGTTCGGCATCACTATCATCACATCTTATAAATAGGTCGGTGGTCAAACTTTGACCAACGAATGTGACTGTTACTTAAAACACTTCATTAGTGTGGCTTGACAAGGTTTGGTAATTACTCAGCATTTCAATCTTCTCTGCCAACGTTCACACAGATACGGTAAATTTGAGGACAACTGGAAATAGTGACGTCATCAGAGACCTATAAGAATCGAACAGATGGTGGAACGTTAAGAATAAACATTAAGGAACATTACGGATGAATAGTTTGCGCTAAGTTGGCCACCATTTGACCATGCTACAGAAGCTCACGAAAGTATAACTGTTCCCGGTTCCTCCCAACTGGTCAAACGTATGTTGGATGACCGGTTCAACTGGGGTCATGCATGGATCTCTCTCTTTCCTTCACGCTCTCACCCACTCTTTCTCTCTCTCCTCTCTCTCTGTATCAATCTATCTATCTATCTATATCGCGATCGTTTAGGGTGTGCCAGAAGCGATCGTTTAGGGTGTGCGAGGAAAATGGCTGTTAAACGCACGCCGATCGCGGCGTCTGCGGTTCTCATCCTCCTCGTCCTGGTTCTTACACCGCCAAGGCCTACTGAGGCGACTCGGCGGATGGCGCAAGGTTTGGTGCTCCCCGATCTCTTGCGCGTCTACGTCTTGTCGCCTTCCCTCTGGAAATTGAGGTCCAGCCAGTGAGCCTTCATGTCTGATCTCATGCATCTGTCTGGATTTTCTTGCAGAGTACACTACGAGAAGGCCCCCGGTTTTCTGCCCCGATTGTGTCTGCTGCAGCCCGAAGCTGGCGAATGGCTGCTGCCGCTGCTGTGCTTCTCCCATAGATCTATCCAAAGCGAAGGAAAAGCCGTGAACTGTTGACGAATTTATGGACGCGGCAATAGGCAGTAATGGCATGGAAGTCTCCCCTTCCCCAGTGGGGACTCTCTATCGCCGCACGTTTGCCAGTTTCCTCGGCTAGGCTTACTAATATGTTACAAATAAATGAAAGCCTACTTACGTTGGCTCAATATGGTCTCTGCCTGGGGCTATGAATGTCTACATCGATTCCCATGCTCCTCTCTATTTGTCTCACCTGTATTCATCTTGCTCACTGTAACTCCCGCTATATCAGCCTGTGTGTCTATCCGGATGTTCTTCAACTGATCTATGCGCGTATTCTTTCGTCTTCCTTCACCACTCCTTCGAGTTCTGCCTCTCTCTCTCGCTCTCGGGCCCAGTTTCCATATCTATCTGTCAGTCTCTTTCCATCCATTGCTCAAAGTCTCTCTCCCCGTCTCTATTTGGCTACGGAGCCCATGGATCCGAGGGTCCTTGGAATTACTCTTAGTCGTCGAAGAAACCAATTGAAAGTTCACTAAAGGGTACAACCTTGTAAAGAAATGTGAGATAAACAGTAGGCTAGATCTCGTAGGACGAGGACTGCCATCTTCCCCGCTATCTTCAAGGCCTCTTGGTCTACATATATTTATTCATATCAACCGACCTGAGAAAATATCAGCTCCCTCCACGCGCAGAAACAGAAATAGCCATTAGTCCGAAGTCTCGAGACGAATCACCAACCGAATCAATCTAATACAGAGCAGCAGGAGGTGTTTTCCAGAAGCCTTGTTCCAAAAGTATACCTCATCAAAGTCTTTGAAGAAAGAAAGTTAATACAGCTTTATTTCATTTCAACGTAATTCGGGCCTTTTAAGATAACCCCTTGCCAGAACAACACGATCCCTATGGAGCTTTCTCGTATTATTCTTTTTACCGCAGTCTTGAGCCCCTGTTCTGGGCCTCATCTACGAGACAACAATGAACTCTAGACCAACTAAGGTGTAATTAGGGTTTGGTTAGGAGCCCAGCAATTGAACAATGAGATACTAATAACATGATATGTTTTAAGTAATAAATTATATAAATGTGCGTATTTTCTCAGAATTTCATGAAGAAATTAGATGCAAACAAGTCCTTATGTATTGTTACTAGCTTATTTTCAAATTTGCGTAGTTATATTTTGATTTTTTTGGGTTCTTGAATTAATTATTCGTTTTACTATACACATGAAAAAAAGGAGATTATGGCTAGAGGCTAGGTAGAACGACTTTTGTGCCCTCATGGTCTTGCCCTCGGTGACCCCGTCCATTCTTTACAGTCGTCCTCTCCCTCTTTTTCTGTTTTTTCGTCCTCTTCTCTCTCTGCTTTTTCTCACGTCGTTAGTCTCCATCTCTTCTCTCTCTCCCTTTCTCCTCGTCCTACTCTCCTCCGTCTTTTTCTTCATCATCTTCCCTCCTCTCTCTCTTTTCTCTTTTGTCCTTTTCTACACTCCCCATCTCTCTTCTCTTTCTCTCTCTCTTCCCTACTCTCTCACTTCTCTCCGCCCTTTCTACATCCGCTATCTCCCTTCCCTCTCTCTCCTCTCCTCCTCCATCCTTCTCTTCACGTCATCTTCCCTCCTGAGTCCTCTTTTCTCTCCTATCTCCTCCTCGTTCCTCTATTCTCCCTCTCGTCATATTCTTTTTTTAGTCCCTTCCCTCTCTCTTACCCTCTTTCTCTCTTTCTCTGTCGGCCCTTCTTCTCTCTTTATCACGATCTTCCTCTTTTACCCCTCTTTCCCTCTCTCTCCCTCTTGTCCCTTTCTCCCAATTTTTCTTCTTCTCTGTCATTCCCGATCTCTCTCTTCAGCCCTCTCTTCTGTGTTCTCTTTCTCCTCCCTCTCTCCAGCATCTGTAATCTCCTATGCACCGCCTGTGAATCTGGACGTCCACATACTTCAGCTGTTGGATCATTTGGTGATACCAATTGCACTCGGCGTCTTCCACTTGCCGGAGATAGTGGAGACTCATTGGCTCAATCCGTACCTTCTCATTTCATTTGATTTTCATGTTTTTACACAACCTTTGCAGTTCCATTTTGGTCTCTAGGACACAATTAGATTGTCTTGAGCATTTTATTTCGAAATTAACTAATAAGTCAAGTTATTTATGTGATTATTATCTTTTCTATTTTATTAGATTGTTTAATTGTTCTCTTTTTGTATACCTAGATTTGTGCACTGTCTTGAATGTCTACATGATTCGAATCTTGTTTAAAATTAAACAGACTACTTTTACCAAAATGATGGTTCGTGTATCTAACCCTCGAATTTCGTCTCCTCTCATTTAGAATTGTATAACATAAATTAGGCTTACATCAAAATAGGGTTAGTTTCCTGCGGTATACAGTAGATACTTACTCTTGTTTAAGCTATTTCTTCTAAGCCTCGAAATCTCAAAAACATATATTTCTGTCTCAAGTATTAGATTGCGCTGAAAATAATTAAACATCCTTGTGATCTGACTGAGACTCCCGAAATATTATAAATATTTGGCTTTAAGGGTTTGATAATATATTGGAGATTGAATGCACTATTAGCTTGCAACGACAAGATCACATCACCTATCTAGAGGAGGCAAGGCATATTCTTATTTTTCGGCTTTACCTAATGGCCCATATTTGAAAAAGAAACAGAGTACCACCGATGAAAGCACAAACTCTTGACATTTAAAATGACATTATAAATCTTGGGCACTAGTGTAGAAAGGAAATAAGTAAGGTACACTTTCCATCTTGGTCTTCATTTTCAGCTGAAGGAAAATTGCCTAATCAGGTTATCCCGGTTGGGAGTTCTAGAATTCCCAGACCAGGTTGGAAAAACGAAACCGATAAGATAATACATACAATGGATACATTTTTTAAGTATTTCATGATAATAAATGGAATATTATTGAAACAAAGACTCTTAGAGAATATTCCCCTCTCTCTTTCTCAGTCACACCCTCTCCCCCCACCCTTCAGCGTATTGGAACCTCTCTCTCTCTCTCTCTCTCTCTCTCTCTCTCTCTCTCTCTCTCTCTCTCTCTCTCTCTCTCTCTCTCTCTCTCTCTCTACCTGTGTTCTCCCTAAACAGTACGACCAGAACTTTTGTCTCACCCATGACCTGAATGTGCAATAACTCAAGTATTTAATTGATTTGCTTGACGATTCATCTCGAGCAATATATTACAACGGGTTATCTGGTAGGTGGGTCCGGGGGTTGCTATCTCATTTATACCCTAATGCACGTAAGTCCAATTTTGACGTTAACGATTCTGATAAACATTGAGTATTTAAAGGGGTAAAGAAATATGTAGTCTTATGTAAGCTTGCACCAAAAATATCACTCAAGAGGAGTTAATCTTCCATTTCACTTATCTTGGACCTGCAGTACATGCCTAACTCCTGTACTTGTTTAGGATATATTATCTTCTAGAAAGACCTTAGAAGAAATATTAGCAACTTACATAATAATTCTCGTCTTTAGGACTACACTTTAAATCTTTCGTCCCTTATTTACAAGCTTATCCATCCTGAAACTAACCAGATTCCAACTGGCATGTTCTCAGAGTGAAAACAATTGACGCTGGTGAAATACTTAACAACTAAGTATGTTTGTAGAAATCACAGTAGACTATGCCAAATTTTGATGAAAAGCATTGAGTTTACAAGCTAAAAAATTATTGAATCTTTCAAACCAACCATAGTGACATAGTCATAGTACATAAGAGTGAAGCCGGCTATTTTCTCTAATATTACAGTCCCATGATAAGAGCAAAATTACATATAAGATGTTAAAACTAGTTGTGCTGTTGATCTTCTTAGGATTTTAATCAGCTAGTGTTGTACTTATTGCTGTCTAGAATACAAATTTGAAGATCTTTCGAGCAACTATAGTTAACACAACTAAAACACAGTACGAAGCAATGATATAATTGTTGCAATTTAGAAAAAAATATTTCAGATAAGTGGAAGCTGCCTCACATGTCAGCGTGCATCAACCTTTTACTTGATCTATTTCATTTTGAAGGGAGTCTTAAAGGTATTTCGCTGTGACCTTGTTAACCTATTAAAAAAACAGATCCACTCCAAGGTCTCAGCGATCATCTCAAACTAGACCCCATGGCACAGCCAAATAAAGAGGCGAGTTCTCAAGGACCAGCTTGAGATCCTGACTTATTGTGCACATAACAACTGCTTTAATTTTCTTAGACATGTATGTAACTGAGTGATCGTGCTTTCTTGGTTATTGAATTTATGGACGATTTTCCAGTTCGTATTAAATTTTACATCTGATTCAGATTGAAGATCGAGAAAGTCCTTTAGACATACATTTCAACATTTTGACGAAGTCATTGCTCTCAATGGGTCAATAACATTATTTCTTATAAATGGGTCGGTGGTCAAACTGTGACCAACGAATGTGACTGCTATTTAAAACACTACATTAGTGTGGCTTGACAAGGTTTGACGATTGCTCAGCATTTCAACCTTCTCTACCAACGTTCAGGCCTCAGGTACGGTGAATCTGAGGACTAAACTGGAAATAGTGATGTCATCAGCGAAGAGCGACCTGTAAGAATCGAAACAGATACGGAACGTTAAGAATAAACGTTAAGGAAAGTTAAGGATGAATAGTTTGCACCATAAATTGGCTACCATTTGACCATGTTACAGAAGGTTATGAAAGTACAACTGTTCCCGGTTTCTCCCAACTGGTCAAATGTACGTTCGATGACCGGTTCAACTGGGGCCACGGGTGGATCAATCTATGTATCTATCTCGCTCGCTCTCTCTCTCTGTTCCCGGTTCCCTCCAGCTGGTCTTATTCTCTCTCTCTCTCTCTCTCTCTCTCTCTCTCTCTCTCTCTCTCTCGCTCTCTCTCTCTCTCTCTCTCTCTCTCTCGCTCTCGCTCTCTCTCTCTCTCTCTCTCTCTCTCGCTCTCTCTCTCTCTCTCTCTCTCTCTCTCTCTCTCTCTCTCGCTCTCGCTCTCTCTCTCGCTCTCGCTCTCTCTCTCTCTCTCTCTCTCTCTCTCTCTCTCTCTCTCTCTCTCTCTCTCTCTCTCTCTCTCTCTCTCTCTCTCTCGCTCTCGCTCTCTCTCTCTCTCTCTCTCTCTCTCTCTCTCTCTCTCTCTCTCTCTCTCTCTCTCGCTCTCTCTCGCTCTCTCTCTCGCTCTCTCTCTCTCTCTCTCTCTCTCTCTCTCTCTCTCTCTCTCTCTCTCTCTCTCTCTCTCTCTCTCTCTCTCTCTCTCTCTCTCTCTCTCTCTCTCTCTCTCTCTCTCTCTCGCTCTCTCTCTCTCTCTCTCTCTCTCTCTCTCTCTCTCTCTCTCTCTCTCTCTCTCTCTCTCTCTCTCTCTCTCTCTCTCTCTCTCTCTCTCTCTCTCTCTCTCTCTCTCTCTCTCTCTCTCTCTCTCTCTCTCTCTCTCTCTCTCTCTCTCTCTCTCTCTCTCTCTCTCTCTCTCGCTCTCGCTCTCTCTCTCTCTCTCTCTCTCTCTCTCTCTCTCGCTCTCGCTCTCTCTCTCTCTCTCTCTCTCTCTCTCTCTCTCTCTCGCTCTCGCTCTCTCTCTCTCTCTCTCTCTCTCTCTCTCTCTCTCTCGCTCTCGCTCTCTCTCTCTCTCTCTGTGTTTTCATATATATATAGAGTTATTTCATGTCATATTTATATATGTACAGATATAGATAAATAGATAGATTGATACCGAGAGAGAGAGAGAGAGAGAGAGAGAGAGAGAGAGAGAATATGCGAGGGTAGTGAATAAACGGAATCAAGCGATAAGGTTTGGTTGTCAAGGCTGAAACTTTTAAGCAATTGTTGAATAAAACTGGAAATACGATTTTGACAGGAAAACCATTTTGATGCTGAAAAATTTTTCTATTTCCAAAACAAAGGTGTGATTTTATTGACTCTCTAGAATATCCATAACATAGAATGTCACAATGATATACTCGTTATGCTCTGGAAATGAGCCCCATGAATTCGGAGGTAACTGTCACTCTGTCTTGGTCACAGTAAATTTTCAATCTTAGGAAGCCGACTTCTTCAAATTAGAAATGATCCTAAAGAAAATGGGAGACAAGTTATGCTTCAATTGAAAACAAATGCATAGACTAATATCGCCATTAGAAGGTCATCCACACAAGAGCTTTCTAAGAATTTTTATAAATTTAGCATTCAAAGGCTCAAATCATTGATAGAAATTATCTAGCTTTCTCTCTCCTCTTAGTCTCTTTCATCTCATTGAACGATTAGAAGAGAAACTCTTATCATGATCATAGTTTTCTAGGGGATAAATTTTCATCACAATGAAAATTTTCAGGGCAGTTGGCATCCCTAAATTAGGAAAACATTTGTTTTTCTGGGTATGCTTAAAATAACATTTCCACATCCCATAAACAATGAACTGCTATTTGGATGTTTTCACAGCATTGCAGCCCCAGTTAAGTGCCGATCATTATTAAGGTAATGTTAAGAAATGCACAAAGCTCAGAATCTCCACTAAACTAAATGTATTTTATGGGAATCCTCCACACTTTGTTGCAGAATCTTGGTTCAGTTAACCCTTTTTGTCCTACGGAGGCCAAAATAATTATTGAAAGAAAAATATACATTTTTTGTTCAACCAATTATTTTGTTAATATTTATAAACAATAGATGCATTATTCACAATCAAGTACATTAGCATGGATCAATCTACAAAGATTTCACGATTGGTACCCATGAGGCATCAATGTGGAGTCAAGTATTGCACTAATTAGCTTGATGATACCTCAAGCAACTTCAGATAGATGATTATTTTCCTTGATCTTTCTAAGAGTGATAATATTTTCTTCAGATCTTAAATTGAATGGGGGGGATAGAAAACCATGATTAGAGAAGGTTGAAGGGGAGTGTGTGCAGATTAGTAGAGAAAGGTAGAGGAAAATGAAAGAGGGATTTAGAGTGAGGAACAAAGACGAATGTCAATAAACTGTATCTAAATTCTCAGTGATGTATATTTATATCATATTATCACCTGTAAGATAAAAAATTGCAAAATGAGTGATGTGCAAATAATGATTGTCTCCCACAAGAGTAGTGGAGATCTCCTTGTTACTACTAACGTCCATGCCAAGACCCTACTATGGGAAAGCATAGCAGCTCATAGAGGCAGTGACATAGGTCGTGATCAGTTCGGAGCAGCACTTGTAGCACCTGAGCGCTAGCCTTAGAGAGCAACAAATGCAGGCTACTTAGTAACAAGTTGATAGAGGAAAGATACAACGACAAATTGTAACCCACTACCTTAGGGATGAAGGCCATAAATTTATTTACTCATCGGGTTTACTTTTTTATCTTTTAGTCAAGTTGGTTTCTATATTTTGCTCTTGAAGAATGTCTTCTGTCATGTTATGTGTCGTTCATAAACTTGGGCATGTCACCAATTTCAATTTTTTTCTTTGATCCTAAAAGGCATTCTTCTGACATTTGGTATTAGAGCTGGTTCATTGCCAAAACTGAGAAATTGAGAGTCATGTTGAAGTAGATGCCTACAACACTGTCAAGTGATAGTAGATTGTGATTGAAGATAGGCATCATTGATGTGGCAACACAAAAAATGACTAGTGATACGATGATCACTTTAGCCTTGTTGGTCCTCAACTAAAATAAGTATCCAATTTGGGCAATGTGGATGGACGTATTCCTCAAGGAGCAAAGGCTATGAGAAGCGAGCAATCAGGGTGGTGTGTTGAAGAAGAGAGATCAACAAGCATTGTCAATTATCTTTGTTGTCATGGGAGATGAAGTCTTGAAACAACTCAACACCAAAAAAACCATCAAGGAAACATGGGAAATACTTTGTGTGATAAACCTTGGTGTGGAGTGAGTTAAGAAGGCCAAGTTTCAAGTTTTGTGAAGGGAGTTTGAGACACTTATCCTGGGCAAAGATGAGCTCGTGATTGACTTCACAAGCAAATTATCTTCCATTGTGAACTAGATCAACGGTCTAGGTGAGTCACTAGAAGAAGAAGTTGTAGTCACTAAATTCCTCTAAGCAGTACCATCAAAGTTTGATCTCATCACATCCTCAATGGAATAATTTGGAGATCATAACAAGATGACCCTTGAAGATGTTGTCAGATCCCTAAGGATCCATGATGAGAGACTCAAGGAGTGGCTGATGAGATGAGAGGAACAAGCCCTTCTAATGCGTGTAGTTAGAAATTGAAAAGGTGAAACAAATGGCTCTAGTGGCTGTGGCCAAAGATGTTGACACAGTTATGGAAGAGGATGCGCTTGGAGCAATGATGGCTAAGGTAACAATAATGATGATGTAGATCATGAGAGTGGCAAACATTAGAAACCTCATGACAAGTTGAAAGTGAAGTATTTCAATTGCAATAAGTATGAACATTTTGCTGCAAAATTTCACTTAAACAAAAAGGAAGAAAAGGCCAACATTGTGGAAATTGAAAAAGAATTTGCCCAACTCATGGCAATCACCGAGGAGCATGAAAAGATCTTATTACAAGGTATTCCACAACACAACACTCACATGCTAAAAGTATGTTATACCTAAATATTAGTGACAATAATCACATGATAGGGCAAAGGGAGATATTCCATAAATTTGATGATCATATAACAGGGAGCATAAGATTCAGAGATGGCTCCCTAGTCAACATTCACGAGAAGGGAAACATGTGAAATACCAAGATGGTGCCAAAATGACACTCACCAGTGTCTTGTATATCCCCAAGCATCAAACTAACATACTTAGCCCAGGGCAACTAGATGATCAAGGTTTTAAGACATTGATGCAAGGTGGAAGACTACCCATATACAACGACAAAGGAAGATTACTCACCAAGGTAAAAAAGACACTTGGTCAACTATACATGCTGAAACTAAGCACAATAGAATAGTATTTAGTGGCTGATGACACCTCATAGGCATAACTATAACATGAAAGGTATAGTCATTTAAGCTTCACAGCTCTAAAGCATATGGAGAACCATCAAATGATGGAAGGACTACTAGTAACTCACCAACCAACATAAGTATGTTGAGATTGTGTTGCAATAAAGCAACACCATATTATTATTATCTGCTTTTGCATCTCACAAAGCCTTGAAAACCCTTGAACTAATCAACACTTGGCAATAATCTTTATTTCTTCTTACCTGTAGACAACTACTAGTGTTTAATGTAGGTAGCAATGTTGAAGACCAAACTTGAGGTATTTGAAGCATTCAAGAAGTTTAAGGCAATGGCAGAATCTGATAAGAATTTGAAGTTGAAGAATCTAATAACCAACCTTGGAGGTGAATTCAATTCCATTAAATCAAAAATTTTTGTGAATAGTATGGCATCAAAAGACACATGTTGGTTCCTCACTCCCCACAATAGAATAGAGTTCCAAAAAGACAAAATTAGATGATGCTCTCCATGGTCATGAGTTTACTTACGGGAAATATCTTCCTCAAACTCTATGAGGAAAAGTAATGAATATAATAGTACACATCTTAAATAGGGCACCCACCTAGAGTTTAAATGGTATATTCCCCTATGAGGCATGGTCGTAAGAACCAAATGTGTAACACTTGAAGGTTTTTGAGTGTGTTCACACACGTAAAGAAGCTCAATGGACGTCTTTGAAAACTTGATGATAGAAGTAAACCTATGGCTTTCATTGGATATCAAACTTATTTTAAGGCCTGCTGATGCTATTATCCAATGATGAGAATAATTGAAATCAGCTATGATGTTTTGTTTGAAGAAGAAAGTAAGTGGAATTGGAAAGTAAAAACTATAATATCTATCAAGAACTTTGAACTCAAGGTAGTAGGTGAATTAGTAGAAAATTTTGAGGACGACCCGCTCATGATTGTGGATCAAGCAAGGAGTTCATTCTCATTGATATAGAGAAATCAGACATAAACCAGTCTGAAATTGGACCCCAAACATAGATTAGGTTGAAACCAAACCATCAAAAGTTCAAAAATCTCAAGGATCTTTATGATGAGATAAGCAAAGTTCAGGCTAAGTACAGCCTAAGGTATGTTGTGCAAGTAGAGCCTATCACTTATGAAAAAGTATCAAGATATGAGGTCTGGAGATGGGCAATGCTTGATGAGATTGAAGTGATAGAAAGAAATCATACCTAAGACTTGGTGTCCCTACCGACATGGAGTAAAGCTACCAAACTCAAGTAAATCTTCAAGGTCAAGTGGAATGTCAAAGGGGAGGTTGCTAGATAGAAGGCCTGATTAATTGCTAAGGATATGTGTAGAAAGCTAATATAGATTTTGGGGAAGTATTTGCTCTAGTGGCAAGGATAGAGACTATTAGATTGATTAGTGGCAAGGATAGAGGTTGGAATATATACCATTTAGAGGTGAAATCAGCATTTTTCAATGGTGATATCCATCTTCAACAAACTAAAGGTTTTTTGAAGAAGGGGAAAGAAAATAAAGTTCTTGACATGACTTAATTGTTGTATAATAAAATGTGAAATTTTAAATTTTATAAAACTAGAAAATGTTAATTTTTAGAATTTAAAAGTATATTAAAATAAATTAATTAATTATAAATCGATAAAAGGTTTCAAAAATAGTAAGAAAGTTCTAAGTTGATCACAAGAATGTAATATAATATTAGGTAATATTTTAGAATTTTCTTAAAAAAATATAATGTTATGATTTTTTGAACTAAATGATGAATATAATATATTTAAGAATTCACATAAAAAGAAATAAGGCAATGACACCAAGGTGACGTCAATAGCAAATGAACACAAATTAGGTGGAAATAAAGTTCCACCCTATGATTGTTATGTAATTGATTATTGTTGAATTAATATGTCAAATTAAGTTTTGTAAAGCCCAAAGAATCGTAACTCAATGACAAAGGATATGGAAATTTGAAATCATATCAAATATCATCAATTTAAATGAAAACAAAGTTTAAAGCAGAAAAAATAGAGTTCTGGCTTTGCGACAACAATCACTAGAATTTTACGTGTTCAAGAGAAATTTCTTGCAATTCTTGCTGGTTGCTTGCCTACAAGAGAGAGAGAGAAATGAGATAAATATAGTAGTACCCTTATAATGTGATGCGTAAGGATATTTTCTTCATGATAATAAAGGGGTAGTTTGGGTATTATATCTTGTGGGTTTAAGTACTAGTTTAGTCTCACATTGATTTTCGACCAATATTTGAGGTGAATAAAAATCTTTGCGATGTCATATAAGTAATAGGTACTCTCTCGCATGTGTACAACCACTCCTTGCCTATAGCCAACTAGTCAATGATGTGAAAGGGGAGTGACATACACGTCCTCAGCCACTTAAGCCTAGAGCTTGTGGTCTACCCTTAGCCACTTGAGCCTTGAGTTCACCGTCCTCAACCACTTGTAGCTTTGCCCAGATTGAGCCTTTGACCCACTTGAGGGCTCGATTGACTAGTAATTTTTTTTTTACTCTTTTTTCATTTATCTCAAAAATAAAATTATATAAATTATATAAATTTTCAGAATATCATGTAATTAATCAAAAATTCATATCAATCAACTAGAAATCATTTTTCACAACTTAGAAAAAATATAAGTCTATTTATCATGAGTTAAGGCTAAAACTATCTTATCACTAAATTATTAACTCATGATAATGAAAACTCCGAATTCAAGTCACCGGATATCGAAGCCAAGTTCCACACAATTCCCCTTATTAATTCTAAAATTGAGAAAAGTATTGAACAGCCTAAAGCAAATGCCTAGAGTATGAAATATTAAATTGGATGAGAGTTTATTGTCACTTGGTTTCAATGGAAACCTTCAAGATCAAGTTGTGTACATGACAAAATTTGAAGACAAGAACCTACTAGTAGGAGTATATGTTGATGGTCTCGTTATGATTAGAACAACTAGTGAAGACATAGTAGAGTTCAAATCATATATGAGAGATATTTGAAATGAGTGATCTAGGGCTACTCACTACCAACCTAGGTATAGATATCCTTCAAGGGAAAGCTAAGATCAAATTGTGCTAGAAAGTACATGTATTGAAATTATTTTCTAATATGAGAATGTTTGACTACAAGCTCATAGACACACCACTAGAGCCAAGGACCAAGTTTATCAGACAAGGTACTCTTATCGATTCCACTATGGACAAAAGCTTGATGGGGAGTCTATGGTACTTGACTCACACTAGGCTAGACTTAATGTACTCAGTATGTTTCCTTAGCCAATACATGGATCTTCCAATTGTGAACATTTTACTATAGTCAAATGTATACTTCAATATATCAAAGGTACAATCACCTTTATATTATGTTACAAAAGAGAAGAAGCTAGTGTATAACTAAGTTTTAATAACAACCACACATGATATGTTAATGATAGAAAAAGCACTATAGGTCAAGTGTTTTTTTTTGGTTTAAAGGTGATATGTTGGACATCACAAAAATAGAAAGTTTTGACACTATCATCTTGCAAGGTAAAGTATATCATTGTTGTATCTGTAGCATGTTAAGGTATATGGCTAGCCTAATTATTAAGTGAACTGAAGGGAGAAGAAGTGAAGCATGTGAAGTTGAAGGCTGACAATAAATTTGCTATAGCCCTAAGCAAAAATCTAATATACCACGAGAATTCTAAACATATAAACACTCACTATCACTTTGTTCAAAATCGTCTTGAAGAGAAGTAGGTGGAAATGGACTACATGAATACTGAAGATCAATTAATAGATATTGTTACGAAGTCCCTTGGTAGACTCAAGTTTCATGAGATGTGTACAAGATTCAGGCTTCATCACATTGAAGATGAGTAACACAATTAAGGAGGATATTGAAGGACATAAATTTAGTTACTCATCAAGTTTTTTTTTCTTTTAGTCAAGTTGGTTTCTATATTTTGCTCTTGAAGAATGAGTCTTCTACCATGTTGTGTGTCATTCATGAATTTGAATATGTCACCCACTTTGTTAGCATATGTTTGGTTGGTACTTATATGTTGCACTGCCTATTTAAGCGTTCTTAAACCTAGTTGATTGTAAAAGTTTTTCTTTACTCTTGAGAGTCATTCTTCTAATAGAGGATGGGAGCAGTGGTGCAGATGCTAACTCTTCATGGTCATAAAAATAGAAATATATATATTAGTTCTCTACTAACAACGTACATGTCATGTAGAATTGAAGGAAGAAACACAGATCTTGACTAGGCAGAGAATAGGCCCAAACCCTATGCCATTTGGTGAGTCACCTCGAGGTGGATGGCCAAAAAGAGTACATGCACAAGGAGGAGAAATGTTCTCACTACCATCAGCCCAGCCTTGTTTCCCATCTATACATATGGGATGAGAAGAAGTTATCCCCTACATGGAGGTTTATATGTACTTGTCTTAGGTCTTATGTCGAAAAATCAAAGTCAATATAAATAATCTGAAATGGAGATAAGTGATTGCCCTTCATTTTTGTCAATTGAACCATGAATGAGGGGATAACATCTTCAATCAACTATTAAAATCTCTCATTAAGTAGGCAATTGGGTATGATCGAGGAAGGTTCACACCACTATCCTTCATTAAATTGTTCAAACTAAAATTTAATAGAGAAGGGCAAGTATGTTGGTGTGGACAATCAAATTTCAGATACATATATCATAACTTTAAAGACTAAATGCCACTAGGGTGGCTTATTTGGATTAGTAAAGAATATTCATACCACTACAACGTGCGATTTTCATAATTAAGCCACTACTGCTTACACATTGTAATTTGATCAAGGATGTTATGAAAGCATTGAGCAGCCTCTTTTGAGAAAAGAGGGGTCCAAAAAAACTTATATGGTACCTTTATTTCTATACCAATATAGTTTCCATTCATATGATTTACATCTTTATTTCTATACCAAGATATTTCATAATGTTGTGTATATACATTTTTTGTATTCTTTTCTCTTAATCAAAATATCCATTGTTTCTTTTAAGAAACAATTCAAGAGAATTTTCCAAGATATCTGTATATGTACATCAACTATACATATTATTCCTCACACAATTTTGTATTTTTATTTGATTGTGTTGGGATCTGGTAGGTCAACATTAGACAGATCATGGGGCCTAATGTTTGAAGTTGTGTTAACTTTGCACCTCAACACTTTATCTTTGGACTTTCAAATTTCTTAAATTCTTAATGATCCACACTAAAAACTTAGACAAATCAAAAGAATTCAAGATACCACAAAATCCCTATTGATTAACCTTCTTAATTGATTTAAATAATGATTCAAGTGCTTGAAAACTTTTTATGTCTGACCTTTGAAAATAATGAGGTCAATCAGTTGGACTTCCTCAACATTTTAAAGACGTCTAGAAGCATAAATTATGAACTTGTGAAGTGTTGGAAGCTTGAGTCTCGCAAGCCTGATCTAGCAAGAGGAAATTCTTTACTCTTAGGTTCAAAATAACAACAAACAAAATCATCAATTCATGTTAGACTTTCAAGCCATGTTTATTTTTCCATCTAAAAGTAAATTATTTCTTCCTCAATTTTCTTTTGAATAAAATTTCCACCCCAATTTGACAACTATAAGTTCAAGACTTCACTTAGTCAGACTATTTACCCTTTAGTTGAGGTAATTGAGTTGTGACGGCATTTAAAATTATAGAATGTCAAGGTATTTATGAATACGCATGCATGCTTCATCTCTTAGTGGTACTAAATACTTATGTATTTATTGCATTTGAATGAGTGATGTCCACATTTCTTCTAGTTAACAATAGACTCAATAATGTTATTCAACAAAGACTTATGAGGACTACTTGCCATCTTGCTTAACTAAGCATGCCCTGATTGCAACACTATCCACAAGAACATAATAATTTCAGTAATAATCATATAAAAAAATTGTATTCAGTAAAATAAAAATAATTACAATAGAGAGTATTGCTGTCCTATCTTCAAGACCACCCAATTTTATTAGGCTATAAAGTAGTCCAGAATGACATAAGAATTAGTTTCTAAAGGCATTATATAATTTTAAATAATTTAAAACTATTTCTAAAAATCCAACTATAGTGGATCTAGAGTGACTTTTGTGGGTCTACAAAATCTTGTCAATTGACACATTGATTGACTTGACTCTGTTGACACACTAGGTCAGTACAATAAGTTCTAGAATATACCGAGTATTGGTGATGAAGAGGATAAATGAATTATTTTATTAGTATGTTCTAATTTTTTTAATTTCTGTTTTTGTGAACTGTAACATTCATGGGTCCACACAAACTTTAGTGAGACACATAGGTTTGCAAATGAGCATAGGACATCAATATAAATTTCTATTTCTCAAAATAATGGGTCAAAACATTAGTTAAGTTGACTAAGTTGGCATATTAGACTAATACCTTAAGTTTCAGAATTTGAAAAAATTAAATATTAATAATTTCCCAACTGACTTTTAGTTTCAACCATTATACCTCAATGAATTACAGCTAAACATCATGAGATCAATAATCCTCCTATACATGGCAGACTTCACAATTAGCCTCTCCATGTTAGACACCAAGGCACTAGTTTTCCTATTTACCCTCATTATAAGGGCTCTCCACAATGACTTTATGTGTGAAATGAAGTTCTATCTATTAAAGTACAAAGTCTCACTTATGATCAAAAATTGAAATATACAAAGATTTAAGTTACAAAATCAAGTTCTTCTAGGTATGTATCAACAATATGAAATAATATTACATCATCTTCTCTAGCTGATTTTGACAAGATGATTAATTATACATTCATGGTTTTTGCTCTCTAAAAAACCCTAAGGTGATTGAATGATGAGTTGAGAATAATTTGGGTGAAGCCATGGATGTAACATGTTGTGAAAGAAGATGAACTATAGGCTTGAGTTCACAAACTTGAACCTAGAAAATGAAACTAAATTATGAATTCATGAACTAGAAACTTTAACACTTGAATACACAAAGAAAATGACCCTAAATTTTCAAAATAAAAAAGGAACTCTTGAGTCCATATGGAGTTGCTTGAATCTATGAGTAGAGATGAAGAAGAACATCATAGAAGAGAAATTTAAGTACTTAGATTGAATAAGTTATGATTGTTGAGTTTTAGGCCAACCTAAGGTTGAGAAGGGGGATTGAATTGGTCAGTCCTTTTTTTTCCTTTGAAGGATTTGTCTCTGAGATATTATTCACTATCTCCTAGTGGGTTGATCCTTATGGATTGTTGACATTGACATACTATTTTTATAATAGTTCAACATTAGCCTACATACACTCTCTAAAAACACCTTTTGCTCTTGGGCTGTACTAACACCTTTTGAAGGGACCATATTTCTTTGGCTTGAATGTCTTGTAGGTACATGTAATTTTCATAATTTTCTAACAAACTGTTTTGGACATCTTCATGGATAACTTTGATGTGGTCTACCATTTTAATAATAATGTTTATTTTAGTTTAACTTGACAACTATAGTAGATCTAAAAGAAGCTCTGAAATAAAATAGTAAATTATTTTAAAATATAGATTAGTTAATCAAATGATTAATTATATAATTATAAGTAAATTCTACTTGGCCAAAGCATATCCTCGTTGTCTTGGTATATCTCCTGAAATGTACTAAAGTAGTTTCCCAAGTGTTCTATTTATGTACTTGCATTTACTATTAGTTTGGGGGTGTTTTGTATTGCTGAACTTTACAAATGTATTAAATCTCTTCCAAATTTATCTCCGCTCTGCATCGCGAAGAAAGTGCGTCCAAGGATTTTCCCACATACAAAGATCTTCCGGCCTGCTTGACCCTCCTGCTATTGGAGTGGATCCGCTCCACGAGTCCCGATCCGAAAACCTCCCGGTGTGACACGAGGGCTTTCGCCACGATTTAAGTCGGCGGGGCATAATTGTTATTCAGTTTGCAACGGATAACGAGAGAGAGAGAGAGAGAGAGTGATGGCAGAGGTTTGTGCGGGTTTTACATCCTTCGCGCGCAGTCCTCCTCGTCCCCCCCTACCATCCTCATCTTCCTTCTGCTCCCAGTTGCCACCTCGGCGCAAGTCGGCGACCTGCACCGCGCTCTCTGCTGCGACACTGGGCGCCTCCCCGGCCAGGCTCTCCTCTGCCCAGGAGACACTTGGAGGCATTCTTAATTCCGGCGTCATCGCCTGCCTCCGCGCTGAGAGGTAACGTCGTCTTTTCGTTTCCCATCCCGTCCCGCTCTTCCCTCCGCTTCGCCTCACAATTTTTGGAATCGCTTAATCTCTTTTTTCCTTCTGGAAATGATGTTTTTGTGCCGCTTAAAGTAACAGGATGACAAATGACGTAAAGGGGGGATTTTATTTCTAGTTTCACTCTTTATTATGTTGAAATTTGAATTTCGGATTCCTTAAAGGGCCATATTTAAAAATGAGCGGCATCATTGTGTGCACGAAGTATTTGACTTCATGATCGATGGTTTCTTCCATGATAACAGTGTGGTCGTTTTGGTGAAATTTCTCCAATTTCCATATTTCGATTCTTTTCTCAGCGCGGAATTGGCGATGGAGGCCGCCCGGGCTGCACTTAATGGTGGCATCTCAGTTGTGAGTTCTCTTTCTTTCTCTGACTGGAATACGTTCTCCGCCCTACGCTTGTATCATTTTTTCTTGTGAAGTTTGATTTTACTCTGGGAAACACCATCATAAGTTGTTTCAAAATGCAGCTGGAGATCGTGATGACCACGCCTAGTGCATTGGAGGTTCCCTTCCCTACGTCCCTACACTGGATTTGATCCTCTTTCTGATCTAAGACAGTGGTTCGCCTCGTCATCCTCTCTTCTTGCAGGTCATACAGGAGCTTCAGCGGGACTATGCCTCCTCTATCCTAGGAGTAAATGATTTCCTGTTTGCTTCTCCATTTACTTGAGAGGCTTCTGTCCTTTAATACGTGATCCGCAGGAGCATGCTACTGCGTTCTTGACGTGGAACACAGATGATGAACATAAATTCTAAAAAAGCAAGGGCTAATTATTTATCTGTTTATGATATATCTTTTTATCTCTCTTACATTGGGAGATTCTCCATTATGGAAGGTGAATATGGTGTGGTATGATAAAACATGGATGAGGGTGGCCCCGAATGAAGATGGGTTTTTCTGGTCATGAATTATTTGTATAATTCTTAGTTTTCGGTTGTTACATAATAAGACCGAGTACCTGGATTAATAAAGAGCTACTTCACGCTCTTGGATATGAGAAGGGCTTAGAAAGTTATAGGTTTGTTTAAATATTTTCACCAAAATCTGTTTTGAGACCGCAGATCATTTTCCTTTGTCATGAGAATTCGATTATCTGGTTACGAAAGATGATACCCAGCTATTCCCGGAATATATTTTGGTGTGTGATAGAATGTTCCATCTGCTTCTATTCGCCATCATTAACTGGGGCCTTTCACTCTGGATCTAATGCAAAGGATACATGAAATAAATAGGATGCACAATAGAATTTGAAAGACTGGAATATTCAGTAAGAAAAAATGGTCTCTCCTGGAACCAAATGGGAAAACAACTGTTGTTTTCTATGAAAACTGTACAATATTGTGTGGAATCCTATTGCATAACCATTTCCAATATGGTGCAAGAGCAGACATGACAGTAAAGTCTGTACTGTGAGGGGAAATCTAGAAGCATGTTCTGCTATCACACTAAGAGCATACGAAAAAGAAGAACAAGATCTGACCTTCATGAGGGTAGCATATATCATATATATAATATAAATATGTGTGTGTATGCATGCGTGCACAGATTGTGATATCAGAACGAACAAGAGGCATTTACCACAAATTTGTTTAGTCATCACACCTCAACAACATATGTGACCGAAGAAACAGACTGTGTCTACATGGTAACATCTTCCTCTGCATCTAACTGAAAATTGCTTTTCTAGGTGGGCACTGTCTTAAGTATTGAGGATGCAAGAAATGCTGTGAGAGCAGGAGCAAGGTTTCTTATGAGCCCTGCGACAATAAAGGTAGGTATTAAGGGATAATCAGACCCTTAAATTGCATTGCTTATTAGATCATTCTTGACTTAATGGTTTGGTAAATGGTTAGCATACTAAGGTATACCTTGATGCTGGTCCTGTGGTTTGTGGTTTAGGAAATTCTGTTTGATATCCAAGGTGATGATGTTCTGTACATCCCTGGAGCGATGACACCAACAGAAGTATGTTGATGGGTTTATATATCAATATAATTTGGAATATTTTTTATACACTTACATACTATTATTCCTTACATTTGGATAATGGGTACAGCTTTTATTTTCATCATCTTCCTTTTCCTTTTTATCTTTCCTTTATCTTTGCTACTTAGCTGGGAAAATAACTGTAATTATTTTTTGTATCTGCTTCACAGGTGTTTGATGCGCACAATTTAGGTGCAAGAATTGTCAAGGTTAGTTCTGTAGCATTACTGTTTGGCGGATAATGAGCCCTCTGCATGTGAAAATAAATTGGGCCATAGTTCCCATGATAGTCATCAGATTCGCTGATTTACGTTGTTTCTAGTGGGTGGTTTATAGCGCCTCTCTTTTTGCTACTAGAGTAATGATCGCACACAAGAGGTGAATTTCGCCTCCATGTTAGTTTTGTTGCTTGGAGTGAGTAATGTCTGCCTTTCAAGTCTCAAGTTTCACGTATCCAACTTGCAGTCATGCACACATAATTAATTATCCTAATTGCCTTGGGTTTATAAGCATTTTCTCACTGCTTGCAAATCATAGTCTTTGAGGCGTATCTCCTCAAGAAAGTTTTAGTGACAGAAGTAAATTTTTTCCAAACACCAAGTTTCCGATATCAACCATCGAGATACCATAAATAGGCCCACGAGCATCTTCAGCTGATTACGATAATTTCTTTCTGAACAAATAACCTTTGTGAAATATTTTTCCCTTGATGGTCCTCCTAGTTCACGAATCCACATGTGAACCTAAAGTGCAACTTTTTCCATCATTTGCGAGGATGCAATGATACTCCATAAATTTTCTTGTTTACAAAGTGTGTTTGTTTGGAAGATGTTTGCTGCCCACATGAAGGCCTTCGTATGAAAATGCAGTAACATTCCATATCACAAGAACAAAATGATGATGTAATACACCCTGTCCGATCTTATATAGAAGATTTCAATACATTCCTTCTGTGACATGAACACACAATCTCCATAAATTTTGTGAAACTTGCGTCTTGAAAAAAATCAGTTGTACAATGAGGTGTAGAGTTTGATTATTTCATGGTTTAAGAAAAGACCTACCAGTGAGAGCAAAGCTGTGAGAATTGGGTTCTATTAGAGGACGCAAAATGAAGAACCCATAAACTTAGGCAGACTTTTTTTTTTCATCCTGGTTGAGTGGAAAAAACCTTGACAGTCTCGGTCGCAACAGCACAACTACACATGAACCACTAAATCACAATACTGGCAGATAATGCGTGGATCTGCTAATTAAACATTTCATCGTTGTGGTGATTCTTTCATCATTTTTCTTTACTTTTGCATTAGTATTATGTATTTTAATTTATTTTTTGTTGGACTGCCACAGGTACATATTTTACCTATTTCAGACCACTTTACAATTTAGCAATAACTCAAGAGCCCACTCAATATCCGTCTCTTTTTGTAATCAGATGACCTTTGTGAACATATATATTCATCAAACTATTTAGTGACGATAGGTAAGAAGTTGAAAATTTGTGAGATTCTCGCTCTTGGCATTCTGTTTTTCAGTGTCATTGTCAATCTCCTGGCAAAGTCGACTGTTGATGTCTGTAAATTTGAAATCACTGTGAGAGCAATCCACATGTGATATTTGCCTCTCTATTTCATTCAGACAGCAGAAAAATCAAGCCTATGAGTTGGGTCTTCGTCTCTCACTTTTTAACAATGGTGGCGTATGGGCACTTACTTCATTGTTTTGTATTACTGTGGGTTTCAACTCTTGTGTAAAGCATTACTGGAAATCTCAAATACCTAAGATACTACAATAGTAACTGAGCCTGTTGTGAGGCTAGTTTTTATTCAGGAGAGCTAGCTTTGTGATCTTGCTCCTCTGACTCGAAACAGGCCCTTTCAGGTTACTATAATATAGATGGAAAATTGAGAAAAACCCTTAATTGAATGTCCTGTAGTGTCATGGTATTCTGGGATATGGCATAATCCTTTCAATACCTCAGGGCATCCAGAGAGATGCAGTCATCAGTAATTATATTTCCTGGAAGGTTGTTGGTGATTCCAGGGGATTATAACTCTCTTGATTCGGTGTTCATGTTTTATCAGTAAGATCTCATCAGTGCTTGTTCATTTTTGAAATTCTTTTTCTTTAGATTTTGGGGGCCATTACTCTTTTTTTCACCATGGAATTTATCACAAGAAATTCACTCTGAACAGTTTTTATTTTACGCGATTTTTTTTTGTTCCAAGTATTGAAACTTCCTTGTAGCAAAGTTTGTCCTTCAATCTTGCATTTATATCATTCCATTATTGTATGGTTTATATGCGCACTTAACTGAGTACTGTTGACTCATCAGACTCCAATGTTTTAACACTTCTTTCAATGTATTCTAGATTTACCCAACGTCCGTTTTAGGCGGCGCCCAATACATATCAGTACTGAAGAAACCATTTTGCCATATCCCAATGGTTGCTTCACAAGGAATAACTATAGGTTAGTAACCTGAATTTTGTAAAAATATTCTTACCTTCATGCTACCCAAAGTTTACATTATTTAGCTCCTCTTCAATTTCATGAACTTTCTGTGAACATATCTCTACAAGTTATCTATTCCGGTCCAGGTTTCTTCGCTCCATCTAAAAGAAATTTGCATAAAAATTGAACTTGCCTTGTTTAATGATTGTCCTGTAGACTTGTAAATGATATACCAGTACTAGAAATGATATCAGTCACTTTTGAACATGTATTGACTCATCTCTGTTTTCGACCATTTTAATCACAATTCATTTTTCGACCTTCTTTGTTCAAAATATCATAGGAGTTTGTGATTCGCCGGAAAAAGGGATGATTGACTCTTCTCATTTGTTTCATGCCCTGACCAAGATCTTTTCAGACAGCATTATCCTTGATGAACATTTTTCCTCAAGTCTTTCACGATAGCTCATTTACTAGTAGCTTATATAACTGTGTGTGACGGGAAAAATATTTTCTCATATGATACTCGTCTTTTCTACTGCCATCCTGGCGACAAGGAATTAAGAAGCCTGTCTCACCTGTATTTGTAGCTTAATTTTTTACCCTAATGTAGAATTAATAAGCTCCATAAAACTATGAGACCTCCTAGAAAGTAGAAACTATGGCTGAATGAAAATAGGATAGTCCTCACACTCTTCCACTTAAATTATTATTAGTAGTCGTATTTTGAGAATGAATTGACGAAAACTCGTATACCATTCCTCTCAAATATGGACCAGGACTTTGCAAACGAATATTTATTAGTGAGAATGACTCCAGATTGCCAGATGATTTTTTTTTCATTTTTCAATTTTTCATATTTTATAGCAATGTTCACTAATCCAATTATGTTAAAGATATATTGCTTCTTTTTCACCTTTTTTTTCCCTGTCAGTTTTTTTTATCTAGCTTTCAATCTTAAATAAGTCTGTAGATATTTGTAGCTTCCTTTAGACTGTGCATTAAGATCTGACATAGATGAGCTATGTAAAAAATTTCAGATTTGATCAAGACATACATTGACAGAGGTGCATCCGCAGTTGTTCTCTCTGACGCTATATTTGACAAAGTAGCCATGACTCAGAGGAATTTTGATGGCATATATAGATTAGCTGCATTGGCCAGTTTCCAAGCCTCCCAAGCTGTAAATCGGTGGGTCATAGTCCCTTTTTATGCCGATTTAAATATGATTTCAATTTTATTTTACCAAGACAAAAAAATTCAATTGATTTGATGCTGCCTATTCTTTGGCGGTAAACATACCTGCATTGATTCGATCTGTGTAAAACTTTTAAGATTTTTTTAGGCTTATTTCGTTCATTGGTTAATTACTTTCAATTATCCAAAAGCTTAAAGTTTCTGAAACCTTTTTGTTTATCAATCGGTTAAATTATCGTCTAAAGAATCAAAGCGTCTTATGAAAATCTATATGTTCATCTACTGTAACCGTTCTAATTTCTGCCAGAACAGCGATCCAGAGGCATCCATTCTTTCCCAATTTGTTAACACAACAATTTCCATGCAGGGCCAGGAGGGAAACCAGTTAATCTTCTTATTGACGTCAGACACAGGTTCCATGATGCTTGCTCCTGCATAAAAGGCACATAAACTGGTAGATATAGTCCGCTCCATAGATCACTTATATCATCTTACAAGCAGGCGGCAATCCAATCGTGGGAATTTTCCAAAGGTAAACATTCCATATGAACCAGTGAAGTATGAACACATTTGTAAGTATATCATCCAATTGAAGCAGGAAACTAGGCACAAATTTTGTTCTCCTTGATGCTGTACATAGGATATATATATATATATATCCCTACTTTTTGCTTCATATTTGGATTTAAGTCTGACCTGATCAAATAAGACTCTTGCTGCAGCATCATTCTAGTTTAAAAGAAAAAAAAATAATGTATGAGTGTTGTTGATCTTCTGTGGACCAGCTTACACAAGCTTATGAAACTCCATAGTTAATATTTTTTTCCTGAATTTCTCCATGCATCCCTTGAGATTTCCCTGTTTTAGATTAGTGTAATTTGCTACTCCTTAATTAGGTGGCATGTGTTCAATTAATGTGCTATAAGTGGCAGGAAATTCTTTTTTGAGGTGGTCCCATCTGTCTCTAATAATGGCTACATATCGTTGAGAAGTTGAAGGATACTAAGTTTCAAAACTAAAGAAAAGAGAGGATCAAACTAATCAATGCTGCACATGAACTCCTTTTAAGCATCCAAATCAAAAATCTGCTCATCATGCAAAGAGAATGTGTTTTTTTGCTTCTTTTTGCTCAAAAATGCCAATTGGCTGCAAAGCTAGGTGGCTTTGTGGGGGAAAAGAGTAGATATTTTCTAAAATTTTCTTGATAATGAGAAAATAATGATACCAAGAGAGAGAGAGAGAGAGAGAGAGAGAGTCTAGCATCTATCCATGTGACTTTTAAAAGCAAAGTTGGGCCTTCAGTGTGGTTTTCTAAAATTGCTGATCAAATGTAGAAAATTTTAAAAAATGGCATAAAGAGAGTTTAAAGAAAAAGTGGATTTGACATCCATAAAAGAGAGCTTGGCATCTACGCTTGGTATGTGATGAAGCAAGAAATTAGAAGAAATTTCCCAAAAAAAGTGCTCGTTATTTAATAAGTTGGCTTCTATGATAGATGATAAGCAAGATGTGTTTAATAAGCATTAGAATGGGAGGGTCAATGCTCATAAAGGTAGAAATAGAGAAATCAAAGAAGAAAGAGTATTTTTTCTAGCTTCTATATAAAGTTGCTGTAGAAAGTTTGCTCTCTCTCTCTCTCTCTCTCTCTCTCTCTCTCTCTCTCTCTCTCTCTCTCTCTCTCTCTATCTATCTATCTATCTATCTCTATCTCTATCTCTATCTCTACCCCCTAGATATCTATCTGTCTCACGGACGACAAGGTTTGGACATCCATCTTATATTTTTGCCACGATTTTCTTAATTTGGGACTTTTAAAGTAAGGCCCAGCCCGGCTTGGTTTCTCGTTGCGGTCGCTACAGTGGGCTTTTTGGTAGCCCCAGACCGAATCTGGTCAAACATCGTATCGTTCGATCCATCCGTTAAAGGCCCGTGTCAACGTTGACTTTGCCTTTGGGATTTCAGAGTTTGAGCTGTCACATGTGCGGGCTTTTTTAAGAGATGGGGCCCACAAACGAGATAGAGAGCTGGGTGGAGTGTGACTAGTTCAATGCAGATAAATGGAGGGACTTAGGATAAAATATGTGAAATCCAGATCATAAAGCCAATACAGGGTGAGTGGTCGTGGGAGCCTTCGAGCGTGTGGGATGGAGGGAGGTATCCTTACCTCCTAATGTTCACCTTGCCCTTGTCGCCTTGGTAAACCGGTTAGATATACAAATCCCACCTCCCTCGCACGCTTCCCCTCTCTCTCTCTCTCTCTCTCGCCCTGCCTCTTCCCTCTGTCACAGCACCTCCGATGACCGCGGAAGCGGAGCAGGCCCCAGCGCCGGCGGCCGTCGCCGCTGCAGATCCTGCCACAGATCCGCCTGCGGAGGAGCCGTGTCGGGTCGACGCCGCCGACACGAGCGAATCGGTAGCAGCGGCGGCGGCGGACTCGCAAGAACCGGTCGATCTCCGACCGGAAGACGGCGGCGAGGGGGAGGAGAGAGCGAGAGAAGAGGGAGGCGGAGGAGGAGACGGAGGAGGAGGAGGAGGAGGCGGGGGGAAGAGAGGGGAGAGGAAGGGGTTCCTCTTCCTCCCCGAAGCCAAGAGGAAGAAGCCGTCCCCTGCGGACGAGGAACCGGCGGAGGGAGGCGGGGAGGAAGATCCCCGCAATCCACGCGAGGAGTCGCGGTCCTTCTCCTTCTCGTTCGACGCGACGGCCTTCCCGGCGCCGACGATCAACACGACTCCCAAGTTCGGATCCTTCAATTTCTCCGCCATCGTCGATCCCTCCCTGGCCCCCGCCCCGCAAGGAGCGGCGACCGCTGCCGGAATCGAATTGGTGCGCTCATCGGACGGGGACGGCGCGATCCTCCCCCACAAGGTAGAGCTATAGTGATCACCTGTAACCTATCAAATAAAGCCAGGAATAATATTGCTCCCGCTTGATCCCTCCTCCATTTGTCTCTCTCTCCTCTCTTCTCTCTCTCTCTCTCTTTCCATCTCTCCGCTTGATATTTGGTCGCTTTCGGAAATCCATGGGTGTGCGACGATCAAACAGAGTAAATCAAAGGAAATCATGCTATTTGTGGTAAATATTTTGAGCAATCAAGGGATTTTTTTGGTTTTAGTCCGCACATACCACGTGGCTGCTGATCAAGCCCCCCCCACATAGGTGATGAATTGGTGTGCATAAATCCCTTTTCGCCCCTCCGTTGACTTGCTCATCATGCCACAAGCTTGGACCATGGATTATGCCAACCTAATCTCTTCCTTTACACATTTATAGAAATAAAATAATTAGTCAACGGGTCCTTTTTCCCTTCCCGTCTCCGTCACTCGGCCGCAGCCTACCGAACACTCGCTTCGCCCTTGTCTCTCTCCGGGTCCTATCTCCGTACTCTCTCTCTCTCACTCGCGGCCGGCCCAGGGCCGAACCCCGGTCTGGGCCCGTCGAGTCAATGGCCCATATTAAAGGCCCGATTGGCGTGCCTAATAAAGAACGACTGAAGGGGCTTCTACCAAAGGAGAGGATGGGAAGCCGCGCACGTGGCCAGAGGATGGAACACGTGAACCTTGTCCCGTCGGGGCCTCACTAGAGGAAAATATTAACCGCAATACACCGTGGTCATGCGTACGGTGGGTCCCATTTTGGACCGAACCGGACGCGAGGGAGCCCGACACGGGCCCATTTAAATCGGCTTTAGTCGGTCCCCTGGCGCCCGTCGTTCGGAGGGAGAAATCGAGAGGAGAGAGCCCTCGCTTGAGCCATCTAGCGAGAGAGAGAGAGAGAGAGAGAGAGAGGGTGGGGATATATACGGAGAGAGAGTGGGAAGGAGAGGGCGCTTCCCGTTCCTCTTTTCTCCGCCCCGCGCCAGATTCCGATCTTCCTCGCCGAGGCCGTCAAATCCTTGCCGCTCTGTCGAGGAGCTGCTCGATCTGATCTCTCCTGAGCCGCCCCGCGCGCGCAGTGACGGAAATTGAATCGTTCGGGCCCTGGTTGACCCTCGTCGGCGTCTTCCTCTTCATCCTAAGGTTAGTGCCCGGCGGGCTTTGATTGTTCTTCTATTGTTGTTTGATCTGTCTCTCGGAGATCTGCTCGTAGAAGCGTCCGTCGTTCGTCTGACCTTTCCTGTCGGGGATAACCTCCTTGGTCTCTTCTTTTATTATTTGTGTTACTCTGAGGTTTCGGTCTGCCGGCGTTGTGATCTGGTTCAATTCAGGTTCTACAGATGGGGCAGGGTGTGGATGTAGCCGGCAGCCACTGTTGACTTTTTTTCCGTTTTTAGATTTTAATCTTTCTGCCATCCACTCCCCCTCCCGCGGGCCGCCATCCGTAGCTCGGAAATAGATTGCGTGAAGGGCTCACCGACGGGAAATTGCCATGCATGTCTCTGCGGTCCGTGTGTTTCGCATGGTAGGGGGAAGGGGTGATGAATTGATTTGGATCTGTCGATGGTGCAAACATGCACGCAGCGGAAGCTGTTGGTCTGGAGATCGGTTGGTTTGCTTTCCACGCTGTCCCTGTTTCTTCGTGGATGGCTGGATTTTACTGTTCTCTCGAGCATTGTCTGGCCGCCTGTCGTTCATTTCTCTATTCATATCTTCTGACTCAATTGCTTGGTGCCAATTATTGCAGCTACTGATTATCCCCTTACTCGTCCATCTTCTTGTACCGTTACTTCTTTTTTCTGTTACGTGCTTTTAAGTGATCATGACGGTACGGGCGTATTTATTTGCTTATTAATGCGATTTTATGGAATGTTAATTATACAACCATTGTAATTTTGATGGTACGTGTGCTCTAGGTAAATCGTATTAAAGAAAGTACTCAATTGAGCATCAAACTGCTGTATGGCTCTTTCCCGAATGTTGAACCTCCGAGGGGCTCGTCTAAATTTTGGGATTTTAGATGTAAATTTTTTTGTGCGTAGTGAAAATGTGAAAGCTAGTTTGATTGATAGAAGCATCTTCATAGTTCTATAGAAATGGTGATTAAGGCATTTGTACTGTATTTATGTAGAGAGGAGAACAGCATCGACCTAGACTATAAACCGAACGCTGCTGGTTGACACTGTACCGTTTTATAGACATAGTCCATCTGGATTAGGTGAGTGTTGGTGAAATGGAGATAGTCTACTGGATATATGAAGAAATGATGACCAATATAATCGTGATGTTCATAAATTTTTCCCACCAGCTACAGGTTAGCTGGTTTAGGGAGTTATCCCGTAGAAACAAGGTTCTAATTTCAAGAACTGTGAATATCCGTAACCGGGAAATGCAAGTGTGTATGGGCAACTTCCTAGCAGAAGGATATTTGAAATTTAGGACCAGCGATCACCTATGAATTCTATCTTATTGCACTGACCTTTTGAATCTTGTTGTTTCATAATCCATCAAAAGTTACTGTAGATCATAATCTGCAAGGTATGGTGCCTCTGATTACTAATCAGCTTCCATCTTTTCTGGTAATCTTATAGCGGTTCAGCATCTCTCAATTGTTGAGACAATGTCCCCAGCGACAAAGTCCAAGCCCAAGGAGAAGTCGTCTTCAAAGTCGGCCAAGGAGCAGTCTCCGAAGCCTTCTTTGAAGCTCTCGACTGCACCAGTCAGTGGTGGGGCCAGCATCCTGGGAGGTGCCTACAATCCACTGTCAGGAACATTCCACAGCATGGAGACTGTACCATCCTCGGCAATCCCCTTGGCACCCCAAGTTAACAGTCGGTTCCAGAGCATTGATGACAGCGAGGACCACTCAGGGGGCTCCAATGGGCTGCTAGAGTACGACTCCGTCTCCAACGAGAGTTGCTCAGGGGAGTCCTCGGAGGACCCCAAGGAGAAGCCAGGGTCCACGTCCAAATCCCACCAAGAGGCTGTCCCCGGCTCTGACATGGAGAAGAGAGAGAAGATCAGGCAGAAGAACGAGAGGAAGCATCAGCGGCAGCGGCAGCGGCGAGCTGAGGAGCTCTTCAGTCGCTGCACCAGCTTCCTCATGTCGAGGAAGCTGGACATTCTGGCCCAGCAGCTGGTTACCATGGGTTTGCCTTACGAACAGGCCACCAGGGCGCTCATAGTGACCAGAGGTCAGGTCGAGGAGGCTGTGGCATGGCTGTTTGAGGCTGGGGAGGGGGAGGAGAAGGCATCAGGCTCTGATGGTGACGATCGTCCAAGGATCGACATCGATGATGAGTTGGCCAGGATGGTCACGATGGAGGCAGAGCTTAAGTGTTCGAAGCAGGAAATCCACAAGGCTGTCGTTGCCTGTGGGGGGGACCTTGAAAAGGCAGCCGAGGTATTGAAAGCCCAGAAGCAAGAGCTACCGTCACCACCAGTTTCCCCCCCGTCGAAAGAGGAAGGCCCCAGCAGCCAGTCTGCCACCAGCCATGGCGTGATCAGGCCACCTCTTAGTCAGAGCTCAGCTTCAAGAGCACCAGTGAAATCACTCATCCCTATGGCTTCTCAGCAGCAGCAGCAGAGAAGACAGGAAGCAGGCAAGGTAGCCATCTCACTCGGCTCCAGGAACAGAATTCTGCCAACACCGCCAGTGGTGCCCCCGAAGGCAGAGCGGCCCAAAGCCCAAGCTGCCACCCCGCAAGCACAGAAGAGGCTGGTACCAACTGCATGCTTGCCTGGTCCGTCCTCGCCACCGCTGCTGCCCACTCGACTCGGAGCTCTTCCAGCAGTAGCCGAAGCCTATGGTGCTGCCGCTGCCGATGTGGTCAGTGGGTTTGAGGTGAAGACGAGCTTTCCAGCTGCGGCAACGCGGGAGGCGGTGGTTGTGATGCAGCGGCCTCAGTCGTATGCAAAGGAGAACCTTCTCCCCCCCTCACCAGGTGTCGTCCATGGCGGCTCACTGGCGGTGACCTCAGGATGGCTTCCGACTGGAATTGTGAGTGTGGAGGCAATGAAGGCGCCTACCCCGTCCAATCAGGGCCACAACCGCCACCAGCCCCCCAACTCCACGGATGCAGCCGCCGCAGGGTGGAGCTTCGCAGGATCCACACAGCCACCTCTCTCATCCGTGCTCACCATGCCGTCATCTCTGGGACTGTTCACAGGGTGGGGCTCCTCAGGGTCACCTGGCGGCTCATCCTCATCCGTCAACTGGAGCAGCAGTGGCGGCTCAATGATGGCATGCGACTACAACTACGTGGACTGGAGCCCGAACTCAGCCGCCACCTCCTGGCAGCCCTTCCCTGCCGCGGGCAGGGCGACAATCCAAGACATTGGGGGATGGACGATGAGGGCAGCGGCGGTGGCGGCAGCAGCGGCGGCAGCAGAGCAGCGCGGCCCAGCCCGAGCGGCACTCCTGTGCGAGCGTGGCTTCCCCATGGATCTCAGCGCTAGGGCCTCTGCCGCCGATGGGGCCAGGGAGTGGACCAATGCATTTGCAGGGAGGGACATGTTCAGCCTGTCGAGGAAGGTGGTCATGTCGTCTCCCTGAAAGAACTCAAACGCTGTACCTCCCCCCGCCAGCTTGAAAACGGTTCTCAAAGGCGACGAAGCGGGTCACATGATGAATAATAATTCCAGACCTCTCCTTCTCGACAAGGATGATGGCGATGATGATGGGACAAGGCGGAGGCCGGGCCCCCTCAGGCCGCCCCTCCTAGAACGTCCTCTCTGCCATGGGAAGAGGCCAGCGCTGCCGCCGTCGGAGAATACCAGTCACCGCTTGCTCTCGTGAGGAATCGGGCCTCTGCAGAAATTCACAAGGTGATCACGGGCAAGATCGTGATCTTGGCGGTGATGATCATGCCGAGCGCAAGGATCAGCCTTGGGGATACCTGCGATGAAGACGTCCTTGTAGTCGTCGTCGTCGTAGATGAACTGGGGGGGATCCGGCGAGCCGATCCCCACCAGCGTACTCCCGCTGCGGTGGATCGAGTCAAACAGTTGTCAGCCTCAGAATAGTTGACTTTTTACTAGAAACAAACAAAAAAAAAGGCACCAGGGAGCCGTCTAGCGGATCATTAACGGGCCCCTGATGAAGGAAACCGGACGGCCCATCTCCCCCGGGCCTTACCTCCCGGACATGAAGACGGCGTCGTACTCGCCGCGGCTGGCGGCGAGAATCCGCTGCTTCAGCCTCTTCAACGACGGCAGGACCTCGAAAGCCGGAGCCTCTGAGGAACAAACGCCGACGGATCACGAGCGGCAGACCCATGCAAACGCGTACATCGAGCATATGCAGCATATAAATGGAAATTTACACGAAGAGATAGTGCGATCCATCGATCTACATCACACAGAAGCATGCGATACGGCGAGGGATTATGAGATGAACCCACATGGGCATGTATGGAAGTAACGAGTGAATAAATGTGGAAAGATTATGATAGGCAGAGATCTGCATCTGGAACGATCTTGGTGGCGCATCAATGCATGCATGCATGCATGCATAGGCCGGTCGAACAAGCAGAACTGCACTGAGAATCAGACCATAAAAACGGCATGAACTAAGGGAGCTTGGGGGCATCATAATTCCCAGTGACCGCATAACAGCTGCTGGGAATCAGGGAGCTCGTAGCAACTCCCATTAATGAATGCTGCCGATTTCATATGCGAGGTTTTTTTTTTTGGAGAATAAAGACCCTCAATGAATCAAACTCTGCTCAAAGGGGAAGGATGTGAGGACAGGGGTACCCAAGTCATTCACGCAGGCATCCTGGGAAATGCCCTCAGTGGAGATCCTCGCCAGCAGGGATGATGGGTCAACTCTGCTGGTCTGCTCCAGCCGTAGTCTCTGCACCGACAAGGCCCAACCTCAGAGGAGTCAATCACAAGAGAATGAATGCATTTGACTTAGGGAGAGGGGGAGGGGGGGGTGTCTAGTTCATTGCCTTGTACACTTCAGCAGTTGGGCACGCCTCTTTCGGCTTCACGAGGACCATCGGCAGATCCGGTGGAAGTGGAGAGGGAATATCCCCGACGACCTGGGATGATGGAGAGGGGATCAGAGGAACACTAATGAACTGGACGAGGTCCCGGTGCTCGGAAGCCGGCACGCTTCGGTCTCCTTTGGATAAAAACACCCCATTTTGAGAGGGGAGGGAGCCAAAGTTGACTTTGTCGGGTGGATTTTGTCCCAGAAATGGCCGGGTTTCGTCGGCCCAGTTTGCCCGTTAACTTATCCATTGTTTTAATCATCAGTGATGCTCCATGCGCAATGCTGTAAGACGGTGTCACCAAATTCTGGCAAACGCAATTTAATTGCAGATAAAATATGTACAGATATATATGTAGATAAATGCATGCATATTTATGGTCTGTTTATCCTCTGCAACCAAAAGTGGGAATCCATAGGGCCTCTAAGCTCACGAATAAAAAATGGCCATCTGAGAGAGAAAAGAAACGAGCCCAGCTTTGCCCCACTGATACATCATCAATGGGGATCATCTAATCTATGAATGTCATATGTTACCCAATTCGGGCCGAAATAATCAAACCCAGGACAGGAAGAAGGAAGAAAATAGGCCACTATTGGCCGGTGATCATCAGCTGTGTGATTCAGCAAGAATGGCAATCAAGGACCCAAGGCAATGCGTTTTGAAGATGCCCAGACAGAAACACGCACCTCACCTCTGCCAGTGCAATATGCAGCCCCATGCGAAAAAAAGAAGGGGACATCGGAGCCGATCTCGCCCGACCATTCTTGCAGCTCCTGCTCGGTTGCGAGGCAGCCACTGAATTGGTTCGCAGCCCAAAGTGCAGTGGCAGCATTGCTACTTCCACCCCCCAGCCCAGCTCCAGTGGGCACCTTCTTGTCTAGATGGATCTGCGAGCATGTTCATCATGATAAAGCACTGCGTATCAGTTCAACTAAACGGCAAATGAGTAGCTCTACGGTGTCGAGGGTGATCCTATCAAGTTCGTGCGCACCCAGAAGAAGTTATCGCTGCCGGTCTTCTTTCTGTAAAGATTCAGGGCTTTAATAATCTGAAACAAATAGAGTAAAGTTTAGGCAACTTTGGTACATAACGAATGATCATTAAAGTGCACAAAAGTAATCACATTGTACCAAATTTCTGTCATCAATAGGGACTCCTGGTTCATTAGTTGACAGATGATCTTTCCTTTTCGTCGGTGACAGGGAAAACTTTAAGGTATCCCCCAGACTGATCACCTGAGAGTGACCAAAGGAATCAGCAACATAAATCGGTCGTGAGATTAAGGGAGACAAAAAAACTAAAAATTATTAGAAAATAACAAAGATTTGAAGTACTCCCCCCCTTTTTTTCTTTTTCTCAATTTTCGCCTTTGCGGAATTGCATGTGCTGATATTGGGTCAAATTAAGGAGCAAAATATATGATTGCAATTGGAGCATGAGAAGAAGCAACTGGGGTCGGGATCTTCGCTCTCACTTCTGAACCAGCACCCGAAAACCACCACTATATTTGATTGAATGGGGGCCAGGAACATCTGAGAGAAATTACTCACATGAAATAAAGACGCTAAATCGTGGTACCCATCTGCTCTTTTCCCGGTAATCCTCAAGAAGATGTTGACCTGGAAAACCATGAGGCCCCCCGGGATTACGTTGCAAACAGAACCCAAGGAAAATCTGAAGCCCCAACTTCAGACCTGATCGATACCTTGCAGGGAGAGAAGAGCGTCAACCTCGACAGACCAGCGTTCCTGCCAGCTTCATCCACCCATTTGTTCATCTTATCCTCTGGGTCGTACACGATCTAGAAAGAGTATACATCGATACGCTGCATCAACTCAAGAGAGCTTAAAAAATCAGAACGGCAGCCGCACCGAGGACGCCATACCTCGACCTGTTTCCTGCCGGAACCGTTCTCCGAGGCAAAAATTCTCCGGCAAGACGCCCTCCTAACCGTCTGGTTCCAGTGATGGGAGAACGAACCTTGCCGGAGAAGCGAGAGGGAGGACCCATTCCGCGGGAGCCCCCCCTGCCCACTGGGCCTCGTCGGAAGGCCGTAATGGGAGGAGAGGCAGTGCGCTGAAGCCATGTGAACGCGAGAAAAGCCGCAGTCGAATGGCCGTAGATGAGTCTCAGATAGAAAATGACGATGGTAGATGGGTGACGCGGAGCAGAGGGCTTGGATGGGCTTCCCCCTCAGAAGAAGAAGGTACCGGCAGAACGAGAATAGGCCCCTCCGTGGAGCCGCTGCCGGTCTCTTCCCAAGGAATTGGGCTGATGTCAGATCGGGGAGCTGGCCTGCTAAAAAAAAAAATCACCCGCAAGCTAACATCTTGATAGAACGTTCGTGTAAATTGGGTGGCGTCAAAACCCAAGTAGGTTCCTAGTTGAGACTTGGACCCTCAAAATCAGATATTGGCGTCATCCCTCCTCGTTGATCAGACGGACCCACCAAAATCAGAATCCCCTTCACCCTCCACCTCTCTAGAATTGACTGCACCAGGTGTAGTCAACAAATTTTTTTAACGGGTAAGGTAAAAAATTCATGAAGATCATTTTATCAACGAACGTAAGCATTATTGATCTTAAATATCTACAAGCCCCACTCGATCTTACATAGTCAACGTCTGTTCTAGGCATCGCCTTAGATTTCTTAACAAGTCACACTTACAACAGTCCATTGAAGAGGTTACTCCACATGAGTAACAGTCTTGGATTCTTCATACATATTCCTGCAGATTATGAATCATAGAGCAAGATAGTAAGTTTTTCATGGTGGGTGTAGATCACGAGGTCCACTTTAGCCAATTCAAATGAGAACAACACAGCATTGGAAGCAAGATCTCAAGCTAGTCAACGAGTGATAAAATGCAAATATTGGGCCTATTTTTCGTCCATATTCCTTGGTTGACCTGCGGTTGTGAAGTTCATAGGACCACTTTAAAACAGTGAATAAATGGCATAATTATAAGTCGAGGGGCTCCTTTTAGGAAAAAAATGAAAAAAGGAAATTCTGAAATATTTTCATTTAATTAATAGGTATATAAATATGGGTCTGATGTCAAAAACTTGATTTATTGCTAAGCATCCGAGTTGAATATTTTAATTAGGCATTTGTGAAATCATGCCCACATTTATATGTAGAGGTGCCGAAAAAAATAGAAATTTACATTGGTATTTTTAAAATTTGTGTATCTGCGCTGTAGTTTTCACATAAATCAACAGGCAACCATATTATATTATTTTTTTGAATGGCGAACATTTTGGGCCCAGCGTGAAATAGAAGCGTTTTTTTGGGCATGCGCCCACGTTTATTTGGATTTGATAGAGTCTGTCTGGTTAATAAGCCCATTGGGCCTCCTCATAACGTTTAGGGCCTATGCGATGAGTGACTAGGTGGGCCTGGGCTAGCTTGGAGGTCCAGAGATAAGGGGTTGCGTTTCACAAAAAATATATAAGTAGAGGTCTTGGAACAATAAATTGTTATTATTTGGGGATTTGCCTGAAAAGTAATAGCTCCGGGTGGCCGTTTTACTTACCGTTCACAGACGGCCACGAGTGAGAGTTCAAAAGTAGTGTGGGGAAGAGAATTCTCTGATCGTAGGAGGATAGGAGGAAGAAGACGACCTCGTCGAAGGGAGCCATGGCCATGCCCTTCTCCTCTGCGCCTTCCTCCCCGTTGTTCTCTCCTCTTTCAGTTTCCCCCTTATCCGCTCGCTTCAGGTATCCGGCGCCGCGCTTGCTCGTGGTTCCTCACCCGCCAGAGGGAGAGCGGTTCCCTGCATTCGGCTGCAGTCTCTCTTCTATCCGCCAAAACCCATCCAAGGCGCTGAGATGTTACGCCCGAAGGGAGTCCACGCAGAAGTTCGAGAGGCTCTTCTCCAATTTGAATCAGGTCACCCTGAAGAGGGAACCGGGTGAGTCTGTCCTTCAGGGTTACCTTACGATTTCGTTTTCCTCTGTGGGCTCCTTTATTAGCCATTGATACCGTTTTCATTTGTGATTGGATATCTGACCATATGGGATTGAATTCTTTTCTTTTTCTGACAGGGAGTGTAACTAGTGCTATCTTTCTTGTGGCTGGCACGACGGTATGTGCGACATTTATGAGATCCTAGTTGTTGAAGCTGATTTTATGCATTTTTCCATTGATATATTTTTTAGGATAAATTAATTCGGGCATTTATACGTAAAGTAACTGGTCAAAATTTTCAAGGAATTTTATGTGACTACACAGATTAGAGCTGTTATTGGGAGATCTGGCTACTATTCATTTAGAAGCTATGATTGAGTTGTCTGCCATCACGCTGGCTAGTTAATGCATGTCGTATGTCAAGTAGTCCTCCCTAGGTGGTGTGCATTGGATTACTCACCTGATTCATTATATTTGTAAAGTGAACTTATTGACTATTTCAAAGCGAATCTGAAAGGAAACCCTTATTATTGCTAGCGTAATTACGACATCTTTCCAGGCACTGATAAATTATATTCGGTACAGGATGCTGGCAGGATTGGTGATGTTACACACTTAAAATAGCAGGATTCTATTCGGAATCTTGAAGAAGATTTTAGACTCCACTATTCATGTCTTCGTAATTGTGTGATTTCATGAATGTGATGCTCTACATTGGTTGATGCATCTCATATTTATGATTTATCTCAATCAGAGAACATGAGAATGTTGATGATTTATCACAACTTCATTTACCTTTGATGTCCCTTAAATAGGGACAAACCCTACATGCACCTTCTCATATGACATGCATTATTTAGACCTTTACCTTTGATGTCCTCTAAATAGGGACAAACCCTTAGTCCTTTACAATATTACATTTAGACCTTTAACAGAAATGATCATACGAAAAGGGAATAGGAACCTTATATCGAACAATTGTAACAAAAAATCCCTTGCATTTTAGTTTGCATGGAGCATAATCTAGCTAGGTAGCTGTCACTCAATGTCGCAAGATCCTTCGTATGATCCTATCATATCTTCTATGCAATCTGTCTTGCTCTATTTGTATCAGTGGACAGCAGCTTAGTTTTCTTATTCGTGGTGCTAAGTGTAGATTCAGCCAACTCCGCTGTAATTGTTTTAACAATTCTGTTTGCCCTTATTATCTTTAAGCCTCTTGATCCCATGAGATGGACTGGGGATTATCAACAATTCCTGGTTTCTCTTTTCTCTTGTCTTGCCTCTTGACATTAATAACATGATCAAGATGCCTCCAGACTTATATGACCTTGTCCAGGAGAATGGTGTAAAATTTTTTCTATGGGATATCATTATCTATTCTAGGAACAAGTTGTTAGAAATATATATTTGTTGTATATGGTTCTCTCTCTAAATTTCTAGGATGATACAGCCATGTTTAAATTCTGCAACTAACAAATAATCATTTTTTTTTCTTAGCCAGTTATTGGCAATAGACTGGGCCGTCACAAAACATCATTTTTCTTCTGTATGTTCCTTTGCATGTTAAGATTTGAGTAATTGGATGAAATAGTGATCTATTTAGTAGTTGAGTTCTAAAACGTTAGGTAAATCTAGAAGCATCATTATCATGCATATTCATATCATACTTGTTGTTTTCTTCATATATCGTAACTTATTTCGATCTTGCTAGTTTTTTTATGGATCTGCTTGATTTCTCTAAATCATCTAAATAATGTAGGTTGGTGCTGGTATTCTCGCTATCCCTGCTGTCACACAGGAAGCTGGATTTCTTGCATCAGCCATTACATGTATTTTTTGCTGGATATATATGGTAACACTCTTATATCTGTGCCCAGCTTTAATTTCTGACTTAAATAATAGAGCTTGCCTTGAAGGATAAGACCTTGGTTAGCTTGTTATGCTTACATAGCGTTGACCATGTCTGTCAGAGAATTTCACTGGTTAATCTCTGCAATTATGAATGAATATGATACTTTATGGGTGTACTCAGAACAACTAACGAATGCAGGTTCTCACAGGATTGCTGATTGCAGAAGTCAATGTAAATACGATGTGTGAACTTGGCTCTGGTGGTGTCTCCCTGGTGAGTAACCTATCTTTTTCATATATAAAGTGCAATTATCATGGAGATCCTTTACAAACAGCAGGTTTTGAACTTTCCATCATCATCATGATGCTTGGTAGGAATAAGAACAAAGGGCTAATATGAAGCAAAATTGCCCTTAAAAAAGTTGTAGGACTTAATTGTTTGCTTGACTGAAGAAAGGTTTCATAGAGCTTAGTTCTATAATGTAGTGTGGAAGATTGTTAGGACACCAAAACTGAACAGCAGGACATAGAAAACAAGAGCAATATACCATGGCGATCAAGCAAATAAAAAGGAGGTAAACTGAGTTCTGGGTTCTGAAGAATCCTAGGGCTTGAGGGGGGAATATTCGAGAGACCCTATACTCTCCACTGGTAGCCACCACCTCACAATCCTTCTCTCTTTTCCCCACTCCCTCTAACACTAATATTCCTCATCGACCTTAAATCTCTAGGACCCTTTTACCCTTGTCCTTGTGGCCCTCATCTCTTGTGGTGGTTCAGGCATCATGGTCCACGGCAGGCAAGGTGGGCCCAGCTGTTGTCCCATCTCACTTATGCCTTGCATAAGTTAGGCCCACCAGGGGTCTAACATTACCCCCCTTGAAAAATTAGCCTTGTCAAGGCTAAATGTGGGAAATTGGTGCCACATCACTGTTGTCGCTTCCCAAGTTGCCTCCAACGCTGGCAGGTGACACCACTAAATCAGTAACTTGTTGCTGCGTGAGGAAGTACAACTATAGAGGATCTTCTGGGGGCCGACGGCCTAGTTCAAGTCCTCATCTTGGATAATGGGTAGGGGCCGCACAATGTCATTGACTCCCATGGGATGTTTCAACTGTGACACATGAATTTGTTCTGGTTAGGGTGAATTTGTGCGGTGTTAGGAAGTGCAAGCCTATAGTCTAGGGGACTGATCTTTTCCAAGATGTAATAAGGCCCAAAGAAACGGGTTATTAGCTTCTCATTCCTTTATTGGCTCAATGAGTCGAGCTAGAAAGGTTGAAGCTTGAGGTAGACCCAATCTCCCACTTCAAAGTGATAGGACGCCCATTATAGTTGGCATAAGTGGTCATGTATGTTTGAGCCTGAGAAAAATTCTATTTAAGTTGATGGAGAATCTCTTCACAGGCTTGTAGCTGCTGCTCAACATCTGTGGGTTTAGTCGGAAGCATAGGGAACCTTAAGAGTGGGGTGGGCTGTGACCGTATTCAATTTTAAAGAGGGTGAATTTGGTGGAATCTTGACACGTGGAGTTGTACTAATACTTCGCCCATGACAACTAATTATTCTGTTGTCTTGGGTGGTCTTTTGCGAAACAACGAAAATATATCTCCAAAGTTTGATTCACCACTTCAGATTGACCATCTGTTTGTGGGTGGTACGTTGTGCTCTGTTGTTGCTATGTTCTTTGCATTTGAAAAAGCTCAGACTAGAAGGTACTGAGGAAAATGTGATTGCAGTCACTCACAATAGACTCGAGGATGCTGTGGAGCCGAATGATATCTCTAATGAAAATAGCTACCACCTCTCTAGCTTTATATGGATGTTTTAGTGGGCTGAAGTGGTTTGCTTTGATGAGACAGTCTACCACGATCGTGATAGAGTTGTACCCATTGGATCGCGGAAGGCCATCTATAAAGTTCATACTAAGCTCCTCCCAAATTCCTTTCAAGATGGGTAGTCGTTGCAGGAGCCTAAGAGGGGACAATGCCTTTGTTTTGTTCCTTTGACAGATGCCACAATGCTTCACATATCTTTGGTTGCTCTTCTTTGCGCCTTGTCAGTGTAGGTTGGGAATAATTGCTTGTATGTAGGCAAGAATCCGGAATGGGACCTGGCACACTATCATGGTACTCCTGTAAAATACTTAGAAGAAAAGATGATTGGTGGGAAATAACCAGTTGCCAATTGTGGAGAAGTAACCTCCAGTAGAGCTGATATTTAGGCCACTTATTTGACCCTTCCTTAAAGTCCTTCAAAATGCATAGAAGTTGAGGATCTTTCTCCACTTTGCTTATGATGACCTGCACTTCAAGGATATGGTGAGTACAAATAGTGAGTGTATTAACTGATACTTGTATAAGCTGTCTTGAGAAAGCATCCTCTACCTAATTAGTTGCTTCTTCCTTTTAGCAGATCTCAGAATTGTAACCTAGTAATTTCAGTAGTCATCTTTGATATTCGAGCTGATTTGTTTTTTCTCCAAGAGAAACTGAAACCTTCACTGATCTATAAAGATTATAAAGTGATGGCCTGAAAGATAGTGACACCATTTTTGTACTGCTAACACAATTGTCATAAGTTCCTTCTCTTATATTGCCTTTAATTGATTATTCATGCTTAGCACTTGGCTGAAATATACTACGGGGTGGCTGTATCAACACTGCTCCAATTCCTCCCCTTGATGCGTCAGCCTCAATTTCTAAGTCTTGAGAAAAAATTAAGTAAGACCAAAACATATATTGTTGTAAGTGTGGTTTTGAGGGCATGAAAAGTGTTGTCTATTGTTGAGCCCCAATTGAAGGTGTCTTTTAATTACTGCATGAGAGGGTTTTGCCACTTTGCCGTAATTTACTACAAAATGTTTGTAGTACTCTGTTAACCCCAAAAACTGCATAACTGAGTAATGTTGAAGGGGTTGGCGAGTTTACCAGGGGTCTAACGAAGATGCATGTTTCTATAGATCGTGTTCTGAGTGCTTTGTCTCACATATCGATAGGAAAACCTCACTTAGGCTTGGTGTTTGGAGGGGCTGGCGTGCAAATGATATTAGTTTGTCATCTCCCCTCTGGTCTGGGCTATGGACCATTGGGACCTCACTGATTGGTGAAGGAGATTCAAAAGGCATCCCTCCAAAGTGGCTTGTATTTCTTCCATGTCGTGTACCCCCTAAATCCTTGGATCAACAAAAGCAGAGGCAATAGTCTGTCATTTTGAGCTAATTTTGAATCCTGTTTTTCATTAATGAGGTATTAAGCATAGCCTCAAATGTACATAAATCAACATAGATTGTCATGAAAGAATTTTATTTTGGCTTGCTCTTGGATGTTTCAATGCAGATATCAGTTTCCATGAGGGCAGCCTATGGAAAACTGATGGTCAATAACTGATATCTCTTAATGAAGGAACACAAGAATGCTCCTCTTCATGCTCTCCAAACCCCATTTTAGGATGATGTCTTTTGAGTGAAAATCTTCTCAAAATTTGAATGGATGATCTTCTACAATGCATATGCTTCCTTGAGGGCCACATCATAAGTCACCTGTCGGAATAGTTGTTGATCTGAATTAGGTATATTTTTGAACATTTTGCATGAGAAGGCATGGAATCAATGTTAGATCAGAAGCACAATGCCAACGACAGCAAAATAAAAGCTGTGAAAGAACAATGTTCGTATCATGGTTGGAATAAAAAAAATGTTAGTGCTGCGAAATATCTGTACCAGTCTCATAACATGTATCTGTTTGACTCTCCTTGCTTCTCTGAAACGCATTATGATTGCAAGAGAAGATGACTATAATCATTATTTTTCTTAGACTATGTTCTTATGAAGAAAAGGTTCAACCCAAGGGAAACAACAATAAACGGCATCCTTGTTGTTCTCAATCATAGTTTTAATGCTGGCCTTGACCCCACTGGTATCCTTTTACTTGTTTGATTTAAAATGAGAATTTGTGGGATTTTCCATATGTCAGACTAGCAACACTATATTATTATTCTTTCTATAATTTTTATAATACTGCCCTAGTTATGGTTTTATTATAAGATGCAGTTCAATGCATGGCTAGTAAACCCCTTGACAAGTTTGCCATCCTTCATTTGATTTTCGAGTGACTTGAATGGACAAGTATTCTAGTTTGAAAATCATTTTGACAAGTAAACACTGTCTGGCGCCAAGAAAAGGAGGGGCACTGAAAAACCATGGTCGCTATAATAAATACTTACATATCCTTTGTAGTTTCACCAGCTAATGAAATTCGTAGCAAACCTTCATTTAAATTTCACGAATTCTTCACATGCCTTGTTTGGGAAGTGATGAACTAAATCTATTGACAGGCATTTATGCAATTACTATATATTGATTTGGGAGTTGACCTTTGACCTTGGGATCTTCCAGGTATCCATGGCTATGAGAACTTTGGGAAAGGTTGGAGTTCAGGTTGCATGGTATGTTGGTAAAAGTATTTCTTTACCAAGGTCTTAGTGTGATGGCCCTTTATTGCTGCCATGTTTTCATATCCTTCTTGGTTTGCTTGGTCATTTACCATCCGATTATGTAGATTTGAATGCTTTTGTGCATAAATGTGGCCGTACTTGGCTTAAACATTGGTCTTCAACATGAACATTCAGGTTATGCAAATGAAGATAAGTTCAAGGATTCATTAATCTTATTTCTTGGTTTGCTTGGTCATTTACCATCCGATTATGTAGATTTGAATACTTTTGGCCACAAATGTGGCCGTATTTGGCTTAAACATTGGTCTTCAACATGAATATTCAGGTTATACAGATGAAGATAAGTTCAAGGATTTATTAATCTTGATTGCTTTTGGTCTAACATGAAGCCCATAGTGATTTCAATGTTTTCTCCTGTGAAATTATATCCGAAAAGAATATGTTTATCTATATTTTGATGAACCACAACTTGTTATATCAGAAACATTGAATAAATTTGTTGACCAATGTTCAAAATACAGTTTAAACATTTAACTGGATAAATATAAATCTTGTGAACTGTTGCAAGAAGTTAAAGTAGACAGTTATGTAAAGTTCAGTCAAATGTCGGGGGTTCACTTATCTGGTCAGTGTTATTACATGTTGGATGAAGATCTGGCGGTTTAAGAAGTGAAGAGAAATTTTATGATTATATCCATTAGTGTAGAATGAAGATGGCCATTTTTTTTATCAATAGTATACTGTGATTCTTCCCTTTGAGTTGTCACTTTTAATTCTCTCTGACATATTTTAAGTCTAGACGTTTCCTTATTTTTTTATTTTTGTTGGTGTTCAGGTTTTTAAACCTGTCCTGCTTATTTTCCTCAGTAAAAAACTGTTAACGTATTCTATTCTAGCATTGATTATGGTTGTTTAGTTGATCCTCGGTTGTTTTGTTTGTGCAAGCAAATGAAAGGTTCTATTTGATCTTATCTAGTGTCATCTCTCGACTGGGATCAGCTAGGATATTGTATTTGCATGTTAAAAATTAATGTCAAATTATTTAAGTTAAATTTCCTTTAAATTTAAGCAAAAAATGGGAAAATAATAATTACCAAATTTCTTAGTTTTCACATAAACATTACTATGACAAGAATGTTGAAATGCATTATGTACGTAATAACAATTCTATTAAATCTTTTCGTGCAATATCTAAGGTATGCAAAGCTAGATACTTTTTAAAGGGCATTTTTTTGTATTCTAAAGTTTTTAAAATTAATTTGTCAATATTAGAAACTTTATGAGAATTTTCAATTATCCTGCGTTATCCTTTATACGCTGGCCTGCCTGGCATCCATAAGGAAGCCCATTGTTTGCTTTCTTAGTAACTGACCTTAGTGTAAAAGCTGGTGATTGCGACTCCTAGGCAGATGAAATTGCACTCGTAAAGATTGCAAGTTTTCTTGAAAATTCGCAGTTGGTAATTGCAACTTATAACAGTGAAATCACACTGAGAGAATGCTAATTTTCTAATAGAGTTACATAACTTGTCCATATGCTGATCGCCATTAAGGTTGATTTTACACTGTAGGCCTATGGTTTAAAGCCAATGTGATGTACTACCTTTTTGTCTAGGGTTTAGAATACTTTTTGTCACGGGTAGAGAGTAACTTTGTATCAAAAAGCTAAAAATAGTTCAAATACAAAATGCCAATGGATATTGTAAACTCTTTGCTATTAGTGAAGATTCAGATTTTGCAATGATCTAATGTTAAGTTATTATATTTAAGTATTGCAATATAAGATAAAGTCCCTTAAATCCACATGAATATAAATATAGTACGACTTTTTTTTAATTTCTAATTGACGTCTAAGTTGAGAAAAATAATTTTGTTAAAGAACATTTTAACTTTTGACCTATACTTTTGGATTGAAGATAAAATGCTTTAAGCTGTAGGTAAAATTACCAATTCTAGCAGAAAGTGAACCACGGCTACTATTTTCAGTTAATTTGGTGGTTTTCAATACCACTGCCTATGACCCTAAAAGTGGCAGCCATAAATTGTAATTCTTCCAGCATGTCACTTATCCCAAGTTGACCGATTTCTGGCATGATTACATGGAAATCACGTTGCCTCATTTGTAATTTTGAGATTTGTATTTAATATGTAAATCAGAAATCAATCGCACCCCATCCAACATAATTTTCAATTAATTAATATGAAAATTACTTGATGATCGCGTGACTTATTGATTTACACTCTCATTTACTGGTGGGATATTTCTTAGTGTATCTGAGGGATGAGTCCTACAGGTATAATAGTTTCATTTTTTATTTTGTATTGATGAATATTTATCTTTTCAAATTTTGTTCATAACCTTCAATCCAATGGAAACATAACCTGCCATAAATATGGTTGATTTTTGCTAATCTAAATGTTTTGTTGCAGTGGGTCTTACATCTTTATACACTATGCTCTTCTAGTTGCCTATGTGGCTCGCACATCAGATATTTTGGCGAACATCCTTGGTATCCCATTGTATGAACTATGATCTCTTCATCTCTTTCTAGTGCATAAATCAATCAATGATTTTATGTCAAATTCCACAAACTAAATCAGTACAGTTTTTCCCTCATTTAATTATTGACCAGTTTTAGTTATGAAGAATTCATTTGACGACATTAAATTTGAGGATAACATTTATGAAGATTTAGTTCTTGTTATGCTTTTTTTAATGTAGTCTTGAAAAGTGTCATTCATGAAACATCAGCCATGGTTGTGTGATCGAATGTTATTTTCACATTTTGAAGATTCGTAGAAAAGTTGTACTATTCTCACTAGTAATAATTTATTTTCGAGATGCTATATATACACCACACTGTAGTAGAATCTGAAAGTCAGACATCAATTGGTGTCAGTATGTTGTTTGAAGTCAGGGGAAGACTCTTAGCGCAAACTAATTGGTGCCCTAGGTAGAGCTAATGGAAATGTGTAGTCATCTGTTGATATGACAGAATAGTCTTAAAATTTCAGGAAATATCTTATAGAGGCGACTGAGGAGGCTACGCATATTTAAGGGGATAAGACAGTGAAATATAGGCATTCAAGGAGCTTTTGTAAAGGAAAAAGTTTCTATATATATGGACGAACAAATGGAGATTAAAGAAAGGCTTGAAGAAACACATTCAGTGAAAGGCTAGAGTGACAGTGCTGTGTTCTCTTTAGAAGCCAATTAAGATTGTATAGGCATATAAGTAACTATTGATGTTCTAAAATACGCTAAATTCAGTGGAGTGATAGTTTTCCTTCTGAAGTATTTATGTGCCCATAGGAGCTAGTTCTCTGCTTCCACCATCTTGTATCACTTATTTGCAAGTGGCTCACAGGGATTATTAGTGATGGAAGAACTTACATTAACACTTTAACTGAATGTAATTTTTACAGTGTAAATAGAGCTGGGAGAGCTTCACTCATTCTATATTTAGAAGACCTAAAAATTAAGCGCGCTCAGAAAAAACATACAAGGAGAGTGAAAATATAGTAACGGAAAAAAAGAACTTCCTAAAAAATATGTAGCAACCAGAGTAATAGGAAGAATATCTTTTAGGGAAAGGAGATATATTTAGGAAAATATGTCTGAGAATATCTCACGATATTCATCAGTTAGGATGATTTCTTCTGGCTTCTCCAGGGAACTGTTTGTGAAACTATCTCCCTCTGTTCTGATTTTCTGAGGCTTCATTTTTTCCTTTGCTCTTCCTCTCATGTCAGGATACACAAAACTGTACACATGCACTCCCTCACACGCTTGGTTTTATGTACAAATACTTAACACTCTCAGACTTATTGACTGTCACGTCAATATGCTTATACACATTCAGCATTATGTAGGAATACTCGCATTATATACACGTTCAGTCTATACAAGGTTTTGTTCTCAGGCATAAACAGATGGACATCTAGTAGCAGAAATAGTAGGTGAAAAAAAAACTTCCTCTCGGTGTGGGAATTGAAGAAATTGAGGAATGTAAGAACTGGATTTCTTGCGACCACCAGTTCAGTGTTTTGGTTTCTCAGTGGAGAACCCACAATTGCTTGCTTCTACTGCTTTTATAGGGAAATTCCTATCCTCATTTGTGTGTGGAGAGAAATATGGTGGGAGCCGGAGGTTTGACTCCCACTTTCCCTTCATCTACTTTGTCATCACTTATTGTTTTATTTGAATTTTATATCATAAATTCTATAGTTTATGCCTGTACATTAAAATTTTGTCTCCAACCCCCATTTTAAGGGGCGATTTTACCCCTGAAATTCTAGAAATACATTTTAACTAGAAACTTTTCTGCAAGGATCTGATTTGAACAGTACTTTGTAGGTATTTAATTGCATCAATCTAGAAAAAAGTGAAACTCTGACTCAATCTTTCTGGGATAAGTCTGCTACATATTTCTGAAAATATAAAGATGATAGAGCAATTGTAGATTCTTTTGAATGTACTCAGCATATCTTATTGCCTACATGTTAGGCCGTGGACATTTATATGTTATGCATAACTGGGAATCTTATGTGATATTATATTAATATTTGACTGTCTAATGCTGCAGTTTTACATGCATGAATGACTCTAGTATTAAAAAAGAGGCAGTATACGAGTCCATAAAACCTCATGCTGGAAAATATCACATGAGAGCTGAAAAATGAGTTTATTCAGGGTATTTTATTGAATATTTGTGGGAAACTGTTGTTAATATCTGTGAACTTTGGAGTTTTAAGTTAAATAGTGTTCCATTGACGTTTATTTCCTGCGATATTAATAAAAATCTGCACTCAGCTATTTTTTGTTTATCGAGAATATATTGGTAGCATCCTGGCGAATATTCCTGAAATTTCCTCGTAGAGATCCGTCTTAATCACAATGTTTATTTTTGACCGTTGATATGATTTGGTTACAGATGGGAGGGCGCCACCCTATTTTCCTTGGTGTTTGGAAGCATATGCTACTTTGGAAGGTACTTTCTATTTTCTTATTGGAAAAAGTGCTTTGACCACAATGAAAGTACTGATCGATGTTGAAATATTGAACGCCATAATTTGATGACCTGAAGACGAATCTAATAAAAATTCAGATTCATGACTTTAGTTTGTAAGAGACTATTCTATCCCAGACCCAGAAAAATATCTACACAGAAAAATAAGTTGATTTTCTCCAGCTTGAGAGGTTGACTATAGAAAAAAATATCTGTGGTGTGTAGGGTTCACATTTTATGAAGCATAGAAAAGGGAAAGAGGTCTATGCTACTTCTAAGGTGTTGCATCATTATATTGATTTTCTAGTACTGGTGTCATTTTGAGCTTCGGAGATTAAGAAATATTAATAATGTGGGATTAATTTTGCATTTTCTCGGTTTGTTGCATCCAGCTGAAATTTAAAATTCTTTATTAGAAAAGGAAGATCACTAATGGCGAGATTTTGTCTTTCTATAGCCAGAGATTTATTGGTGCGGCAAATGGGCTTCTGATATTTGGTATCATAGCTTCTTTCACTGCACTTGTGGTAAGATTTCATAACATATCTTTCGTATTGTCTTTCTTCCTTTGGTTGAGTTTTTGAGATAATAAACTTCGAAGCAGAGAACTGCCTTGCTTTTCACGCCACAGTGCGGTTCATTTTCAGTATTTGACGTCACTTTCTGTGTGAATATCCAATGATATTCTCAGAGAATATCATTCGATATGATACTTTCAGTTTCCATTCAATTGGTCACTTATAATCTGGCGAGTACATGGTTTTCTAGGATTATGGTTACCCAACTGAGTTTTGGGCCAGTGCTTACAGTGTCTGTGAAGTCACGATCGTTGCACGAAATTTTGGGCATTGCAATCGGCAATTTTCCAAGGTTGCGAGTAACTCAATTTCGCAGATATTCTTAAAATATATTCTGATAATTTTCTAAGAATCTCATTTTTTCCATTATTAGTTAGAATAAAGAAGGTCCAATAATTCATTGGCTTTCTTCCAGCTTATCCATTCCATGTCGTGCATTCCTAGCATTAACTATCATTGGCTGCTTTGTTATCTTTTTATAACGGACTTCTCGTTTTCTAATGTGCGTGATATCCTTCCCCTTAAACATAAAAACAGCTTACCGGTTCTACTTTTGTTCATTCGTAATATTAAATATCTTCAAGTGCTCCGATCCCTATGGCTTGTTTTATTAAATGGATTTGCCCCTGTTCGGTGGATTTCATTATTTTGGACTGTTTGATTAGCATATTGCCTACTGGGTTAATGATAGAGGATTGAATGGAATTCTTTTAAGGGCGCTGCTGGTGGGGATTTGAAATTGGATTCCCTTCTCCAAACAAACTTTGCTGCAGTTCCACCCAGTATACCCATAATTTCCCTGTCATTTGTTTACCAGGTATTCTCTATCAGTGATCTTATCATTTATTATCTCTGGGCAACAATCGCCGCTCACTTTATTTTCAGAATGTAGTGCCAGTTCTCTGCACAAATCTCGAGGGGAACTTGTCGAAAGTAAGGTATGCATATGCTATACTTTGATCCTAAGATCTGTGTTCCCTATTCAATAATTGATCTTCTTCTCTAAGAACATTGGCAATAGTTCTTCTTGTCCAAATTCTTTTGATTAAGAAGCAAAGAATGTTGATGATTTCTACTTCCATGTATAGTATTCATTTGATAGTGTTACCAGGGGTGTCTCTGGTATGGTTGGTTGCTATCATTCATGAATATAGGATCTAATTGAATTTTTCATCCGACCAGTGTACTGTTTCACATAAATAATAGAACATTGTAACTGGCCATGGTAAAGAATGATAGCTGTGGAAGTTTAGGGAATAGGAACATGATAAAATAAGGAACAACAAGGGAGGCTGTTGGCATATGATCGTCACATCGACAATGGGCTGCCACATACTTTAGCAGTCAACTGGCTATGAGACTTCGTCTGCATTAGATAATGAGTTCATCTTCTCCTCACCATGTGATTTTGTAATTGATGCTTTCCATCCATTGCTTCCTTCAAACCTTGTTGAATTCTCCTTTTACTTGTCTAACACGATTCTCTTTATGTGGAGCTTTCAGGACTTCCATCATTTTTGGAACTGCGATTCCTCTTATCTTGTTCCTTATTTGGGATGCCGTGATACTCGGAAGCATTCCCAATATCGGAGCCAATGGTGATAAACTCGCAGATCCCTTAGAGTATCTGCGGTCCAACAGTGGAATGGTTGGAGTAAGCATCTGGTTACTCTCCTCTTGGACTTGGATGAATGCGAATGACAGTTCTCTGTTCCTTTAAGATTCTCATTATGATAAATATGTCACTATGCAGCCTATTATTGAAGTTTTCTCACTTCTGGCCATTGCGACCTCATACATTGGGTTTGTTCTAGGTCTTGTAGACTTCCTTTCTGACTGTAAGTGGCATGTTTTTTTCTCTTGCGTTCAATCATATATTAATTTTGGAAAAAATTCAATCATCCATTGATGCATTTTGAAAATCTTCTTTTTTGACTGTGTTGGACCTGTTTTTGATCAGTGCTGAAGCTTCCCAGTGGGGAGAGCAAGCCTCTCCCATACTTGCTCACACTGGTTCCTCCCCTTATCTTATCACTGCTTGATCCTGAGATATTTTTCAAGGCTTTGGATTTTGCTGGGACTTATGGAGGTAAATAACCCTCCTGATAAGTTCTTCCCGGTGAAGCTTTTAAGTACATTTCATTGTTTGTAGCATGTTAATTATCAATCAGGTTCTTGCACTGCACCCTAATATAACCATTATTGATTCATCCTATACATACGGTGGCTATATCAATGCTGCGCATTCAGGGAGTTCCGAGTGAGAAACTCGCAAAAACCTATTAAATGTTTACCACAACTAGTGAAAAGACTTATCAACGAGACAATTTTGTTTCATATTGGATCTAGATATTGCGAAGATTGCACTTCTTATCTGATCTGATGTGCCTTTGGTCGTTGCTGGTTGCGAAATTTTCCTCTTTGAGGAATGACTGAAATCTGAAGGAAGAATGACCGCCTTTCCATTAATTTTCCTGCATCGTTCCCACATTCCTCCTCCACATATTTTTATTCCAGGCCAATTATGAGAGCTCATGGAGGTGGCTGTAGCTGTACACGTTTAGTTGCAATATGAAAGTTGAAGGTACATATGCATGTGAAGGGTGCGAAAATGAAGGGTGGTAGAGGTGTTTAAGGTGATCTAAATAAAAATTAATTTTCAAAATTGAACTTTTTGAGTAAGATTACCATTTCTTTTCGAAAATAGATGATACAATTGTATGCATGAGAGAGAGAGAGAGAGAGAGAGAGTAATATAGAAACATAAGATCAATGGATACGAAATTACTGTGATTTTAACGTAGATGATCCTGAGCAGTCTATGCAAACACCAAGGTTTGAGAAATTTTAAAGATAAGTTCGTAGTTACTCTATGAAAGTGATGCTTAATCGTATTATTTTGGTGGTCTAACTCCTTGTTTCTCCAGAACGAAAACTTTGTCATGCTTAATGATCATCCCCAACTTTGTTTCGATTTTCTGTTGCAGTTCTTGTGCTTTTTGGAGTTCTTCCGGCTGCAATGTCGTGGTCCGAGAGGTACTCAGATCCATCCAAGTCCCCAGCGCTCCCTCCCATCGTGCCTGGGGGAAGATACACCCTCTTCTTTGTCATGGCTGGTGCGGGATGCGTTATCATCGCGGAGATTCTCCAGAATTTCACCCACTGATCCAAGCCCTTTTATAAAATAATCCTTTTTTCCCCAAAATGGTAACGCTCTCTCTCTCTCTCTCCCTCTCTCCTCAAGATATTCAGATGGGCTGTGTTGGTGTGCAGCGGAAAGCGAATGGGAGCCACAGCAGAGGCTTTGAAAGGAAAACTGGCTGCAAGTTCCATACACCCATCAGTGATTTTTATGAAATGTGCCATCTTGAAGAACCCAGCACAGACTCTGCGTCGCCAGGGCGGGCGGGCGAGAAGCGCGCCGGTGCAAGGAAAGTCTGAGGAAGGCGCCGTGATCTCCAGTCAGCGGTTTTACGTGTCGAATGCGCCGCCGGCGGGGCCGCTCACTCGAATCGGGCTCCCGGCCATCGTGGAGCGTGAGAGTATGAATGCGAACCGAATGGGCACACTTTGCTCTGATGCTAGAGCGTTCTTCCGGCAAACGCGATGCTCCGTGGCGACGCCGTGCGGACGGCAGATGATATATTTGGAAGCTAAGGGAACAGAAGGTGGGGGCGCCCACGGAATTTGAAGGCGGGCGTCTCATCTCATCTCATCTCGCTCACTGAGGCCTCTCAGATCCGGCGCCCAAGGTGGAGAAGAGGAAGGCGAGGAGCAACGGGGAGAGTGAGTGGGTCGGACTCAGAGAAGAGATTCATGCGGATGGGAGAGGGTGTCCTCAGATGAGAGAGCGGGAGAGAGAGAGAGAGAGAGAGAGAGAGAGAGAGAGAGAGAGAGAGAGAGAGAGAGAGAGTGTCAACTAGCTGCTACAGGTGCTTGCTAGAGAAAATGGGCCCGGAAAAAATGGGATTTTGAGCCAGCCCGACAGGTTCAGAGACCATCACCTATCAGAGCGAGAGAGAGAGAGAGTGGGAGAGGGGGAGAGGAGAGAGAGAGAGAGAGAGAGAGAGAGAGAGAGAGAGAGAGAGAGAGTGGGTTGGACCCAGAATAAATCTGGAAGAGATTTATTGCGGATGGGAGAGGGCGTCCTCAGGAGAGAGTGGGAGAGGGGAGAGAGAGAGAGAGAGAGAGAGAGATGGGCATGGGATTGGGCTTGATTTGGATGCTTAAATCAAAAGATGGGCCCAGCCCAGGAGATGGGCTGGACTTACGAGCCCATTGGCATCTCTGTGGTGTGGGCCCTCGCCATCGGACGTGCTGCACAGTGCCACGATGCGAGCCATCGACGGTTGTGCCACGTGACGCAGGGATCCGCACGTGTAGCTTGCTATATATATACGTGCGCTTAGACAACAACTCTGTCAGCGTGTCGTGAAGGTAGCCGCTAGGGTTATCCAATCATCGTCGCCTCTCCACGACTCTGACCGCCGGGCTCTACGCCGATCAATGGCTGCCGCCTTCGCCGATCTGCACACGGATGCCGGCCTCTCTACTCTGGAGGGATACCTTTCGGGCAAGACCTTCATCTCCGGGTATGTTCTTCCGGGGATCGGATCGTGTTTCTTGGGCTCCTACTGCTGGCGTATTAAGCTTCCGTGGATTTTTCTGCTGCTGAAATTCTTACATCAGAGCTAGATCTGATTTTTTTTGATACTTTTCGTTGTTCTATCTGGCCAGTGATTTTCTCTTGGCAGTTTTGAATTCTAGTCGAATCTTGATGACTGATCACTCTCTCTGTTCACCTGATGTCTTTTATAACTTTCAGAAATGAAATCAGCAAGGATGATGTGAAGGTTTACGCTGCAGTGCCCAAGAAGCCTAGTGGTGGGTTCCCTAATGTGACCCGCTGGTACGACAGTATTGCTTCAGTTCTTGCCGGAAGGTTGGCTTTCTTTCTTCCAATGCTCTTTTCATTTTTCTTGTTTCCAATACTTTAACATGCCTTCCGGGATTTGTTAGTTCATTTTTTAATTTTTTGTTTCCTGTCCTATTTTACCGGATTTTTCTTCTACATTGTTCGTCCATTTCTAGGATCTTATTTTGATAGATACTTGGGTACGTTTGAGAAGTTCCCATCTGACGTCTTATCCAGCCTCAGGAAAAGTCACCTCCGAAAGTGAAGTAATGTCAAGTTTTGGCACCATTCATTTGATTTCATAAGATAGGTTTAATTTTTTGATTTGCATCCGATTATCCTGCCTTCCGTCAATGCCTAGTGGGTTCTATGCACCATCTATTGTATGGTCCATACGGGTTTATTGCCTTCATTGTCACATGGTGATGATGGGTTGACGTTATTTACATGATATTGGCGGTGGTGCTATTGATTTGGCGGTCTACCGAAGACTTCAGTTTAGTACTATTTTGACGACCATTGGTGTCCGAGACAAGTTTGTCACTCTCATTCTCCCTCTTGAGTTATATGGACGCCATTTTATCTATTTTCATGCACATTTAAATCTATATATTTTTGTGATTTGTACGAAAAGTGATCACCTTCATGAAGAACGTTAGTTCAAGTGGGTGTATCTGCCCTTCTTGGGCATTAAACATAGAAATGTGGATTTATTGTCATGATATCGGGAATCAACCCACAGTGATCCATTTCTGTGGATTGTAATTTATTTTAGTGTTAGCTGTTTCTTTGAGGGTAAATCGAATGCCCCCATGAAACTGGGAAAAGAAAGATGAGGCACAGAGTTCACCAATCCAATTGGAATGTACTTGTTTAGTACTCCAGATCACTATTGGCTTCCATCATCTGCAGCTGGCGTGAACACTTTTGGGTAACCTTTTGTGCCCACCCATTTCACACGATGACCCACACCCCATTTCTCCCCATACCCTCCCACAAATATGGAGAAAAATCTCTGAAAGGGTAGTACAGCCTGATCTGGTCTATTCTTCCTTTTTATCCATTTTTACGTTTTCCTTAATTTTCACACTTTTTTCCCCTCATTACACAATTAATGCATATCGTGATATTTATGAGGGGTTTTCGGTATCCTTTCGTATGGGTGATTTTTGTCGTAAACTTCGCAACACAGTAGTTTGGAATGTGTCTCGTAGGGCCTGCCTATCTGGGCCTCTTTATGTTGGAGTATGCACCCATGCCCAGCAGGCTCCTGAAGTTGGAAACTGCCTTCCTTCCCCATGCTTTTTGATTATTTTTCTTAATCAATCTCCATTGGCATTTCTTCTCATTAATTGAGTGATTTGTCAGATTTCATTTCTAGATATATATGGCCATTATTTTTCATGCAGTTGATGTTATGCTGTTGTTAAATCATTGTTCTGATTACACTTGTTTCACCTCCCCAGGTTTCCGGGTGAAGCTGTTGGGGTGAGAATCGGTGGCCCAGCTGCAGCAGCTGCTGCTGCAGTCCCTACTGCATCTGAAGCAGCACCAAAAGTAATAGCTTTGCTCTCAGGCATTTATAACTTTTTGTCTAAACATTAGGTTTGATTTTTATGTATATATATCTCAATCTTGGACGGGTTTTTTTCATGATTTATATAACATCAGTTACACTAATTAACTTCTCATGTAATTCTATGTAATATTTAATGTTAGTGTCTATTCAGATGCCTATGATTGCTGCATTTAATATAGTTGTCTGATGCAACTAATGATTGTGTAATGAAGAGATGTTTTGGAGCTCATAAACTTTTATTCTTGAGGATGTCCAGGACGACGATGATGATGATCTGGATCTCTTTGGTGATGAGACCGAGGAGGAGAAAAAGGCAGCAGAAGTGAGAGAGACGGCCAAAACATCGTCTAAGAAGAAAGAGAGTAAGCAACTAAATGTGCTTGATTTCTTCCCAAATATTATGTGCGAGCATTTTGATATCCTTATTCAGTATGGTTTTGCCCATCCCTTAATCTCTCCTCCTGGCTAAATGGAGCTCGGAATTCATGGAGATTCTGGCCCAAGTCGGTTTCCCCTGTCATCTGACCACTCTGCAGACGTCCCCAGCCCATATCCTCTCTCTCTCTCCTCCCTACCTCTCTCTTTCTCTCTTCCCCCTGTTGTGACATCTTTTCTGTCTTTCTTGCTCGTCTCCCTCCCTCTCTCTCTCTCTCTCACACACACACACTCAGCCTGGCTTGTCGACGTTCCTGACGACGTTAACATTTTCTCTCTTCCACAGGTGGAAAATCTTCTGTGCTCTTGGACGTGAAGCCCTGGGACGACGAGACCGACATGAAGAAGCTCGAGGAAGCTGTGCGTAGCATTGAGATGCCCGGCCTTCTCTGGGGAGCATGTACGTTCCTTCCACCTACTCTAACGTCTCTCTCTCTCTCTCTCTCTCTCTCTCTCTCTCTCTCTCTCTGAAACTAAAAATGTTTTCTTCTCTCTCTCTCTCTCGCTCACTCGGACTCTTTCTTCTTCATGGCTTTCGTTGTTACCCTATCTCTGTCTCCTGCAGCCAAGCTGGTGCCTGTGGGCTACGGCATCAAGAAGCTGCAGATCATGATGACGATCGTCGACGACCTCGTCTCCGTCGACACCCTCATCGAGGAGCGTCTAACAGTGGAGCCCTGCAACGAGTACATCCAGAGCTGCGACATCGTTGCCTTCAACAAGATCTGAGTCACCCCCCCACCCTCACGTCCTCAAAGTAAGGAAGACGCCCTTCACTGCCCTAAATGCCCTTTCCTTAGAGAAGCGAGAGAGAGAGAGAGAGAGAGAGAGAGAGAGTAATCGTAGCTGGGCGTGATCCCCTCTTCTTTGATCATTCCCAACTATTGTCTAGAGCTTTGATGTGCTCATTTTGCCTTTGGATGTGGTGAGTGCTTGATCCTTGATCAAATGTTAGTATTTTTCTTCATGACTTGTTTGAGCCTCTTACAGTCCCGATTGTCCCTGACCAGGCCCAAATAGTCGACATTAGTGAGAGAAAGGGTGAGAGTTGCCCCCCGCCCTCATGTCTCTCTCTAAATGTATGTATGCATATAACATGATGGGTGGGGTAAGTCAATGCCCCATCAACTCTAAGAATGATATCGATTATAAACCCTTAACGAATAATAATAATAGCAAAATGGTGATAATAATGGTTATGACTTGATGATCTAAAATGTACGAAAATTGAAAATGATGTCCTCTCAAGCCGTATAAACTTCAACGTGCATGCTCATTTATTTTGCTGAATTAAGCCACCGAAGAACAAACAGAAGAGGCCCAACCAAGAGAACCCACAGGCAATCACAAGTAGAATGGCGCTTCATCTGAGTGCAGAGGAGCTGGCGAACATCCAGAGACAGACAGGAGATGAAATAAAAATATAAATGACTGCCAATGCAGCTTCTCCACAGGCCAAAGCCTGTGGAGAAACAAAGAGAAAACCCCTAACCTTGTGTCAAAAGACTCAACAGAAGAAGAGGGAGGGAGAGAGAGAGAGAGAGAGAGCCTAGTGAGGATTTAGTTACCCACTAGTTGGTGAGCTCCATGATGGCAGAGACAATGTCGCCGTCAGCAGCCTTGAGGGCCTTGACAGCCTTGGCCCTGGAGACGCCAGCCTGGGTCATGACCAGCTCGACGTCCTTGGGCTCAACGCCAGTCTCATCGATCTCCTCCTCTTCCTGGGCTGCCACGGAGGGCTCCGCCTTGGGGGCTGTGTGGATGTGGTCGGGGGCCTTGAACTGCTGGGCGGCTTGAGTCTGCAGCTGGGAGCTCAGGTCCTCGATCTTTGCTTCCCCAAAGATCACATAAGTGTCAGAGTTTGGGCTCTTGAACACGTCGGGCTTTGAGATCACGAACATGATCTGAATGAGACAATTTCTGATCAGCACAAAGCTGCGGTAGACTACCCATCTGATCAATCAATCATGAAATTATAGAGAGAGAGAGAGAGAGAGAGAGAGAGAGAGAGAGAGAGAGAGAGAGAGGGGCTGACGTTCTTGCTCTTCTTGACAGTGACGCGGCTGACGCCCAGAATGGGTTTCATCCCCAGCTTCAGCATTGCCTTGCGGCTCTTTTTCTCACTCCTGCTCTGCTTTGACCTCCCATTGGGATCTCCTGCAAGTCCTGAAAATGATATGGGCAAAACTTAAGGGAAACATCCACGTTCACAACGTGCATGTCTATCGTTATCTATCGTTCTTATCATTGTTCACGAAAAAGGCTTCTATTTGGTAGTTCTGTATTCCTCTCGTTAGATTACCAAATATATGGCACTGAGAACAATAAAATGATCTGAATCTTTCTGCAACCAATGGTTTACCTTCAACGTCATCTTCATCCTTGTCATCATCCTCGTCATCTTCATCGTCGTCGTCCTCATCTTCAACAATGGGCTCATCCGGCTGCAAAGATAAAACTACCATATGTAACACTCGAAGATAATACCTGTCAAAGTAATCTCCACATCCAAAACATATAAGCTGTTTGAAGGGAATAATTAGCAAGGGTTCACATCCACAAAAGTTACAAAATAATCACAACTAACAACTGGGGATGAACTTCCTAGACATAGAAAATGGGAGTAAACTTCTGATCAAAGATCGTGGTCACCCAAAAATGAAGCAAGAAAAAAGATGTTCCCCTGAAATTAGGTCGTGTTTTCATTTGGTGTGGATGCAAAGCTTCATCCATCACCCATTGGGCAACAATGCCAACCCAGGAAAGACAACTGATTCCCCAGGCGGCCTTGGCCTTGTAAAGCTTCTCGCCTTGGGCATCAGACCAAACTGATGATCATGAGCGATCATCAGCTTTGGCAAACTGATGTCTTGACAAGGTGCCGCCAAGGCAACACCTCAAAGATTATGACCGTTCAAAAACCAATAAAAGGATAGATAGGCCAAAATCTAAGAGCCAAAAAACGGGGAAAAAGGAATAAATTCAAGAATTTTGACATTCTATACAGTACAGAAAGGAAAAGTTCATCATCGACGCTGGAGTTTTTCCGTTTAAGATACCAGTAGGGGAGCAAAAGCAATGTGCATTGCATCAATGATTAAACAGAAAGATAATGAATACAAGTATTTTGGTATGCAATAAATGGAAACAACCATGTAACATGAAGAACAGAATCGATATTCAAATGGGAGGCAGAATATAATTCAGAAAAGCATGAGAAAAAAACCATGTAAGGAACATAATATAAGATAGACTCTTAGATCTGTCAGTCTGTACACAAGGCTGTACAGGCTTCATTCCTTCAATGGTTGATCTTGATGTAAGTAACCTCCGGTAAGAGACAAGCGTGAATGTGTCAATAGCAAGGCACAAAATGATCAAAATCTTAAATCATATGGCGCTAATAAACGTTACAAAATCTCCGTCACATGGAAATAGCCTCTAGCTTCAAAGAATTAAGTTTTAAAAAAAAGCCAAGTGAATAGAGAGCGAACAAGGCGAACGACACTGTCGACCTTCATCGATAAATTACAACATTTTCAGACCTAGTCTGACCGAACCTTGGAGGAAAAATTCGTTCTCATTTCCCCAGTAACATAAAATTTATAAGGGAGAAGTAAATGATTTGATGCAAAAGCGACATTACAAAAGCTTTCTTCCATCACTGGCCAACGTCCAAAGTATCTTAGACCAGAAATCAAAAGACGAGGTCATAAATCCAGAAAAAAGGAACAACAGATTCGGAAGCATTTAAAAAGAACTCCGATAAATGGATTAATTCAATGGCAGGGAAAATCGCATTTAATCTAACTCCTATCGCACCAGGAAAAACATTGGAGAGCATAAAGAAGAGAAAACGTGAGAGAGAGCTCACGTCGATCTTCTGCTGCTCGAGGTGGGCAGCGAGGAGTTCCTCCTGCGTCTGGGCCGTCATATTACCGCGAGAGGGAGGGTGGGAGAGCGGCAAATAGAGAACACGAAGAAACCCTAAAAACCAGCCGCGGATGATGAGAAAGCAATGTTGCTGCGGCGGGGAAGATAAAACTGTGGGGTACGTGTGGTGGGCAGGGCCGTTGGACATTCCAACTTCTACGTTAACCCTGAAATTTATCTTTATTACTAAAACACCACTACTAAACGAACAAGTGAGCGCTTCCCTGTAGGCAGGGCCCGGCGCAGAAAAGTCCCAGCGACCCTAACCAGCCCAAGAACATACAAATTACTTCCTAAAGAAGTTTCTCTATAATATAAAATCCATTAATAAATGAATACTTCTAAAAACCGAAAAATTATACCATTTAAATTTACATATATAGAATTAAACTACTATAAAACTAAACTCTTACAAGATATCATCTATTTTCCTGTTTTAACAAGGTTCTACTTGTGAGAGAGCTGAAGATTACTTGCATGCTTAGAGATATTAAATTCAAAAAACTATGACATTTGATTAAATAAATTTCACTTTATTTTTCAAAGTGAGTGGTTGTTCATTGATGAAGTTTTGTTTTGTCAACATCTTAACGCTCGCAAGTTGACATCTTAAGAAGGTTTCAATCAAACCAGCCCCTTACTAGGGGACACAATTAAATGTGAGCTTCGAAACAGAATAACTCTTAATTGAAACCTTAGGTTACATGGAAGTGGATGGCAAGATAATTATGATATTATGTGGATACACATTTTATGAAGAGATAATGGGAATAAGATTAGATGAGTTTAACTTGTGCAGTTTTGGTCAAATAATATTTACTTACCCATTTCATGCCACAAATTCAGAAGAAACAAGTTGAAAGTACACTAATTTCATAAAATAAAGATCATGAGGAGGGATAGCGTATGATCCATCAAGCTCGCTCATTCAAGAACATTGTGATATACTCTCCCTTGTAGTAGGGTCAATTGATTGTGGGATAACAAATGCCATGTGGAACTTATTAATCAATTGATGGCAATTGCAATATCACAATGGTATTAAGTTGATTGAGTAGTTGACAGCTTAACCATTGAGACGATGAACATGATTAGAATTTATTAGTGACAATACTTTTCTATCCTCCCTCAAATCTTTAATGAAGAAGGATTCACTCTTGTACACATGATAAAAATCTCACTATATTAGCATATTATCTTGTTAAAACCATCCAAAAATATTGCAGAAATAGCTAGAAGGTCAAAGTGATTTACACTAGACAAATTGTGTTGAGTTTCAAAACATATTGAAATACTTTTTTGAACTCATCAAAAGTTCCAATCTGATTTTAGGATTCATATGTTGAAGAATATATCTTTTCTTCTAATACTAGAGTAGATTGATGAGTTTACATAGAAACTTTGAAACATAGGTGATTCACCTTGATGCTGCATAATGTGATCAATATATGGAAATTTATCTTCAATGAGTACATCTTGTCATGTTATGATGGGTTATTTCTTTAATTTCATGAATATCTACATCTGCATCTACAATACAATTGAGAGAGATAGCGCTACATGTGTTACTTGTTGATGCCCTTGGGTATGTATTTTAATATTACATTTAATGAAATAATATATTACATTTGATATCATCCACGAGATCATTATAAATGTTTAATACATTTTATTGTGTTAACCCTAATTATTTATCTTGTGATATTATGTCTAACCAATTAATCAAATATATTAAACCTTGAAATTATATGATTTGATGAATATGTGAAGTGTTAGATTTATGAGAAAAAATATTTATTAAAAATATATATTTAAATGAGTAAATCAGATAAATTAAATGATGATGATTATTTTTATTCATTTATCTATTATCATTTGACCTTTAAGTGCAGCCATTTAAGTATTAATCATGTATAAATTTGAATGGGCTTTTATGAGTCACAAACCATAAATTTGAATGATGACACATTGATTGCTTGTATGGAGAAAATGATAACCATAACCTTTGTATTTTGTAGATGATGTCAACAAAAAAGTTATTCATCTATAAAGGAAAAAAATTAATTGAAATTTCAAATCAAACATACAAAAATAACAAGTTATTAAATTTGCAGTAGTCATAGGTCATTACCTTGTGTTATGAAAAATGGTAAGAATTTGAACTAACCTTTGGTGTTTATTTTAAAAAATGAAAAACTATTGGAGGATGAAGCCTTACAAGTAAATGAAGTTAGGAAAACCAAAAATGATAATTATACAAAGATCTACTATTAAGAATCCTCTCTACGATCAAGTAAATTCACCATAAGCTTTAAACATGAGCATACTACTTCATCTAACTTTATCAGCTCTTGGTGATCAAAGAAATGATTAATTCTCTTAAGCAAGCCCTCCATTAGGTCCTAAAGTAACTAGGCTGTGAGGGGAGAGGGTTTTGTGGCAAAGGCACGAGGTGTTTTGAGCTTAGGTTTGACCCAAAAGGGGGTTGTATACCCACATAGATTGAACTTTAATTATTAGGCAACTGATTTTGTAAAGTTTAGTGTATATTATATCACATGAATGATGTATTGGAATACACCTTAACTTGGTTAATTTTACATTTCCAGAATGTTATTAAGGAGTTGTTTACATTAATAAATATGATTTTTAACATGTTTCAAGAATTAAAAATATTTAAAATATTTTTAGAATTTTATGAGATCAACCTCCTCATGTATATTTGGGTGTCTAATTAAACCAGATTATTTTAGACATTTAATATGTTTTTGTGATTTTTCTAATCAATTTCTAATGAGTTTAGGAATTTATATTTCAAGTCATAGTTGCTTCAACAACGACTATGATACAACAACCCAACTGTCACTCACGAGAATGAGGAGGCTGCCTTTTAGCTAGAGAAGGATCTGATGGTTCAAGAGAGAGCTCACAAGAAGAGTCCACTGATCCAACAAAGTGTGGCCTTGTAGGGAAAGAAGCCACCAGAACCTATGGGCATCACACATGTGTGAGAAGCGAGTGAGAGAGGAGAAAGAGGGAAAACCACCCTATACATGTGGAAAAACTTATGCCATGAACAACTTTTTGATTAAGGAAGCCTTCGGCGATGCAACCAGCCCAAAAGGTTTAGGGTTTTCCAAGCTCCACATCGTGTGAATGCAAGTGTGTCAATTTGGAGCGCTCCTCATCTTGCCCGAACAAGGTCTCTCCTACTACTTTGAGTGAATGCCTCTTCTTGGCAGAAGTAAGGAAGGAGCAGTGACACTAGGTTAGTTTCAAGATGAAGAAGGTTTTGTTTAGTTTAGATTAGATTTCAGTTAGGTATTTAGGAATAGAATTAACAAACAATCGATTCCCATTCTTACATTGGCCAGATCTGATAAATCAGATATAGATTCATCGTTTCCCCTTCTCTCTTTCCAATCCACCACCCCTCATTTATTTCCCATTCTATCCTTCATTAGAACATGCATTAAATAGCATGCCCTAAATTCCCTGAGGAGACAATCTAACTCACGGCCATCTACAATTATTCTGTGAATCAAATTAAAACATAACTCATAATATTTTTGATTGAGGAGATTAAGAAACAACGACACCTATAGAGAATCTCACTTATCATATATTTCTAAGGAAAGTAGTAAATTCTTCTTTACCTTTATTAAGACCTCAACCTTTTAAATATAAAATTTAAATGAAGATAATTTAGTGATAATGAGAGAGATCTTAGACAACTATCTACACTTGATAAAGCTTCAAGCCAACCATCAACCATTAAACTCTAAAGTAATTATATGTAGTCCACATGTGAACTATTGTTCCCTTTACTCTTAGCTAACACCTTTATTACAAGAGTAAAACAACAATCATGTTGTCATCATCATCCCCCTCTTTTGCATAATTCATTTACTCCTAGTCAATATTCTTCTTGTGAAACATCATATGGTGATGTTTTCAATATTTATTTTGAGATGAATGTGATTCTTAATATTCATATAATCATCAGTTGGCCTTCTAGAGGCATGAATTTACAAAGAAAATTAGATAAAATTTCAAGGGTGTATGATCAAACACTTATTATTTTTGGAACCTAAGAGCAAAGTTTTCTATTAAAAAGTGGACATAGATAGTAATGTGAACCACTTTCAAATCGTATAAAATTTTAACAATTAAGGTAACAATATTAGAGAAATTAGAAAGTAACTAAAATATCAATTTATGAAAGACATTGCATCTAAACGACTAGAGAAAATATATTAATATCGTTCTCTTTTTGATCTTAGTGTATTATAAAACCCAAAATGTGGTATAAAAGCCTATTTTTATGTGCAAGAAAGAAATTTTCTCAAGGGGTAGATCAAATAGTTTGTATATCAAGATATAACCTAGAGAAGAGCTTGTTGGAACCATGAAGGCAATAGGTTTTGATGATTACAAAATCACCAAGGTCAATTAAGAATAATTTTACTCAACAAATTATGTTTCAACAATACACATGTGACTAAATAGATAAATGTATCACATATAAATATGGAATATCCATTATGATGAAAGATGTGACATTATACACATGAAGCATGTATGTCATGATTTCAAGTATGAAATTGACATGTTAATCAAATAACAAAATTCTCATTATATGAATCTAAATAGTAAAATCATAAGATCATGAGAAATTCATCATATTGTATGTTATTGTGGGAAAATATCATAATTTGTAAAAATCATGATAATCAAGCAGTGATTTGATTAATCAAATCAATAAGTGTAGGTAAAGTAAAATATGGATATGAAATCTTATTTAGGTATCTATAGACCCATGATTTTACTTTATAATAGTATAATGATTTAAATATCGAATCAATCAAATTATGTGCCAAGTGTTGAATTCATTGAACATGATTTTTTGAATATACATTGTATATATGTTGAAAATCATATAAACCAATCTCGACGAAGATTTATGATTTCAGAAAATATACTTACATCTCATATCTTGTTTGATTGAATAAAAATATGATTTTGTTAAGAAAACATTACTTCCATAAGACATGTCCTATTAGACTCATAATAGAGTTTAACAAATTCCTATTAGGTTTTTAAGAATTGATCGCTATTGGATATGAACATTAAGTCTTAGAGGATTTACGTTTTAATTTTCTTAGAGGATATTCAAAGTAACAAAAGGATGTCATATTAGATTCACACAAGCTTTGAATTTAATCTTATTTTGAGTGAATCTAGTTGTTGGAGATCTTCGAAAATCAGTGAACAGTTCTCACTTGATTTATTAGGAATATTGATTTTCAATGAAAAAATTAATCCTCAATGAACACAGTTATTCTTCCACATATTCTTCTTCTTTTTTGTGATTTTCATGTAGTACATTTAAGAGGAAGAGAAAGAGAGGGGTTTGGTTAGCTTGTTATTCATTGATTTCAAGAAAGAACAATCTTGATGAGAGCATTCAAGAATTATCTACCCTCAAGCTGAGCTTAACAAAAAGCCTTCATGCCGCTGTACTAACTAATAGAAATAATAAAAAGACAAAGATTCAATCTTCCAAGCATTCATTTTTTACTGCTGTAATAGTCCAAAGCATTCAACGCATACCTTTCAGACATACCATAGTGATATAATTTTATATATTTGTGTGTTTATATCAATAAATATCTATTTGATTACTTGAAAAGTTGTCCTACGAAAATAACAATGTAGGGCCTCCTAAAGTTGTGAATCTAGAAGAGGGTTTTTAGGTGAAATCCTAGGGGAGTTGAGCTCGTGGAATCAACGGTGTTGACACATCTAGCATCTGATAAGAAAATATGAGATTTTTAAAATACCAATTCACCCCTCTTGATATTTTATCTACCTTTTAGATCTTTCAATGTAGAGTCAACACATGCTAGTGAATCCTTCATATATTTTCTTATAAGTTTAGAAATATTATCTAGTTTTCCTATGACTAATTATACTTTGATGTAATAATTTTCTTATCCATAATTGTAAACTTTAGGTAATAACTATTGAAATAAAAGAATGTAATATATACATGCATTAGCTAAGCAAGTGTTGAACCCAAACTCTTACCTTTCTAATGGTCATTGAGTTTTGACATAGGTAATTGTCAACTTGACAAAGTTCACAAACATACTTTTGTTAGCTTTGTAGATTCTATGTCGTGTTCTATGACTTGAAGCTTGTTAGAATCACTCATATTGAAAAGTAAAAATACATAACTATCCCATATGACTGCTGAGAACATGTCTCTAAATTTCCATGTACCCACAATCATTAGTGGGAGGATGTCACACATCTCTTGAAGTGGGAATACAACATTATTGGATGACCCATCACATTCTTTTAGTTACAACTAAACAACCTGCCTTGATAATTTAACACTCTCCTCTCAAGGAATTTATTATGAATTTGATGATAATATTGGACCATTATACCATTATCAACATATTTTTTCCCATATATATTCAACCACAAAAGTGATCATAATCACGGTAAGTAATTGAGTAGACCTTTATTAGAAATACCTTAAGTAGTTCATAATTTGGCCTATAGTTTATGGTCTCACCCATCTCTCACATTCCTACACTTTTCTTTTGGGAGATTAACTCTGGTAACTATTCATCATCACATGCTTAATTTGATTGGCATTGTCTATCAAGATTGTCACCTTGTCCTGATCTCTCACTAACTTAGAACAAGACAAGGACAAACTTTAACCATCTTTACATTTTTACCATTATAGAAGGTTCATTTTGTTAAATGTGATTATGAGAACTTTTCAAGGTTATCATGTGCTATCATCTTTATTGCAACTAATGTGAATTGTTGAGATCATTTAAAATATCTTACTTGTATATTCTTTTGTCTTTGACCAAGCTAAGCATCCATTATATTTATCAATCATGAGTTACTGCCAATAAAATAACTATAAGATACTCATGTACATTTTGTGAGAGGCAAAAGAGTTTGATGTGTCATTTGGGTTTCAGTCGGATACTAAACCTAACGCACTACAAAAGGAGGGCATGATGTCTGGTTCAAAGAGGGCTCAAGATGTCATTAAAATCTCTTCGTGATGTTTCTTTTTATCATCCAAACAAGATGAAACCTTGGTAGTAGAGTGAATCATCTCCCTTTCAAACTTGTCATCCACCACATCAAGGAATAAAATTCTTTTTGCTATTCCTCCCATAGTTTCCAACCACCTTTAAGCAACCGTAATGAGTTCTTCACGTGAGTGTTATTTTTGTCAAGACCTAAATATTTCTTATAAAGTCACACTCTATATGATGTGATTTTCTCAATAATGTCGCAAGCCCGCTCAACTTATGGGGAATTACAAACCAAATACTTCATGATCTCTGACATCGCTAAGAACTCACTGATATGTCAATTACATGAACTGATGGGGCTCTTCAGTTCATTCTTAATTGCCTTTCTAGGTTGAGCTTATTAGTGAGTCCTTAGTAACTGACATATCAACACAACTCATTTGTAAAAATAAATACCACGATCTGTCTCGCGCGTCCGGCAGCTCCCCGCGTCTTGAAAATCAAATCGGCGATTCCAGAAACGTCTTCTGTTTCCCGCCGTGCTCCGTTAATAAGAGCCAGGCCCTTGTTCGCTCCGTTCTCCTAACACGTCCCCATCTCCTCTCCCACCAGGTCCCCTTCTTCCCTCCGACCTCCCTCCACCAGATCCCCTTCCTCCCTCCGTCCTTCCTCCTCCGTCCGGGGAGGGCTGCCCGATCTGCCATGGCTGTGGGGGGCGTCTTCCGTCCAAGGGGCCAGATCCACGATCGCCGTCGGCCGTCTTGTTCGCCGTCGGCCAGGACGGCGGGTGTCGCCGCCCGGAGGACGGTCTGCCGATTCTGGCTTCAAGGGAGATGCACTCGCCTCCCTTGTGGCTTCCTCCACTCCCGCGACCCCCAGGCGTTGGGCGTGGGGGAACAGCCCCCCAGGAGTCAACGCCGCTCCCCGCCGAGAAGCCTCGTATGGAGAAATCCGAATGCCGCCACCCCCTCCGCCGCGCCCCCGCATCGTCCGCCCGCCGCCGACGGCAGCCACCTCCGGAGGCGGGCGCAGAGCGGCGACGCAGATATCCAGAGGTCCAGCGCCACGGATGCGGAGGCCCACCCTGGCCCCCTCCAAGATCCTCCTCGTCCTCCGCCGGAGGGCAACGGTGACGGCGGTGTCCACGGCGACGTCGACGGCGACGGCGTTGCGGTGTCGAGAAGGTCCACCTTCTCCTTGCTCGGTTCCTACGCCGGCGGCCACTCGAAGGCGGTCACCGGCATTGCGCTCCCCGCGGGCTGCCACAAGATCTTCACGGGGAGCGAGGACGGGACCGTGTGCGTGTGGAACAACAACAAAGACGGCAACAACAACGAGCACAGGCCCGCGCAGGTGATGGAGTTGGGCGGCCCCGTCTCTTCCATGGTCGCAGAAGGCGCCTGGGTCTTCGCCGGCGCACGCAGCCAAGTCCACGCGTGCAACACAAGCTCCGGAAGGGGCCGCATCCTCCCGGGAACCGGCGGCCAGGTCTCGACGCTGGCCACAAGCGACGACGCCATCTTCGCCGGCCTGGACGACGGAAGCATTCTCGCCTGGAAGGCCATCCTCGACCCCGCCGCCGGGGAGGACGGCGTCCGCATCGAGCCGGCGGTTTCTCTGCGCGGCCACACGTCCGGCGTCACCTCGCTGGCCGTCGGCAGGGGCCGCCTGTACTCCGGCGCCCAGGATGGTTCCATCAGAGCGTGGAACATTCGCTCGATGGAGGCTGTGGACGAGTTCGACACCCTCCCGGCGGCCCACGGCGGCGCGGTGACGTCTCTGCTCTGCTGGTGCGACTACCTCCTCTCCGCGTCGCTGGACGGCACGGTCAAGGTCTGGCGGCAGGCCGACAAGGACGATGGGAGGCCCGGGCTCGAGGAGACCTACGCCCACCGCGAGCAACAGGCCATCCTTCTCATCAGCGGCACCGCCGACGGCGACGGCGGGGCGGTGCTCAAGTGCTCCCTCAGCGACGGCACCGTCCGTCTGCGCGACCTCCCCACCTTCGACGACCGGGGGAGCATCGCGTGCACTGGCCAAGCTCGAGCGCTGCAGTCCGCGGGCGCCGGCGGTTTCTTCATCGGCGACGCCTCCGGCCAGATCCGCCAGTGGAGATGGTCCTCGTAGTGTCACGTCCTCCATCGCCATACTCTGCAGCTGCACATGCTTCATGATACTCTTTCACTCTGTAAACACGGTTATCAGATTTCATAAGAAATGGATGCACCAGTTTATTCAAACTCGAGACGCGAGACGACATAAAACCGATCTCGATGATGACGATGCCCCTCCAAATTTCTTTTTGATGTTCATCCTCGCAGCCAACCTTCATCAGACACGAACCGCAGACCAGCTATCCGTCCATACAAGGCATCATCACATTCATGGCCCTGTTTTCGGTAGTCCTTGAAAGCTCTCTCCGTGCCTCCTTTGACTCCCTCATTGCCTTCGTTGAGCTGGCAGGGTTTGGTTCATGGGACTCGTAGGTGCGCGCCGGGGCCATGCAGCAGTGCGACGTGAGGTTGACATCCGAGGTTGACACCCGAGTCCCCAGTCACCCCGCTCAAGTGACAGCTCACGCGGCTAGTCTGGACGTGCCCCTCTACCCAGCCATGGAAATACTAATATTATAAGAAAATTTAAAGTAATAATTTATATTATAAAATTATTAATTAAATAAATTTAGCATCACCGGTCACAAGTCTGTACAATGAATTTTCGTCTAAATATTTAACAGTACTATTCTAAAATAAATCTGAATGCTTTCAGATTTAGTCTCATATCAAGCATATTTGAAATTAGGAATCATTTACCTTTTACCTAATAATCATTCATGTTTACCAAAACATTATGTCTTTCCCAGAATTCATCTTGTTCAGATTACTCTTTGAACATAGAAGGACACAAAATGTGCCTTGTAAACTGCCTTGAAATCATGTGGGACTTTACCAAGGGCTATAAAAGTCTTTTTTGATGACTCTTAGAACATACTGAGAGATAGAATGAGTTTTGCAAATTGTCTTGCAATCATGTGGGACTTTCTTAACCACTATTAAAAATTTTTAGTACTTGCGAATTACAGTGTAAATTTTTTTGGTATATTATTACTATTTTCTCTTTGTCACTATTTTTATGGATATTGAAAATTAGAAAGGGCTTAAAAAGTGAAGATTGGAATGATATACTAAGTTGGTTTCATTAAACAAAATCAGACTTATACTCATCATCACCATATACGACTAAGCCATTAATAGCATCCATCATTTTTGACATAAATAGGAGCATCTATATTGACCTATCTCACAAGAGTTATGATCACATTGTGGCAATGTCATATGTTTCATATAATATATGTTTTGATGATAACATAAATTATAATATTAAATTAAAAGGATCAATATTATACCTTATTTGAAATAGATATGACATTAAATGTGGAATCGAATATATATAACTTAATATAACACTTTTAAATATTTAGATGAGGCTTCATCGAATATATTTCTTAGTCTAAAGCACAAAATTGATATGATTGCATTATTTTATTATGTGAAATTATTGTATTATCTATCTTTGCAGAAATTAGTGATATTTATATAATATTCCACAATAAGAAAGTAATGATTAACATATAAGAATCAATGAAATTGTGATGAAATTAAATATAAAAGTAAAAGCTTACACAATACAAAAGCTATGTTTGAGATATTAGGTCACTACATTTGAATGTTATAGATAGAAATTTAATTGGTGATACTAGTTCCATTTATTTAGTGAAACATGAGGTGTTCAATCCCACTAGATATATCTTGAATTATGTTGTTAACTTGATTAAAGTTTTATTTTGTTTATCCAACATTTATTGAACCAATTTAAGTTGATACAAACATTATACCTAAATGGGATAGTGAGTTAATTCAGATAACGTAACCTAGTTTCTAGATATGATGTATTAGATTCCCAGAGGTTACAATTCAAGGTCATTATATGAAAGATATGTTGATGCCCTTAGGGATATGTTTTGATATTATATTTATCAAAAAAATATTTATTGACTTTAGACATTTTTATATAAAATTATAATAATTTTTAGTATATTTAAAGCAATCAATTATTTATTTATCTCATGAAATTATAACTAATAAGTTAATCAAATAGATTAATTCTTGAGATTAAATAGATTGATGAATGAGTGAAGCACAATGTTTATGTAAATAAATATTTGTTGGAAAAAAAATCTTGAAATGGTCAAATGAGCGAAGGTAAAATACAATTATCATTATTCATTTACCTATATATGCTGACCCTTTGAGTTCAGCCATTTAAGATGAGCAACATGTATTACAAAAAGGAATATAAAAAGAGCTTTTATCAGTCTCGAACCTCAAAATTGGACGTTGACATATTGAATCATTATGTGGAGTAAATGACCAGCTTAACAATTATATTTGAAGTCAACTTTAGCAAGAAAGTTATTCATCTATAAGAGACAAATTAGTAGCTCAAATTTCAGATTTAATGGATTAAGGAATACAAGGTTAAAATGTTGAATAAGTCAAAGGTCATCACTGCACATTCTTGAAAATGATAAGAATTTGAATTACTTTTTAATTTTATTTGATCTTTAAAAAAAAGGAAACTACTGAATGACATTATCCTAAAAGTAAGGGGAGCTGAGAAATAAGAATATCATTTTTTTAAGCTCTACATCAATCTACCATGTCTGACAATCAAGTCAAATCCACCTTGAGGTTGAACTTTGTGCAGACTATTTCATCTAGTGTTCATGCAATCTTGTTGATAAAAGCAGCCTTTTAATTCTTTGATCAAGCTCTCTATCAAGCCTAGAGGTATTTGTGTAGTGAGGGGAGAAGTTTTCAATGGAGTTATAAGGTGCTTTGGCCTAGTTTAGCCCATGAAAGGCTATAACACTATGGAGATCAAAGTGTGTAATTGAGTTGTTGATCTTGTGAGAATCAATGTGTATTTTTATGGGAAATAGTGAAATTCTACAAGAAAAATCCTCTTAGACTAAAAGTAACCACATGAGAGGCAAGCTACTACAAAAAGATCGAGTCTAGTTTGTGTGAGAGAGAAAACCTAGAGATAACTCTTAGTTGGAGTGAGAAAGATAAGTTTTACAAAGATATGAACAATAAACCTAGTTAGAATGTGTGTTAGCACATATACCCATAAGGAAATCCAATATTATAAAAAACTAATTTAACCCCCCTCTTGATGTTCATGTAACTTTTTAGATCTTACATAATAGATATTGAAAGATCATAGAAACCTAGGAATATATTCATCTAAGATTTACTTATATATATCGAGGACACCTAAGTAAATTCTTCTTTAGCATTCTCAAGACCTCAACTTTTTGAATACAGGACTTATATGAAAAAAATTTAGTGAGAATGAGAGAGAGTTTAGACAATATCTACACTTGATAAGGCTACAAGCCAAACATCCACCATTGAACTCTAAAGTAATCATATGTAGTCCACATGTGAACGTTTCACTCTTAGTCAACACCTTTATTAGAAGAGTAAAATAATAATCAAGTTCTCATCATCATCACCCTCTTTTGTAAAACTCACTTGCTCCTAGTCAATATACTCTTTTTGAAACATCCAATGGTGATGTCTTCAATATTTATTGTGGGATAAATTAGATTATTAAAAGTCATATAATCATCAATTGGCCTTCTAGAGGCATGAATTTACAAAGAAAAATAGGTAAATTTTCAAGTGACTTGAAGTTAGTAATCAATAGTGTATGATTAAACACTTGTAATTTTTGGAACCTAAGAGCAAAGTTTTCAGATAGAAAGTAGACATAGTATTTTTGAAGTTTTGACCATTAAGATAAGAATATTAAACAAATTAGACAATAGCTAAAAGATTCATTTAATAAAGACATTTTATCTAAATGACTAGAGAAAATATACTAATACAACCCTCTTTTTGATCATAGTGCAATATAAAACCCAAAAAGTGGTAGCAAAGCCTATTTTATTGGCAAGAAAGAAAATTTCTCAAGGGGTAGATCTAATAGTTCGTATATCAAGATATAACCTAGAGAAGAGCTCACTCCACATACCATCCTTATTTATTAGAAAAAATTAAATATTTTTGAAAATTTAATAAAAATATAAATCTAGAGTGAATATTCAATTATTAAAAAATTTCATAAAGTACCATTAATAATGAATGACTTACTGATTGAGTAATATAGAAATACATTATTTGGTACATCCTAGGAAAAGTATTCTGATTGGCAGATTATATGTCGAGTCTGTAGAATGCTGACACATGAATCTATCATTGAAATGTGAGATATATTATAAATTACACATGATAGCAAGTATGTTTAATAAATTTTCAGGTAATTAGTTAGCAATGGTATATTGAATCATATGTGGGCACTTTCATATTTACCTTGATATCAAGCATATTGGAGAACTGAAATAATTTAATCCCCTATTCTCAGCAATAGCCACCTAAATAATTTAAGATAATCTCTTGGGAACATAATTAGTATCAAACCAAATATGACTATGAGCACCTCATAAGTTTGCCTAATACAGATTATCCTCACTACTTAGTTACTTTATGGTTTGATAGACATCAAAGACTATGGTGACTGAGTTGAGTATGTGTCATATTAAACTGATGAGCAGGAAGTATCGTTTTTTTCTTGCCGATGCATGCAACATGAAAAGCTTGAACTTGAGCATCAGAACATTATCTACTTCTATATTTTTTTTGACCCCAAATTATTCTCCTATAATAAGCCTTTGTACTGTACTTATTTTTCTATTTTATCATATATTTAATATTAAAATCCATAATCCATACTTTTTCATTTTCTTGTACACTAGTAATGAGATTCAGACATTCCTTAACTTTAAAATTTCCCATTCTTGCGACTATATATGTCCCAATTTGAATTGAGGCTTCTAAAATTGGCAATTGGATCGAATCATTACTTTACATTTACCATTTCTCTAAATAAGGAGCTGATCTAGTATTGTCAAGATGCTCTCTATTAAAAACATAATAACTTACCATTTTTGTGATTTTCTTCTTGACTTGATGTGCAAGATATTTAATGGAATTTATCTAGAGTTAATTAAAACTGATAACCAGTACATATTAAGTTTAGTTCATCATTTAATTCATTATCAAAATATTACATCATTTTTGGTGACTATACCATGGCTATATGCTTAGTGTTTCATTTCAAGATGATTCTTTCGCTTATAATATTTTACCATCCCCAAGCATTCCTAAGGTAGAGAATTATTTAATCTCAAATATTGATACCTTAAATTCCACTATTTCTAATATAATGAAAATAATGATATGTATAATTGAATGTATAGAGTGTTTGAAAGATTTAAAGAACACACACAAAAGGGTAGATATCACATATTCATTTATCAACAAATTTTGAATTCATAATTATCAAAACAAAAACCATCAAGAAGTTAAAAGTTATGGTAATTGATGAATAGAAAGGATGAAGTAGGAATACAAAAGTCCATCAACAAAATTTCCACCTTAAACATAATAAAAGCAATGGATGATCTTATAGAAACATAAAAAGAGGAAGATCAAAAAGATCAGACTATGTTGATGAGAAAGCTATATGAACTATTCTCTAAATTAGGGAACAAATAATTTGAGAAAAAACCTGAAAATTTCTTACTTTTTTGAATGATAGATAAAAAAATAAAATGAAATATTTTGAGTGGAGAAAAGGCAAGTCATAAATAGTTAAAAGGAAAGGAGAAAAAAGTGTGTAACCAATTAGACATAAATCAGAAGTACATAGAATTTTAAGAACCACAATATATAAGCATTATCTAGTGACATCATCAAATTGCAAATTGAATTAAAAAACCTGAAGAAAACAGGAAATGATGAACAAGCAGACAAGGAAGAGCATGGGTAAAAAAAGAGAAGTAAAGATAAGCTTTTTTGAAAACTAAGAGAATCAAAAGAAATTAGTGGAACTGCTTGGTACCCAAAAAATATATATGAATAATGAGGGCATATGGTATGTCCAGAAACTTAGTGAAATCAAACTTTAAGCCCTGATCAATAAACTCATTATATTCCCCTGCACATAAACAACAAGAACTGAGAGATCACTACTTGCAAGCACATTCATTTTATAGGTCTAAAAAATCATAGAAGATTGGTAACAAATATTCAAAAATGTATTAGTATAAATTAAAAAACGTTTGGACTATTACGTTGTACTCATGACGCTTTTCAAACAACATGATCAATGTAATTGGTCAACTGGGACCTGAATTGTAGTTTTCCGATTAAGTTATGAAGTGGGATTCACGATCAGTAAACTCATGACGTCGTATTACTTTTGAGCATCAATTTTTTGTCCGAGAGGGCTGGATTTCCATGTCTGGGTAGAGGGGCACGTCCAGACTAGCCGCGTGAGCTGTCACTTGAGCGGGGTGACTGGGGACTCGGGTGTCAACCTCGGATGTCAACCTCACGTCGCACTGCTGCATGGCCCCGGCGCGCACCTACGAGTCCCATGAACCAAACCCTGCCAGCTCAACGAAGGCAATGAGGGAGTCAAAGGAGGCACGGAGAGAGCTTTCAAGGACTACCGAAAACAGGGCCATGAATGTGATGATGCCTTGTATGGACGGATAGCTGGTCTGCGGTTCGTGTCTGATGAAGGTTGGCTGCGAGGATGAACATCAAAAAGAAATTTGGAGGGGCATCGTCATCATCGAGATCGGTTTTATGTCGTCTCGCGTCTCGAGTTTGAATAAACTGGTGCATCCATTTCTTATGAAATCTGATAACCGTGTTTACAGAGTGAAAGAGTATCATGAAGCATGTGCAGCTGCAGAGTATGGCGATGGAGGACGTGACACTACGAGGACCATCTCCACTGGCGGATCTGGCCGGAGGCGTCGCCGATGAAGAAACCGCCGGCGCCCGCGGACTGCAGCGCTCGAGCTTGGCCAGTGCACGCGATGCTCCCCCGGTCGTCGAAGGTGGGGAGGTCGCGCAGACGGACGGTGCCGTCGCTGAGGGAGCACTTGAGCACCGCCCCGCCGTCGCCGTCGGCGGTGCCGCTGATGAGAAGGATGGCCTGTTGCTCGCGGTGGGCGTAGGTCTCCTCGAGCCCGGGCCTCCCATCGTCCTTGTCGGCCTGCCGCCAGACCTTGACCGTGCCGTCCAGCGACGCGGAGAGGAGGTAGTCGCACCAGCAGAGCAGAGACGTCACCGCGCCGCCGTGGGCCGCCGGGAGGGTGTCGAACTCGTCCACAGCCTCCATCGAGCGAATGTTCCACGCTCTGATGGAACCATCCTGGGCGCCGGAGTACAGGCGGCCCCTGCCGACGGCCAGCGAGGTGACGCCGGACGTGTGGCCGCGCAGAGAAACCGCCGGCTCGATGCGGACGCCGTCCTCCCCGGCGGCGGGGTCGAGGATGGCCTTCCAGGCGAGAATGCTTCCGTCGTCCAGGCCGGCGAAGATGGCGTCGTCGCTTGTGGCCAGCGTCGAGACCTGGCCGCCGGTTCCCGGGAGGATGCGGCCCCTTCCGGAGCTTGTGTTGCACGCGTGGACTTGGCTGCGTGCGCCGGCGAAGACCCAGGCGCCTTCTGCGACCATGGAAGAGACGGGGCCGCCCAACTCCATCACCTGCGCGGGCCTGTGCTCGTTGTTGTTGCCGTCTTTGTTGTTGTTCCACACGCACACGGTCCCGTCCTCGCTCCCCGTGAAGATCTTGTGGCAGCCCGCGGGGAGCGCAATGCCGGTGACCGCCTTCGAGTGGCCGCCGGCGTAGGAACCGAGCAAGGAGAAGGTGGACCTTCTCGACACCGCAACGCCGTCGCCGTCGACGTCGCCGTGGACACCGCCGTCACCGTTGCCCTCCGGCGGAGGACGAGGAGGATCTTGGAGGGGGCCAGGGTGGGCCTCCGCATCCGTGGCGCTGGACCTCTGGATATCTGCGTCGCCGCTCTGCGCCCGCCTCCGGAGGTGGCTGCCGTCGGCGGCGGGCGGACGATGCGGGGGCGCGGCGGAGGGGGTGGCGGCATTCGGATTTCTCCATACGAGGCTTCTCGGCGGGGAACGGCGTTGACTCCTGGGGGGCTGTTCCCCCACGCCCAACGCCTGGGGGTCGCGGGAGTGGAGGAAGGCGCAAGGGAGGCGAGTGCATCTCCCTTGAAGCCAGAATCGGCAGACCGTCCTCCGGGCGGCGACACCCGCCGTCCTGGCCGACGGCGAACAAGACGGCCGACGGCGATCGTGGATCTGGCCCCTTGGACGGAAGACGCCCCCCACAGCCATGGCAGATCGGGCAGCCCTCCCCGGACGGAGGAGGAAGGACGGAGGGAGGAAGGGGATCTGGTGGAGGGAGGTCGGAGGGAAGAAGGGGACCTGGTGGGAGAGGAGATGGGGACGTGTTAGGAGAACGGAGCGAACAAGGGCCTGGCTCTTATTAACGGAGCACGGCGGGAAACAGAAGACGTTTCTGGAATCGCCGATTTGATTTTCAAGACGCGGGGAGCTGCCGGACGCGCGAGACAGATCGTGGTATTTATTTTTACAAATGAGTTGTGTTGATATGTCAGTTACTAAGGACTCACTAATAAGCTCAACCTAGAAAGGCAATTAAGAATGAACTGAAGAGCCCCATCAGTTCATGTAATTGACATATCAGTGAGTTCTTAGCGATGTCAGAGATCATGAAGTATTTGGTTTGTAATTCCCCATAAGTTGAGCGGGCTTGCGACATTATTGAGAAAATCACATCATATAGAGTGTGACTTTATAAGAAATATTTAGGTCTTGACAAAAATAACACTCACGTGAAGAACTCATTACGGTTGCTTAAAGGTGGTTGGAAACTATGGGAGGAATAGCAAAAAGAATTTTATTCCTTGATGTGGTGGATGACAAGTTTGAAAGGAGATGATTCACTCTACTACCAAGGTTTCATCTTGTTTGGATGATAAAAAGAAACATCACGAAGAGATTTTAATGACATCTTGAGCCCTCTTTGAACCAGACATCATGCCCTCCTTTTGTAGTGCGTTAGGTTTAGTATCCGACTGAAACCCAAATGACACATCAAACTCTTTTGCCTCTCACAAAATGTACATGAGTATCTTATAGTTATTTTATTGGCAGTAACTCATGATTGATAAATATAATGGATGCTTAGCTTGGTCAAAGACAAAAGAATATACAAGTAAGATATTTTAAATGATCTCAACAATTCACATTAGTTGCAATAAAGATGATAGCACATGATAACCTTGAAAAGTTCTCATAATCACATTTAACAAAATGAACCTTCTATAATGGTAAAAATGTAAAGATGGTTAAAGTTTGTCCTTGTCTTGTTCTAAGTTAGTGAGAGATCAGGACAAGGTGACAATCTTGATAGACAATGCCAATCAAATTAAGCATGTGATGATGAATAGTTACCAGAGTTAATCTCCCAAAAGAAAAGTGTAGGAATGTGAGAGATGGGTGAGACCATAAACTATAGGCCAAATTATGAACTACTTAAGGTATTTCTAATAAAGGTCTACTAATTACTTACCGTGATTATGATCACTTTTGTGGTTGAATATATATGGGAAAAAATATGTTGATAATGGTATAATGGTCCAATATTATCATCAAATTCATAATAAATTCCTTGAGAGGAGAGTGTTAAATTATCAAGGCAGGTTGTTTAGTTGTAACTAAAAGAATGTGATGGGTCATCCAATAATGTTGTATTCCCACTTCAAGAGATGTGTGACATCCTCCCACTAATGATTGTGGGTACATGGAAATTTAGAGACATGTTCTCAGCAGTCATATGGGATAGTTATGTATTTTTACTTTTCAATATGAGTGATTATAACAAGCTTCAAGTCATTTAAAAAAAAATTAAGTTAAAACTTTTAATAATACTTATAAGAATCTCATAGAACATGACATAGAATCTGCAAAGCTAACAAAAGTATGTTTGTGAACTTTGTTAGGTTGACAATTACCTATGCCAAAACTCAATGATCATTAGAAAGGTAAGAGTTTGGGTTCAACACTTGCTTAGTTAATGCATGTATATATTGCATTCTTTTATTTCAATAGTTATTACTTAAATAAAGTTCACAATTGTGGGTAGGAAAATTATTACATCATAGTATAATTAGTCATAAGAAAACCAGACAATATTTCTGAACTTATAAGAAAATATATGAAGGATTCACTAGCATGTGTTGACTCTACATTAGGTTGAGCATATATTGATCATGATCACATCTTTGTTTTGCTAAGTATCTTACATGACATGTTTTTTATAGCCCTGTAACTATAAGGAGCATTGAAATTTATAATATCTTTCAAGCTATATTAAGGGAATCTTGTGTGGTAGAGTGAGCAATCTAAATTCAATGGATTAACTTAATATGAAAATCATTCTAGAGTAAATAGGTCATGACAGAGGTACATAATAGACCTCATGAATTCTCAATTGAGAGTCTTAATCACACCATTTCTAATTATGTTGGTTCATGCCATGCTAGTAACTTTTAAAAATATATAAGATGCTAATTTATTGTAAAATAGGTAGCTAGTGAAGGTGAGATGAGATTAGTAGAATGAACACAAAAATGATTAAAAAGGAAAGATAAGAAGAAAAGGAAGTCATGGGAGACAAGAAAAGATGATTGAAAAAGAAGGGGAAAGTTGGAAGACAGGAAAACTCGTTAGTGGAAGCATTTCTACCTAGATATTAAATAAAATATAGTAATATAGTCATTTTTAAATTAAATAATATTTTTATTATATCTTGAAATGAAAAGCTAGATCTCAAAATCCTATTAATATGTCATATTTTAGTTAGATAGGCCAAACTAGTCGCCATTTTATTTGACCTAACCACTAGACAAGAAATTATAACTATTATAGCAAAATCTAGTGTATCAGTAACAATGATAATATCTCATTTTTTTAGCTGTGATATCAAGTAAATTAATAAAATTTTGCATGAATTTCATGTAAATTGGTTATAATTGTCAAATAAAATGTTTCTTAATGTTCTGGTGGTGGATTTTAGCTATTTTTCATTAATTATTTCAAGTTAAAATGTGTCATATTTTATTTTATAAAATAAATAAATAAATGATAAATAAAAAGGTTGGTAATGGCTGCACTACACTTCCTAGGCTTGATACAGGCCCAATGGGCTCATTGAATCCCTAACCAAATTGGCCAAGCTAACTACTACATGGCTTGGGATAGCAAGGACCGAAGTCCATGTACACCAAGCCACATGAAATCTTGGTTTTGGCTCTATTCAACCATTCTAAGGCCCATTGGGTGTCAGGGCATCAATTCGGATCAACCTTGGGAGCCCATGCTGAATTTGATCAATTAATTTAGAATGACACTATGCGTGATGGGGTGCCCATAGCTTTTAACATGTTAAATTGTCAAAATAGTCGATGTGGGACTAACTTGTCTCTTATTTTGTAAGAATCATTATAGCTGTTTGACCACATCATGGCTTAATTTGATTATCCAAAAGTGACACTAATTTGATACTTGAAAGATGCACACATTTATGAAGACTTTTCAAAGCATCAAATCATCACAACAATGCAAACGAATGATTCACAAAACACCACACCATCTTATCCTTTCGTAAAAGTAATGAAAGTTTAAATTTCTCGAATCTCTAGATATGTGTGATCAGTCGACACATAGAGCACTATGTATCCCAAGCATAAGTTATAGATCTAATGACTTATACTAGTTGGATCAGATGATGAATGAAGTGCCATGTGACCAGCCACTTAACTTATATCATAATTATTTTCAAGGTATATATGTCATAATCAATTTTTTGGGTTTTAGGCCAACAAGGATTAAGAAGGGGGATTGAATTGATCTCTTTTTTCTCTTTTTTAAAGTATTCCTCTTAGTAATCTCCTTTTCCTCTCTTATTGGGCTGTTCCTTACTAGGTTGTGATCATAAACTCAAGAATTTATAATGATTCAACATTGGCTTACATCCACTCTCTAAAGACACTTCATGTACTTGAGTTCCACTTTCAAATCGTACTAATCACACCAACTAATTTCACAGGGTCAACTCTCCAAAGTTCTTACTAAAAAAATATCTTCTATATTCATGGCTTTATGAGGCTTACATCATTATTTTTATGGGACAGCTCCCTAAAGTGATTAAATAAATAACCATTAAAAGTAACTCACAAATATAATACTTGATCACCATAGGTATATCCTAAAGATAATCTTTACAATAATGGAAGATGAATGCTTTGTAAGTAGATTCTTTGTGTTTTTTATGTTTTTGTCAACTAGTACACAAGCCTAAAGGCTTGTCATTCAGCACCACTCGAGAATAGTAAAATATCTTAAATGCTTCTCTCGAGAATAATTCTTCTTCAATCAATATACAATTAGTTGACAAATCATCTCTCTTCTCCTTTTGAATGCACTACACTAAGATCACAAGAACAAAGAAAGAATGAGTGAAAGAATAAATGTAATCATTGAAAATTAATTTTTCTCGCTAGAGATCAATGACATTTATAGATGAATTAGGTGAAAATTATTTACAGATCTTTTCAAATCTCCAATGACTAGATTCACATAAAATAAGATTAAATTTAAAGCTTGTGTGAATTAATATGATGTCCTTTCACTACTTCAAATATGTTCTATAGAAATCAATGTGTAAATATTTTAGGATTTAACATTCACTTCCGAAGCTAGTTAGCTCACTAAAACCCAAGATAAATTTAATAACCCGACATGATATATTTTACAAAAGTAATGATTTCTCCATAAATCAAATATGAATTTAGTCAAAAAAGATATGAGATATAAGTATATACCTTGAACTTCAATCTCAATATTTTAAATCATAACTAATCTATCAAAATTGGATTGTACGATTTTCAACATATATTTGTTATAGATTTAGAAAATCTTTTTTGATGAATTCGATACTCGACTGATAATTTGACCAGATTCATATTTAAATAATCAAAAAGTTATAAAGTAAAATCATGAGTCTATAGATACCTAAGTGAGTTTTCATACTCATATTTTACTAACATAAACTCATTTATTTTCTTGGTGAGATTATTACTCTTTTGTTTGTCATGATTCCTACAAATAACAATATTTTTGCACAACAACATGCAATATGATGTGTTTCTCATGATATTATGATTTAAACACTTAAATTATATCATGAGGTGTTCATCCATTCATTAACTTATCAATTGCATGCTTAGTATCATAACGTTCATGCTTCATATGTAAGATATACATATTATATCATAGTAGATATATGTGTTTATTTATGTTTTATTTAAAATTCGGTCACACATGAATATTATTGAAGCATAATTAGTCCAGTATGATTATTTTTAATTAACCTTAAGTGATTTTTTCATCATCAAAGTATGATGCCTTCATAGCTTTAATACATTTATCATCTGGTAAAACAAATGTTATCAATTATCATGAGGGAGAATAGAACCCGACAAGAGGCCTCATCAGATAGTCTTCTGTCTTTTCCCCTTTGCGCGATCAGAGCCTCCCACAATTGAAGAACCTTTAAATGCCTCCCTCAACTAAACTCATAGTCTCCATTGAGTGGCCACAAAGTCTTTCCTTCTTCCAATAGAATCCTTCTGACAAGTATCATTAAAATGCCATAAAACTCTTATGTGCCTTCCGACAATGTGCAACACTACAAAATGGTTCAAAGCTATTTTACCAATATCTCTAACTACTCTAGAGGTGGACCCACTAAAGGACAATGTTTATTTCCAACTTATGATAGTTTAGTTTCATTTTTAGTCATAAAAAATAATTTCTGAAAATGATATGTAGAACTAATAATTTGTCAATCAAATGGCTTCTTTTCTCTCTTAGAACTTTCATAACTCATCCTAGATCATCCTAAGAGTCATTTCAAATTAATTTTCATCAATTTTTATGAAGAAATCAAGCTTGAAATCTTTGCCATTTTTCCACAAACACTAACAAAATTTTCTATGTTATTTTCTAAACTTTCAAGTGATTCAATGAGTTTTCTAGTTTGATTTTAATCATGTACACTTATTAATTGATGAAAAATAGATTGAATTAGTTTCAAGGATGATTTTACACCTTTTTTGTGAGTTCTCTCTCATATATTCGTCCAAAAATTATGGTCCGCTACTTTAACATTTGGCCAATTAGTTTGAAAATTCATCATCTTCCCAATTATTCATATTCTTGTCCTATTGTCCCACCAGCATAATATGTCACCTCTTTTTACTTCCAATCTTAAAATCGCCCTCATGAATATCTATTCATTTTGTAAATTTGCCCACCAATGGAATTCTCCAAGTTAGCTTCATTCTCAAGGCCTACATTTGACTAGCAATTTCTTTTATCTATAGGCCCTCTTCTTGAAGTGGCCTACATTTATTTTTCCAAGCAACTTAGTGTATGTGCCTACCTCAATGAAGACCCCCATATACTTGTTGGGGGGTGGTGGCGCCATGTTCTTCCTAAGGAGGGTGTGGTGTCCACCACACATTTTGTTGTTTGTGTTGCTCCCCTCTACTCTTGTGTTGGGTGTATGGGCATAGGGGGGATAACAAGGATGCTCGAGGGTGGACAAGGGTCTAGTTTTAGGATGTGTGCTGGTGGTTAGGGCTGGTAGTACTGCCATCATTCTAGAGTAGAGTATCTAGTGAGGAGAAAGAAATTCTTTTCCCAAATGAGATCCCCAACTTGGCCATAAGTTTTGAGGTGTAATATTCAAGTTCTATGGTTTAAGATTAGTTGAGGATTTATGGTTAGCATTTTTGTGTTATGATGGTTAAAGCCTCATGATTTAGGATTTGAGATTTAGTGTAGTGTTGAGGTTTAAGGTTTAGAATTATTTGTTAAGATTTCATAGTCCTTTATATGGTACTTAAGACCTAGCCTTTGCAGTTTTAGCATCATTCTTGTTGTCTAACAAGGGAAGACTTTAAACTCAAAAATAGGCATTAACCTAAAAATCAATGGGAATTTTTAAAACTAATTGTTGGATGCAATGAATTTATAGAAAAGTTAAATTCAAATACCTCTCTAGTTTGACATCATCACATAACATTAAATCCTAAAATTAATTAAAAGTTTGAAAAATTGAAAATCAATATTTCACATCCTTTAAAGATTAAAAAATCTTATAAGAAAAAATAATACATTGTAATATTAGGTGACAACATATTTAAAGCTCATCAATTCAACTATAGGTTACAGATTTGTTTTATCAACATTCAATGATACATCTCAAAATTAATTGATGATTTGGCAATCAAAAGTTATATAGATCACTTAACAAATTTCAAATAGACACATTCGATCACAATCTTAATATTTAGATTTTTTAACTTTAGGCCTTAAAATCTATTAAATTATGAAATTCATATTATCATATTCTCACATTCTCATAGATTAATTGAATTACTATTATTTATACATGTTTTATTCTCACTTTGACCCTTTACCTATTTTTACATTCAATTTTATTTGTGATCATGACTACCAAAATATTTAGTCACAGATTAGGAAAAAAATATATATATTAAATCTTTCATGTCTTCACCTCATACTTGAAATCCACAAGCATTCATTAATCTTGTTGAAACAATAAATTAAAATTTTTATTTTTTTAAAATGTATTTTACTCTAAATTTATTTTTTTCATTTTAAGTGTGACTATGATGGTTGATATTGGAGAATTTTTTTCCTACTTTTAATAGTTACTTAGTAACCAATAATGCATTTCATCTAAATTTTTAATTCTACTATTTTTGACTTTTTCCATATTACCTTGTATATACTTTGTCAAATATGACAAAGTTTGAAATTAGTGGAGTCAGACGTTGACCTTTCAGCTAAAGTAAAACCAACATGTTTTACTTCAAAGATTATCATAAACTATATAGTGACAAGTATTAAGTTATAATTTAATTTTACTTTTATCTAGTTGACTTATATTAATCAGTTGATATCAAATAGAGTGGATTATTCTTGATCCCTTTAGGCATGAGTTTTGATATTATAATTAATGAGAAAATATATTATTAAGATTTAATTTTTTCCACAAGATTACTATAAATGCATTTTGTGTATTATCACCATTATCTATCTTGTGATATTATGGCTAACTTATTAATTCAATAAATTAAACTTTGAGATTAATTGATTTGATGAATAGATGAAGTGTCACATTTATGAAAATAAATATTTTTTATAAAATAAATATTTAAGTAGGTAAACAAGATGGTAAATGATGGTTATCTTGTTAATTTATTAATCTATGATTATTTGACCACTTAAGTGCAGCCATTTAATTATTAGTTATGTGTATTATGAAAAGATAATGAAAATAGTTCTAAAAAAGTAAATTCACTCTCATGAGTCTTAAAACCAAAAATTTGGATGGTAACATGTTGGCTACTTACATAGACAAAATGGTCAACTCAACATACAAATTATAGATGATGTCAACAAGAAAATTATTTGTTCATGACACGAATCTTCAATTCAAATCTCAAATTAAACAAATAACAGAATAATAAGTTATCGAATTTGCAATAACTAGAGGTCATTACTATGCATTCTGGAAAATAGTAAATATTTGAACTAACCTTCTGCATTTATCTTTAAAGCAAAATATAAAAATTTATTAGAGGACCATGTCCAACAAGAAAAGGAAGTTAAAAAAATAAAAAAAATATATCTCACTTCAATCTTCTAAAAATAATTATCTCATGATCAAGTAACATCACCATAGAGCTTTAAACATGTGGAAAGTACTTTATCCTTTTTCATTAGTTGTTGGTGATCAAAAAAATATTTGAATCCTTCAGGAGACTCTCCATCAAGCCCTAAGATAATTGGGTTGTGAGGAGAGAGTGTTTTTTAATAAAGGCATGAGGTGCTCTAAGTCCTAATAGACCTAGATGTGAGTGAATCTCTATAAATATTGAACTTGAGTTATTGGGCCACTAATCTCATGAAGTTCACTATGTATTTTTGAGAGAAATAATAAAATATAGTAAAAAAAATCATCTAAGACTATAAGTAGCTAGGTAAGGGGTGAACTAGTATAAAAAGATTATCATTTATAAGGGAAAGAAAATCATGAGATAATTTATCAGAGAAGAGAGAAAGAAAGCCAACATATAAATAACCACAAAGAATAGTGTTAACATGTGTGTCAACACTTCTGTGACTCAAAAAGAAAATTTAAGATTATAAAAGTACCAATTCACCCCCCCTCTTGATATTTCACTTAGCCCCTAGATCTTTCCTTAATCATATTATATTTTTGTCCTTATAAAAATATATATTTTAAACTAAATAAGATATATATTTTAAATTTCCACTTCATGTTTCCAACTATGATGTCACCTCTTTCCATGAGCAAAACCATCACTTTTCCTTAGTCATGTCTCTTGAACATCAGCTAGAAAAGTATTCAATTATAATTTAATATAATTTAAATCTAATTGACTTGTAGGAATCAAATTATATTTTCATCCTTGTAAAAATAGGTATTTTAAACTAAAATAAGATCCTTCATTCTCTCTTGAATAGCTACTACCAAAGTATAAATACAATGTGATTCTCTATAAATCTTTGTAAAATAACATAAGCCTTTAGTTTCCCAATATTGTTTTATTTTATTTTTGGGAGCCTATTATTTTTAACTTTCATTTATTTATAAGAACTCCCATTTTAATTTTTCTTCCTAAAGAGTCTTATTTCATAAAGTAATAATTCTCACTTCATCTACTGATATTTTACTATGTCCTTAAGTTTTTGCATGGCTATTAGCTTAGATTTCCAATGATAAGTTGATGATCTCAAGTCCACTCACTAAACAAGAATGAAGGTTGAACATAGAATTTTATAATGCTTTGCTTTCTCAAGCTGCATTAAATTATTGAAGATATTTACATGTGATTTCAAAAAAAATCATTAGGGAACTATATTTGAAATTCATGAAACTAATAGACCTTGCATAATAGATGTCACTAGTCTCTTCCTTCATGTCATCTTCTCTTATATACCATGATGAATATTTGATAGATCAAGTTGCCTACTTTGAATGAATTATTTGTTTAGGGTTTTATGGATTCGATCTTCATTTATGTTGAACTAAGAATGATACCTAGAAAATTTTTGACAACTTCACTAGAACTTCATTAGCCTCCATTTTACATCACCCATTGACAATTGTCAATACCATTGATTTTTATGACCTTAAAGTGTTGGGCTCGAGAGGACGACATAAATCTTGAAGTCAAGAACCACAATTTAGATTTTAAAATTTTTATTTCATTCTAGATGGTTCTACTTTTTATATTTTTAAATGTAAGACAATTATATACAATTAAATATTTTGATTTATTTTAATTTGTTTGATGTTAAAATTAACTTTATATTTTTTAAAAAGGTCAACTATCTTAGAGACAAAGAGGAAGAAATATACATGTTTAAATTTGAAGGTCATAATCAAGTAAAGGTTTTTTTACTCTAGACTAAATCATGACCGAACCGAATTTAAGCTTAAGTTTAGGTTACAGCTAAAAACTTGACCAAGATTGTGACCATTTATCCCCACTCATAGATGAGGACATTCAAGGAATGTCCCAACACATAAAAAGGCATTTTGAGGAAACAATAAGGCATGATAAACATCTCAAGACAAGACAATTTATCATGCACCCATCAAATGTTCCAACATATGAATATAGTTTTAGCACCCTTCTCAAGATCACATACATTACATTATTTTTCATATTTTCTTACTTATGATGTTTTATGAAGAGTTATATGCTATCCGGAATTAAAGGGTTATAATACCACCGAAGTACCATCACACATTAGTTTTCAACAAGTTTTTCACATTATTTTTATCTTATGGAAAAATCCTAAATATTCTCCAATACATCAGTTGATTTACATGCTGTAAGGTCAAATCCTTCTCCAAACCTTGAATGGTGACCAATCACATTACAGGAATAAAAGATTTAGGTCCTTAAAAAATGTAAATTACTTCAACTGCCTTTTACTGATCAAGAAAGAATGGTATAACCATGTCTACAAACAAGTTGCATATTATAGCGTCATAAAATACCCATATTTTAAATAACTGTTCCAAAAAAATATCATGTTGATGTTTTCCATTCCACTACTGTGGCACAACAAATTGGCTATCAATCTCAGTTATTATCATTCTAAAATCGTTTATCAAGTAAAAGGCATTAAAAGACAAATCAGGTAAACTTTTGCAGGGGAAAGTACATGAGCATTGTTGTTCACTATTTTTTCTTTCCTGTGCTCAACACTAGAAAGCAATATAAGAAACAACTAAGCAATTATGGTGGAATGAAATAGCAGATTATTCATATGCAAGGTTTGTCAATCAGATGACTAGGTAGATCGGAACTGACTGACTGCCGAAAAAATACTGACATAAATGGTGTCATAAGCTTACCCGCAAGATGAGTTTTAAGAACTTCCAGGTTCATTTTTTTTAATTCAGTTAAAATTTAGAGCTGCCCGATAGAGAACGGGAAGATCCCTCTCGATTTGGAGATTAATAATTAACATCTGCTAGGAGTACCCACATCCCAACTAGAGATCTAAAACGCCTCCAACCCGCTTGAACGAGCAACATGCGTCCGTTCCTCTGGAACAAGGGAGAAGAGCCACACCCACCGCGTCTAACATCCCATACACAGCCCTTAATGCGGCGGCTGAAGTGAAAAAGCTGGGCCTGGAAATCCTGTTTTACAGAGAAAAAGTAAAAAGGGGCAAAAGAAGAATACATAAAACTAATGTCAACCAATAAATTCTGCATCCTGCCTGTACATATCCCCACCCCCACCATGGTCAGCCGTGGAATTATCCATGTTACTGTACAGAAGATCTTCCACCTCACGTCTTAGCTTCTGTCAGGACCAGCTTCGCTGGCGTGCCCATGAGTAATTCGCATGGGATCCTGGATTGGGGGGGCCCACCCAGTCGCCTTATTGCCAAAAATGATGATGCCTCTCGGGTAGGGTTCCCTGGGATCCAGGATGGGCAGCACTCACCGCACAGTTATGACAATCTATTTCTTCTTTTTGGATCCTCATCCAACTTCTGCAGGACGAGAAGATAAACCTTGATCCTCTGCTTCTCGGCCATCATAATGTGCGGGGCCAGCATCATACAGAGTTGCAGGAGCTGCAGAAACCTCCATGGCAGGCTGAGGGTTCCCACTGATGCTCTTCTTGGTCCGTTTAGGGTTCTTCAACTTATGCTCACTGTCGAGATCTTCGTCCAATTCCACAGCCGGATCTACAGAAATAGTGGCCCTCGGTTGGTCCCTGGCCTTTGCTCCCTGAGCTGATTTTCTCTGAAAATTGTCGCCCCAAAAAATCAACAAAAATTTCAAGGCTTGAAAGAGAGTTGCTGGGGTATGAAAAAACTAAAGTCCCATTTGACCAGCCATGATACATAGATCATCGGTATGAATACCTTTCTGCCATTAGCTGTGCCGGTCGCCTGTTCAGGAGGTCCAGACTCCCCAGCATCCTCTGCCCCAGGGATGGCATAGTCCTCCAAGGAGGCGTCTCCCTCTTCATTCACTCGGATTCCCTTGGTCACACGTTTCTTCTTCTGCCTATCTTTTGCCTGGAAAGGAAAGAAGAAAAATTCATATCGTGGAGAAAATTTTCACGGCCTGAAGAGAAATATTATGGAAGGTGATGAAGAAGCTTATGGATGCTTCTACAAGTGTAGGCCACCCACATGAAGGGAGATATCTTTTAGTTTCTGCTCCAACTGAACATCATCGAGAAGTAAAGAGACGACATCTTCTGGCGCCATCAGCTCTCCTTGAACGTGGCCACCTGTCATGACCAGCTGTTGCACCGTGCTCTTCTGGCTTGCTCTCTGAAGGATCTTCTCTTCAACCGTCTCCTTGCATATCAATCGGTACACAGTGACCTATAAAACAGCATGACTCGTAAATCCGGGCTCAAAAAATAATTATTTCTCGGTAGCTAACCCTTCGTATTGATAATCCAATCCACTGAACGGTGGCCCATTATGATCAATTCAGTTTTGAGGCATCGCATTAACAGACTTTAACAGCGATACAACTGTCAATTCTCTTCGTAATAAAGTTTCAAATAATGAACTTCAAGCGAAGATAGTGGGAATTATTTGGGGACGGCGAAAATGCATTATTAATCCTTAAAAATTCTAAATGTGACAATATGAAGAATAACTGCTCTGATAAGCATAAGGAATTATCTACATGACCTCGACATCAAGTGATCCAAAAGTCATGAATCCAGAATTTTGGAAGACTCAGAAACAGGCCACACACTTTGGAATGATCATACGTCATACTGATTGCGTTAAAGATGCGGTCTCTGAATTATCGCAGAAGGGGTAGTGAAATAAAACTTGCCATCACATTACCTTAAAGCCTTAACAACGAACGTTGGTTACTTCTAACATGTATTAGAGGGAAGGGCGAAATATAAGGATGGTTTACTGACCTCTTTTGTCTGACCCAGCCTATGCGCCCTATCCATCGCCTGTAAATCTAACGTTGGATTCCAGTCACTCTCGTAGAAGATCACAGTATCAGCAGCTGTCAAGTTTATACCTAACCCTCCAGCTCTCGTGCTCAGCAAGAAAACAAAAATGTCACTCCTGAGAAAGAGCGAGAGAGAGAGAGTGTCAAAAAAAATATCACGGTCAAATCTATGAGGGATGTAGAGCTTCGTCCAGACTGTAACATCAAAGACACGAACTGGGAAATAAATATAAGTAAAGACTTAAAAGGGTGAAAAATGCCAACCTGTGCTGGAAGTCCCTAACCATGTCACGGCGGTCCATGATAGTAGAAGATCCATCAAGTCTAAGATACCTATATTTCCTGTAATTCATGTAATCCTGCGCGCAATCACAAATAAGGGTCAGAAACAAATCAAGGGAGAAAGCCACATAAAGCAAGGACCATTAAATGCATAAAAACGCCATTGCAATCAAACCGATAAATCACTATTGTGATCAATCAAAAGTCAGCAAAAAATATCCAGGCTAAAAAACCATAGCTTTCATTCTAAGATGAAGGAAACTTTTAGAATATTCACCACAGGAAATGCTTGAAGAGTGATATTATCCTGGAGTATATTATTTACAACCAAAGCAGTAACGGTCAACCAACATGTGATTGCCATTGATCTAGGCAACGAGGTCCCTCATAAGAAAGTTTCATACACTAATTTTTCCTTACCATGTTTCAATCCACGCTTCTAACTTTTCTGTGTACTTTTTTTACTGTGATGTTAATAGATTACTCATGCAAATATAACAAGATATTCGAATCACTGCTGTAATGAGAGTGTGCCATTACCATTGACATGCATGTGCTACTAATGATTATGACTTCCAAAATGTTGGCACGCAGTTTCATATCAAGACCAATAAGGAATACAGAAACATCAGGTGAAGTCAAGTGTAACCGAGATGTAAAGAGGTCTAATCTATGAACTGATGCAGATGAGGGCTATGTCAAAAGTATAGACCAGTAAAAAAAAAATGATCAACCTATGGGTAACTGAGATCAGATCAGTACTCAAGGTGGCGTAACTTTAAAATTCTTGAAGACGGTAAAAAATCTGGCTACTATGGGAGACGTCAGAAGAAACCAACCAAGAGAGAAAAATGTAGGGAATCCCATAACTTTTAAATGGACATATAGCAGTAGGCATTGCCGATTGGAGGCAGCGTCATTTTTAAAATGCATTACGCTGAATCTCAATTATCCAACTCAAATCCTATCCAAATACTAGGGCCAAGGTAACTAATCCCGCCCTTCTGCAAGGCCAGTCATAAACTTGACTAGCGACAGGTGAGATCTACAGTTCAAGATTGACAGAAATCACACCACAAAGAACCTTTAATTAACGTCTTTCTACCACCGAAAATCCTACAAAATCTGAAACCTACAGCAAGATCATCCTCCATGCTTGGTCGAACAACACAAGGCATAAAAAATCGACTCCTTCAGAAGACCGTATTACTTGTCTAGGAATGCTCGTGAAAGAAGAAAGACCAATAATTTCTCGATTAACTTCCAGAAAAATAACCATTCAGCATTTTTCAGGGGGAAGAAGAAGACCCATTATGAAATATCCATGAACCATCCAGGATATATCTAGGCCGAAATAAATCTCCTCCCTTCATTTCCTTTCCTAACTGAGAACATCTTTCCAGCCATAATATCCATATATGATGGTTCATCTCCCCACAATCCTTCCACCTCTTAAGACGAAAGCAAATGTGCCCGATGTGAGACATTTTCTATATCGAAGTTATTTTATTTAAACCCTTTTATCTTGTTGATCAAGTTCCATGACTAAACATTGGAACATGTTCATGCATTCCCATGGAAAGCAGGTCATGACTCCTTCAGTCATTTCTTAGTTTCAATGACTTGGGATTCAACATTCATAATGCAAAATGGGACAAAGAGGTAAAAATCAATCCAAAGCTCAGAGGAAACACATCTAATACGAGAAATTGTAAGGACGTCTCAGTCTCTGTTATGGAAATCAAAAGCAAACTTTGGCTTTTCTTAAATCATGTCATTATGTATCATAGCTATGGACGTCTGCATGAACATTTGGATGAGACTAGGTGCTCTTCAGACACGCAAGAGTAAAACAGGATGAATGGAGATTTTTTGGGTATAAGATCGTAAAATACCTCAAGGATGTTGAGCATCTTTGTCATTTGAGCAAACAAAAGCACACGATGATTTTCAGCACGAAGACGCTTCAATAATATATCAAGTGTTTGAAGCTTCCCAGAATCCTGCAGCAGACGATAATCATATTAATAAATGATAAATAAAAGAACTGCTTAATCTTCAGTGAAGCAAACAATTAATAAACCAACTTTAGATCCATATGAGAGAAGGTTTATCATACCGTGAGCATTTTGGCCGGGTCAAAACTTTGCATGGGGGGAGATGAACCAAAAATGTCATGGGTCAGCTGGAGAAGAGGCTGGGAAACAGGGAGCTTTGAGTCTATCTCCTCTATTAACTTGTGAGGGGCGTTTGGTATTCTTGGGCCATTAAACTCAGACGTACGAGCAAATCCAACAAGCAACCGTTTAACCCAAGGATTATGCAATTCTTCAGCCATTTGATAGGCAAAGCTCCTATCAGAGCACACGGCAGTAACCTGCAAAAATAGATGACGTAAATACGCAGCAAGATGATAGCGTAATCAACCATGGAAACATAGAAACTCTAAACTAAATTCATATAGAGGAATGCAAACCGGCCATGAGACTGTAATGGAAAGCCAACCAACTATAAATAGGAAAAACTCACAGGTGGAGCCCTAGCTTTCGGGATGAAAGCATGAGTGAAATGCAGAAGCCTTGCACTGGACATAAATCTCTCTTGATGTGAGTTGACTAATGCCTCATATGGGGCAGAACCTGGGCCAGTAGCTAGCTTTCTTCGAAGTAGACTAGATTCACACTTAGTGGGCAGTAGTAGCATCCTCATAACAGCCTGTGCCTTCTCCTTTGCAATATCAGCATATTCAACAGCATCACCCTCCAACTCCAAGAACATGTTCAGTACTTCATCTATGCCCGATCTATCCCACCTTGACAAAGAGAATAACAACTGTTCAAGAATCGAGGCCTTTGCTATAAAAGAAACCTCATCAGGCGAGAGATCCATCAAGCGACTAAAACCAAAAGTGCCACTCTCTGCATACACATCTGCGCCTCTAGATTGGGGAACCGAAGACTGAAAAACATTATTCTCCGAAAATATATTAAAAAGTCTCTCAATAGATTCCTGCTGAACAGCCCCGATTGATTCTGAAAAGGGTATTTCCGCACGTCGAATGACTTCCTCATGGATAAGTTTTGGCACCTGAAATAAATAAAATTCATTTAAATAAATCCAAACAAAGACATAACCAAAACTTTATATCCCAGGTGGTAACATTTAACTTGCTTTCTCTTCCCAAAACATGTGACAAGTTTTTGATATGATATAAAAAAAATCAGTGATAACATGGCTTGCCTTATATGAGATAGGATTCCAAGCTCCTGCATAGTGAATGTCCTCCAAGTCCCCAAAAGGTGGAGGCAGAAGAGGATTTGGTATTTCCCCAAAATAAAAAGATGTGCATCCCTCATTGCGCTCAAACAGTTCTGGATGGTTACAAACCTGCCAATAAAAGTAAATTAGGAGCTTTGTAGAAGATTGCAAAAAATAACACTTCAAGCAGTTCGATAACAGGAAAACCATGAGAAAAGAAACATAATTTACAGCAAATGGACAAAAATGTCTCTTCTTTTATCATAAAGCATGAACAACTCAACAGCATACCTTCCTCAACTGAATGACAATGTTCATCAAGTTAAGAATTTTTTTCTCATTCAGCGTGCCACGGCTACCATCAAAAAGTTCAGTAAGAGAAATTTTGTTTTTAATAGCTTGGTAAAAGGCCTGCTGCCGAGAACTCAATTTACAATGGACAATCACTTCTGTTTTCCCTGTCATTTCTGTAATGACATCCTTCTTTACCCTTCGTAACATAAATGGCTTTAAAACTGTATGCTGCAGGTAAAGACAAGCCGTAAGTTCTGTCAGACCTCTTAATTGAATTGGTAAATATATCATACAAGGAATAACTGTAAGAGAAAACACCAGAGGTGACTCTAGCGATTTAATAATTTTTATATGATAGAGTTGTCCTTACCAGTCTATTGAGCTGATGTTCATTTAAAGTACCTCCCCGTTCTGCATGGCTCTCAATGCTAAAAATAAACAGCAAGAAATAAAAAATGCAACTTAGAATGCTGAAATGAATCAGAGTTCACAGGCATATAATAACAATGAGATCGAGGGTATACCCCTTTGAAAACCACTCATTGAACTGATCATGGCTGTCAAATAAGGTGGGCATGATAAAATGCAGCAGTGCCCAGAGTTCAGCCATGTTATTTTGTATGGGTGTTCCAGTTAGAAGCAAGCGATTTCTACAGTTAAAACTCAGCAGAGTCCTCCAGCGTATGCTGCAAATCAACAGAAGAATAAGTTGGGAGAAAATGAGATAGGGAAAAACGTTCAAATAAACAAAAAGTACTTAAATTATGTTGAGAATAACTAATCCAACAGAAGGATTAGAATCTGCCACACACTTCATTGGGCAAAAGGTTTTTTTTGGCCAAATAACACTGCACCTCATGCATATAAGAGCTTTGATGTTTGTCACGCAAAAAAGGCCAAATGATAAAATTCAACTTTCGCGCAAAAAATCCTCAATGAAGCATCTGTTTCGATCAATGGTAGCCAAAAAATAATGTGGCATCTAATTAGCAACATAAACGCTGGTGATTTAGATGTTTCTCACCCATTCAAGATTTTCAGTCATTGCGTAATGTGCAAGGGATTTAACAGAACTCCCAGAAATCATACAGTGAAAATATTAAAATCTTGGACGAAGGAAGGGACTTCATACCTCATTGAACTTTTTATTGCCTGGGCTTCATCAAGCACCATGTACTGCCATTTCACCCGCTTGAGGTACTTCTCATCGGATACAATCAACTGGTAACTAGTTATGAGAATGTGAAATCCAGAATCCCTGGAAGGGTTCAAGCGATGATTCATCTTTAGTGACAAAAGCGAAGGATATGGAAGACAGTTAACATGATCTCTGAAAGCCATTCAATACAATGCATCAGAATCATGGACACTTACCTTCTATACAAACGTTTTGGGTGTATATTTTTTCTCAGGATAGTCCTCTCTTGAAGCCCACCCCAGTAGGGAAGTGTTTTCAGGTCAGGGCAGAAGCGCATTATCTCATCATTCCAGTTGTTCAAAACAGAAGAAGGAGCAACGACTAGGAAGGGACCCCATAAGCCTTTCTCCTGCATAAAAAATTAATAAATGGCAAGATCAGGTGCGTAGAAACTAAAGTCGTGAAAAATGGAAGCTTCTAATCAAAGCAATAATCTTGAAAACTGAATCGAGAGTAGAGGTTATAAAACATGATTAGAAATAAAGAAGCTGAGAAATTTTTTGCAATCTTAAAATGCAAAAAATGAAACAATGGGGATACAGCTGAATTTCAGTTTTTCTTAACACATCATGCAAAAGTAATGCTGAAAATGGAAAGTGCAAGTGACCATCATCCCTGTGGCCAGAAATTAATTTTCAAATTTTTCGTTACTCTATGAGAAAAACCAATTCAAACCATCTCGAGCAATTTCTGACTGTTTTGTGAAGGTTATGCACGGTATATATAACATGTGTGGTTAACAAAACAGACCTGAGGGCCCGAGAAGCAGGCTACAAATAATTTATTCGTCCAATTGGTTACTCACCTCAGCCAAATAAGCTAAAAATGCCATAGCCTGAATTGTCTTTCCGAGACCCATTTCATCAGCAAGGATTCCATTCAAACCCTGAACGCAGAAGTTATTGCCAACGTGATCTAAAATCACCATAAAAAGATGAATAATAGATAAACTACACCATACCTGCTCATAACAATTTACTAGCCACTGCAAGCCCTTTAACTGATACTCTTTGAGAGTGCCTTTAAACATCTTTGGTGTCTTCACGGATGATGTTATCGGCATTGTTGAGCTGAAAATAATCACAATCCAATTACTCTAGGAGTTCATCTGTTAATCAATATCAAATTTTGATGCGAAAAACAAGCAGTTCACACTATCAATTTGAAGAAACTTGAATCATTTTCTTAATTCTGCGTTCATCTGGAAACCTAGCAAGTGATGATCCATTGCAAATGCTAGATCAGCACATTTTCAAAACGAATGAAGCATCAACTAGATGCATGAGAAGAAAAGTTAGTGAATCGAGCTAGGTAACTGATCACTAGGGTCTTATCAACTACAATCTGGTCAACCCTCACACTGGAGAAAAAGTTATCCCAATAATACAAAAGATCAAACAAAGAATGAGGATGTAAAATACCCCATACTTAGGAAAGCTTGCAAAAGATAACCCAACAAAAGAGCATATCCAAAATTCTTTCTGAATACCAAATCCAGTAGAAAAATACGAAAAAAAAAATCACAATTGAAGAAACTAACAGGAGAGGACAATACATCAGTTGGTTGTGCAAAGGTTTTTTAGCTATTATAACAGCATTGACATATAGAATATTTGCTAGCCTTGCATACCAGGGACATTAACAAAGTTAATAATAATACTTGTCACAGACTTAACAGATGAATGGGGTATGAAAGACAACTTTGGATGTCAAAAAAGTTGTTCATGCAACAGACGACCTAGCCATACTTCTGTGTAGAAAGTTCAACTTACGGATGCAGTAGATCCATTTTTCCAGGCCCTGTGATTGAGGCATCGCTGCCTAGGCCTTCAGGTTCAACATTTTGACGCAGCCGGAGGCATTCACCATCGAATGCATTCGTTATTTCCTTTTGCTTGGAGACAGCCTTTTGTGCTGCTCTAAGAGCCTCCCTTTTTAGCTCAGCTGCTTCAGGATCGTCATCGTCCATTGTTTCTGCATCTTCAGAGGCCAATAACTGGTCTCTGGAGTCTTCTAAAGTAGTAGAGGCCTGAGAAGTTGGTTTATTCTGCATGAAATGACTGTACAGCTCAGTTTGAGACAACAGAAAGTTAAGCCTCTGTTGTTGTCTCTTTGCTTCACGAAGTTCCTCATTACGCCTCATAGCCTCTTGTGCTTCTCTCTCCTCTTTCTTCCTCAATTCTGCCTGCAAAACATGGTCGAATAGCACATTCAAATATAGTCGAACACTAACAATAAGCCTAAGATTAAAAAAAATGCCCATCATCAAGCTTACTGCAATAAGGGTAGAATGGAAAAGACTACTGAAAACAACTGTTATATATACATAAAGCGAGAACATAGCACTTAACAAAAATCTGCTAAATAGAGTACCCATATCCAGTGCTTCAGAATTATTAGCATGATGTCAAGAGGCCCTTCTCGAAGCCAACACTAATGAAACAGGGCTGCAAGGCTATCCTTACAGAGTCGAAGTGAACGATCATAATAAAATTAACTGAATAACCATAACTTTTTTTTTGTTCCCATCTGATTATTGTGGAAGCCTTTCGTCAAACAACCAATGTATATCCACAATTAGCTGATTCTCTGAGTTATGTTAGACATGCAGAGGAAATTATATGAAAAGTTGTAAGCATAAGGATGCAATCTCAATGTCAGCCTAAACAACATCAGATAGCTTGACAAGAGTTATTTGAAGGGAAGAAAAATTTACTACTTTTATCACCTTCCCAAGACATAAGATACAACATGTTAGTACTTATGCGGTGATCTGTATGGGAATAGCAAAGAGAATTTTGAACAGCCAGGGATAAAAGGGATAGGCAGTGCACAAAATATCTAGATCATTAGTTTCCTGGTTGTCTTTCCAATGGTTACCTCGACCAGTTCACTTCATTGTGAGAAACAAATGTCTAGTGGAAAGTAAATTGGTGGATATGGATGGCACAACCAACAGTTCATGACATGCAAGAAAAACAACAGTTGCATTCATAGAGACTAGATGCCCGACCATATTGAGAGATATCTACATAATGACACAGGCTAGTTTTAAAATAGCTTTCACCGATTCAGCACCCGTTTTCTGTCCTTTTACCAAAGCTGCTGACGACAGAGGATGGCCAACTAACAGACCTAAGTTATGACCCGAATTAGCTTTTCAAAATTCCAATCACCAATGCATTACAACAGGCCAAGTCACGTGCCAAAAGTTTCTAACAGAAGCCTGTTGTTCTAAAATGATTTTCCACCTTAGACTTATCAACCTCAGAGAGCCAAAATTGCAACCGAAAAAGTAAATCCAACTCACTTTTCTCAAATATCGTGTAGAAAAAGGCCATTGATTACACTCTACTGTAGAACACGAAAAAGAAAAAAGACTTATGGTCGACTTCTAAAAAAGGCCTTGGAACTAAAGATAATAGCCAACCCATTTAGTCCAAAGAAGGGAAGTACGTCCCCTACCCTCCTGTTGTATCTCCAACTGGACCAAGACAATCTTATCTCGATTAGTATCATATCTTTTCGTGATGCGACACAATGATCCTACTGGCCAAGTCCAATTCGAACCAGATAAGCAACCAATTCCATAATTCAACGTACCAGATATTAAGGAATAATCAGTCTGCAATCATCTGGAAGCCTTAAATTACGGGAACGGAACATCAATTAAAAGGATGAATTCAAACATCTCCAGTGAGTGGTGCCAAAGTTGGCATTCTGAAAATGTACACCAGAAATAAATGAAAGAAAAGTCGTTCACCTGCTCTTTATCTGCTTTCTTCCAGTATGCCAGCATGTCTCTAGCAAGTTTCCTAGTACGAACAGATGCGCCCCTCATCAATTTGAAAGACCTAGCAACTTTCAATTTCACCTGTTGCCATGATAACAACCGTCAAAAGAGCAAAAAGGCTGACGCTCGAAGAAAAGAAATCAGGAAATAAATAAATGAAATACCAAGTTGAAATAAAGATGACACGTAACACACCTCTCTTTGGCAGTTCTCAGAGCACCGTTTTGCATCTGCTAGCTGCTTCCTATGAAAATTATTGAATATCCGATGATGCTTTGGTATGTCCCTCCGGGCAATACTTACCCAGATTCTGCCAATCTTATCCATCTCTTCTCTCTCAAATACTGAAGGATCCTTCTTCATGATTTGCTTTTTAGGAAGGCTACGTTCAATAATCTGCCATCAATATTACACATTAATAACAACAGTTTTTCTTCATGTAATCAACTTCGCCATGAATGAAGAAATAAATAAATACTGACCTCATAAGATTCACCTTTTTCCAAGACTTTCACAAAAAAAACCTGCAAGGTACCAGACTCGGTCATAATCAACCGCCGCATACGGCCTGCAGCTCCTTCTGGAACACCATATGGATCCAATCCAGCATCACAAACTTGGAGACTAAATTTTGGGAGTGCACCACAGGCAGATAATGCTTTCAGCCTAGCCTGAAGTGACTCGTACTGTGGTAAAGGTTCACCCATTCCTCCTCGGCTTAAAGACCCAAATCTTCTGTCAGCAGCCATCATTGAAGCAACGGAATGCATATCCAATGTACTCTTCAGGTAATACTCCTCTATCCAAATATCAGAGAGGCTTGGCAATTTCAGAGAAGTCACAAGCCTATCATAAGTTGGAGGAATTCGATATGTGATCCCCTCCCCTATGTCTAAATAAGGAGACTCCATGGAGGACGAGAACTTACTGGCTCCACCATAGTCTGATGCGAAATCACCACCATAATATTCTGGCGACCTTTCCATTTCATCTAAAAAACTCTCCTCCTTGATAGGGCCCACAGAATCGTTCCCATACTTTTGGACTTTTGAGCCATAAAAATTCTTCGGAACTGGCATAGCAGTCTGGGTCGATGAAGCACCATAAGGAGATGATTTAAATCTTAATCTCCTGTATTTTTGAACATGCTCTCCAAGCATTGAACGGTATTGCTCCTCTGAAATTCGAGTCTCGTAGCCATCCTCTTCCTCCTCATTACTATCCACATCTGTCCTGACGGAGGAACTTAAGCCAGACTCAAGTTCAACATTGTGTCTTCTCCTCCTCCTTGTTAGGGTCATATCTGAGGATCTCTTGGCTGCGACTCCATTCCCAAGTTCTAACATAGCTCCCTGATCTGGATTACAATCACAGAGAAAATTATATAACCGCATCCACAGACTGTTTAGCTGAAATCACATAATTGTAGGAAAAGGAAAAGAAAACACTCTTCAAGGACAGAAAAAAAGAAGTCAGCATTACTCAAAAAGAGGTCTTAAAGACATCATTAAATGGCTACCTTGGCTATCTCTGCTTTCGTCCTGGCTACTATTTCCATAGAAGTCAAAATCGTCTCGTTGAGGGAGACGAAAGTTCACCAAAGGCTACGCTCAAACACGCCAAACCGATGAGAAAAACAAAGGAACAAGTCTGCAGTTAGGAGGACTCACACATTCACAAAAAAGTTTAATTAATCGCAGTATAAAAAAATCAAACTCAAGCTTTCCCAAAAAACAACGCCGGAAACTGAGCGTGGGAAGGAATGAGAGAAGCAACAGTTTAAGAGCTAAGCGGAAATCTACCCGATCAAAGCAAACGAAACCCTAATTGCGTTCAAAACCTTTAAAAAGAAGTAAAAAATGAAAATCACAGCCACATAAGCGTCGTACAACACGGAGCCTGAGCTGCTCCCCCCGTGATCGATCAAGAAGCACACATAAACCACGAAGATGATCGAGAAACCCAAGCAAAACCCAAGCAGAACGCATGGTTGTAGCCTCATTGAAAAGGTTAGCGTGAACGAACTCCCAAAATCCCACAGCCCACCGCGTAGCCTACCTCAAGATTGAAGAGATTGGAGTGAGACACGCCGTTCCTTGGGTTACGCCTTTGTTCCATGCGCGATTAGGTTTTCTTCAGGATCCCAACCGAGCGGAGACAGGGGACAACACAACCGCACTTCTTCCCACTCGGCGGCAGGCAGTCGAGAGGAACAAGGGCGCCGCCGCGGAGGAGCCCGAGAAAGGACAGGGACGCGAAGCAGCGGAGAGGCAGTCAGAGTGGGATGAGCGGGGGAAGCAAAGGTCGGGGATGATGCGGGCTGGAAAAGGCATGGCTGGGAAGGAAGCCGAGGGGCGGAAGAGGGGATGAGAGAGAAAGGGGGGAGGGCGACGGAGAGAAGGGCTGCCGAGAGGGGAACAGTCTCAAGGATAAATGCTAACGTGCACCACCGAGCATTCGCCCCGTATCGTACGCCGATTTTAGGACGGTCCCCGCCCCCCACCGGCTCGAGCGACGAGCCCCCCCGACCCAAAATCCCCATCCGTTTTTAGTCCAACGCACGGGATCAACCCTCTCTCTCTCTCTCTCTCTCTCTCTCTCTCTCTCTCTCTCTCTCTCTCTCTCTCTCTCTCTCTCTCTCTCTCTCTCTCTCTCTCTCTCTCTCGCTCGCTCTCTCTCTCGCTCTCTCTCTCTCTCTCTCTCTCTCTCTCTCTCTCTCTCTCTCTCTCTCTCTCTCTCTCTCTCTCTGTCGCTCTCGCTCTTCCCATCCTCCCACTACACCACTACACTGCATCACACCCCTCGCCTCATTTGCCATTTTGGCGTCCGTCATGCCCCGTTGGAACATAAGTTGACTTGGGGATTATAATCGAGGTGCCATTTCGATCCTGCACATCCTAGATGCGGCACGCGTTGACTGAGGGCACCGCCACGTGGACCGGAAGCAGAAAAGATTCGGGCCAACAGATTTTCTCAAGTCAATCAGACTAAATCCCGTCGAATCAGACCACTATATTTCTGACCTTTAAAAAAAAAATCAATCAGAGCTGAAAAGACCCAACCTTTTTTCCACTTTTAAGTAAAAAATTGAGCTGGGTTCATTCATACATCAGGTAACAGCACCACACAACTAAAATCCGTTGAATCAGTCCACTATATTTCTGACCTTTTTTCAAAAACAAAAATCAATCAGAGCTGAAAATGCCCAACTTTTTTTTTCCACTCTTAGTAAAAAAAAAAAAAAATTTTGAGCTGGGTTCATACATCAGATGGCAGCTGGATGTTCTTGATCTCGAATGCTCTCCGCATTCCAGCACCAAGAACCAACAAAAATGGCAGGAAGAAGTGGAGGGCAGTCAACGGCTTTTGAGAAGAGTGGGGGTACCTGTGCGGTGGGCGAGCTCTCAAGCAGCAGCCATGGCGCCGCCATCGTTCAGCCCTTCAGACATATATACCCAGACCAAGCTCTTTGGGGTCAGTCTCCACCATCCATGGCGGCCTGTTCCAGCGAGGAAGAAGATGAGGGCTTTATTCTTTTCTCTATTCATCTCAGGAGATAAAAATCGCACGTATTGAGATTACAAGGCCATCATTCTCACTTGTTCATTATAAAATTGATCGTTCCCTGGGAGGCCCGTCGGAGAAGCGCTTCTCTTGCCTCAATGGGGACTCCTCCCTCCTGTGGAAAATTAATGGCCCCAGAGATCAGAGAGGACGCTGGGCAAGACACCCAATGCACGAGGAGCCTACCTCTTCGGGAAACCAGACGCCAGGCTGCGAGTTGCCCTCAAGGACCGACAGTGCAAATGCAGCCGTTGAGACCCCCACTGAACTGCGGTGAGCAGCCATAAAAAAATAATTTTTTGGGCAAAAAAAATTTTCAAAATGCATTCTTTTTTGGAATCTATTCCTCTTTAGGCACCTTGATCATTACTAGAAAACCCCGTTACCAATATGTGAAAATATTATTGAAAAGGAAGGTAAAAAAAATGTTATGACTCACACAGATAGCCTCTTGTGGCTGAATATACCCAAGGTGCTGCGGCCGTTTGAACACTCCAAGTCCACCTATTGACAATAAGAAGATGTTTCAGGATAATTGACAACAAAAGTCAACCATATCTTCTTCCCTGCCTGATAATTAATATGTGACTAACCCTCATTGACACGCGCTCTCCAACAAGGGCATCAGTGGCTCGCACAATGGGATCAAAGATTTGCACCAATCTCTGGACTTTGCTTCTATCTTGTAGAAACTCCTGCAGTTTTCCTCGCGTAAGATCACTCCATTAGCCAATCAGAATTTAGATTAATGCGTTTCCAAGACATTTATGGCAGCGTCTGACTGTGCGTAAAATAAGTCATGAAGTCTCCATTGGAAATTTTCAGTACTGAAGAAATCATCTCCTCAAAGCTATCATCATGATAAAGCACATTCAGATTTTTTCTCTTTTTACAAAGCCACAGCAGAAAAAAGATTCGAGCTGATTGAAAAAAGCTATGTTGATGAATAGAAATTCAAAGAAACATTAACAACGTTGTGAGGATATGGATTTTTCTCCTCTCATTTCACTCTATCACGTATCATATCTACACGTAATTTCACTTATTTTTTTGTATCCTCATCTTTCTCTGAACCTCGCAAAATGGAGAAAATCTCTCACATTAGGTAAATCCCATCGGTCTTCTTTACACACGTCAGAGTCATCCTAAATGGCTTCCATGAGGTTAAGTCCCAGGCAAGTGTCCATCTTAGATTAACCATTTTCATCTTTATAAATTCATAACATGATCATTTCAGCATCCAAGAAGAGTGAAATATACACCATAATCTCTCATTAAAAAAAATTTCTTTCAATATGGAACGAAAACCGAAAACAACTTTTGAAGATGAGGGCATACCGCTGGGAGAAGATTTCCCAGAGCTATCATTCCCCAATTCCAGATGAAGGGGGCCGTGCCAAACCGAGCGCTAACGGTGGGCACCCCTAATACTTTATGGGTGCTGCTTACCTCAGGCAAATTCCTGAAAGAATAAAATAGCTAAGAAAATCGTCTTGATGAATGTAGCGATGACAAATATCTCCTTAAGAAAATTTCCCTCGCAAACAATGAGCACAAACCGGATGTACCCTTGAATCGGGAAATATGATTAAAGTAAGATAAATTGAACTATTTTTTCCTTTTATTTGATTTATTTTCTCAAAAATTGGCATATTCCAAGATTATTTTAAGATTGTAGATTAAGGGGTCAGGCCACAGAGCATAATCAATTGGTGCCAACACATGGGTATTACAAAAGTGTTGGTTGTCAAATCGCTGACTCTCTCAAGGATAAAAGTTGGCTGATCATGCTTTCGGAATCCTTTTATGCAACTTACAAGAGGTAAACATCTCTCTTTCCAATGCCTTTTCCGAAGTCAATATTCATCATTCCAGTATAAGGCTTTAACTTGATTTTTTCTCCTGATCAATTGATTAGGATCAAAATTAGCAGCTGAAATGAATCCAAAATATCAGGAAGCTTTAAAACCAGAATTACCCGCTACCAGAAGTGTGAGACTTACCTTTATTATAAGCCTCGACATCTTCTCCAAGAAGTAAAAAACTTGTGGCCAGTATTGTGGGGCCAGCACCACCAGTTCCCGCAGTATAATAGAAGAATCTGAAAGAGTGATTTTAGCATTGAAGTTGCCTTCGTTCGAAAAAACTATTTACAGGAACCACTAATTCATCGTTAAGCAGCAAATAAGATACGAATCAAAAGTGGAACAAAAGAGTTAATATAGGAAGTAGAACATGGAAGGCAGCAGCAACGCTTACAAAGTATTACTCGACTATAAAAACTGGCATCATAAGCTTGCACATTGTAGTCAAGCAAGACGATAAGTCGATCACAAAAGTTAGAGCTGCTATACCAAATGCAGCAGTCAGAAAAACATGCCAATTACTATGGAGTGTAAAATCACTGAGTAATATCTCTTGTCGAAACTAATTTGTGGGATTTCATTTAAATCAAATAATTATAAATGGCACGTTGTCATCTCATCAAGTATTTGATGCTAATATTTCAACATCTTTCCAGTGGAATTTTCATGCCACCTCAAATGTATACAGATCAAGGATTATATATATCTGTGGTCAAGTTCAGTACACAAGAACAAGTTTTCCGAAAAAGGAAAACTTGTTCAGAGGAAATTAATCAACGAAAGATTTCCCACCAGAGGTATGGTACAGAAACGCATGCTAAAAATAAGGGACAGTGGTGTGCTTTGGAGGGTGAATACAAAGATCATACAATGCATTATGTGCATTGCGAGTGTGAATATTTTGCGGAAAATGAGGTTCTAAACTCACCAAATTTGTGCCAGTGATCAAATGAAACTAAAATTTCCTTGTGATGCCCATGGGGTTTTGTTGATTAACAGATGTTACATCCCTCATATTTACCTCTATCTACCACTTATGCCGTATTCTCACTATTTTTTCTAATTAAGATGTATGATGTACTGAATCATTGGCCCGATGTGTAAGCTGGGTAAATAAAGTCTCCATTTGTATTCCATTAGTCTTTAGTAGCTGAAATAAATAGAAGTGTTGTTGCTTGATCCTTTTTGGAAACGCTCAAGTGGTGGAAAGTTTATTATTAGCACTGTCCTGGACAATTTGGAATAAAACCATTGCTCAACAACTCTGATAAGCCACCCATGGATGACATCATAATTATCTCCGACTACTCCACCAACCATGTCAGACATCACTACTTTCTCCTGACAATAGACGATCTGAGTTAAGAGTTGCCATCCAGCATGACTTATGACCAAGGACACAATAGTACATCAGTTCATTTCTCCTGGAGTTGGATGATCCGGGCTGGAACGAGTCTTTTCCATCTAGGGGCTGCTCTGAAATCTGACTGAGACCGCATTCAGTGAAGTTCAGATTCAGCAAGAATCAGCCCGACTAATAAAAAAGAGAATATAAATCAAGCAAGCTAGTTGATACTTTTCTTCTTATTCTTTTCAATTGGAATGGGGCATTAAACTCTGGGGTCGCTTTGAGCTTAAAGAGCCACTCAAAAGAGAAAACATGCTTCTTCAAGCAAAAAGAAATTCTTCTTCAACACACGATGAAATACTCACTAGGATTCTGTTGGCCCTAGGGGGCCTAACTATTATAGGCCAAAAAGAGGGGCCCAAAGGACCCAATGCCTCCTATCAAAGGGACCAAACAATCCCTTCAAGTGAGGACTTTTCCCAACACAAGGAAAAAAAAGTGCTACGGCTCAGGTCGTAGAGGGAAGCGGGTATCGAGGAGTAATCTAGGGCAGTTGCAGCTGAGAAAGAGCAGGGGATCTCTCGAACGTCTCCATCAACTCTCAGGTTCTTCAGGGCCTAGCTACATTTCCTACTGTTAATCTTCAACTATTCCTTTTCTATTTCCATGTCTGTTTTTCGCTCCTGTCTAGGACCAGGGTCCTACCAGATTCTCAAGTCCCTTCGTTGGGAACATTTCAAGTCCTTAGTCAGCAAGCAACATTACTCAAGCTCTGACCAAGAGCTCTATCAGGAATTATATCATGTCTTCAACTACGGAAGCTTATATGACCCTCTCAGTGAACAGTTTACATGCTACCACCGACACACTTCTAAATAAATGCAGAAATGCTCCATCTCCTCAGTACAGACCAAAGAAGTATCGAAGATAAGCTATTATCCCCTTAAAACCCTTTCTGACAAGACGAAAGATATCCCAGTCTGGTGCCGTCTGTAATGTAATTGTCCTCTTTAAACACCAAAATGTATGCCATGGAATTGTCCTCTTATTCCTCCCTAATATCATTATAAATATTTCAAAAGCATTGACAATATGTTACCTCCCACAGAAATTTTGTTCACCACAATGAGAATTAAAAATTAATGAGCAGCTGAGCAATAAAAAACCTTTCGGTCTACTTATCATTTTCCACTTCAAATCTCAAGTCTCGTTTGGGTGAGTCAAATTTTGTATTTCTATCACCCTCGTTTAAAACGTCACACTCAGTCGAAGTAGGAAAAGGTGAAGAAGGAAAATGTTCTAATATTAACACATCATGAAGATAAATACCGTAATATCATATGCGCTGAATTACTTACAAGAAAAAAGACGCAAAAATTTACTCAGACGCAGCATAGAGATTGCTTCACCTTGTAACCAGGCTATGAGAAAATGTTAAAAAGGATTTTATCATCCCTACTTTTTTACATCTGTCTTTCTATTTATTAGATAGTACCTCCGAAGGGAAATGGTTTCTCCATGATCTGAGTAAGACAATCAGAAGCTATCAAAGCTTGAATATACCTCAATCGTGCAGGCTCTCCACTGCGTCTATCACTTCTTGCAGCACGAACAAGCTCAGCTGCCATAACTTTATGTGAATAGGCATCAAAAGTCCAGTAGTCAGTAAGATAACCGGTAAGATTGGATGATTTTATAGAAGGGAGACAAAACCGGCTAGCACGATATGGTGCACGAAATCAGATCATATTCCTAGATATAATTCTCACTGATATCATAATTGTGCTATCAAAGTGATTTCTTGTCTGTCAACCGACTAAATTCATTTACCAGTTATGTCCATTGACGATTGGTCTACAGATTCATTGCCTTCATTGGATGTTCGTGCCATCACAAATCAGAAAACTAAAGGAATCATGAATCTTGTTTTCTTAAATATTTTATATGACTTGTTTCAATATCTTTACTAGTTTTATCCCGAAATAGCACAAGTCCTGAAGTTCTTATTACTTGACGTATCTTAAATCTTTCCATGCCTAACTGATAATTCTGTCTTCACAAAGTTCTGATTCGGTACTTTAATATCTTTGAAATCTAAAATATTAAGACTTCCGACCGAAATTTAATGCTCCTCAGAACGCTCGCCTAAAATGAAACAAAAAGAGATAGATGATTTACCATTGCTCACTCCAGGATAAATTCCAGCAGTTGTTATTGCTGGAACACCAGCAGCTACAGCTGTGGCATGGAAGGACTTTGCCCGCCATGCATAATCTGCATCATCACAGACATCGACGTATGCTGTCTAATGCAACAAATTTGAGAAGTATAATCAATAACCACAAACTGACTTATAAAGTCAGAGATGCTGGTGACTTATTGTAAGCAGCTATCAACTTTAACTTTCAGACGGTGTGCATCTGACACTTAGGGAACCCAGAAACGACGTATGGAAGATGGGTTTGCATGAAGACTCGAATCCATTCATTGTAACAAATATGAAAATGGTATTCAATAAAGACATGAGCATTAATGGGATCCATAAGTTCATGCAACTTATCAGTATCATCAAATCCAGATATTAAAGCAGATATAAAAGCATTTTTGGCCACTATTAAGGCAAATATTAGTTAATTAAATGAATAATACAAAAAGAAAAGCAGGAAAGTAAATCATTCACCTTAGTTGAAATTGCAATATCCAATACATTACATTTCTCGGCCCGTTGAAAAGGGCCTGCTGCATGAACAACCAAGTCCACACCTAACGCAAAAAACCACAGGAATGAAACGAAGGTTAGAATTCTACTTCTGAGAATCTAAAATCCATGTGTTGGAACTTAATAGTGATCTCCCAAAAAAGTTCCTCATATGAAAAAAAAAATTAATAATTGTATCCCAAAAATTCTCCATTTAAAAGGAGACATCATTACAGGATAAACCTAATTTCTGTTGCAACAACTGGGGGAGCTAATTTTCAATGCATAAAAAAATAACACTCTTTTAAGAAATATGGCCTGGTTTACATCTTTTTTACACCCAAAATTCTTTTGTAACAACGTATGGATCTGAGTTATTCCATCAAACTCGAACCTGTTTATCAATTCGAATCCAAAAAAGGCATTGGTCCTACAAAGATGCTTTGTATTTGCAAACGACAATGTGATCTGTCTCCATTGAATTATGTTCCCATGAAAGGAAATTTAATAAAAGTGAGTGATGCCATAATTCCCAGGAGTTGATAAAAAAGCTTATTCTTTTATGATTTATATAAGTGCAGTTTTAGAAAGTAAAAAAGAAAGAGTTTAGAGATTATGTCATTTTAAAAAACAATAAAACAGTTCACGTTAAGTATTTAGACGTATATCATACTAGCTACAAAAATTTAAGGATTATTTCAGTAATGTACCCATATTTTATGGTCTCTTCAGCAGTGGATCCTTTCATTTCTTCGAATGAAGTACAAACTAGTTTTAAAAATATATTTCCTATGTCATGTCATTCATAAGAAGTTGAAGGCCATTGAATAAAGCATCTTCATGAATCAATATCCTACCTTCAGCGGTATCTAACTCTCACTAATGTATGAATTAATATAATATTCCACCCCCACGCCTAAAACAAAAATCTGAAATACGTTGCATAAAACCTAAGGGACCGAATGACGACCATAGTCCTGAGTAAAAAAAAGAAAGCTTGATGCAAGGGCCCCAGGATACTCAACGCATAATAATATTGATAAAAACAATAATCGGTCAGAAGTTTTATTCACCATGAAGAGCTGCTTCCAATGACTCTTTATTGTCAATGTCGACCTCAACAAACTTTGCATTTTCGCCAAGCGTAGATACTACAGAACTTCCCCTTTCCCTGTCCAAGAAACATTGAATTTTAGTTTTCCATAAAAGAAAAATAGTGAAGAATATATGGCCTGGACCTAAATTGCCTATAATATGCATAGTCCTTGCACAAACGCATCCACCCTGCGGTTTTGCAGATACGCCAATCAATGCGTGCTATAGAAAGGAAGAGTGTTTGCAATATTTCAGAGGAGTGTAGTACCCACTTTTCGGTTTAGTAAGTATTTAATTTGAGGATTCTGGTTTTCTTTTTATCTTGAAATTTTAAGATTGATTATTTTTTAACTTTATAAAAGAATAAACTATTCACGCAAATGGAGCAATAGAGAGATGGAATAACATTCTTGGAGGTGCCAACTAGCGTTGGACAGAGTTTTTTTAAATAGTCGATATCATCTAAGTATTTTGAATCCATTCAAAAAATGAAAGAGCGGAGTATAGATATTATTACCTGGATGGCAAGATACCTTGTAAATCACAAAGAAGATAAAATTAGTAGACCATGTTTACTTGAAGGATTAAACAAATAGTATGTTCAATCGGGATGAAACTGATCAAAATTTAGACACCTGTGAGATTATCATTACAAAATTTTTAATCACTTCTTGTCACTAAATTCTCGCACCAGAGCCATCATGTTTTGAAAATTATCCGTATGTACCCACTCACGGAGCTTGACTTTCCTTCTCTTTGTTGATTGTTTCAATTTCTAGCGAACTGATTCAGAAAAAGATAAGACAGGAACCAGATAAAAAAAATGGGCAGCGGATGATTTCCATGGAGAAAATTTTAATGATACATTTCTACCAAACATAAGAGCATTAAGTTTACAGAACGCTAAAAGGACCGAATTCAGAGCTAGTTCATATTCTCTAGTGAGAGATATATGTGCACACAGCGCACGATCGTTCCAAAAACTTACTACATTTTTTAGATCATCAATATTTCCTCATAATTCAGTGCAACCGTCTAAGCTCCGTGAAGCGCCGTCATGCTAACGTCCACTCCGAGTGTACTGCACAACGGAAGGGCACTCGACGAGGGAAGGAGCTGCAGACTCACCTGTTCCGGCCAGCGACAAGAAGGCGGAGGGAGGGGTAGAGCTCGATGAGGGCTCTGGCAGTTGAGCTCCCAACCCTCCCCGTCCCTCCCAAGATGAGCACCTTCTTGTCCCTAAGCTTCTCCGGCAGAGGAGGCGCCGCCCCTCCCCCTCTCCCGCCGCCACCACTGCCGCTCCCCGTCAGCGAGGCGGCGAAGAACTGGCGGTGCGGAAAATGGAGGAGACCCCCGCCATTCCTGACTTCCACACCGAGCGCACGCCGGCACTCCCTCTCCGTCCCTGTCGCTCCCACGTACGAGCATGCTGGGTAGTCCGTTGGGGCCAATCATGGCGATAAGGCGCCGGAGCTTCCCCGATGGGTACGTGGCAAATACGCTGACACGTGGCATGTCTTCATGCACCCGAAATATGTATGGGTTTCTGCCACGCGTCGAAAACCCAGAGACTCCTGGAATTTTCGAAATCAAGCCTCGAGAGAGAGGAGGAGAAAGACGGTGGCGACTGGATGGATTATGCCACGTCATTCGCGTACGTGGATAGTGACGTGTGCACAGGGCTCTCCCTCATTGGTGGAAGGGGCAAACGCCGGCTGGAATCACCCACTGGTGGAAGGGGCAAACCCTCGAACCTCCCGTTCCCCCGCTTCTTCTTCGTTCCGGCGACCACTCTGCAGGGATGGCGGACGTAGCGGCCGGCGACCTGGATGAGACGCTGAAGGCCTTCTCGCAGAGGGCGGCAGAAGCGGAGGTGCGTTAGCGCTCCTTCCTTTCCTTTCCCCTCGCCTCCCCCCCTCCTCTGTTGTGATTCTTTTTCCCCCCACGACGGAAACGAGTCAGCGAGGAAAGTGTCTCTGTGCGGCCTGTTGAAGATGCTGCTGGGGTTGCCATGGTGACCCTCGTCTCCGCGCTTTCGGGGGAGAAGAGAAGCGAAGAGTTCGCTCCCCAGAATGATCACTGTAACGGGACGAGGCCGGGTTTCCTGCATAGGAAGGAAGTACCTGAACGGATGAAATTTCTTGGGATGAATGATTTTACAACGATGGGTTTCATTTGAAGAAGTTTATGCCTCATAAGCCCTTCCTTAATCGGCGATTTATAGGGAGAACCACGAGCGCGTTGACCACTTTTCAGAGGTCCCTTTTTCCTCGTTTTGGACAAAATGGCAATTTCGCACATTGGAGTGTCTTCACAGGGAAGAAAAAAGGTTGAAGGAACCAGAATTATTTAGATTAAGACTAAATGATTTTTTGGAGAATTGTGTGCTGTATAATCCGCAATCTAATCAACTCAGTCGCATGGATTCTGTGATTCTATTTGCTCTTGAGCAAGGGAGCGGGGGTCTAATTTTTTTAACATTAAACGAGCTTATTTCTGGTTCTTGTATCGACTAGAATCTTTGAAGGATTCTGACGCTGGAATCCTCTCTTTTCCCTTTTAACTCATGTGTCACAAAATTTTGATAAAAAAATATTTTTTTTCCTGATCCAGCTATTTTTTCTTCCTCCAATGGAAGCAATCTCTTCAAATTAAGACACGGGGGGTTAGGGGGTTGGCTGGGAAATTGCCATCTTAGGTCCAAGCTCATTCTTCAAGTATATCTTGCTACATAAGAGAGTGGATGACTAGAAGACAAGCAGCCACCATGTGCCCTAACCATTGGCTACAACCTGATTTCCGCAGGATATTTCTCTTTTACTATAGTTATGAGGGTCTGTTATAGTTTTATCGACAGTTTTCTGTGCCCAAGAATAAGGGCTTACTAATTATAGGTTCATCTTTCTCAATGATGGGTCAAAATTTTGTATATTTGACAAAATCAGGCCTTATGGTTTCAGCCTTTGGCTAAGAGTTTTAGAAAAGGGGTAGAAATTTAAGTCAAACAATCAAAAAATTGTTCAAAGGGTGGGCCCTGTCAATCATTCCGCTAGTGAACACCATCCATCCTGTAGTTCCCTCTCATCACTTGGTTCAATGTGGCAGCTGCACATGGCAAGAAGATGCATCAAACACCTGTAATAAGTCAATTTATTCCTCCTCCTATCCCACATCAGCCTGCTGACTTTCCCCTTTTTGGAACTGAAGGAGCGTCTTGCTAGGCTGGAGGCAGTGGTGTCAAGTAAGAGCTTTCGCCCATTCTCATCGAAGTCATAGAGTTCATAGAATCTTTTATCTTATAAATTCAACTTTATTTTGTGTAGGTGATCGTACTGCCAGTGAGAAGGAACTGTCCTGTTTGGTCAAAGACTTCCAGTCAAAATTAGAGATTGCTCAACAGGAGCTTGTGACTGAGAGAGAGAAGGTTGCCTCTTCAGTTCAATACTGCATTTTCTTTACCCCCTACTTTACTTTGTGAAGCCCATCTGAGTCCCTTGTGGGTTTTTTTTTAGGCGTCAAAGGAAATTGAGAAATTGACTGCAGAGAATGCCAAGCTTCAGTACAGGATAACCCACCTTGTACGAGCTTTGAAGGAGGCAGATTCAAAGCTGGGATCTTAGTCAAATCTGTAAATCTCAAATGCCATGTTTTTTCTGCCCTCAGGTAGATAGTTAAGGCTGTGATCTAGCAAATTACTTTTGGACTGCCTTTTGAAGTGAGCCCTGGACAATGGCTTTGGTTGTACAGAGTGGGCTGCTGCTGGATATTTTGATTTCTGCAGACTATTTAGAGCATTCCGATCTAAGATTCAGTGATTCTGCTTCATTCTTCAGCCCAAAGGTTTAAGAAGTCTCTCCATTTAGTGCTCAGTTATTACAAATTAGGTGGACCACTGTCAGACGAAAAATATGTCCATTGCGGATTCATTGCACCCATTGCCCAACATTATGGAAAATTGGATCAATTGATTTTCAATTTTTATCTAGAAGTGTATGATTTATTTTCTTCAAAAAGCGTCATTTAATATTTATGCACTAAAAAAGGGTGTGGCCCATATGAACCCTGGGCTCTGCCCAGTGTGGAATAGGGTGGACCCTGCCTGCGGATTGGGACCCATTTTCTTGTGGTCATAATGAGGCCTGGCGAGAATAACCCACCTGCACCTGCACTTAATTAAGTAGAGCCTCACGTCACCCATCACAATTTCCCTTGAGATCTGAGTAAGAGCATTATTTTTTGTAAGTCATCTTCATCTCACTCAGTGTTCTTGGGAACAGGGGCATTAAATGAAGACACCTACGATGATGCCGTGTAACCTGGAATCTGCCACCTCGTTAAATCAGGGTGATTAAAGAGCTTGTTTGGAGTGAAGGAATAATCTGCAAATCATGGAATGGACTTCCCGCTCTATATCACATTAGATTTTAGGAGATAAATATAACATATTTTCTTTTTCTGGTATGCCTCTTTTCTATTTGTGGGATAAATTATGTGGACTCATGAGTTGGCTTTTTATATTTATTGGCATGACTCCATTTGACTTGACTTATATATTAGGGCTATAGGGTGTAGCTAGATGTGAAGTGGTTTTTCTTCTTATAGTAGAGTTTGGCTTGACTTTTTTTATTGGTTTGTTTTGCGTGTATTTTTTTCTTCCAAATTTAATTTCTAAGTCTAAATCTAAAAAAACTAGATGGGTCGAGTTTTCTTCTTCAAGTTAGCCTGACACGTTGATGCTTGATCAAAATTTAAGGATTTTTATCAACATTATATAAGATTGATTTAACCAATCACGATTCATATTGAGGTTGGTGATTCCTTCATGTCCAGATTAGTTGAATGGATAGCTCATCAACTTTCTTGAAAGTATTAATTAAGTAACATAGAATAATAAATTTTGAAATAATTTTCAAATTGGTGTCTGTAACAAGCTTTATGGATATAATTACTATAGTTTAGTATGAAGAAGTAAATAAATAATATATATATATATATATCAATCAACTATGAGAAGAAGCCTATTAAGAAAGTGTCGTCATTGGTAAAACTTAAAAAATGAGTTTAATGAGGGATGGGGTGCAGTACGAGAAGAATAAAAAACTATAAGTTTCAATAACCTAATTTCTATAAGCCCATTGTAGACATTCTTCATCCATCAATTTATTAAGAAGCATCCATCCCTCACTTCAAGTATACATTAGACATTATTTTGGAAGTAATTATGGGGAGCTATTTTGAACCAATGATAAATTTCTTCCAAAATAATGTCTATAATGTAACGTATACTAGAAGTGAGTGATGGATGAAGGATGATCAACTTTGCAATCATAAACATGGATGAAGAAAGTAATCATAAATTCTTAAATGTCATATTTAAAAAGTAATAATAAAATCATCCATTAAATATAAGGGTAAGTGATATGGGTTTTGTACAGTTTTGGGAGTAGTGTTTTTACACTTTTATTCTGCAGCCGAGATGGGATTCCTCTGGCCTGTTTTCCCCAGGTCCTGTCTATCCCACCTCAAGTTAGGATTAAAGTGCATCTCCTCAACACCGTGACTGATGCGGAGAGAGGGAATCTCAAGGTCAATGGAGAAGCTACGACATGGAGCTAAAAGAGTAAAGGGGATGGCCAGGGGAAGATGTCTCTGGTGGATTATGTATCCGCTTCCTCTGACAAGGAGAACAAGGATGCCAAAGCCGTTGGACCTCTCTAGGAATGAATAATAGCACTATTTGTTATACAATTAAGTGAAGATCACTTCTTGGTCTTATTCATTTATTAAATGGGCGCCTAGCTATGATTTTCATCTTTCTGGTATTGAGATTAAAACAATGACTTAAAGAATCATAATTCAATGGATGGTGATAGTGTTTACAGTCACAACCATTTGTTGGATGAGTTGTCATGTCTTGAAACAACATCACCATGGACGGCACATCCCTATCTTCTGGACATGATGATGGTCATGTTTAACCATATTATGAAGAATCTTGAACATGTGAGATGCCTTATCATTTTCCAACATGCCTCCTAGGATGCCACACACTCGAAGAATCTCAATGTCAATTACTGATTTTATGACATCATCTATAAAGTATCATAGTTGGTGAAGCAATCACCAACATTCAGTGTCTGCTGTTCAAGGATCATTAGGCCTTGTAATTTGACCTTGGGCTTCATCATAATGTAAGGGACTTCTTTAATCCTTCCTCTAAAATATACCATGATAATGTACATTTCAATGTCAATCTTGATGCCTATGCTTTTGATCTTCAAACCAACAATCTGAAACTTCATGGCAGCAAGAATCTGATCTAGCTGAGGAAGCAAACTATCTTCTATAGGCATGAGTTGGGTGCTAGATCATGGTAAAGTGTTGAATTTAAATAGGAATGAATTAAATGGAGTTAATGATAAATTAAACTAGGAGGTTCTGGTAGCGTACCATTCACCTAAGAAAATTGTGGCTAATCCCACACGTCATGCTCTTTTAGTTAGCAGCCTTCCTCCCAAAAAATGTGGGAACTTTTGAAAGGTAGTTCAAGCATGAAAAAGGAAATTTGGTTCTCTATCAAGAGGCAAACATTTCCACACCACATCAATTGTGGTGCCTCCCTAAAAAAAGAGTTGCTCCAACTGATGTTGTAGGGTAGTACTTTATAAATAGCTTAATGAGGAAGCAGCCATCAAAGACCATCATATCTATGAACCCATTTCTATAGATATCATGTACCTCAGGGTACTAAGAGCTCATAATGTTTTCAACTCTCCTCATGACGACCACAAATTCATTGATAGAGCTTAGATGGTTCTATATGAGCAAGTCGCTCATAAATTTCTATTTAAGCTTTTCCATCTTCTTCAATGAGGAATTCCCATATCGGAATGGACCAAAGGAAACAACTTTTGGACAGTATACACTGGGGTCTTTGTCCCTAATGCAAGTTCACACTCATATAGCTAAATTGCTTATGAGGGAGATAATTGCCCAAATATGTTGCCTAAAAGATCTATATTTCGATAGAGGACCACAATTTTTCTGGTGAACCATCTTTGAATTGTTGTTGAATCAGCGTGTGCTTTACTAAATCTTTCATAATGTTGCTTGGTGTCGCCTTTAGTCACTTTCTTCTGGGTTATAAAGCTTTGGTTGCAGCTAATTCACTGCTTTGTGTTAATTTTATCTTTGAAAAGGCTGTGTGGCTTTTAAATGATGTAGAAAAGAGTTCATCTGTTGCTCCATATTTGAAAGTAAGCATGCATATATCTCTAGGTGGTCACCTTTTTCTTATTAAAAATATCAGACAAGATATGCAGAATATAAACCGTGTGGCTTCAATAAATAGACAGTTCCCAATTTAAAGAGAATATAAAACATGACTATTTCACTACAAAATGGATGTTGATTCTATTCTAGTTTGACTGAATTTATAATGACAATGTAGTTTAGAAATTCTTTGAAGTTCTTATGGCAAGCATCAAGAATAAATTTATAACTTGGTTATATACAAAATTTGTGAAAAGACTTGAAGAATCTTCATCTCCCTTTCTACATGAGATTTGTACTTATAACTAGCATATACTATTTATTACATGATGGAAAATTCTATCTTATTCACTCAAAGTTCTCCATAATTCGATGTTTACTAGCCTTTCTTTTTCATAAAAAATTAGTGGACAGTAGGTAGCTTTTTCCTCAAGGATTTTTTTTCTTTCTCTGCTATTTTTTCCCTAATTTTGTAGCTGTCCCTCCCTTTTTTTCCCACGACAAGTATCTTTTTTCCATATGATGTTTATTTTTTATTTTTTCATCTCCTTGTTTTGCGGCTTCACTCTTCATTATAAATGTTGGGCTTTTACTTCTCCTAATGAATACTTTGTCTGAAGAATGTAAAATTTTGACTATGCTCAAGTGTTTTCAATAAAATATCTAACATATAATAAATAATATCTACTGAATTATGAAGTTAAGACCTTACACATTGGTCGATGAACATTTTTCATTAATTTTGAAGATCATTTTAACAATTTTCTACTTTTTCAGTCTTCTTAACTTGCTCTTGATTATTTTTGCATGCTCTAAGTACAAACAATATCTAATTCAAAATTAAAATATGGCAATAAAATAAGAAACATGAATACATTTTAAAGTTGTTGCATGATTATAGCATTTCTGTTTTAAGTTGAACTTAGAAAAAACATTTTTCAAGACTTGCAGCAAATTAAGTTTTAGTTCTTTCTCCTATCTCACCCCCCCTCCCCCACAACTTAAATGAGACTACCTTTTCAAAAAAACTAATTTTAAAAGTAACGGTGAGTAAGTGATCTACTTGCATGGTTCCATGCCTAAATAAACATTTGAAGAACTTTTCAAGGCACAGCTTCTTTCTAATAAAAAGAAATGAAGATAGGAAGCAAAAACATGCAGTTTAAAGTTTTATTGCCTTTTGGTAGACATAACTTAGTTCTTAGTTTATATCACTTCTAACTTCAAGAACTCCTTATAGTTCATTTGCTCCTATTTGACATATGGTTTGAGATGTCATCCATTCACCTTCGAAATTTCCTCATTTCATGGGTTTAATATTTTTACAGCCCCATAATCATAAACTCAGAGCACAACAAAGGCTCTTTTCAAAGGGTCTATCCCATCTAGACTTCAGCTTACATGAAAATAAATGAAGCCTTGAACTAAAAGGCTCTTTTTAATTTGGGATAAAATTTTCCTATTTATGTATTTATCGTGAAGTATTTTTCATCTTGGCTTTATAAATCATAGCATTCTCAAATGCTTCATTCGTTGTGTCTTCTAGTTTTGTAATTTGCATAAGCATGTGTTTTCTAGCTTCATCTAAGTTCATACAAATTTTTTTAATGACACAATATTTATATGTTCCAGTTCTATAGGTAGATAACATTAATGTTAATGTTTTTTCTATAAGTTATAAAACTTTCCGTAAATTAATATAAAACATGACATTTCAGTTGGTGACTTATAAGTTCTATAAGCCCAAAGTGCATCATTCAACCTAAGGGACACATCCTTCCTATCCAACCTAAAAAAATTTTGTACAAAAATATTTTTTATTTGAATTTTTGATATGGCCATTGGTTGACTCCATAGTTCTAAATATGCTTGTAAAATAATAATTGATAAAAATTACCTTCATCATTGATTATGCCTCTCGGGTATACAAACCTAAAGAAAATATTTTTTGGACAAATTTAATAATCAATTTGAAATCATTAGTTTGACATGGAATGATCTCAATCCACTTGGACACATAATTTAGTAATTTCCAAATAAAATTACAAATGAACCCATAAAATTAATCATTTATACATTACAATTTTCTATGACATTTTATAAAGGCACCATATCTTTCATCAAAATATTAATGACTAATTGAAAACTAAGACATTTTACAAAAATGATAAGCATCATTAAATAATGATGGCCAATGAAACCACTTTGTAACACCTAGTAGATAGTTTCTTTATAGAGTAATTCCCTCCACGAGTTGAATCATAACTAAGCTTTAAAATATTATACTTTCTTCTTTTAGTATACATCTCCTCAAAATTTGATCTAAGTCTAGGTGAAATAAATCTAGATCATCCCAAAAATAACATTCTAGTTTTGAGAAAAGCATATTACTTTCATGTTGATTCCATTTTCTCAAAACTTGTCCCATCACTAGATTATTAGTCATGTGCAAACTAGAACATTTTCTTTAGTTATATGGTTAATATGTGCTCATCAAGAAATAGATCATGTAATGGGTTATCATCATACGCATTTATTATAGACAAATGATCTGCCTCCAAATTCTAAAATATTTTCTCATCTCTAATCTCTAAATAAAACTCATGCATTAATAAAATCCATTTAATCAGCCATAACTTAGCTTCCATTTTCATGAGTAAATATTTTAATACGAATTCTATGTATATAATCACTTTTTTCTTAATTGCTAAATTTTTTTAGCGTAAAAACTATAAATAAAAATTATTTACATATATTTGTGTAATTCATTCTGAAGTTCATTTACTGTCTTGCAAGAATAATGGATTACCAATGATTTTTTATCTATTCTCTACCCAAAGACAACACCTAAAGCACAATTGGATGCATCACACATGATCTCAAATAGATAATTTTAATTAAGAGCTTATAAAATAGGTTCTTCATTAGTGTATGCTTTAAAATATTAAATAATTTAAGACATGCAACATTAAAATGAAAAAGAGATTATTTAATCAAGAGTTTGGATAATGGTTTACTAATTTTATAGGTCCTTAATGAAACTTCTATAAAATCTAGTGTGTTTGAAGAGCAGTCTAAGTTGTTTTACAGATGTTGGTGGAGTTAAGTTTTTGATAACCTTTATTTTATATTTGTCTATTTATTCCCTTTTTTTACTAATCATGTGTCCTGGCAAAATAAATTTTCTAATCATAAATTTTATATTCTCCCAACTAAGAACTAAATTTATTTTAACACATATAATGGTGAATTTTCATAGGTGATCTAAACATTCATCAAAATAAGATCAAAAAGTAGAGAAATCATCCATGAAGGCTTCTAGAAATTTTTAACTAAATCAGAAAATATAGATAACATGCATCATTAAAAGGTGGTAGGGGCATTACATAAATCAAAATTCATTGATTTAGAAGCAAGTATCAAAAGGGTAATTCAAAGTAGTTTTTTCTTGATCTTGAAGACCTATAGTAATTTGGTAATAGCCTAAATATCTATCTAAGAAGTAAATTTGTTTTGACCTACAAATCTTTCAATAATTGATCTATAAAAGGTAAAAAAAATGATCCTTCTTAGTAGCTACATTTAACTTTATGTAATCAATATATAATATTTATTTTCCTGATAATCTAGTCTATATTTATTTTCACTTTTTATTCTAAACTATTATTAACCTATATATTTTTGGAACTACTTTTATTGTATATATTACTCATGAGCTGTTGAAAATATGGTAGATAATTCCTGCATTAACCACTTAATTACATATTTATTTACACTTTCTTCATATTTATATTGTCTTTTTGTATTTCCCAACTAGATTTAATTTTTCATGTGTATATCTGAAATGTACATAAATTTGGACTTATACATTTTAAATCTCTTACACCTAACTTACTGCACATCTAAATTCCGATAGTACTCCTCAAAATTACAGGAAAATTTTGATGTTTCCCTAAAAATAAATATTTAAGATTTCTTGGTAAAGGTTTTTGGTTCAACTATTGGTGTAACTTATCTTGGTTGTTCTTATTTTGAAATTTATAGATGTTGCAAAAATTATAAATGTTTGCAATGGCACAACCACGTTTACAAATTCACATGTGAGTTTGATTATTTGTGCATATCAAAAAACTTATATTATATCAATTCATAGTTCAAGAGAGAGGAGAAGATTTTGGACAACTAGCAAGAAAGGAAGGGAGATGATTTATGTGGAGGGAGAAAGGTTGAGATTGTTGAGATTTCGAATGTGCCCAATATGAGGTATATATTTATCCTCCCATCTAGAGAAAACAAGAAGTTGGTGATATAATTAGGAGGGATTATGATGTGTGCACAAGGTTCTGCCTCATTGGTGGAAGGGAAAATGTCAACTAGGAGATTTACAATAACTATTTTTGGAAGCCCCCAGTAGAAACACTCTTCCTCTCTTTGGTGACCACTTGTAGGGAGGGTATATGTGGACTTGGACGAGATGAAAACAGGCCAACTAGAAAGTAATGGCCATTACGGATTCATTGCACTCTCTCACACATATATTATGGAATATTCAAATCCATTTATTTATGATTTCTATCTAGAAGTGTATGATTTCTTTTCTTCAAAAAGTACCATCAAATATTGATGTGCTCTAAAAGGGTGGGGCCTTTATGAAGCTTGGGCTCTACCTAAATGGTCTTTGAGCCCAACTTTTTAGAGTTTGGACATGGTATAAATAACCCTATTGGATCTACTTAATGAAGTAGAACCTCATGTGAGCTATCACAATTTTTCTCACTGCATTGTCTTGGTGTAGGGGAACTGAATGAAGGAAGCCACAATGATGTCGTGTGTTACACCTGAAGTTTGTGTCCTTCTCAAATCAACATGTTTGAAGTACTTGCTTGGAGTGAAGGAATCCCTTGCAAATCATGCAATGGACATCATACCCTTCATTTTCATTGTGTTTTATATGACCGTAGATTTTAGCCAATAAAGGTAGCATATTTTCTTTTTAGGCTATGCATATTTTCTGCACCATATTTAGATCTTCCCCTTCTTTGATCCGGAATTCCCAGCAAATCCTTGACTCCTCGAATACAATGGGATTTCACACCTGGCGAATCTTTCATGAGATAAACTATGTGGACTCATGAATTTTCTATATAATAATCCGTTTGACTTTACTTGTATGATGGGGCTTTTGAGTGTCAAAGAGATGTGAAGTGATTGTTCTTCTTATTGTAGAGTTGGCTTGACTTATTTCGTTAGATCATTTTCGGCATATTTTTCTTCCAAACTTGCTTTCTAATCCTAAATCCAAAAAAATTGTACATGTCAGGTTTTCTTTTCCAAGTTAGCCTAACATATTGATGATTAATCAAAATTCAAATATTGACCAAAATATCATATTGATTTAACCCATCACAATTCATAGTAATGTGCTATATATTTGATGCACATGGTAGTTGAATAAATTTTTAATCAACTTGATTCAAAGTAATTTTTAAGTTTCATAAAAAAATAAAGTTTGAAAGAATTTTCAAACTTGTGTTTATAAAAAGCTTTTTGATTAAATTCAAATAATCAGTATATTTCGAGGAATATGAGAACAGGCATATCAAAAGTGCATATTTAATATCTAAATTTAGAAAGATAAGTTTAATAAGGGGTGGGGGGTTTTGGACTAGGAGAAGAATTAAGACCTCAAATTCAAAAACATAATTCCTAAGGCCCAATATACACGTTCGTCATCCATCAATCCTCTAAGAAGTATCCATCACATTGTAGAGGTTATTCTGGAAGTAATGGATCCTTGGTACCAAATAGGTTCCTGTGGTTTGGGCTTCGAGATTTCTGAGAGAAAGATGCCATACTTTAAAAAATAATTATAAATTCATCCCTGCAACATAGATCTTAGTCATATGGGTCCGGTCCGTCCCACTTCAAGTTGGAAACGGGCCGGACCGGGCCGGACCGGGCGTATCTGATGAGGCTGTCAGTCTCAGTCGCGTCTCTCGGCGGAAGCGGAGAGGGGGGAATCCGAAGGTCGGCGAAGCGACGACACTGAGGGCGACGAGGAGAGGGGGCGGGCGGGGGAGATGTCTCTGGTGGATTACGAGTCCTCTTCCTCCGACGAGGAGAACGAGGATGGCAAAGCCGCTGGACGCCTCTCGGAAGAGGCGCCGCCGTTGCCGCCGCCGCTGCCGCTGCCGCCTGCGGAGGGCGCTGCTATAGCGAAGCCCCAGCCGAAGGCCGGGACTCCACGACCTACGGTGGCCACGCAGGAGCCACCGCCACCGGGATCCGATCTCCCAAAGAGGCAAGTGCCCCTTTCGTCTTGTCTGAGCGCCAGTCATACATCGAACCCCTCGTATGGTTCAGTGCCGTTACCGATCGGTACCCTTGAGAGAGATGGATGGTTTGGTTGGAATAATTTTTTAATTTGTAATTCTAGCTCTGAATTTGTTCCAAATGGGGTAGATTTTAATTGCGCGCTGGGTAATAAAATTGGGGAGACTTTATGTGGAAGGAATTCAGAACCAGGGAGAGAAGACGATTTTTGGCTCCTTCGGGGCAGCCCAAGCCTCCTCAAGTTTATAGAGATAAGATTAAATCTCCCCTTCTTCTTTCTTCCTCCACCCTGTTTCATGTGCAGTTCTTCCAAAAGACGTCAACTGGACATCCACATACTCCAGCTCTGCATGACTCCAGAAGGGCTCTCAACATGCGAAAATTGGGATTAATTTTAGTTGGCATTGCATCGTGATTCCTTTGGTTAGACTTTAATATTCCTAATACTTGTGCGGTACAGGATAGGGCCCGTGCATGTTTGATCCTGAACTGACTCATTGAAGCTACGCGCATGATTATTCTCATCGTCCTCAGAAACCCCCTTTCCCAGTGAGTGCTTGCCGTGGGTGAATTCGTTTATAACACTTGAGTAATTTTCCATTGTCGGCCACAATACTCCTACCTTGGTTGTTCTTCTAGATAATTCGATCCATTATTCACTAGTTCTAAACTGCCTTCAGTTCCGGCTTCAATATCCCATGATCAGGGACGAGTGTTGTGGAGGTCAAAGTTTGTCTGAAAAGTTCATGTGGAATGAAGCAGCCTTCTATGGCTATTGATTGTTCAAATTTTCTACATGATAAGCCAGCGGGCTTGCTCAGTTGTAACGTGGATAGTCGAAATGGTTGGCATTAGGTTGGATAATAATCCATGAAGATCATCTCTATTAGAGCTCATGCTCATGGGGCTTTCCAAAGAACGTCTGCTTGGGTATTTATAATGGCAGGAGTTGTCCACATGAGTACTAGGGCTGTTGAGCTATTGCATGGCTTCATCCAAGAGGTGGTGCTGTTCCAGAAACAGTTGAGGTGGGTTCTGTTTGGTCATTGCAGAACAGCTGGCTCTTGTAGCAAATTGAAATGCACCAGACAAGGAAAACGAGAACAATTTGAGGACAGAGGACCTCAGAGTGGGAGTGGAGAAATTTAGCAACTTAGGTGGAGCCAAGCATTGCAATAATGTTGAACTACAGTCAGATTTTATGTTTTAAATGATGCAAATTGTGGATTATGAATTTTGATCATGCATTTTATAAAAAAAGTCAGTGAACTTTAATGATTTCAGCTACTATGGGTGGTGTGTTTAAAGTTTCCACCTCATTTATCAGACCAGCGACCGTTTATCTAATGAAGAGTTTAACTTTCTATTTTAGTTTTTTCTTACAATATACCTCACGGCCATGAATAACTCGGGATTTATCACTGCGCCAATTAGATTTATTCAAGATTTTTTGTCATCTTTAAATGGATGTGTGTGTTAAATGGCGAAACACATCAATGTTTCTTATAATTATTTTTATTATGGCTGTATGGATTATTATTATTATTATTACCAATGTTTGTAAAGTGGATGAATCTTCCTTATGTATCTACGCTCAATACAAATTCGTCTAAACTATGAAGGTGCTTCCTGAAGTAGGGAAAAAAGAAAAAAGAAGCTCTAGAATGTTTCAAACAAGCGTACACAACATGAAGCCAAATATTCCTTCACTGATGAGTGATTCCAATGAAGAATTAAATAGGATTTCCATTGCAAACTTCTTAGCAAATAAGTTCAGTTCTTGAAGGTAAGACTACTTTAATGCCAAATCATGCTCCTGTTCCTAAAATAAAACGGATCCCTACACCGCCCCCCAGGACACACAGAGAGTCACACACCCAAACGAAGGAAAGATGGCTGGGAGCATCATGTGTGCAAATTTCATCGGAATTTCTTTTCCAGCGCATTTTTTGTGTGAACAGCTTCTGTTATGTTTTCCTTTTTTTCAATCCCCTTCATTACTTCAATTCACTAGTCACCATAGAAGAATAAGTTAGAATATCAAAGTCTTTCTTATAGGTGCTAATTGTTCTTTTTCTAATTGCTTGAAATAGTATATGGTTCATTCCCACTCTCATCTTTTTCTTCCTCTCTTTTCCTTCACAATTTTGCAGGAGTCCTGTATCCTCAACACGTGTACAGTCAGGAATTACTTCCGATATTTCATCTGCATCCGTTCAGCTCCCAGATGCCTCGCTCCTGTTTTCGTCCCCTTCTTTCTTGAACAATCAAACTAATGACAGTGATCACTCGTCAAGAGTTGCTGCTGCTATGGCAGAAAATGCATTGCGGAAGAGGGCCTCAAATGGGTCAGTTCCTCAACGTCAGCAGATTAAGCACCATAAAGGGGTCTCTTCAGTCCCAAATGTAACCTCAGATGTAAAGGGAGGCGAACTGATTCCTCCTCAGCTTCGTGGAAGGTAATATGATCATTTTTTTTTAATTTTTATACCTTTTTTAAGAAGATGCCTGCAAAAGCAAGATCTCATTTAACCGATTAAATTAATCTATGTCTCTACACTTTTGAGCTGGGCAAGGCTTGCCTGCCATGGTGGATTTAAAGATTTTTAGTGAAAAATAATCATTTTTTTTTAAAATGTTTGCTATTTTTATCACTCTGTGTGACTCGGTTAGAACACAGGCTTGCTTCCGTGATATGACCCGGTTTTAAAATACCAAAATCTTGACCCACATTGGATTGGTTGGTTCTGACCTCCACAGACCGTCTTCAAATGAGTCACTGGAAACTGAAGTTCATATAAAATATGGCACCGTTGACCAAACTGCACATTATTTAGTGGAAGGTCATAATTGGTGATTACGTGAGATTAAGTGGATTGAAGAGTGTGCTTACCTGATCTTCAGATCCCATCAATTCCATTTCTAAAATTCTTTTCAAAAAAAAAAATTCCATTTATAAAAGTATGATCTGCAGACTCCACCATGGTGGATCTTCTCCCCCCCCTACATCTTTCCCACTGGACTGAGCTAATTTCTTCCATCTTGTTAGAAATTGGTGCTTATATTTGTTTTCCTTTTTCAGCTTCCTTTTTTCTGTTCATATTATATTTGCTTGGACCCTCTCACGCAGTAATAGTAATCTTTGCTCTATTTTCTTATGTGGTTAATTGAACCGGTCATAATGGGATATCTTCTTGGAATGTTGCAGGAGCAATGTGGTAACTGAAGACATTGGCAAGCTGTTTGTCCGCAAGCGCTCTTGAATACTTACAAGTCAGCAGGCTCTGACAGCCAGACCTCACCAGTGGGTAGGACGAGCCCCCCCAAAAAAAAAAAAAAAAAAAAAAAGGAGCCAGGTGGATGCTACTCCTGGTCAACGCTTTGGTCCATTTTGTCCAATTTCTAGGTACTCACCCGTAGATGTGACGACTGGGATCCATGCCCGGGCCGTAGATATATATATATATATACATATATTTATTTTCTTTGGTCGTCTATTACTTATCTCTTATCTCCGTTCGCATGGGCATTTGGCGTGCCCCTTTCAACTCTTTCCTTCAACGGGTAAGAGGGCCGGCTTCTCTCTCTCTCTCTCTCTCTCTCTCTCTCTCGTGTCGCTGAAGCATATACTTTTGTTTATGAATTCATAAATAAATAAATAAACTCGTTGATTATATCAAAATTCTAATAAAAAGAATATCTTGAATTAGATATCAGAACCAACAAGGAGAAAAACTAAAGCTAAGCCAAAGAGATCTTGGATTAGATATACAACAAGATACACAAAAACAAGAGAAAAAAGAAAATGTTGAAAAAAATTACCCAAAACTCTCCAAAGTATTTGTATATATGTTTATTGTATCAATATGACAACGCTTTTATCCCTCACTCACTTTTAATTATTTTCATGACCATCTTCAGGTTCGCTGTGAGCCCCTTTGTTATTATTTGATGGGCCTCTGACATACTGATGACTGTGGAATATATCCACTTAGTTATTATTTTTGGTAGAATAAATGAAATTCCTATTTAGTTAATTGGACGACATAGTCCAAAGCATGTTGGTCTCTGACGTCCTCGTCCATCTTCTAGACGAAGCATGCTGGCGTTTATTTTTCTTTTTGAGAATAAAACGGCTATTTCTCATTTTCTCCCCTCAGAAGTGTTCACTTGGAAAAAACCCCTGCATCTTTTCCTTTCCAAATTGGAGAAGAACCCCCCCTCGAGTACGGCGCCATCCGGGATGCGTTATTCTCTCACCTCGAGACGCCGCGACTTGAATAGAATCAGGAGAGGGGCATGAATCAAATTAATATTTATTAGCTAGATAGTGGCCTTCCGGTTTATTATTATTATCATTATTATTATTGTAGTGAGTCGATTTAATGTGGAAAAAATAATAAAAGTCTTGTATTTATTGAGGTCAAGTAACGGGCTATTTTACAGATAAGTAAACCAGGCGCACGTTGAACAAGGCGCTTCTCTTCTCCCCCCTGCATCCCCATGCGTTAGAGCTTTCAACTGGGGGCGATGGGGATGGCGTCGCGTCTGCTGCTGCGGAGAAGCTCGAGAGTGCTCCTTAATCGGGACGGAGGCCTGCTGAGCGCTGTCCGGTCAGAGCTGGAACACGAGCTGTCTTCCAGCCCACCTAGATCCGTGCAGGTGAGCACAGGCACGCTCCCCGCTCACAGATCCTCGTGTGCGTTGATCGATGATCCTCGTGTGCGTGTGGGAATGGAGTTTAGGTCTGTGCGTGGGGGGGAAGTGAAGCCTTGATTTTCTGGATTTTAGGGAGCAGAAGGATGGCGTAGGAAACTTCGTTACTGTTTTCTTTTCTTCTTTCTGTTTTTCCTGCTTACAGTGGATAAAATCTTCATTGATTTGGGAGAGCTGAAAGGTTCCCAACTTATTCGGTGACGATTCTCGTGACTGAGTTTTTGACCGATAGCGGAAGAGAAGAATTCACATGTCCCGGAAATGTCAGTTGCTGACGCAGTGATTTAGAGCCTCTCACTCTTTGCTTCAATCGAGATTTTCGGTTTGCGAAATATCACCCGTTGATCTAATTTCCTATTCTCGTGCGGCTGCATGATTCAATTTTCTGTGCTACCAATCGCTGGGAAATTTCGCTATAGTCATGATTCATTTCGCTATAGTCGTGATGCTGATCAAAATAATAAAAAGAAGGTCGCAATGCATGTTATGCTGTCAAAATAAGACCATCGACTTGTTATGGGCTTCCTTAATTTGTCAACGTCTAGTGGAAAAATTTGTTGCTAGCAACTGATCATGAATCTATCTTGGTTTATGTGAATGGTAGGCTCTTTGGGAATGTAGTCGTGATGACTTACTCTGCAGTTTCAGTGTGATGGCAAGGTGGGGAACTTTGCCTTGGATTGGGATGATGCCAAAACCCAAGACTTGGTTCTGAGGAGGAGATTCGGCTCTGGAGAAGAGATTGCATTGTCCGCTCTCTTGGGACCTTTAATTTACGAAGGGAAGAACCCACTGCCACGCCATGCCTTGATGAAGGTGTTCGTGAAGAAACCTGACCCAGAGCCCATCTTGCAGTTTGACTGTACAGTTTTCCATCAAGATCACGAGGCAGACTCCGAGTTTGTCATTGAAAATGTCAAGTATCTTTCTTCCACTGACCCATCTAGGTCATCAAGATATAGAGGCCCCAGCTTCAGGTGGAATTTTGTTTTGACCTATTTTTTATGCAATTCTCCTCTCCATCACCCTTTTTGGGAACTATTTATGATTCTTATAGTCGGGGTTTGATGCGTGGAAAATTTTTCCTTCCATTGTTTGCATCATAAACTTGATCAGATTGGTTACGTGAGAGAGCATTTGAACTTTCCATGACATAAAATCGTTAATGGCAGTGATAGCTTGGCTTCTTCCAATTTGTAACAGCACTACATTCACTATATTTTGTGTCATCAATCTTTTTGCATGATAGATAACGGGACAAGAAGTTAATGCCAAAAATTGATGAAAACATTTTGGTTCAGCAGGCTGATTCTTGGAGATGCCTACTATATGATTCATATTAAGCCATTTCTTTGATTTAGGACTGCATTATTGCTCTGGTTTTCATATCACACCCCGTTATTTTTCTTTCAGTTGAAGCATTTTCATACACGTAATACTTTAGGAAATTTCTCATATTCAAGTTGATCTTAAAGTTTAACCTACAGCTCAAGCAATTACATATCCTTGGTTTTCTTATTTTTTCACATTGGTAAGGGATACAGTAGAAGGTGAAAATCTTGATTCACTAACTAATGGCGGCGGTCTAGGGTTTATATCCTAACCCTAGAAGTAGCGTAATGGGCCACGCTATGTTTGACACATTACTACTAGATGACGGTCCACCAGGTGGGCCGTGACATAGGAAAGGCTAACAGGAAGAACTCAGTACATTTAACAATATCAACCCACGTTTAGAAAATGAAAATAGACATGCAACCTTTTATTACCTCGCTGAGTGTTCCAGATGTCGTTCAGTTTGTTTTCTTCATAAATATGCTTTAAATGTACTGTTTATTTTTTTTTTTGGGGGGGGGCTAAATAAGCTGTAAAGTTTCCATGACGAAAGTTAGCACTGATTATCGTCATCATTGTCAGCATCGTCAACATGCACTGCTATGACAACTGATTTGTGCCAGGGAATTTTGACCCTGAACCATCAGTTCTCACCTTCTCATTGCATATTTATTCTCTAATATTTAGCTTCATAGGCCCACTCGCTTCTTCCATTCAAATTTTAATCATCCTTCTTTTTCCCCTTTAATGGTGTATCTTAAGCAGGCTCCTACATTGATCTTCCTTGAGCATATACAACCATCTTAGATAACTCTGGTAACAGGTTTTCTTAGCCGGGCATAATCAGTATGCTTCGCAAATAAAGTAATCCTTGTCATAGTAGTACATTCCATGGAGAACTCGTGATCAATTTTTCATCAAGTTTTTTTTTTCCACAAGTCCTTTTAAACTCGACTTTTCTAAAGTTCTAAATGTAAGAGGCATGATTTTGCATTCTTCAGAAATATATATTTAATACGCTTCATGTGAGTTGGTTAAAACGCAGGAAGTAGAAGAGTTTGGTCGCGGGGGGGGGGTTGACTGTTTCTCAAATTAGTGGATCAGTGAAGGTGCATCTACTAGTTTGCCCTGAAAATTTACTAATTTTGGAAAAAATCTTGGCTTTATTTAAACTGATTATTTAGAGATTTTAGATCCCTAATTATTGGCGAGAAGGGCCGTGATAATTGGTCATCGAATGGTCAAGCGAATTATTATCCACAAAAGTTAAGCTGTTTTTAAACAAAGGTTCTTTTCGGCATGTTTTTCCTAATTTGGTATATTTTCTTCAACTTGTCAGCTGCTTGGATCCTGATCTGCAGGATGCCTTCAAGGACTACCTCGTGGATAGAGGGGTCAACGCGGAGCTGACCAACTTTCTCCTCCTCCACCTGCGCCAGAAAGAGCAGGATCAGTATGTGAACTGGCTCCACGGGCTTGAAAATTTCCTAAAAAGTGGTGTTTGACCCGTTGAGGAAAGCCCGTATTGGTCCTCACCACATTCTTCATGCCCCCTCCACCCCCACTCCCCTCCCTCCCTATTGGTTTCTTTTCATGATGCGTTGACTTTTGGGGAGATCTCATGCTTTTCACGTCTGCTCTTTCTCTTTGTGAAGAAAACTTTCCATTTTCGGCTGGAAATTTCTTCTGGGACTCAGGCCAGGCCTGGCCGGGCCAGGCCCAGACTTTAGGGCTTCAGGCCTATTTTGGAGACTGCTTTTCAGGCCTTTTTCTGGGCCTAAATTGGGTCTTAGACCTTGTAATAGTTGTTTGGGTTCGGGCTAAATTTTATGAGGCCGGATTGAGAAATTATTTCCGTTGCTTGAAAATGGGCAATGGGCCCTTTGGCCATTTGTAAGGATCAATGGTCACAGCTGGTGACTTGTTGACTGGATCGAATCGTGACCGATGGTCTGATCATGATCTTTAGGCTAGTGATCAGGCATGATTTGATTATCCCTCCTCTCTCCTCTCTCCCTTAGAGGCTTAGAGAGAGAGAGAGAGGCCCAGTCCTTCTGGGCAAGTGTAAGGCTCTCTCTCTCTGTCTCATTTAATTTATTTCATCAAATGTATGACTCATATATTTCCTTGGCTTGATTCTATTGAATGAATAGTCAAGATGACGTTTCACAAAGCATCTCATTTACTTTTTTATATATAATATATTTTTACTTAATTAAAAATTACTTATTTGCTAATAGTTTTTTTACTTTCTTTAATTATTTTAGATAATTTTAATTAACTAAATGATATATAAATTAATTTATTTTAAAATAATATAATAATTAAATAGGTCAAAGTCAAAGCCCTTAACCGGACTGTGACAAGACTGAACTTTAGGTCAAGGTTCAAATCACACCTAAAGACCATACCATGACTGTGACCGTTGATCCCTAGCCATCTGTATGATAGCTTCTTTGAGAGAGAGAGAGAGAGAGAGAGAGAGAGAGAGAGAGTAAGGCAAAAAATGGGCTCCCTGGCCAAGCCCAATGGGCCTCAAAACGGATCCTATTGAAGACCACCTACAGGAGAAAAAGGCTTTTTCCGACCCATTAGAATTTCTACCCTATAAACAGTGCGATCGGGTCCAATAATCGGCCCAAATAATCTGCTAACAACAGTCCCCCCCCCTCTCTCTCTCTCTCTCTCTCTCTCTCTCTCTCTCTCTCTCTCTCTCGTTCGCGCTCGTTTCCAATTGTGGAGTAGAAAAGGAAGCACGGGGCCAACGGCACACTAGGGCTGTCTGCTCGTGGGCGGAGAGGGTGTGCGTCTGAGTTTGATGCAGGCGGAGAGTAGGGGAAGGGGGGAGAGATAGAGTGGGGCACTGGCCGGGGCAACGAGGAGGCATGTCGAGCGACGCTGACGCCGGGGGGTGGACGGACCTCCTCCATTCCTCCACCAAGCTGCTTGAGCAGGCCACTCCGTCGGCGCAGTTTCCCCCTCTCCAGGTAACCTCGCTACCTTTCATAAGCCTGCTCAGTAAACCCTACTTATAATCTCTTGAACCTCTGTGCTGCAATTTTGGCCCGTTTTTTCTCTGCTCCGTGATCATCTCCGCCACCCTCTTCTTCTTACCGTGTCCCTCATCTTTTAGATTTTTGTTCCTGTTTTTTCTGACTTCTGTTTCCCTGACTTTTTTTTAATGGGAAACAGAGGAGCTTGGATCAGTTGGAAGTTCTATCAAAGAAGTTGAAAGCAAAAACTCTACTTTCAGAAGCACCCAGCCAGTCCACTTCAGCGACCAGGTATACACGAACGGTGACGTGTGATTATTACTTGCGCATAGCAGATGAAGACATGTATTTACTGTCAATTCTTTGTTTCTTAATGGTCAGTATGTCAGCGTAGATTTATCAGGCCAGTCTAGTTCATGGTACTTGATGCTTGCTGAGTTTTACTTGGATCTTGTCATCACCCTTATGAAGACCTCATATCCATCCCTTTTTTTATGTATTTTCTTGCTGCCATTGTGACTGCTGTATTTTTTCATGGATAGGTTGTTAGCTCGTGAAGGATTAAGTGCTGAGCAGCTTGCACGGGATCTGAAAACATTTGAGCTGAAGGTATTCTTGTTGTGGGTTCAGAAAAAAATCAAAGAAGAACTTCCTTGGAATTTCTGTGGTCTTTTAGCATGTGGAATTTAGAGTTAATAGAGATTTCTGTCTATAGTGTTCTTAGGCAGTAGTAGTTAAACGAAGGAAAGGTGCTCCTCTCTGTACCGTGCTAGATTAATAAGTAATGCATATTATCGTGAAATATTATTTGAAATTCCCTCGGCTACTTGACTTCTTTCCAACACACTTTCGTTCTGCTCGACTTATTTAAAATGATTTATTAATAAACGTGCTTTCTTGGTCTTAACTGAAGACAACATTTGAAGATGTTTTTCCAGCTGAGGCAACGACTGTTGAGGAGTATCTACAACAGGTCAATTTTGATTCTCCTTGCTATATTTTCCTTCAATATCTATATTTGATTCGCAATGCCCTATCTTGAGTGGTCCTGTTGTTCATAATTATTGACGATAACTTGACTGGTAATAGGTTTTCATAATCCCTTTTCTTGGTCCATGAATTGATTTTCTTTGAACCATAATAGTTTCTTTCGCTTTGTTTTTAATCCGAGTTCTTGTTATATTTTAGGTTCATGAGATGGCTATGGTCTCAGCCATTCAAGAAGCTCAGAAGGATAATTTGAGAAACTTTAATGATTACATGCTACAAGCTTTGGAGGTTAGAATGATTTTGAAATTTTGTATTTCTTAGTGTTTTATGCCCCTATTACGGAGTATCGTTTCGTCTTAAATTTTGTTTGTTTCGGGATTTCATGCTTCTAAATTTCTGTCTGGTAAGAAAAGAAAAGAGATCTGCATAAAATCATTTGTCAAATTTTGGGTACATCAGGGAGGTTATTTTGTTGCATTTTCGCACTTAGTTTCCTTGCATTGGTGGCATCATTCTCCAAATAACTGGGGTTGAGTTACAATGTTATCCTTAATAATATAATCGTCTATTTGTCTTTTTAAAGGCTGCTGGAATTGATCTATTTCTGTTTATTCTTTTTCTGTTCTACCTTTTATATTTTCAACAAAGATGACAATTTTTTATGCTATCTATCATACTTTTTATTAATATTAGGGGCTACACTTTATATTTTTCTTATTAGGACCAAAGTTGTCTTGATCTTACTATGATCACCACTGTGGTTAGGTTCCTCAAGAGATGTAATGATCATGTTGACAATTGTATGATTTCTCTCTCCACAAATTGAGAACTGAGTTATCATTGCACGTGGAAATTACCATCCAAACCTACCCGTCTGCCATTGTCCTTACGGACCATTTCCATTAGGACCAGATATTTCTAGGAATCTAAATGTTATTGTGGATCACATTCATATTACAAAGGGAAGAGACATCATCATATACTGTAGTACATGATTCTTCCTACCTATCCGGTTTGATGATAATTCTTTGTCCTTTTTTAATGAAATTTGTGCAGTTCATGCTGACACGTACAACTCCCACTAACAACATGCCTGCCCACAAGCATTATGTTTGTTGCCACTCCAACACCATTGATTAATAGCAAGCTTAAAGAAATGTTCTACTGTGGGATAGTGGAAGCTTTGGCATATAAAACGGATCTGAAATAAGATCGGCAATGACTAGAACGGGCCCATACATTGTACATATTTTAACAATCCGATTGGCCGTCAGATTACTAGAGCACGCTTTCCAGAGTAGCCCAACTTCTTGATCATTCTACCAAGTTGACAGCATAGGCCTGTTGGCCAATCCAGGACAAAACCTATTATCCTGATGCCAGGTTAGAGAGAAATACAGAAGAATAAATTCTTTTCAGATTTCTCCCCTGTATATGAGACAGGATGCAGCAACACTAGGCCCATCTAATACCGGGCTTTCTGAGCCATTACCATTAAAGAATTATCAATTCTAACCATTAGATATCATGTTTTTAAATAGGTCATTGTGTAGTTTTTTCAGCTGCTGAAGTAGTTTATTCGTCGCCATTATTGGTGGGCAAGTTCGCAGACAGAGTATTGTTGATCTGTTCTGCTTGGCGTCTACCATTCTATGTTAGTGATACAGATGCATATTTGCAGTTGTATGCTTTAAACGGTGGACTGAAGTTAACATTCGTTCAAATTAAAACATTTCTCTGCATGCAGACAGAATATTGCCGATTTGTCCTGCTTGGCTTCTACCATTCTATATTGTCATATTTTTATCTAAAACTGTAATGGTAAATGGGATCTAGAAAAATAAACATTGGAATAGAACGTAGGCAGTGTGTTCCACTGGAAACTTTCACATTCCATTTCTAGTGACTACATGTACGTCTGGAATTTTCTGATTTTTTCCTTTGTTCTAGCTGTAGAATTTCTGTAGATGATAGAAGAAAAATCTAAGTGTGAATCAAAATCTGATCCATAAACTTTTTTGTGCTATATTTTATTGAATTCATAATGTCTCTTTTTACTGTTCTGTTTGATAGGAGGATTGGAAGAAGGAGAAACGGGAATTTTTGCACAGTTTAAGCCGATTGCCATTGTTACCTAGAAGAAATAGTGGTGGTCGAGGCACTGGACTAACACATCCTGGTCAGATTACATCTCAAGCTTTGAGTTCTCAGGTTTTTCGTCCATCTTCTGTGGAGGTTGTGCCAGCGACTGACAGGCCTCTTCCTGAGAAAAAAACTTCAGTTTATGCTGAAGTGGTGAGGAATCTTAATGATGCTAGACAGAGTGGTTTGCCTTTCAAGGTATGTGCTCTACTGCACATGACGTTCAAATATTAATAATTTGTTGAAACCTTGAATTTCATATAATTTGTTTATTTTATCAACCTTTTCTCCTTTCTAGCCCGCAACAGCTTTCAGGGCTGCACATGAATGTATTGGGATTGAATCATCTGTTGGAAAAACAGTAAGCATGCAGAAGATATGGCACTTAATTCAGGTATTCTTATGTTCGAATTTCTCGTCTCCATTTTTGAGAAAATCATATTCGAAGAAACCTCTTGCTTGAAGCATTAGTCTCCGGGATGAAATATAAGCTTTAATCTCTGTTTATCTCTCCAGACAATTGCTAATGAGGACTCTGTCACTCAAGAAAATATTTCAAAAAGGATGTCACTTGTAATAGGTGCAAGGCGCCATCTTGAATTTGGTCATGAGAAGTATATCTTAGAAACTATCCAAAGCCATCCTGCTCAGGTAACATATTTACCATGATGTCCAGTGTTACGCTAAAATTCATCTCTGGTTGTATTGTAAATTATATAGCTAGTTGCCTCGCCTTGTGTAAATTGTTAAGTAACTTTTGTGCATTATTGTTGTCAATTTGATTTCTGTACAAGATGACATGTTATTATTTTGAAATAACATTTTTCACAAAGTATTATGTAATTAAGCACATTTTACGAATTACAAGGATGCCAAAGCGGGGATTTGAACTCAAATGAATGTTTTCTACTTTCTATATCTTGGTTATTTCAGTTGTGTGTAATGATAAGGTTTTGATGTTCCATATGCCATCCCACAGTTTTTTTCCCTTCCTCTCCAATCAAATTTTATGAACAAAAATAGCTTTTATACTGGTTATGTTGTGCTCATTATGTTTCTGTTCTCTTCTTCCCTTTACCTAATTTTCTTTAGAGCTATATATTTATTATTTTTGTTGATGGTTCTGGTGAAGTATGAACCTATCCTTTTCCTTTCTGGGCTTAACAAGATTGCCTGTCATGTTACTTTTAAAAGTTCTTGATACAACTATTTCGCATTCCTTATGTTGCTTCATCTGCTTATTATTAAAGGCTGCTCTTGGAGGTGTTGTTGGAAACTTGCAGAAAGTTCGTGCATTTCTTCGGGTTTGTTAATCTTCTGCTGGCTTACTTCTCCCAAGTTTTCGTTATATTGTTATTCTGTAGGCTAAGATTTTTGGTATACGGTTTCCTGTGATTATAGGTCCGTTTGCGGGATCATGGGGTGTTAGACTTTGATTCAGTTGATGCTCGTAAGCAACCTCCAGTTGACACTACGTGGCAACAGGTGGCCATTCTATAGCCTCCTAAGCACTTTTCTCTGAAATTGTGTTTGTTTCACTTTTTTTGCCTGTATTATCAAGTGAGACTAACTGCTGGGGATGGCTTACGTTTAATGCAGATTTATTTTTGTCTAAGGACTGGTTACTATGATGAAGCTAGACATGTTGCTCAATCGTCTCGTGTTGCCTACCAATTTGCACCTCAGGTATGAATTTTGTCTTTTGTGATCGATTTTTGCTAGAGGAAATAATTTGGCATGCTTTTGGCAGCTTGCAGAGTGGATTACAACTGGTGGTATGGTATCCCATGAAACTGCACTCATGGCTTCAGAAGAATGTGATAAAATTTTAAGGATTGGTGATCGAGCTGGTAGACCTGGCTATGACCGGAAGAAGTTACTTCTTTATGCTATTGTCTCTGGTTGTCACCGTCAAATTGATCGGCTACTTAGAGATATGCAATCTCTTTTCAGTACTATAGAGGACTTTTTGTGGTTTAAGTTGTCATGTGTGCGCGATGTGTCCAGTTCTGTGCCTTCTCTTGTACTAAGTGACAGATTGGTGCCATACAGTTTAGAGGATCTCCAGACCTATTTAAACAAATATGATTCTTCATACTACACAAAGAATGGGAAAGATCCCTTGGTTTACCCCTATGTGTTGCTTCTGAGTGTTCAATTTCTTCCAGCAATTTTTTACTTGACGAAGGAAACTGGGGATGAAGGATACAATGTAGATGCTGTCCATATTTCAATTGCATTAGCAGACCATGGTGTCCTCCCTGAGGGTGCGGGGGCTGGACATAAGCTGGCTGTTATGGATGCCTGTGCAGAAGTTGCTAGCATAATTCGACATTATGGATCCATTTATCTGCGTCATGGTGATCTTTCACTTGCGTTGGAGTACTATTTGCAAGCTGCTGCTGCAATGGGAGGAGGACAACAGTCATGGACTGGTCAAGGAAATGCTGATCAACAGAGACAGAGAAGCATGATGCTGAAACAACTCCTTTCTGAGATCTTGTTATGTGATGGTGGTATTCCACTTTTGCTCGGTACAAAAGGTGCTGGTGAAGAAGGCTTGTTGAGAAGATATTTGCCTGACTGGCAGAGTCGCCAACAGCTTTTACTTGAAGCTGCCTGCCAATGTCAAGAAGCTGGTCTTTATGACAAGGTGACTTTTCATTTTTCACGTTTTTATTTTCTCATGATTCTAGACAGTAATTTCTAAAATGTAGTAATTTCAACTCACTAAACTTGGTAACATTTCACTCCTCTATAATTTTTTTTTAGTTTTCTAATTCTAAGAATCCCAGAATGTGGATGAAGAAGATTCATGACGTTACCAGTCAAGTAAAAGGTTGATTGTTGGAACTTCTGTGCTTAAGTCTTAGATTCTAGTGCTGAAATCCTAAGAGAGGAGATCATATTAAATGTTGCTTTTCACCAGATAACACCTTAAGTGTTGTGTTTAGTTGTTCGTTTGCTCAAATTGCAATACACTAAAGTTGTCCTTATAGCGTCTTTGATTTTCCCCCGTTGATTAGTTGCGCTCCAAATGTGGTGGTTCTGTTCGTATTGTCTGCCTTCCTTTTGGCGTACTTCAGTGTGTGTAGATTACTTCAGTGTGAGTTTTGTGGCTCTGGGATACAAGGAGCGGGAACGGCGAAAAAAGGGAAATAGTGGATTGACAATACCTTTTGAATTATGTTCCTTTGTGCACATAAAGGGAAATAGGGAGATGCATAACTTTCTGTTTCTCATAAATGATTTGATGGTCAAAGGTAGTGAGAATATTTACTGGATGATTGGTGAATATGTTCCTATCCATATGCAATATCTGACTGGAGGTCCATGTTGTTTCTTAATTTGTTGTTGCTTTCCCTTTGTTCCGTTTGCTTGTGGCGTATATACTTTTTTTTTTCAACTAAGAAGCATTTTTTTTGACCTTTTTCACACGCAAATATCTTTAATTTTTTCTTATATATTTTCTTCATTATATTCTTTTTTTCGTTTTGATCGAAACATACAAGTTTTTCATGCATTTATACCCTTTTTGCTCTACCAAGTTATGTAAATTTCATCTCATATAATGAACCTGATTCCTGTTCTAATACTGCAGTCTGTTGAAATCCACAAGAGAGTTGGAGCCTTTGTCTTTGCATTGGAGACAATCAACAAGTGTCTGTCAGAGGCAATCTGTGCCCTATCACGTGGTAGGTTGGAAGGTGAAAGCCGAACCTGTGGTCTTGTTCATTCTGGAAATGAAATCATAGAGGCTTACAAGTATTCTGCTGAAGCCAGGTTAGATATATATTTGGAAAATTTTCATTGAAAATATTCTTTTCAATTACTTCGAAATATCTTTCATGTATCTGTGGCGGTTTTCATATGAGTACAGCCATATTTTGTCCATGTACCCTGCGAAATATTGTAATTGTCACGATTTTTGTGCGAATATTAAATCTTCAATTCGCGTGTGAGTAAAATTTCATCAATTACTTAATACAGTAGTTTGAATTGATTTCATGAAATCAGATAAGTAGGTGTTTACTATACCTATAAAACGTTAAAGACTCTGGTTATCAAGATTGAGCGACTTTCATAATGGTGGCTGGTCTTCGTAGCACCAATGTAGATGTTTTGATGAGTCATGCCACTCGAATGTTAAAAAAGCGACTGATCTTGATAGGTGTGTGTTTGAACCAGCAGAACCTCCACGAAATATTGATTCTTGGTGGTCGTCCATGGTTTCAGACATTTAGCATTCTAGAATGGAGGATTGCATGACACTTCTGAATTTGTTTCTGTGTGGTGAAACCAAGGAAAAGAAATAACGTTTGGCCAAATCTCTGCAACTATTTCGCTTAAAAAAGGTGGTTGCATGGGGACGTGAGCTATATTTTGATTGAAATGATGCTTATTGTTGACTTACAGATAGAAATAATCCTGGTCGCAAGCTTTTTCCCGTTTCACTAGTAGCGCTGACTTTTCAAGGCTTTAATTTTTTTCCACAGACAAGATTGTTCTTCTAGTGGTTGGTTCTTCTGCCTGCTGCTATGGGCGCTTGTCTTCTTCAAAATGCATTCCGTTGGTTTTTATGAAACAAAGAGGCATTTGGTTGCTTCTTTAAGACTAGGCTCCTACCAATATGAATCCGTACACTGGGAAAAACTTTTGTATTATGCCATTTAGGATTTTGGATGAAATCATCTTGGAGCGTTTTAGTAATAACTTTGCTTCTTAGGAGATTCACTTTGGTCCCATAGGATTTTGGTGGTGTTTCATTATCTCGAACGCCTGTTCCAAGGCTGTGTCATCATAAATTTTCAGAGGGTGGATAATTGCATACGCCAACCTGTCTTGTAATTTAAGTTTCTTGTTCTTGCTTCTTCAGGGAAAGAAAAACTCACCTCTTTGATAAACATGGGCTGAGAGAAAACTACTTTGCATTTCTAGGTTTTACAATTGATCTAAAAGAAATCACCCTAAACTTATAGGCTGAGGAATTTTTTGGGGTTATTCAGCCATCATCCTGTTTTTAGATTGGTCAGGGAGTTGTGTAAATTGGAAATTAGGCTTGCATGTTTTATGCCGCAAAATTACAGGTTCCAGAAGAAATGTGTAGTTGAAATGAAGACGTCTTGCTAAATGATAAGGAAGATGTGAAGAGACTGCTGCAGCGTTAATGAATAAAGTGTGGGAAAGTGGCAACTAGGACACCTGTTTCCCTTCTGCATTCCGTTTGGGTTTTGCAGATTATGGATTCGTCAATTGTCCCAACTTTCCTTAGAAACGAACCAACGAGTTGTGTTTCCCTGCATCCTGTACAATGAATGTTCATGCTGGCATCATACATAAAACCTGAGAGGTTACTATTGAGAAACAGAACGTTAGATTCTGTGACCTTTCTTTTCTAGGCAGCACCACACTTGTTTTTTGAAATCACTCATCAAATTGTATCGTCTTTATTGGGCGTTTGATTGTTTCGTATTTGTTATGTCTAGATGACCCAATGTCGATGTGAGTAACGCATGTTACTCATATCTTAGAGCTTGCGGTCTGCGTATGTTTCTTGAACCGATAGGCTTCTGCTGGAATTTTTTCATTGGATTTAGATTTTAACGTCATTGGTCTTCTTTAATTAATCTCCAATGCTGGAATTTGTGTGCAGTCTTCAAGATAGGGAAAACATGTCTGAACAACAAACTGTGTTAAGGCAGCTTGAGGCAATATTGTACGTCCATAAATTAGCCAGAAGCAATGAGTATGTAGACGCCTTAAGGGAGGTGTCCAAGCTGTCATTTCTACCATTAGATCCGCGGAGACCAGATGGTGCCTTTGACATGTTCCAGAAGCTGTCTCCTCATGTCCAAGCATGCGTTCCAGATCTCCTGAAGGTTCTTCTTAGCTGCTTGGAGAATGTCAGAGACACTGATGGAACACTCCGTGCAATGAAGGCCAAGGTACGCTGCATAATTGTCCTAATGTTTTTACAAGTTTCCTCTACTACTGCTTCATAGGGTGTTGCATGGAGGTGCGAACTAGGAGAATTATGTATGTGATAATTTTTATCCAATGAATAATTGTGGTGGGTGTTTCTTTTTTCTGTCACACTCTGCTCAAGTTTTTTCACTTCTAGCAGCTGCCACTTACATATAAACGACCCTGCTTTGATTCCGTTTCTCATGCTGCTCATTATTGTTATGTGGGGGAAGGTCCAAATGGCGGAACCTTCTCTTTGAAGACTATTTGTACTATTTTGCATTATTAAAGTACCAGAAAAAGATAGGAATGCCATATTTTTCCCACTGGACCTTTGAGCACTAACGAGTATTGCCCATCCGGGGGATCAGATGTTGGTTGCCCCCCTCAACAGATGTTCCAACGTTGGGGGGGGTAATAAACAACAGGAATTAATTACATTTCATGGTATCCTGAGCTGATTTAACACCTAAAAAATCCTGCCATTTGAATTTGAGCCGACCCAGGAAAATATTCCCTTGATTTTTCTTTTCTGTGCCATTGTTTCACACCTGAATAAATTCCATCATTTGGCGGTGCTTTAAGTCCGTATCAGAAGTGAAGTCTATTTCTGTTCGACCGGTTCTGTCTCTCCCTTGTTTCCCTGCTGGTTTAACAGTCTGGAGATTCTTCTCCTGCAGATATCGAGCTTTGTGGCCAACAACATGGCCAGGAACTGGCCGCAAGACCTGTACGAGAAGGTTGCCCGGAGTCTGTGAATTGGAAGCAAGGACGACGCCCTAGACTGAGCCCCCTCTGCTGGCCTCGAAGGTCTGCCCGCCTTTTCTATTTTCTGAAGCACTGGCCATGACTACCTCTGTTGAGCATCTTGCGTTCTTAATCTCATGACGGAAATGGCAAAGAACATGGAAAAATCAGTGCTTTGTTCCGCTCTAATGGAGTGCCCTTTTTGGGGAATTTCAGGTGCTCTCAAAAGTTCTCACCTTTGCAGACCAGAAAACCTAGATCACTGGCTACTACTGCTACTACTACGCTGCGGCTTGAAAATAATGAGTCAGTTCCCCCTGGGGGGGGGAGTTTGAGAAAAATATGGAACAGTGGATATGGTCGGTTTTAATGAGCTGGTTGGATATTGGTCAAGTATTTCTCAAAGTTTTGAACTCAAGAAATGCAGAATCATTGCAGTTTTCAGAGGGTTAATCTTATATTTTCAACTGTTTAGATCTCCAATGTAAGGTCATAATCCTCCAAATTAGTAGATGAAAAAACTGTCTCCTTTGTGTGTTCGAGTGAGAGAGAGGGAGAGAGATACTTGATTCTCATGGGCGTGTATGACTCAAGCTCCTCGTACACATGTTAGGGGTTAAAATCAAATTCTGAATACGTGAAAATGTGATCTCATTGGAGTTATATGGGCCTGAGCCACAAGGTTATGAGAATTAATCCCTTCAGTGGACAAGAGGTGATTTTGAGCCTATGAAATTAAGGTGACAAGTTTTCGAAGTGTACAAGGGTATTAGAGACCAGTAATAAAAAGAGATCACCTTGGAAAATGAAAAAACTCACAAAATTGTATTAATAACACTTGAAAGGCCTCTTGAGCTAATAGATTTTCTATAAAAAATGGTGTTAATATTTGCATTACAAACTAACTTTAAAGATAAGAGAAAAATGAGAATAGAAGTGGAATAAAAATAGAAATGAACAAATAATAGAAGAGAAGAGAAAATAGAAAGAATTAAAAATATAAGGTTGTCTAAAATAGAGACGACTAAAATAGCAGGTGGTCTAAAAACAAAAAAGGGTACAAAATAGAAATAATGAAAAATAGAAGAGGGCTAAATATGAATATATCCTAAAATGTGTCTTACTATGGGTCCAATTTCTTAACTGGGCTAACTTCAACTCAAATAAATGTTTTAGTTATCTGATCTTCTGTCCATTTGATAGAAATACTAAATAGGTTACATCAAATATCTCTGTTCTTCACCACCGACCACAAGCAACCTTACCGACATAGTGCCTGGCAACAGAGGTCAAGAACCTAATCAGGAATGTGTAGAAGAATCAAAAATAAACTTGCGTTGATAATGGAAGATGATAACCTATGTCTTCTGCCCGATGACATGGCTGTTATACTTCTGTGTGGATATTTATGTTTGAGTGGATTCAAGGGATCTTGATCTGGGGGAGGAATGGGTGGGAAGTCCAGGGGACAGACGTGTTGCATGGAGACCGATCTCAGACCAATGTGAGACCTTATCATCTACAAATAGTCTGATGTTCAGGGACTCTATGCCCCCTATTGTGAGACAAAAGAGATCCCCCACCTGCTTTAAGTTGCAGAAGCTCTCGTAAGTAGCGAACATCAAGTCCAAGGACCTAACGATTTGAAGGAGGGATGAGTAAGTGGTGACATCTCAATCTGGATTGAGTTCCAGCTATGGCTAGCGTGTGTGATTATTGGCTAGTGGGAGGAGAAAGCAAGGCCAACAGGGGAAGGGAAGGAGATATACCGGCAAAGGGATGGTAGGGGATGACATGGAGCACAATGGTGAGAAGTAGTGTGAGCTAAAAGTGTATCGAATAGGGAGAAGATGGACTATGACATGGCAATTGTGGAGATCTATGTCACTAATAAGTCTTCATTATCATGAGTTAATAATTTAGTAAGATGTTTTTAGTCTTAACTTATGATAAATAGACTTATTTTTGTGTTAAATTGTGAGAAGTGGTTTCTAGTTGATTAATATGAATTTTTGCTTAATTACATGATTTTATAATTTTATTTTGTTGAGAAAAATAAAAAAAAATATTTAAGGAAAAAGCAAAAATATCCGCCGGCCAACCGAGCCCGCTAGCGGGTCGGAGGCCAGTCGGGCGGAGCCGCTGAGCGGCTAAGGACCGTGAGCTCAAGGCTTGAGCGGCTAAGGACCAGACCGTGAGCTCGACGCTCAAGCGGCTGGCAAAGCGGACCGCGAGCTAGGCACTCAAGCGGCTGACGTGTGCATCACTCCCCTTCCACGTCACCGGTGGCCAGCCGGGCATAGGGTAAGGAGTATTCATACACACGTGGGTGATTTGTACCTTATTGATGGGTAAAGAACCGTCGTAATATATGTGCGTGAAACTCACCCAAAAAACCGATGTGGGACTAAACCCCGCGCCTTACTTTTTCCTGCATATTTTATAAATGACATAAATGCCCCTCAATGACCGATATAAAATGATCCTTATGATGTCATAGATTGAGGGCATTTTAGTACTTATCTTATCTCTCCCTCTTTCTCTCTCTCACAGGCAAACAACCGGCAAAGAAATCGCGATTTCTGGAGAGCGATTAAGCTACAAAAATCACCAAAAATTCATCGGGCTTTTACAGAATTAAAAAATCACCAAAAATTCATCAAAAACTTAGTCAACGCATTGCCTTATTTCCTTTTCACATTTATTAAATAGATTATATTTATCATTTAGTTAAAAATTTTATAAAAAAATCATATTCAAAAACTTAGTCAACGTGATTTGCGGAGCATCGTGGCCGAAATTAATGTAGGATTCTGGATAAAATATCGCGAACTCAATGAAGAAATCATCTCCACTTGATTGACGAACAAGTCGTCACCGAAAAGAGGACGATCTGCCGGGAGACGAGTTGCCACCTCGTGTACCAGATGCGATAAAGGGCCTCCTCTCGTTGCGTTGACTTGAGGATAAAGCCCCTGAGACGCGCCCCATCTCCATCTAGTAGACCTCCGTCGAGTGACAGTCACCGAAGGGCCGCAAGTCGTCGTTTTCCGTTCCGTCGGGTGACAACCGCTGGAAATGATTTGCGATCTATTCCACTGATTTCTAGGCTTCGAAAGAAGTTCTAGAGATCACCCACGTTGTCTTTGTCCAAGGAGAGCCTTCGAGGCCGTGGACATTGCACAATTTCTTTTCTGAACACGTAGAATTCCGTTGATCGCCGCCACGAAGTCGGAACTCTATTTTTCTTATTTTAAACTTTATTTTCACTTAAATTAGTAATCTTTGGCACGATTTCAACATCCAAATTATTTCGTACTTGAGTTACGATTCTTCGGGCTTTTACAAAATTAAATTTGATCTATTAATTTCACAGTAATTGCTTACAAAAGAATCGTAGGTCGGAACTTATTTCCATCTGATTCGTGTTCTTTAGGCGTTGACGTCACTTGACGTCATTGCCTTATTTCCTTTTCACATTTATTAAATAGATTATATTTATCATTTAGTTAAAAAAATCATAAAAAATCATATTCCTTTAGGAAAATTCTAAAATATTACCCGATATTATATTACATTCCTGTGATTGAGCTGGAAATTTCCCACTATTTTTGGAATCTTTTATCAATTTATAATTAATTTATTCACTCTGATAAAAATTTAAAATTCTAAGAATTGGTCCTTTCTAGTTTTATAAAAATTTTAAATTTGCGTGATTTATTATACAATGATTAATTCACGTCTGTCACCATCGTTGGTTAGGGCGTCAACTCATGAAGGGAGAGTGGGTGTGATGAGGGAGCAAGAACTAGTTGGAATTCATGTTCCCGTTCCCAATTGTGATGTGTCATTCTCCAATTTTTGCCCCCAAGCTGAAAATAGTGCAAGGTCCAATCTGACGGGAGCATCGACGTTCTTGCGGCGTACACTTCTGGCTGCCTTCAGCATCGTTTCATCTTCTAATCTAGATCTTCAGTCTTGAATTTGCTAATGATGACGATTGCTCTCTTGTTCATAGATCATAAAACAAGAATAGTAATATATAAATGCAACTTAAATAATATTTAGTACATAAGTTAATCTTATGTCGAACATAGGGAGAATGAATAACATGTCATGAAAATTAATTTGATTTTAGTTTTCAAGTAATTCTAGATTTTTTATAATTTTATAGTATTTTCATAAAATTTTAGAAAATAGAGAAAAGGAAAAGGAGATAGACTTGTGATTTTGAAAGGAATTAGAGAGAAAGATGTAGGGTTTCCAAAGAAATATTAGAGGGAAGAAGAGAGAGAAAATAGGGGAGAATATGAGGAAAGAGTGGAAATCCTATATATCACAATTAGCCATTCATAGGGATTTTATAAGGGTGATTGAAGAACTTGACATTAGACTACTCAACTAAAACTACATGAAACTATTGATGGCATTTAAGTCGGTGAAATAAAATGCAACAAATTTATATTTTCTAATAGTTTGGGTCGATCCTCAAAGATAGCTTATAGCTTAAATGTCAAAGTTGGCTCTCTAAAATCTAATTGGTCGTAATCTACTTAACATTCATCTAATTGTAAGTAACAATTAGTTGAAAGCATAATTGAAAGCCTATAAATGTTTAGATTAAAGTACACATAACTATTTGCAAAATATAAAATGTGAGATCTCCCTTGTTTGTCAAACAAAGATGGAGATCAAAAAAAAGGGAAAGAAAATCTGAACAAAAATAAACAATAAATGTGTTGTGCTATTTTTACCCACACATTCAAAGAAACAACTCTTAACTAATCACGATTCAAACTAAGAAATGAGAGTTATAGTATTCCCTATTCACTACTCAGCAATCTTCACCTTTCATAGGTCACTAGATTGAGAAGATTGGGGTCACACTGCTGCTGCATTCACCTGTGATGCTGAGCTCACCCCCACCTGTCACTTAAGAGATGTCACAAGTTGTCGCCACCACTCTGTCACAGGCTGCCACAGCAAACCACTGTAAGCTGCCACAACACACCATCAGGCTACTCTTGCCATTGCATAGAGAGACCCATCTGCCCCACTTTTTGCCTCATGTCGTCAATCAAGAAAACTCCCAGCCCCCCTTTCTCCTTTGCTCTAGGCTTCCATTTTTACTCTTGTAATGGGCCCCTCATAGGGCCTATTGTTGGGCCCAATGTTAGGCTTTTTAAATGGGTCGATTACTCCAAGGTCCTATAGAGGTTCATAAATAAATCAGTGGGAATAAAAACTTGATAAACACATTTCTAAAAAGTATTTTTCATGATTGTAAATTAAAATAAATCATTTTAGATTCTTATGATGATTTTAGTGTCTATATTTAAAAAAAAATACTGTAATGTATTAAAATAGTCAATTTAATATTTTCATTTAGTTTACTCCCATTTTATATTGATAAGCTAGCATTTCCTAAATATTGACTTTAGTTATCATCTAAAGATGATACATCAACACCCATAAACACACACAACATTCAAGAATGGATGAGAATATTTTTCACATTGTATGTCAAGGAGTTAAAAGGAAGGATATTGTGTAAGGTGTCTATTGCCTACTTACTATGAGAGATTTGGAATGCAATAAATAAATGTAGGCCAGATAATGTGAAAATATCCAAATCTCTCATTGTGCATAAATGCATACAGCCGGTCAAGGACTTAGAAAAAAAATCTAGAGTAGGAAAATATCAAATAGACAAGAAGTGAAACTATTATCTCTATGGAAGATACAAAAATAACAATAGCCTACACAAATAAAATGGATTGAGCTAGGGAACAGACTATTGAAACTCAATATAGATGGGGCAGCAAATGGTAATCTAGGGCCTGCAGGGGAGGGATGTATCATTTGTGACCATAACAATCACATAATAATTGCATTCTATAAATACCTCAAGACCTACACTGACACGGAGGCTGAATGTAGAGCATTAGTTGAATGGCTGCTAATATGTAAGGTTATGAATTTGATGTAGGTTGTCACAGAATCTGATTCCAAGGTGCTAGTGCAGTTGTTAGAGAAAGGAGAATGCAATTAGTAGAGACTACAAAAATGGTGGAAGAACATCAAACTAGAAGGCCACATAATAAATATAATAATTCATATTTACAAGGAAGGTAATACTATTGCTGACTGGCTTTCAAATGAAGTGATCTTTAGGAAAATAGACAAAGTGCTGATGAGGGAAATGACCTCAGCACATATGGTAACTAAATGAGGTTAGGAAAATTCAAAGAGAACCTTCCCAGAGGGTTTAGAAGGTAAGTCTATTGGACTATGACCTTCAACTAGTTGGAAAGCATTGTAATGCAGTGATTGTGAAAAGAGAAAAAAACAAGACAGTTGAAAAAAACAGAAGAAGAGAAGATCAATTAAGGGGAAAACCCTGGAACTAATTTTCTTGAAGACTTTTGTGAAAACTGGGAGATGGTCAATATGTTTGAAGACAAGTAAGAAATTCTAAACTTAGAGAATGATTAGTGTGGAGGGGCCAAGGACTGGGAGGAGGAATCCCACCAAGGTGTAACAAAACATGATCCTCTGAGAGCAAGGTTTTTCTTTGGCTTCAAACCCTACAGATGTGTCCTTACTAGGGTAAACACTAAAAGACTAGAATAAGGATACACTAACATGTATCTATGGTTCTACCATAAGATGCATTTCTATTTGTAGTATAAGATTGGCAAAAAAAACTACAAGAGATCCAAGGAAGCAACCATAAGCATAGGGGGAAGCACAAACCCATTATTCAAATGGGAGATGGAAGGAAAGGACATGGAAGGCACACATAACACAAGCCCCTTGACCTCATCTCAACTCAGAAACTATGGCAGTGGCCATCCAACAATCATCATGTATTAAACCCAATCCAATTTGTGACAATGGTGAAGTACCTTCTCTAGCTTGTCACAAAAAAAGACCTTATGGCCAAGACCCAATATCCCAAAACTAAAGAGTTATTATTAAATAGATTACACCTTAATGGGTTATTATTAAATAGATTAAATTGATAAAAAAATTTTCCATCCATTCTCAAAACACTTCAATTAATACTTAATTTATGAGGACTCATTTTAGACTGATGTATTACATTAATTATAAGTTAAATAATTCAATGTTTAATTCATCATGAAGCTCCTAAAATATATGTCTGATGTGTATTACATGAGCCTAAGTAAACTTTCCAAGAATGATTTTATTCATTTTAATACAAATCTTGTGCTCTTTTTAGGATAAATATAGCTTTTATTCTTTTTAATATATATTTAAGATAATATTTTTTAAATAAATAAAATTAAGTAAAAATAGAAACTATCATTCAATGATATTGAGAGAGAATAAAGAGAGGTAAGAAATGTCCTATATTAGGGTGATAAATCCTGAAAAATTGAGAAACCTAGAATTCCTATATCATTACTACATGGATCTTAAAATGTAAAACAAGAAACCTACAATATAAATGCAAAACACTTGAAATCTAAGAATCCTAAAGCCCTAAACCCAAAAAAAAAAAACCAAACCCTTCAAAAATTGCAAAGAATGACAGAAAAATCTTAAAAATAATAAGCATAACCCTACACCTATAAATCTCGAAGGCTTCAAACATATGCCCTAAACTCTATTAAAAGTTAAGACCCAATCCTAAAAATCATAAACCCAAACATTAAGCACTAAACTCATAAAACAATAAATAAGAAACCTTAAAAATTAAACTTTAAGCACTAAACTATAATGTTGGGTTCTTTACATCACTATCCCTATTACGATCTTGTAATGCTCATGGATGATTGTAAAAAGAACAGATAAAATATCAGTTTACATGTATAAGAGAAATATAAATAATCAATTGATAAGTCTTTATTATCATGAGTTAATAATTTAATGAGATGATGTTTTTAGCCTTAACTCATGATAAATAGACTTATTTTTGTGCTAAAATGTGAAAAGTGATTTCTGATTGATTAATATGAATTTTTGATTAATTAAATGATTTTATAATCTTATTTTGTTGAGATAAATGAAAAAAAAAGATTTAAGGAAAAAGTAAAAAAGTGTCGGCCAACTAGGCCTGCTAGCAGGTTAGAGGCTCAATTGGGTGGGGCCGCTGAGTAGCTAAAGACCGCGAGCTAAAGGCTCAAGCAGCTGGTGACATGGACCGCGAGCTAGGCGCTCAAGCGGTTGACGAGTGTGTCACTCTCCTTCCACATCACCAATGGCCAATCGGGCATGGGGCAAGGAGTGGTCGTACACACATGGGTGATTTGTACCTATTGATGGCTAAAGAAGCAGCCATCTTATATTTTGAAAATCACCTAGAAAATCGATGTGAGACTAAACCCCACACTTTAACTTTTTCGTAGATTTTATAAATGCTAATAATGCCCTCAATGACTATTAGAAAATTATCCTTATGACGTCATACATTAAGGGCATTTTAGTACTTATTTCATCTCTCCCTCTTTCTCTCTCTTGTAGGAGGTTAACTGATGAAGAAATCGTGAGTTCCGGCAAGCGATTAAGCTGCAAAAATCATCAAAATCTCAGCAAAAACTTAGTCAATACGATTCACGGAGCATTGTGTCCGAAATTAGTGAACAATTCTGGACAAAACATCACAAACTCAACGAAGAAATTATCTCCGCTTGATCAATGAATAAGCCGTCATTGGGAAGAGAATGATCTACTGGGAGACAAGTCACCACCTCTTGAGAGTGTACAAGATGCGATAAAGGGCCTCCTCTTGCTGCGCTAACTTGAGGATGAAGCCCCTAAGACGTGCCCCACCTCCATCTAGCATACCTCTGTCAAGTGATAGTCGCTGGAGGGCTGCAAGTCACCGTATTTTCGTTCTGCTAGGTGACAACCGTCGGAAATGATTTGGCGACCCATTCCATCAATTTCTGGGCTTCAAAAGAAGATCTAGAGATCACCCACATCATCTTCGTCTAAGGAGAGCCTTCGAGGCCATAGACATTGCACGATTTCCTTTCCGAACACAGAATTCTAGCGATTGCCACCGCGAAGCCGGAACTCTATTTTTCCTATTTTAAACTTTATTTTCATTTAAATTAATGATCTTTGGCATGATTTCAACCTTCAATATCTTTCGTCCTTGAGTTACGATTCTTTGGGCTTTTATAGAACTAAATTTGATCAATTAATTTGACGGTAATCGCTTACGAAAGAATCATAGGTAGAAACTCTATTTCTGCCCGATTCATGTTCTTTAAACATTGATGTCACCTGACGTCATAGCCTTATTTTCTTTTTGTATTTATTAAATATATTATATTTATCATTCAGTTAAAAAAATCATAAAAAATTGTATTTTTTGAGAAAATTTTGAAATATTACCCGATATTATATTACATCCCTCTGATCGACTTAAAATTTTCCACTATTTTTAGAATCTTATATCAATTTATAATTGATTTATTCATTCTGATAAATATTTATAATTCCAAGAATTAGTCTTTTCTAGTTTTATAAATTTTAAATTTGCATGATTTATTATACAACAATTAATTCACGTCATCCATCTATTAAGTGGTGTAACATTCAATTGTAGCTCTATGACTAAAGCACAAACAAACGAAGGCAATAGTGACCCATAAAAGCTTTAAATATACTTTATATGTCATAATTGGGTTAAAAGTGACATGGATGGAAAGAGAAATTACCAAATTGAAAGGAACCATTTAAATGTTTCACAATTATTTATCAAAAAAAAAACATATCTTTCTCCAAAGTAATGAAGATCTTCCTTCATAAAAAGTAAACCCAAAACAATTTTTAGCATGGGCACACCCATCTCTCCACAAAAAGTAAAAAACTTAAGAGTATATGATACTCATAAATAGTAAGGTGTGAAGACCTTTATTTTATCATTCTAATTATTACTCTCCTATTATTAGAGTATCCTTTTTTTAACAACTTTTTATCAAACTCCATCTAATCAAGGATGTAGGAAAGATCGTGATCTCAATCTAGCAATAAAATATAAGCCCAAGATTATGATCTTTACTCCCATGAGACGCCTAATCTTTAGAGTTGATCACTCTAATATCGTAGATGATGACTCAACGGGGGGTAGGAAATGGTGGATTTTCTTCTTAGATGTGAAACATTAGGGAAGTCTTAATGCAACAGTGACGTCCAATTACATTCTTTAGTCAAGCATTATCGCCTTCGAACCACCAAAAGTTTGTCTACGAATAAGAACTAATGGCTATTGTTCTTGTAGTCTGAAAATGATTACATTATCTTTTGGGACATCTCTTTATTATCTACATTGATCAATGTAGCTTGAAGTACCTATTAGAACAACACCATATTACACTAAAATATAAAAAATGGTTGGTTAAATTAATCGACTATCATTTCAAAATTAAGTTTAAAGCAAGGACAACAAGGCCGCTGATGCCTTGTCCAATAGACCATATAATCTTGTACTACATCACCTCTCAGTCTCTTTTCTAGTGTTGGTTGATTTACCTCAACTGAAACAAGAAATTTTGAATGACCTTGAATTATCAAAGCTTATTCATCATCTTTGACACCACCCAGGCTCTACTCCTCATTACATTATTTATCGGAACCTCTTATTTCATAAGGGACGCCTAGTTATTCCCTCAAACTCTACTTTTATTGTAGCCATTCTCCATGAATATCACTCATCTGTTATAGGCAGTTATTTTGGATTCTTCCACACCTATAAGCAAATAAGTTGTTACCTCTATTGGCAAGGAATGAAGTGAGGTATCTATACTTATGTCTCAAATTGCCATACATGTCAACAAAATAAGTATGACTCATTATCCCCGACTGGTTTACTACAACCCCTACCTATTTCATGACGAATTTGAGAGGATATTTTATGGACTTTGTGGAGGGCCTTCCTAAATGCGAAGGACACATAACCTTATTCATCGTGGTGGAATGTCTAAGTAGATTTACACATTTCTCTACCCTTACCCACCCATTTACATCCCTAGAGGCGGCTCATATTTTCCTCTGAGATGTTGTCAAGCTCTATGGTATTTCTTTCACTATCATTTTAAATCGAGATTCAATATTCCTTAGCACATTTTGACACATTATTTCACCTCCAAGGAACCAAACTATGCCACAACACTACCTATCATCCTCAAACGGATGGACAAACGGAAGTTGTCAATTGCTATCTTGAAACTAATCTCTACTATTTTGCCCGTGAACATCAAACGTCTTACTCTAGTGGTATTCCACAACTAAGCTCACTCCATTTCAAGCTATTTATGGTCATGCCCTGCCTACATTGATCCATGTTGGTTTACATGCCACTTTGGACTCGGTTGAGTACAACCTATAATAGCAAGATACCATCTTAGATTGTCTAAAGTGCCATCTCTCACAAGCCTAGTCCCATATGAAAATTCAACACAACAAGCATCGACGGATTGTCTCCTTTAATGTGGGTGATGCTGTTTATCTTCACTTGCATCCCTATCATTTCCAATCATTGGCCCGATATCCCAACAACAAGCTAGCACCTCACTTCTTTGGCCCTTTTCATATTTTAGAGCAAATAGGTGTTGTTGCTTATAAACTCGATCTTCCATCCACACAATGAATACATCCTATTTTTCACATCTCTTAACTCCAAGTAGCAAAGGGGTCCATTCCACTCAATCAACCATTGCCACCAGCTTTACAAGAGGATTTCATGTTGGCTGTACAATCGACAATTATTTGTACTTTTTAGGATACTTACATGGATGTGAGCTGCTAGTTCAATGGAAAGACCTAGAATTTGAATACTCGTGGGAGTTCGTACAATGTTTCAAGAACTAATTTCCTAATTACTGCCTTGCAAACAAGGTGCTTCACAAGGAAGGGAGTATTGATAAGTCCTACCATGATTTGACCACATCTACACATTGCCCACATCATCCATGACTTCCACAACACCGTTGAAGCATTCAAGATATCTATTGTGCCACACTTCAACTTATTCCGCATGATAACAACATCCCCCTCTTCTCATTACCTCACAAAGCCCACAACTCTGCCGAAGACGATAACACTCCACACAATGATCTCCCAACACTTGATCACCCAACTAACCCAAAATAAGTAGGAGAGGATACCTTATATGAGAACAGACCTCTCCTAAGAGGGGGGGGGGAGGTGAGAAGGAAATTGCAGACTAATTAGAATGTCCGAGTTATCATTTCCCTTAACATTGTTGTGAGCTCTATTAGTGATCCCACGGACTCTCCCATGGTTTCCCCCTTCTTCTCACCTCAAGTTCAACTATCATGGACTCTCTCTCTCTCTCAATGTCAAGTGACATTTGTGTCAGTCACTGTTCCTCTAACCTATTCATCAGAAATTTAGTCTATTTTATTCCCAAGTGAACAATTCCCTCACTATTTTCCACTATTCCAAAATTGGGGTTACACCATTTGTACAATTGATTGAACGAACTGGCAGCCAACTTGTTAGGGTGGTTTTCTACAACATACTAGGTCAACATACTTAAGGGGCGAACCCTACCATAGAGGTCTAGAAGTAGCACAAGACGGTGAAGATGAGTGCTAGTGGGGGGAGGGGAAGGAGAATATGGGGCAATATGAGGGAGCATGAAGAGTGCACACAATGACTTGGCATGGGCAGGGGGACAGAGAGAGAGAGAGAGAGAGAGAGAGAGAGAGAGAGAGAGAGAGAGAGAGAGAGAGAGAGAGAGAGAGAGAGAGAGAGATAAGTGTGTTGAACACATTGGCCAGGAAGAATTAGGGAGGATATGCAAAAAATAGTTGGTACTAATAAGAAACATGTTCTATATTAAGCAAGTTTTTCTTTTGAATGGTCCAACGGATCATTATGGAGGAGCACACATCATGGAGACACCATGGAAATTGTCCAAGCAGACTGTTATGAAGGAGTGCACATTATGGAGGCACTACAGAAATTGTCCTTATTCTAGGACAGAATTTCTGGATCTTGAAGATCACCCTTTAGCCTACAAATTAGAGTCGAAGCCACTTTTCTTTTATGCTTTTTGTTCCTCCTTTTGTGTGTCTTAGACACTTTTGTTTTCTCTTGATTTCTCTTGGGATTTTCTCCCATTGTGTTATTGAATTCTTCTTTGTTGTGTTTTCATTCTTCTCTTGCAATCACTTCAATTAACCTTTATCACGATCACTCTGTTTTTGCAATAAGTGGTATCAAAGTAGGTTTGTAGAAGGTTTCATGGCATCAATGAAGGTGGAAATATGTCCTCTAGATAAGAAGATAAATTTCTCAATTTGACAAATCAAGATGTGGGCCATATTGGCCCATCTCGACTTAGAGGATGCTTTTTTTCTTGTGAGATGAAGAAAAGAAGAAAAGGATCAATCGTAAGACTCTGACCTAGATTCAACTCCATCTCTCGAATAATATCTTATGAGATGTCAAAAAGGAGACAAAAGCCTATAAATTATGGGAGAAACTTGAATAAATATGTATGGCTAAAATCGTCACACAACGTAACTTAGCAAAGCAAAAATTATTTGGTCTTCATATGTCAGAAGGTACCACTCTAAAGTCTATCTTGCTTTGTTTAAAGATATACTCACAGAGCTAGAGGCCCTAGATGTAAATACTCTCATTGAAGAAGATTTATGTTCACTTTTGCTCATGTCACTACTGACATCCTATTCTTGTTTTAGTGATATTTTATTTTATGGGTCAAAAGAGCTTTCTCTTGAGGTTCTGTATGAATCACTCTCCATGAGGGAGAGTGTGAGCAAATTTTCAGATACTATATCATCAACTCTAGCAAAAGGCCTTATGATTCGTGGTCGTGACCTAGAGAGACAATCAAAATAGGGATCAAAAGGAAGATCTAAGTCACAACATCCAAATAAATCTTGCAACTACTGTAAAAAGAAAGGCCACATCAAGTTAGAATGCTACAAGTTTCAAAACAAAAACAAAAGAGAATAATCACGCTTAGAGTCTAATGCACCATGTGATCAATCAACAGCGGCCAATGTCACTCATAATTAAAACTTAGGTGAGTTGCTTGCCATCATTGAATGCAAGTCAAATTCATCTGAAGGATGGATTATTGATTCTGCCTACGCATTTCACACATGCTTTAATCATGAGACATTTGCCACCTATACTCCATCATCGGTGGGAGTAGTTTTGATGGACAATAATTCATCCTGCAAGATTGAAGGCATCGAGAATATATCTTTCAAGATGTTTTATAGTAAAATCCGTACTCTTAGCAACATATGGCATATCCTATAATTAAAAACAAATCTTATTTCTCTAAGTACAATTGATTCTAAAGACTACCTATTCATTGGAGAAGGAGGCATTTTGAAAGTTTGTAAAGGTGCCCTTGTCGTGATAAAAGGGCATCACAAATTAACTAATTTTTAAGTCCTCGAAGGAAGCACAATGGTGGGAGACATTGTTATCACAACCTCCTCAACATCAATCCAAGAAAAGACTAAACTATGGCATATGGGGCTAGGACATTTGAGTGAACTTGAACAGGGTATGGCTGAATTGAGTCAATGAGGACTGCTCAATGAACTCAATTCAAAGACCTTGGAATTTTGTGAGCATTGTATCTATGGTAAACATGCTCGTTTCAATTTTCAGTCAACTCAACATAGATGTAGTGGAATCCTAGACCTATGGGGGCCAGCGAGCATTCCATCTCATGGCGGTGTTTTATACATGCTAATTTTCGTCGATGATTATTCAAGAAAGGTATGGGTATATTTCTTAAAATAGAAGTCTGATGTCTTTAATTGCTTTAAAGAGTGGAAGCTCTTTGTTGAAAAGCAAACTAATTGACGTGTCAAGGTTCTTCGAACTAATAATGGTTGGAATTTTGTTCAAACCAATTTATTGATTTTTGTAAGTCTAAAAGCATATTGCCTCATCTCACTATCCATCATTGGTGGTGAATGGGACCCACTGCCACCACAGCTTGAGCTCAAGAGGGTGGAGGAGACCCCATCCAAACATATTCAACTAGGTTGTGGAGCCCGAGTAAGGACAAAGGTCCTCATATTCCTTTATATTGCCTGAAGGACCCCTCCCATCCTATATCTCTCTCTCTTGTCATTGCAACCCGGGTCTGTGAACAGCCTAGAGTTGTCTCCTGCCACGTATGGGGGCCTCCCATCCTTTGGGCCCATGTACCCCCTCCCCTCTCATTCCTTTTCCCTTCCTCTTCCCTCCTACTATGGGCCATACGTGTGGACCCAATAGGAGTTGGTGTCCATCATCCCCTCACTTCTTCTCTAATGGGCCTCTCATGCGGTCCTCCACCCCTGGCTCATGTGGGCCCTTATATAAAGGGGTGGAGAGCCACCACTAGAGGGGGAGAAGCTTATCTTAGAGTTGAACATGTTTGAAGATTTCCACCTAGGCAAAACGAGAGAGGTCTTGGGAGAGGGGAAGGGAGGTGAGGGTGCCTCTCCACCGCCAAGGCTCTCGGGGTCACTGGTCATTCACACATGGCCATCCGCTCGCCGGTCCCACACAAATGCTCTAGTGTAACCCTGCTGCACACTTGCTCACACACGACGTGCACTTCGCCGTGCCAATGTGCCACAGTTGGTGCACCCGTGAGTCCTACAAGTCAGCTTGCGTGCCACCGCTCTAACCCCGAAGCTGTTTGTTGAGCCCGACCAGGGACTCCCACCAGTGCGTCGGGAGTCGTCTGGCCAAGCCCTTCCCCCAGCTCCATTTGGTGCCCGCTGAGCATTGCCGTCACCACCCCATCCCCTCCCAGCACCAAAGATGTGCCCATGCTGACAAGAAGCCTGATTTCACGTTGCAGTTGCGCTTGCTACTTTCAGCTTCAATCGCTGGAGCCGTGATCACTCTCTGCCATCGACCCTACTTCAGCACAAGGCCCTACCGCTCAGCAACAACTGATTGGGCCTTGGCCCACAGGTTCGCCTTAATTCCCCTCCCATCTTGTTGTTTACTTCGCATAGTGCTACCCTGCACCTGCTCCATTGTCGTTGGACCTAGCTAGGTGGGTCAGTTGGGGCTTCACTATGAATGATCTCTGGTGCACGCACACAAGGCTCACTGTGTTGGTCGTCGAGCTTAGGGGGTAGATCTGCGTTGATCACATTGGCCCTCGCCTTGGGTTTGGACGTGGAAGGTTCACTACGTCATTGCCTTTGTCGACGCCCTACCAAGCACTCGCCGATTTTGCTATCCATCAACACCTGTTCATTTGCATTGAGTTAGTCTTGTCACCCACATAGGACACTATCCCCCCCCACATTCCTCTATGTCTTCATAGGGTGGGCCTACCTAGATGCTGCATCAGTCATACACTGTAGCAAAACGGTGTATCAAAGCATATGAATCGGACAATTCTTAAAAAGGTGTGATGTCTTCTCTCCAAAGCTTCTCTACCAAAGTCATTTTTGGGCGGAAGCTGCTTCTATGGTAGCCTATCTTATCAACAGATCTGTGTCAACTGCCATTGGAAAGAAAACTGCACAAGAGGTATGGTTTGGTTCACCAGCAAATTACTCCTTTCTTAAAATTTTTGGATGCCCAGCCTATGTTCATGTCAACAATGGGAAGCTTGAGCCTTGGTCAATTAAATGTATATTCCTTGGCTTCAAGCTTGGCATCAAAGGGTACAAGTTATATCATCCTGAGGACTGGAAAATTATCTTCAATAGAGATGTTATCTTTGATGAATCCTCATTGCTGAAGATATCGAAGTCTGACCAAGTTCCAAATGATGAGAAGATTCAAATTCAAGTTCAGAAACCCAATCCTCTGCATGAACATGTCATTTCATCTTAATCTTTTTCTACTAAGATTGAATTACCATCAAATATTATTTCTCTATCTTAGCCATCCGATGGCACATAGGTTGAGAATCCTACACATTCAATTGCAAGAGACAGGCCAAGATGTGAGATACAACCTCTAGCTTGATATACTCATACATATTGTGTCACATATGCTCTAGCTACTGCTGAAGATATTGTGAATATGAATGAACTAGTCTCATTTATTGAGGCTATCCACTCAAATAACTAAGTCAAATGGTTATCTGTGATACAAGAAGAGATGGATGTACTTCAGAAGAATTCCACTTGGGACTTGGTGGAACTACCGAAGGGTAAGAAACTCATTCAGAGCAAATGGGTATTCAAATTCAAGGAAGGCATTCAAGGTGTTGAAGAACCTCGATTTAAGGCACGATCAAGGGATTTAGCCAAATCCTTGGCATTGACTACATTGATATATTCTCACCAATAGTCAAACATGCTTCCATTCTTGTCATTTTGGGTCTAACGGCCTATTATGATTTCAAACTTGAACAAATGGATGTGAAGATGGCATTTTTGCAAGGTGAACTTGAAGAAGAAATCTATCTCATACAACCAGAAGGATTCATTGATAGCAAGAATAGAAATCTTGTATGTAAACTAAATTGATCTCTTTATGGTCTCAAGTAGTCACCTCGACAATGGTACAAAAGGTTTTACTCTTTCATTATTGCTCTCAATTTTAATCATAGTCAATATGATTGTTGTGTCTATTTTAAAGTCTTTGAAGATTACATCATGTATCTTCTCCTATATGTTGATGACATTCTGATAGCAGCAAAGAACATCAAAGACATCAATGTGATTAAGTCACACCTCAACCATGAATTCGAGATGAAAGACCTTGGTCCTGAAACAAAAACTTTGGGGATGGAGATCAAGAAAGATCGAACAGTTAGGACCTTATTTTTGAGCCAAAAAGGATATGTCGATAAGGTTCTTAGTCAATTCAACATGGAGAAAGTTAAACTAGTTAAAACTCCGATAGCTGCTCACTTTAAGCTCTCTGGTAAACTATCTCCAAAGTCTGAAAATGAAGTTCAGAAAATGTCAAAAATTCCTTATTCTTCAGCGGTAGGATCTTTAATGTACGCAATGATCTACACTTGCCTAGACATTTCCCAAGCTATAAGCTTGGTAAGTTGCTACATGGCCAATCTTGGGAAGGAATACTAGAAAGCAATCTAGTGGATTTTCAGATACCTTAAAGGTACTTCTGAAATATCTTTATATTTTGGAAAATCATCTGAAGATATTACTGGTTATGTAGATTCTGATTATGCTGGAGACCTTGACAGAAGATGATCACTTATTGGCTATGTTTTTACTTATGGGGGATGTGTAATTTCTTAGAAAGTATTACTTCAACCTACAATGGCATTGTCTACTACCAAAGCTGAATACATGGCAATCACTAAAGCCATCAAGGAAGAAATTTATTTAAAAGGTTTCTTCAGTGAAATACATTGTAAAGATAAGACATTAAGCCTCTTTTGTGATAGCTAGAGTGCCATTTATCTAACAAAAGATCAGATGTTTCATAAACACACAAAACATATCGATGTACGGTATCATTTTGTGCGTGATATATTCTTGAATGGGGATATTAATATACAGAAGATCAGCACCCATGACAATCTTGTGAACATGTTAACCAAGCCACTGCCACAAGACAAATTCAACCTTTGTCAGAAATTGATTTGACTTGCATTTAATTTTAAAATATCCACTGAATCGATCAAGGGGGGGGATATGTTCTATGTTAAGCAACTTTTTCTTTTGAATGGTTCAATGGACCGTTATGGAGGAACGCATATCATGGAGACACTACGGAAACTGTCCAAACAGACCGTTATGGAGGAGTGCACATTATGGAGGCACTACAGAAACTGTCCCTATTCTGGGGCAGAATTTCCAGATCTTGCAGACAACCCTTCAGCCTAGAAATTAGAGTTGAAGCCTCTTTTCTTTTATGCCTTTTGTTCCTCCTCTTGTGTGTCTTAGACACCTTTGTTTTCTCTTGATTTTGCTTGGGATTTTCTCTCATTGTGTTATTGAATTCTTCTTTCTTATTTTGTTTCCATTCTTTTCTTGCAATCGCTTTAGTTAACCTTCATCACGATCACTCTATTTTTGTAACATAATGTCTGCAACACCAAGAGAAACACTCGATAGGTATCCAGAGACGACGTGCCCTACGGTTTTTCTTTAATCTTCAATCGGGTGAAACGTTACCGTCCTCTTCTGGCTTCCTGAAGACCGACGCTAGCAGTAAAGAATATGAAGGCGGAGCACATTGCCAAGGGTAATTTTCTGTTTGCGGTGGAGAAAATAGTACCCCAAACTCGCGCCCTGAATGGGAGAGAGAGAGGAGGGGGAGGGAGGGAGAGCGAGAGAGAGAGAGAGAGAGAGAGAGAGAGAGAGAGAATCAAGTCAAAGGTGTGGACGGAAGATCCAATCCAATGACAAAGACAGGAAAAGAAACAGCTGACATTTACCTTGAAGAAAGTTTACCCAACACTCGATGCCTCAACCGCACAAGAAAAAAGTGTTCAATCCGACCAAATAACAAGCTTTCGACGTAATTACTAGCCACGGCAGGAAGTTCCAAAGCGGAAACGGGCAAACGAGGTGTCATTACACAAACATTCTCTGTACACGGGCAAATGGAAAAGCTTTTTCTATTATGCAAATGATCCGTCATGACGTGAATGTCAGCTTGTGAGACTATGAAGACCAAAACTGATTGCTGGATTTGTCCGACGGCTCGAAACATGATCATAGAAATACAACTTATCCATTTGACTTCGTCTCATCAATTATCGGTTACGTCTTACGTTAGGAATAAGAAAACATGGAAAGAAAAGGCAGAGTTCGATGATATCGTCTAAACATGGCCCTTCACTGCCCAGGTCAATCCGTGAGGATTATTTAAACCCGCCGACTGATACTACTCAGCAGGGAAGAAACACGAAGCCACAGGGATGATTTCATAAAATTCCAATTGGCCTATTTTCGAGGAACGCCTTCATTCACTAAATCCATGAGACTCCCCATGCACCCATTGAATACGTTTAGCTCCTAATTTTGATGGCCTCAATTCCCCAACCCCGATGGTTCCTCCGAAACGACCTCACCGCCGCCCTCCCTCAGCCATTGCGTTTTCGAATGCTCACCAGGGAAAAAGATAAAATACAGACTACCGAGCAAGAACAGTGAGAGACTTGGGTGTCCGAACACCGTTGATGGTAGCCTTAAAGAATAAGTGATATTTCTGTTTGTGAACGTTGTGAGTCCACAATGAATAACCAACAATTGACCCGACAATCAGGTCATCCATTCTGTACAATTATCATGCGAGTAATCTCTGGTTTCCCTGCTCCTCGAGCTCGAAGGCGGAGGCCGGGTAGGTCTTGGACAGTCCCGCGGGCGTCCTGAAGGTGATCTTGGTGGGGTCCTTGGGGTCCACGAAGAACTCTCCCAGCGGGATCCAAATGAGCATCTCCCTGGACTTCACTCCCGTCACCCGCCGCATGCGCCGGTCCTCCACGAAGCCCGTGACCTCGGCGCCGTAGGAGACGAGGCGGCCCGCCTTGCGGAAGGTGTAGTTGAGGGCCTTCTTCTGGCGGAGCCACACGAAGCCGGTGTGACGGTTGATGCCGATCTCCTCCACGTTCTCGATGGGGAGGAGGCCCCGGGGGAGGTTGAGCTCCTGGAGGAGGCCGATGGCCTTCTGGCGGCAGAGGTCGTCGCCCGTGTAGATCTCGGCGCCGGGGCGGTGGGCCTCGATGCTCTGCTGCGCCATTGGCCGAACTTCGAACGACGTTGGGGTCACGGGAGGACCGCTGGAAGAAGCGAGGGGTATCTGAAGGGGATGAAGAAGGGGACGATTTTTCTGGAGAAGAAACGGAAGAGAGCAGGCTGATGAAGTGAAGCGCTGGGTACGATGGAGGCGAGCGGGACGGATACTTATACAGTGCGGTCACCGTGGGGACGGATAAGGGAGACGGCTGGTTTAGCGTGTGGGGCTCACAGCCTGACGCGGGACCATGGTATGGAATAAACCGGAGGCTGCCGTTTATTTGGCAAAGGCTCAGAGGAGACGGACTACAGGCTGTGCCTTGGTCGTCGGGGTGAAGGGAATCGGTGTCTTAAATGATCTTCGAAACTGGCGGTGAGGTGAGGTCGGCTGTTGTTCAGTGTCCGATGATCCACCGGCTCGCCGGCGTGGGTCTCTGGATTGAAGACCCTAATTATAATCACCTAAGGATGTCCTTTGGCCCTCACATGTAGCCATCGACTTCTGGCGGAGAAAACGAAGCGGGGCTGAGGGACCCACGCAATTACCGGGGCTTCCTTATCCGTTTGAATAGCATCCTCGACGGGAGACAAGTCAGAACTAGAATAGGGTGACCCAGGCACAAGTGGCAGTTCAGCTCAACTGAGGAAGGCACAGAATCGCTTGGAGGGGAAACATTCCACACGCACCGAAGAGGAACAGCATCGAGCTAGTTCGGCCTTACATGGTGAATTTCCTATTAGCTGCCTGCTCTCCGAATGACTTCACCGGGTAACGAACTTGACGAAGTATCGGTGTAGGGGGACGTCACACACTCTGTCCACCGTTTCTATCCACCACTCCCTGCCTCTCAGCTCGGTTATCGCTATCGCTCTCACCTGGATAGCCTGCACTCCGTATCCCCCCATCCCCCCGCGGTGTCTCTTGTCTCGATGACACTCAACAGCACTCTCGCTCTGCCTCACCGGTTCCATATCCCCGCAACACTCTGACGTGCGCGGAAAGCCAGTAGGAGTTCAGCCCGAAGGAGATTGTGGACCGGGCGGTGATCCCTAATCCAAGGGTTGACTATTTCGGACAGTGATCGATCCTTCGAAAAATAAAGACGACAGCGTGTTAGGCGGCTGCATGAGGTGTGGGGGAGTTAAGGGGTAAAGAAATGGCATGCATCAACGTCAGATGAAGAGTCGAAGCCGCCGACAGACTGTAAGAACAAACTCCATGGACTTACGGCGGCTGCTAGGTTCCTGGAGGGATGGATGATGCATTCAATGCTCATCCAACCCGGCAGTCAGCGCTCGAACAACAGCGTACAAGGCCGTCCCTCTGAACAACCAATAAATACCCGCCGCCCCGGCTCCGACGGCGACCACAGCACAACCTCCCATTCATCCCCCCACTGCAGCCCCCCCAAGGCCTTGCCATCTAATCGTCACCTTAAGTTCATTCCCTCGCTACGGTCGCACGTCCGGACGTGACAGCCACGCGTTATGCCATCTGTCTGCCCTACCAGTCGCCCACGGGAACCGTGCCCTATAAGAACCCAACCGCCCCCCCCCGAATCCTCCGTGCACCAATCCACCGGGATCTCCTCCTCTTCTCCAGCGGAGTCGGCACCTTCTTCTTCTCCTCTTAGATACCGCTAGCTCCACCAGACGGCCCCGCCCGCCGTCCAACTGCCCACCGACGTTCGGCCAATGGCGCAGCAGAGCATCGAGGCCCACCGCCCCGGCGCCGAGATCTACACGGGCGACGACCTCTGCCGCCAGAAGGCCATCGACCTCCTCCAGGAGCTCAACCTCCCCCGGGGCCTCCTCCCCATTGAGAACGTGGAGGAGATCGGCATCAACCGTCACACCGGCTTCGTGTGGCTCCGCCAGAAAAAGGCCCTCAACTACACCTTCCGCAAGGCGGGCCGCCTCGTCTCCTACGGCGCCGAGGTCACGGGCTTCGTGGAGGACCGGCGCATGCGGCGGGTGACGGGGGTGAAGTCCAGGGAGATGCTCATCTGGATCCCGCTGGGAGAGTTCTTCGTGGACCCCAAGGACACCACCAAGATCACCTTCAGGACGCCCGCGGGACTGTCCAAGACCTACCCGGCCTCCGCCTTCGAGCTCGAGGAGCAGGGAAACCAGAGACTAATTGCCTAGTACATACCCGGATTCGATCTCTGTACACCTTCAGAATTCAATTTGTACCCTGAACCAGCAACATGGTATTGTTTCGTCGGGTTAAGACTCAAAATTCTTTTCATTTCCCTGTGCTGTGTTCCCAATTGTTCAGAATCTTACCAGTTGTGTTGGCGCAAATGTCTTCCCAATGGTTGAGGGTCTGTATCTGGGCAGTCGGCAGAAAGTTCCTAGGAATAGGGAAAATAGTGAACAAGTGGACGAAGACAACTGGAAATCCACGTTGGGGATACCACCAGAGAAGGACGTCTTGTTTCATTGTGATGGGGGAGAATCACGCTTTGACCCACGTACACAAACAATGCCAAATAAATGCTATGAGCTCAGCGCAAGCAGGCAAACATAAAGTCTTCAGACCGATGATCGTTTTTGAATACCATGAATCAATGATATATTTACAATGGAAATCCACATCGCTCTCGTGACGACACCTACACTCTACAACTACGACCAACCAACATTAACCCACTGTCCTCTACCGAGCATTGTTGCGTAAAGTTACCAAAGTCCCTTTATAGGAAGAAGACATTGCGTCTAATAAACGTTAGCAGTCCGGGATATAACGCATAAGAAACAAAGTGGTAGCGCACTTGTAGTTTAATTATTGGGCATCTCGTGATCAGTCATTGGCCTTGGGCCAATCATTCTCTCACCAGTAATACTCATAAGTTGGTTGGAAGCCTCTTGATGCGTACTAGCGAGACCACTGGAGCCTCATAACTAATCCTTGGTGTTCAGATGAACTTGATTGATTGACTGGCCGCTCTCCCGGCGACAGCACGGTTCAACCCCTTTCCCTCGTGGACTACGTTGATAAACCTACCCAACTGATTTTCTTTCGCATTAAAATTTTAAACCATTGGCTGTAATAAAGAGAATACCAATTAAATAATACACATGCGTCACGCTGCAAGATCCGCGCCAAGCATTTCCGGTCCAGACCATTGCAAATGCCTATTGAACACTAAAATAGATTTCCAAAATGAACGACAACAGAATCAGGATCGATATTGCCGCCATGCATTCCCTCTACGAAAAGGTTGGATTATACGGAAAACATATACCATATTCGTAGAAGTAGTAAGATATTTAAAAATAAGGGAGTAATGGTGGGGATGAAGGGAATGAACTAGGAGATGCTATTTGTTAGTTGGGGGGGAAGTCGCCTACTGGTAATGAATGCGGTGTCAAATTGTCGACGAAGTTCACTGTATTTCTTGCTTTGATGGTTCACATGTGACCTCAGACCAACCACATCATAAATAATGCTAATCCACGGGCCTACTGCTTGTCCCAAGAGGAACCGTATGCACAAGAGACGAAGTTTTGGGGTACATCACCACGGCCGTAATGCTCGACTCCACCATGCAGAAAATATTTGATTTCGATGAAGCGTAATCGATAACAACAGGCCTCACCAACCAGCAATTTTAAGGCAAAAGGGCTAACAGGGCCTGGCTCAAGCATCACGGTTCTCATCGTAAGTAAGTACACTTGTGCGATTGTTCAGATTTTGTTTCCTTTGCAAAGGAAACAAAATCTGAACAATCGCACAAATGTTACTTGCTCACCTCTCAAAGGAAATGCAGCATTCAGATACCTTTCTTGATATACTTCAACACGTCGTGAGTTGGAAAACCCCTCGAGTCCTCTGTGTCATTCACTTATCTTTTGCGTAGAGCCAGCATCAAATGTACCCAACCCGTTTGCAAAAGCCGTCTTTTCTTCTTTCGAGACCGATGAATCTTCTCCAAGCCATGTAATCAGTTCTTGGTGAGTTTGTAGGAATAGTGACGAAGGATCATGCCAACACGGTTTTCTGAATGGTCTGCCTGACTAACACGCTGTTATTCACATCCTTTGGGGGACAATCCGACATCCTACTTTGATGGCATCCACGTTTCACTTTCTCCTGTTTCAATATCCGAAGAGAAAATGGCAAAGGGAGGGCAGACTGTCATTCTCTCCACCTCATGCCTAGCATAAATGTTTTAAGCGGAAGACGAAAGAGCAAAGGAATCCAGAGTCAGCATAGGAGACTTCATGGAAAAAGAGCTCTACTTCTCTTGTTCATCCTTATCCAGGGCAACGAAAAATCAACACTTTATAGAACAATTGTGTTAATGAATGGGCACGTGATTATCATGCGAGTAATCTCTGGTTTCCCTGCTCCTCGAGCTCGAAGGCGGAGGCCGGGTAGGTCTTGGACAGTCCCGCGGGCGTCCTGAAGGTGATCTTGGTGGGGTCCTTGGGGTCCACGAAGAACTCTCCCAGCGGGATCCAGATGAGCATCTCCCTGGACTTCACCCCCGTCACCCGCCGCATGCGCCGGTCCTCCACGAAGCCCGTGACCTCGGCGCCGTAGGAGACGAGGCGGCCCGCCTTGCGGAAGGTGTAGTTGAGGGCCTTCTTCTGGCGGAGCCACACGAAGCCGGTGTGACGGTTGATGCCGATCTCCTCCACGTTCTCGATGGGGAGGAGGCCCCGGGGGAGGTTGAGCTCCTGGAGGAGGTCGATGGCCTTCTGGCGGCAGAGGTCGTCGCCCGTGTAGATCTCGGCGCCGGGGCGGTGGGCCTCGATGCTCTGCTGCGCCATTGGCCGAACGTCGATCGGCGGTGGTATGGCGGGCTGGGTGGTCTGGTGGAACTAGCGGTATCTAAGAGGAGGAGATCTCGGTGGATTGGTGCATGGAGGATTCGGGGGGGGCGGTTGGGTTCTTATAGGGCACGGTTCCCGTGGGCAAAGGGTTGGACAACTGGTGGTATAACATGTGGGCTTGACCTCCGTTCGTTCGACGGTACTGGGGCCCGGGGGGATGAATCATAGGCTGGTGACTCAATTTGCGCAGATCAGGGGGGGGGGGATGGATGACAGACTGCGGTTTGATCACCGGCTCACGGACAGCGGTTGTGATTTAATGCTTCGTCAAACCCGGGGGCGAGGTCAGCGGTTGTCTGTCCTCCAAGATGGCAAAGCGTTTAACGGATCCAACTTGAGCTGGCAACCTTGTAGCCTCTGCTTCTTCTCACCATCCCCATCCCGTTGTTCTTCGGGGCCGCGATATTTGGGGCTCCGCCAGCGTCTCTCCATGAGACGTTGCACCATAGCTATCCATCATCCCAGCATGCTCTACTAGAGGCTGCACACCTCTTCTTCATGCCAATCGCCATCATCATCAACCTTCCGCTTGTCGAATAAAACGGAGGTCAAGCCCACATGTTATACCACCAGTTGTCCAACCCTATAAGAACCCACCCCGATCCCTGGAGTCCCCCATGCATTGATCCACCGAGCTCTCCTCGTCCTTCTCTCTGGCAGAGTCGCCACCTCGTCCGTCTTCACCTACCGCTTCCTCCGGCAATTCGGCCGTTATTCGGCTGCCGATCGACGTTCGACCAATGGCGCAGCAGACCAGCGAGGCGAACCCCAAAAAAGGGTCGTGTAAATGGTCCAATTGAAGGGAAACGTCTTTACTCTGACAGTAGATGACACTCTTTGCTATTGTGAATCGGTTCTTGACTTTGTCTCATCCGTCTCCTCAGGGCCCTTGCGAACTAAACGGGAGCCTCTGGTTCATTCCATACCACAGTCCCGCGTCATGATATGAGCCCCACACGTTAAACCAGCCGTCTTCCTTATCCGTCCCCCACGGAGACCGCACAGTTTCCTTCCCGCGAATTTCCCTTCACTAATCCACATGAATCTCTTTTTCCTCCTGTCCAGCAAAGTCGTCACCTTCTTTTTCTTCTTCACATACCGCTCTCCCCACGAGGCCGCCCGTAACCCCACCGCCGATCTGCGGTCGACCAATGGCACAGCAGAGCGTCGAGGCCCACCGCCCCGGCGAGCATATCCACAAGGGCGACGACCTCTGTCGGCAGAAGGCCATCGGGCTCCTCGAGGAGCTCAACCTCCCCAGGGGCTTCCTCCTCATCGAGAACGTGGAGGAGATCGGCATCAACCGTCACACCGGCTTCGTGTGGCTCCGCCAGAAGAAGGTCCTCAACGATACCTTCCGCAAGGCCGGCCGCCTCGTCTCCAATGGCGCCGAGCTTCTTGGAGGACCGCGGTGTGCAGCGGGTGACCCGGGTGAAGTCCAGGGAGTTCCTCATTTGGACCCTGCTGGGAGAGTGATGCGATCCTCGCATCCTGTAATCACTTCTAGAAAGCTTGGTGGGCAGCACACCGGAGGAGGTCAAAAGACGACAAGGAACCGACAGCCAACAAAATTATAATCGTACCCAATTAAGTGTGGGGTAAAGTCATTTAATCAGGTTTAGAGGCATCCGACTTGGATGTTTTGCAGGTCTGAATGTCTTGTAAAAAGAGTTGGGTTCTTTAGGGGTAGAGGGGGCTGGAATAGGAAAGGTAGTACTCAGTAGGAACACTAATAAAGATTGGCCTTCTCGAAGTACTTATTGTATTTAAGGGATTCCTCTCTTAACATTTACCTTAGTTCGTTTCCGTCTACTATGACAAGTCTTTGTTATTCTCTATTCTATCATCAATAAAACCCTCTTTCTATTTCTTCATTAATATATCTATCTTTCACTCATTGGATTCTGACTCATTTCAGAATCCATCTCTTTTCTCTCTCCCCCACTGGTGGCTGCAATTATTGTTTCATTAACTCTATCTCGTCTATACTATGTTACCCAGACATTAGATATTTCTCCTTCTTTGTTGGTTTACTAGCCATGAGGTGTGTTTATCCTCTTTAGACCATAATAATCACACTCCTACTTTATTATAGCCCATTCTACCTTCTTGTTATCATTTATTTCTTAGAAAACTTGTTCCACTTGTGCTCTCTATTTTCTATTATGTTGTTAGGCCATTTCCAAGCGCATTAAGATCCTATTCCACACTCCATTTCTCAACATTTTCGTAGTCCAAATCCCTCTATATATATATATATATATCCCTCATCGGATTCCAACTCACATTTACCTTAGTTCCTATCATTTTACTATGTGTCCTTCATGGTCACATTTTGTTGCATTATATTAATCAAATCAAATGACAAGACCTTCCTTATGAGGTATTACCTAGTCACCCTTATACCCCTTTTCATGATAATGGACTTGACTAATCATACCCGAAGCATACATTAAAAGTTTAAAAATATGATGTTTAGTAGCCACCTTTGCCATATTAGATTGCAAATTTTTAAATATTTTAATGGCTCATTCAAGTATTTCACAGACAAAGGTTGATCATTGCTGCTGTGTGTCATTATTCTAGGTTATTTTCGAAAGCATCCGGCTATCTCAAGATTGAAGTTCATTGGCCAACCAAGGAGCAGCAACCAATTGTGATGATGATCGCAGCACGATTAACCACTAATCTCCCGTCAACTCGGTAGGTCAGCCTGTACCAAATGTTGGCCAACCATTTATGTAAGGTACACTTTATGCTTTCAGTCCACAAGTCTACAGGTTATAATGATCTAGTATTAGGTGCATGAGAAACAGTTGTATTGACGAGCAGTGGGTGCCCCGGTTCTCTGTATGCTAAGCCATGGTATTGAACACTCTCTCAAACCCCCAGTGAACATGGCTCTTGTTCATGCCCTAACCACCAACAACCATGCCAAAGAAACCCCACATTGTTGCCATGGAGAGTAAATATTAGTTCATCCCTCAGTTACTCTCTACACTCACTGGTGATTGGCTCATCATGGGAGATATCATACACTATCCTTCTTGCTTCAAGAATCCCAGCTGCCAATTTTGTCAAGTAGGATATCCATCTTGATCACTTTCGGCTTAGTTGTGACGAAAACGAAAATATTTCATGTTCATTCACGGCTTTGTCATATCCTTAGCCTTTTCTCCTTGATAGGTTTTAGAATTTACCTTGAAAGTTAACAACAATGGTAGAATCATGCCATCACACAACCTTTTTCATAAGATTTAACTTTTCAGGATCACCGATAAGCTTGTCATTTTACACAACTCTTTTTAGGGTCGTTTCACTTGTCACTCATTCTAGTGAGACCCTGTGCCTCCAAAATCACTTCAAAACAAGTAATTCTTTAGCAAGTACATGCCCAATTTTTTATCACAGCAAACGAAATAATAGATGGTTATTAACATGTATGATGAAAATTTGAGAAAATGTCTCTCAAGCATGTTATGGATCAAAAACAGATGATGGCAAGTCATACCATGAACCTAAGTAACAATGATAAAGCAAAGTAGGATATGATCCTCATCAAGTGAAGTAAGCACCTACCTTTTTGAGGCTAAACAATGATTCTCTAAGAAAAGCCATTTCATGGTCACTACAAAATATTAGGAATATGAATACTTTAATCATCATGAAAAAATATAATAAAATTACAAAATAACATTGATCTAATGTTGCTTGATGATGTAGAAGAATATCATCATCCTTGAAATTAGACTGCACATTGCACCATTAAAAATGACATTGTCTGATCTCAAGTAAAAGATGGGCAATAATACCTAAAATTCATACAAACAAGAAGTAAATGTTATGGTTGGATGCAAAGCACAATGATAAACAAATCAATCAAATATAGTATGGTTGATCCTTTACTTCAAACAATTAAGGTGCAGCAACTCACTAGCTATGAGAAAAAATCCTTGATCAAAATAATTCAAAATCATAAAAGAGAATGAAAGGACAAAGGAACTTGTCCTCACTATTATTGAAAAATCTAGTGCACTAATTACTAGAGCAACCTCGTGTTAAAAAGGAAAATCTCTAAAAAAAGAGTTCTCTTAAGTCAAATATCATTGACAAGAAAGTTGAATCTCAAAAACTACAGCAAGGTGAATTAAAGGGAAAAAAATAAATTCAAAATCTCATTGTGAAATCAAATTCCCATTGCTGTGAAATCTTAATGATAAATATAGTTTCTAACTCAAAAACGAGAGATAAATCATTTTTGGCTCAAATTTAGATAGCATCATGGTTTAAGTATATTATATTCATTTTACAATAAGCATATGTGTGTAGTATTGAATTCATGCTGTTTTAGAGAGCTGTGGTAAATTTAAAAATAGAAACAATACCTTTAGGACTATTATTTGCCCAACAACTCCAGCTCACTATGCTCTTTTGGAGACCTTAAATAGACTAGCAAGAAAATCTTTTAGAGAGAAAAATGGTTATACAATTATGAAAACCTAACAAACACTTTGAAAGTGTAGGAGAGAAAAAAAGAAAAGAAAGAAGCTCAATTTGTTCCAACACTACCATACTTTGTTTCTTGTTCAATCCATTTCTAACTTAGTGCTAACAAATACTCAAGAAAAGCCAAAGAAGATTGGCATGTCCTTGGTGATGCAATATTAAAAAAATGATTAAAAATTTAATCCTTCTTAAGTGAAAATCTGTGAAAAAAGAGATTTGGATATGTGAAAATCTCACTTGTCACTCAAATAAAGTGGTGTCATCTTGTGTTCTAGTTCAAACATCATAAAATCAAATAAAAAAATATCCTCTTGATTCTATATTGAATTCTAACTTTTACTAACAAATTCTTGACTAAAAAAACACTTACAAAAGCTATCCACCATAGGCAATCAAGCTAGAACGAAAGTTAAGAAATCAAGAAAAAACTTCTCAAAACCAACCTGTGGGTTAGGGACAAATTCAGGAAGAGGATTAGCTAAAAATTTTGTAATCTATTTAAGCATTTTTCATTTGGTTTAGTTAATACAACATTTATCATTCTTTTATCTTAATTAACACACAAAAATGATGCATTAACACCCCCAATTTAAGTTATTACTAGTCCATTATCAATGATTGCAAAAATTGAAATTTGGAATGAAAATGATTCAAAATATCATGTTTAAAGGTAAGATTGATTAAAACTGAATCTACTTGGCTCAAACATGGTTGAAATTTTTATGGCAAGTATCAAGGGTGAATATTATCTATATTGTTTAAACACTCCTCAAGATTGCATTTAAAACTTCATCTACATCTCAATACAACAAGTATAGGTAGTAAACATCACCTAATAGATAATTGAAAAATCTATCTAGCACTCAAGAATGTTTTCCATTCTATAAAATTTAATATTTCCCCAATTTGGATTTTGATTGCCTTTTTATTCATGATGATTGTCAAAATTAGGGACATGTAGATTTTTCCTCAATTTTTTTTGATAAGATGAGAGTGGGCAATTACTTTCCTTGTATAATGACCTGATTTTTGGAGCTTCACTCTGTTTCTTCTCTTTTTTCCTATAGATAGACAAGTAGCTTTTTCCTCACAATTTTTATTGACAAGAGGAGAGTGGGTAAGCACTTCCCTTGTTTGATGACCTAATTTTTGGAGCTTCACTCTATCATTTTTTTCTTTTTTTTGTATAGAGAGGGGTAGCTTTTTCCTCACAATTTTTTTTTGACAAGAAGAGAGTGGATAAACACTTCTCCTATCTAATGACCTAATTTTTGGAGCTTGACTCTATTTTTTTTTTTCATAGATATATATGTAGCTTTTTCCTCATGGTTTTTTTTTTTACAAAAGGAGAGTGGGTAAGCACTTCCCTTGTCTAATGATCTGATTTTTGGAGCTTCACTATGCCATCCAATTAAATTGATAGTTAGGCTTTTAATCTCTCCCTATGGGTACTTTTACTAAGGAATTTAGAACTTCAACCATCCTTAAGTGTTCAATCAGATGCTCAATACCTATTGGTGATATCTACTAAGTTACAAAATGTATATCTCTTAATCAATTCAATGAAAATTTCATATGCACTTGAGTATTTTGACAATTTTTATAGTTTCAACCCTTCTACCATACCATAATTCTTCTTTACAATGCAATGTTAATCATGAGCATTCAACATTTATTTGTGATGTAAACCCAAAGTCACACATCAGATTATAATATTAGGAAATTATGAACAATGATTTAAAGTGTTTACAGACATCACTACTATGGGTAAAGATCTTGAAATTTAACTACCATTGTAACACATATAAAACTAGTAAAACTAGTAATACATATAAATGAAACGAATAATGAAATGTAAGTTAAAACAAAGAGTTTAACGAAAATATTATTGGAATAAAATTATTGACATAAGTTTTATTATTTAGGTTAGCTTTGGGTGATAGAAGTAGAAAGACAATTGAAACGATAGTAGTGGACATTAGTATAATACAAACTTATAAAATACAACATTTTTAGAATAAGATGATTCACAAAATATTTCTTATTTTATTAATCTGGATCACGTTAGCCCAAGAGTTTCACCATATCAAACAAAAGAACGATTACACAAAATCTGAACATTCAAGTGGTATGTTGTTATATTGGGGAATCACTTACTATTGAGCAAACTATTTATAGACATCCAAACAGTATGTTGTGCATAAGGCAGTTAAAATTCAGTTACCACAGCTATACAAAAAATAATTTATTCAACAAAATCAGACATTATTCTGGACATTTAAAACAGAAAATATCCTCAAAACATGCACCAATGAGAGATTGATAGTTGCATCACATCACTAAATGATACACGAAAGAAATGAGATCGTCAACCAGCACTTCAAGAAAAAAAATCTTGAATAAGTCTGATCTTTATTTAGTGCAATTAGACCGATACCTAATTGTATGCAATACGCATATGAGAGAGGAAGAGATAGAGATATAGAACGTAAAGTTTTTAGCTTCTTGGGAATAGGACCACATACTGAGGAGAGCACGTTGTTGGGCTTCACGTCCCCCTCGCCGTGGCCACGCAAATCTCGTGTCGTGCCAGCCCTCCGCCGCTCTTCCCTGCAGCCCCGGCGGCGTCGCCGCTATCCGCCGTTCGTCGGTTCCAAGAGAAGAGAGAAAAGAAAGGAAGAAAAGGAAGGAAGGATGAAAGGACAAGAAGGAGACCAGGGTGGGTTTCCAAAGAGGGCCTGATCGAGCCCGTTGTTCACAAGGAACTGGTGGACGAGGAGCCGACTGCCATTTTCGAAGAAGCAGCCGAGGAATTTCACCGAGTTCTGATGCTGCACGGCAGAGATGATGGAGATTCCTGCAAGAACTACCGCTTCCCCTGGTGCGATGTCAGGGAGAGCTCCCCCTGCGACCACCCAAGGGGCCGAGCTTCCGGTTTCATTCCTTTTTTTTCTATTCTTCCCCTCTCTTCTCTTCTTCTCGGCCCAGGCGGGAATGTTAAGATGATTCGCGGTGGACCTGCCCATCGGGCAACGGTCCTGATCGATCGGTAAATCCGCCGTTGGATCGGACGAAGCTGTGGACCGATCGACGCTTCGGCGGATCAGCGGACCGCTTTCGGCATCAAAAACCGAGAACGGAGCGGAGAGAGGGGGCGCGATGGTCCATCGCCGGTTACGGTTACTGATTGACTTGACCGGACCGTGACCGCCGGTCACTCAAAAACGGGGTCCGGTCAGGGTCTTCAGCCCGGTGACCCACCGTGACCGGACTCTCTCTCCTCTCTCTTCTCTCCCACAGCGAGAGAGAGAGAGGCCCAGGTCGGCCCATAATAGAGGCCCGGCCCATAATATCTCCTCTCCTCTCACTCTCTCTGTGTCGGCTCTCCGCCTCTCTCTCTCTCTCTCTCTCTCTCTCTCTCCCCCCTCTCTCTCTCACTACCTGATCATGATCGAAGCCAACGATAATATGCACCGAGATGGACCAGCCCATCAAAACATCAAATCAATAGAAATGAAGTAGAAAGAAGGTTCATATAAATTTTGGGCGATCGTTGAATAGCTTGCAGGCTTGTCATGGGTTTCTTTCAGTTCAGATGACTAATCGAAGAACGGAAAGTCTGAGAATAAAAAAAAAACCAGCTTACCGATGCTGAAGAGAACAGAGTCTCTTTCCTGCACATGAGGCCCAGCAACGACTCCAGGAGCCCGCCACCTTAACAAGGACGAAGCTCCCGACACCGCCAATCAGCTGCTTTCAGAAGCTAACAAAAGTCAGCCATCATTAATCGACAGCTCCCCACCCCATCAGTGTCGGCTCTCGGCTCTGAAGACCAGCTTCTCCGTGTTGAGTAACCTTCTGTTCTTGCCAGACCCAGAATCAGCCACACTCATCCTCAACTCGGTGGAAAACCTGGCCGGAATCTGCCATCCGAAGGATAAACAATGGAGGTCAGAAGGCGCATACAGAGGCTGGGTATGATATCTTCACTTCATACCATGTGGACGCCTTCGGCCCGCGCAGCTGATACAGACGCTGACCCATCTTCAACGGCAGCGTCTCCCCTAGAAGCTCCTCACCTAGGCCCAGTATCTTGATCCCCGTCCTGCCGATTGTTCCGAGGAAGATGAGCGTCAACTATCAGCGGTGACCAGCCAAGGATCAGGAGACTTACTCGTTGACTTGGTCGACAGCCGTGGAGGAAACGACCAGGCAAAGTAGGCAGAGAAGCACCCGGTGCCCCCCCCAGCGGTCGCAGGATCGACCTTGAACATCGCGGAGACCAAGCCGATGCGCCGCCGTCTCGAGTTCCTCCTCCGCTGCGGATCCTCTGCGGGATAAAAACACGAAAAGCTTGTGAGCGCCAAGCAATCGCGACGCGGTTCAGAGAAGGGGAATGGCGTGGAAGGTGAGAAGACCTGAGATCCTCTGGGACACCGATCGCACCAGAGAAGACGAGATCCACGGCTACACGCCGCCAAAAGGGGAAAGATGCTTCGGCCGAGAGGGGTTCATCCAAGCTGACACGCCGCCGGCAATGGACAGCCATCAGACCGAAAGAGCTCCTAAGAGTAGAGGCCGCCTCGCCCCGCCCCCGCCTTCTTCTGTGCTCTCGCCAAGGCGATCTCCTAGAACGGGTTCGGCCCGCTGACCGAGCCCCTCGGCCTTCTCACCTTCTTCCTCCTCCCTCGGTCGCACTCCTTCTCCGTGCGATTCATGGGCTCCTCAGAAAACCTCTTCGGCGGCCAACCCCAGTTCATCCCATCCCAGAATAGAAAGGGGAAGCTAAAAGGCGAAGGAACTCACTCTTCATCTAGCACGTAGCCGAGGCTCCCGGGCTCGTCGTCTGCAACAGGGACCGCCTCGGGGGGTAGCTCTATGCCATCCCAGCGCGGGACTACGGCACGAGGAGGATTGAAAAGTAATCGATCAATCGAGGGAGATCAACAGAGTTTCATACACGGGAAACATGGATTTATATTTGTATAAAAATTATGTTATAGAATGCATGTTTCCAGATGAACGCAGAATGAAGAAAATGATTCAAGTTTCTTCAAATTAATAGTGTGAACTGCTTGTTTTTCGCATCAAAATTTGATATTGACTAACAGATGAACGCCTAGAGTGATTGAATTTTGATTATTTTCAGTTTGGCAATGCCGATAACATCATCAGTGAAGACGCCAAAGATGTTTAAAGGCACTCTTAAAGGGTATCAGTTACAGGGCTTGCAGTGGCTAGTAAATTGTTATGAGCAGGTATGGTGTACTTCATCTATTATTCACCTTTTTATGGTGATTTTAGATCATGTTGGAGATAACTTCTGCGTTCAGGGTTTGAATGGAATCCTTGCAGTTGAAATGGGCCTCGGAAAGATAATCCAGGCTATGGCATTTTTGGCTTATTTGGCTGAGGTGAGTCACCAATTGGACCAATAAATTATTTGCAGCCTGCTTCTCGGGCCCTCAAGTCTGTTTTGTTAACCACACATGTTATATATACCGTGCATAACCTTCACAAAACAGTCAGAAATTGCTCGAGATAGTTTGAATTGGTATTTCTCATAAAGAGTAACGAAAAATTTGAAAATTAATTTTTGGCCGCAGGGATGATGGTCACTTGCACTTTCCTTTTTCAGCATTACTTTTGCATGATATGTTGATTTGCAGTATACGCTGGAGGACGCTGCTGAGTTTTAACTGTAGAAATCTCTTGCTTCTAACTGGAACACCCCTACAAAATAACGTGGCTGAACTCTGGGCACTGCTGCCATGATCAGTTCAATGAGTGGTTTTCAAAGGGGTATTTTGATCTCCAATAGGTACATCTAATGTTCCTATTGACAAATGAGCCATTAATGTCTTCAAAAAACCTTTTTCATTATCTATATCCATGACTCGGGCATCCAGTTAGTGAGAAGCTCGTGAATTGGACAAAGTGAGCCAAGTTCAGGGGACGTTCTGATGCCTTTGTGAGGTATCCTAATTAGCTGCCATTACCCACGAGGAGTTCTGCAAGAATGATGAAGAAGCAGTAACTGTTTTTGAACCGATTTGGAACCAATAAATTTAGGTGATAATGTTAAACTTTACTGCATCAAAGTCAGACCTTTGTTGCTAGCAATGAATATGTCCCCATCGTTAATAGTACCGAAGAAAGTGGTGACTTTAGAAATGTGATCTCCATGCCTCATCACGCCTGAAGGCTTCTTCCTCTCCAAATTCACATCTTAACCTGAGACAACTACATCGTCTTCGGTCAGCCGACTCTAACTGAGACCAGTTTTTAAATGCCCTTCTCAGGGACTTCAAGGGCACTATCTCTGAAACTCTCGAACCCACCCAATGATTGAGAGGCGCTGCCTCTCGCCACCCACTACGAGCTCAACCCATATCGTGGCACAATAACGACAATAAGTTTTCTTGATGAAAATCGTTAAATGCAGTTGAGATTTTGAAATAGTTTTCTATCGCTCTTAAAATGGATACTGCGAATTTATTCTGACATCTGCAGAAATAATGAAAAATTTTAATGGAAGAGAAGACCGTCGTCTACTAGCATGGTTATCTTGACTTCGAAAGAGCCCAATAGGCGGACAAGATTCCTATGGGTGACCCGAGAAAGTATTAACACCTCATAGGCAAACTCGTTTCCTCTTCTCTCACCAACATTTTAATATTTCATAGTAGCAACGACTCTATTCTGCTACATATATCGTGCCACTTTCATCAAGAAAGTTTCGCTTGTTAAAGGTTCTAATGCTTGAGCTATACATCATATATATGTACACATAAATAAAATAAAAAGTACGGTCCAAGAATGCTAGCGAGAAAGCGAGAGAGAGAGAGAGAGAGAGAGTTATAAGGAGGAAAGAGAGGAGTTGATCCAAAGGTCCGAGCGGGAGAAGAATCGTCAGCCTAGAACTTCGTGTAAGATTTGTCTATTCTGCTGTCTAGACTGGCAGGAGGGCGTTGTTTGAACCTGTAGATCACAACCATGACACGGCAACCTGAACCCATGCTGAAGTGTTCAGCGGTGCGAGTCCGAGGAATACGGGCAGACTCAAGAAGCGTTACAGAAGATTTGCCAGAGTATGATTTACCTGCCGAGACTGTAACATGGTAGGTACCGCCGCAGAACGAACCCCCGTGAACAAGGACCACACGGTTTCCAAGAGCATTGGGCAGAAGAAGGTCAGGAATTATCATTCCACTCCCATGAGAGACAAAGCATAAAGGGCGACGTATGACAATAGAAAGGTAGGTAGGGGGTTGGGGGAGAGAGAGAGAGAGAGAGAGAGAGAGAGATCAGAAAGTTTAATTGGGCAGATTGCAGATCGTGTAACTAGAAGTCCATAGTGTTCTTAGGGTGATTTCCAATCTGTCCTGCCAAACTTTTGTGAGTCTCTCGCTCTCCCCCTCACTTGTTTAATGGTGAGAATGGACGTCACACGCCAGTGCTGGTAGATCGGTTTCAAAACCGCGAGTCGTGAAGACCGGATGTGGTGCGACGACCCACGGAAAGGAAAGAAGACCGGCCGCTCTACGCCACCGTGAAGACTAGGACAGATAATCGTTGACTTCATAAAGTGCATGGTCGCGAAGACTTGCTCATAGAACGATGACTTGACTGGCAATGAATGGGTTTTTCCTCCCCACTCTATAAATACGGAGGGGTAGTCGAATGGCGTAATGCAGATCCTGGGCCTTTCAGACTCTTAATTGCAGAGGTTTCCCTCGGGCAAGGACCGTTCGCCTCCATGGCCTCCTGTCCCTCACGACCATGGATGATGACCCTCACCGTGGCAATCCTGTCTGCCTTGCTAATGGCAGGCCCAGCAAGTATTCTCTCCTCCATTCTCTCCTCCATTCTCTCCTCTGTCTCTTCCCCTGCATCCCTCCCTCTCGCCACCCGCGCTTTCCATTAACTTCTGTTCACATGCCTCCCGGCTTCCCTTCTTCTACATCTGTTCACATGAACCTGGTTCTGATCATGGCCGCATGGCTGACATGAGACGTCTTAAATATTCAGCTAATGATTCTTATATGAGACATTTGCTTCCTTATTAGGAAACGCTTCGAATCAAATCTATAGATTTTGACGGAAAAACAGCTCATATTTCCTCATCTACTATCTTCTTTCCCTGCAGGCGCTAAAATCGGCGTTTGCTATGGCATGCTTGGCGACAACCTGCCACCTCCCGCTGAGGTGGTGGCGCTCTACAAGCAGAACAATATTGGCCGCATGAGGATCTTCTTCCCCACTAACGACGTCCTCAACGCCCTGCGGGGCTCCAACATTGACCTCATCCTGGACGTCCCAAGAGAAAACTTGCAGAGTGTTGCCTCCTCGGCCGCCGCTGCCTCTGATTGGATCCAGCGTAATGTCTTGGCTTACTTGCCGGACGTCAGGTTTCGCTACATTGCCGTCGGAAATGAGCTCATCCCCGAAAGGACGGAGGCCCAGTACGTCTTCCCCGCCATGCAGAACATCTATAAGGCGCTCTCTTCTGCCGGCCTCGCGAATCAGATCAAGGTATCGACGGTCGTCGACATGGGAATTCTCGGAAAATCTTATCCCCCTTCGGCCGGCGAGTTCACCGCCAGCTCTAAGCGTTTCCTGGGGCCCATCGTAGGGTTCCTTGCCCAAACCGGGGCGCCGCTGCTGGCCAACGTCTATCCGTACTTCTCTTACATCGGCAACCAGATGGGCATCTCCCTCGAGTACGCCCTCTTCACCTCCCCGGGCACCGTCGTCTCCGACGGGGTTTACGCCTACCAGAACCTGTTCGACGCCATTCTGGACTCCGTCCATGCTGCCCTCGAGGAGATCGGCGCAGGCGGCTTGAAAGTCGTCGTTTCGGAGAGCGGCTGGCCGTCGGCGGGCGGCGGCGCTGCCGCTACCATCAATAACGCCAGGACCTACAACCAGAACTTCATCCGCCACGCGCCGAAAGGGACGCCGAGGAGGCCAGGAAGGCCTATCGAGGCCTACGTATTCGCGATGTTCAACGAGAACAGAAAGCTTCAGGGCACGGAGCAGAACTTCGGGCTGTTCTACCCCAACAAGCAGCCCGTCTATCCAATCAGCTTCTAGTGTGGATCATCCACCCAATAAAGCGTATTAATTCACGCTGCTCTGAATAAGAAAACTTGAATAACCTCATTGAAGAGGTCATACCTGGATGAATAATCCTTCATGACTACGTTTTGATACATATCCTGGGAATCAAACGAGGAAGAACAGTTTGTAGTAGTCCGTCGTCGTATGAATGAATGTAAAAGACGTTTATGGCGCGAAAGATACAGCATTTTGATGGGCAGACCGACCGATATGAATGTGCCGGCCGTGGTCAGCGGGAGCCGATGGATCAGGGCAGAGCTTAGGCCGTGGTAAAAAAGAAAAACCCTAATCCCGTCCAAAGCCAAAGAGAAAGCTTCAGAAACCAGGTCATGGGAAAGAGCCTCAAGGAACATATTCTAGGGCAGCCAGACTGGAGTTTGATTGATTTTGTCACGCATTCATTGCCAAGCGACTGTAGTTAGATGGGGAGAAAAAGGGTGCTGTTCCCCGTGAGGGTCCCTCCAACTGAGAGTTCATTGGCATTTAGTAGGATAGATCAAATTTTATACTGCCTGCCCTATTTTTGCTTGGCGTTGCGACCGAATCCGCCGGAGAAAGATGTGATTTTTATGACAAGATCATCAGATGTATAGATGATATTCGGGGCTAAAGAAGGAATCCATCCAGAACACTTTCTAAATTGATCGCATCTAGAAGTTGATCGGATAAACCGGCTGCTTGTTGGGGTAAAACAGCCCAAAGTGCTCCTCCGTGCCCGGCGCTTTCTTGTCCTCGTTGAACATGGCGAATATGTACGTCTCAATGGCCCTCCCCGGCCTCCTCGGCGTCCCCTCCCGCGTGTGGCGGATGAGGTTCTGGTTGTAGGTCTGGGCGTTGCGGACGGTAGCGGCGGCGCTGCCAGCCGACGGCCACCCGCTCTCCGACACCACGACCTCCAAGTCGCCCGCGCCGATCTTCTCCAGCGCCGCGTACACGGAATCCAGAACAGCGTGGAACAGGTTCTGGTACGAGTTCCTCCCGTCGGAGACGACGGCGTCGCCGGCGGTGAAGAGGGCGTAGTCGAGGGAGATGTCCACGGGGTTGCCCACATAAGCGAAGTAGGTGTACACGTTGGCCAGCAGCGGCGCGCCGGTGCTGGACAGGAACTCAACGATGGGGCCGAGGAGATCCCCCGCAGCGGCGGTGAACTTGCCGGCCGAAGGGGGATAAGACTGTCCGAGAACGCCGGTGTCGATCGCCGTGGAGAGCTTGATCTGATTCTCGAGCCCGGCAGAAGAGAGCGCGTTGTGTAGGTTCTTCATAGCGGGGAGGATGAACTGGGCCTCGGCGGCGCCGGGGATGAGCTCGTTTCCCACCACCAGGCGGCGGAAGAGGACGTTTGGCCAGTGGGCACGGACATTGCGGTCGATCCAGTCCCCGGCGGTGGCGGCGTCGGAGGCCAGCTGCCGGAGGTCCTCCCGCGGGACGTCGAGAGTGAGCTCGATGTTGGAACCGCGCAGGGCCTCGAGGATTTCCGTGGTGGGGAAGTAGATCCGCATGCGGCTGATGTTGTGCTGCTGGAAGAGTGCCACCACCTCTGCCGGTGGGGGGAGATTGTCGCCCAGCATCCCGTAGCTGACCCCCACTTGACAACCTGCGGAAACAACAGCAGACGCGAAGCCTCACTGCATGATCTTCTAATCATTCATGGAGTCGCAGTAATTAATATGCACCTAGTTTGAAGATGATCTACGCCAAAAAGACCAGAGAGACGGACATCCAAGACGGAGATGGATAGAGGTGCATTGGAAGAGAGGGAAGGAGAGGGAGAGAGAGATTACTCGCTGGGCTAGCCAGTAATACGCCGGAGAGCAGAGCTACGAAAACTCCCAGAGAGGCCATGGGGAAGAAGAATCGCTGGGACGCCTTCTTGATGGAGAGAATGACAATGTAACAGAAGCTGCGTGCCTGCCTAGGGCGACCACGTTCTCCATCTCCTATTTATAAATGGGACGACGCGGGTGGTGGGACGAGGAGAGAGAGAAGAGAAAGGAGAGAAAGGAGAGAGAGAGAGAGAGAGAGAGAGAGAGAGGAGCCTTTGCTTGGCAGCAAATCAGAAGCTCTTCAAACAAGAATCTTCGCCTCGTTAATCATCGTAATCCCCCTTCTAAATCAGTCTGCCTTCGGGCAGGCGTCGACCTCCTAGGTAGCTTAAGACAGGAGTCAACCCTTTTGCCCCGCCACTTGGTCTCCCTCCAATTAGTCCTTCCATTCTAAGAAACAAGGTAGCCGATGGAGCTTCCTCTTATGGCAGAATATCGGTTTTTTAAGAAATTAAAGGAGCTAAAATCCACATAAATTACCGTGGAACAAAATCTCGCTTAGATTCTATTATTTATCTCAATTGACGAACCCTCAATTCTAACTTGCAGGCCCCCTTGCCTACTTCCTAAGATCCCTCACAGCACGTAATTCTGCTTCTCTCTCTCTCTCTCTCTCTCTCTCTCTCTCTCTCTCTCTCTCTATCTATCTACCTATCTATCTCTCTTTCTCTCTCCCTATCTCTCTCTCTCTCTCTCCCTATCTCTCTCCCTCTCTCTCTCTATCTCTTATCTCTCTCTTGTCTTTCTCTCTCCCTACTTTCTCTCCCTCTCTCCCTCCCTCTATCTCTCTCTCTCTCTCTCTCTCTCTCTCTCTCTCACTCTCACTCTCTCTCGCTATCTATCTTTATATCGATCCACCGATCTCTCTCTCTCTCTCTCTCTCCCGCTGTCGATCTATCTATCGATCTACCTATCTCTCTCTCCTTATCTACCTAGCTCTCTCTCTCTCTCTCTCTCTCTCTCTTTCTCTCTATCAATCTCCATTTCTCATGCTTCTCTCCCACGCGTTCCCTCGAACTCAGGTCTCCTTGGCCAAGGAAACAGTGGGCTCTCGTCAACCTCCTCTTCCTCCCCAGCCAAGCAAATGCTGGCCAGCTTACAATTCCCAATCACAGGGCAGGAGATCGCCACGTGCCGAATAATGGGCGTTAGCCGGATGATGGCCGCCACGAAGGGGACTGATGGCAGTACAACGCGGTGGACGTCTGGAAGGGGGGAGAGGAGGAGGCTACTAGGCGGCCCATAAGAGCCCAATATTTACCAACCCATTTGGGCCCACTATGGTCGAAGCCCACCTCAGGACCGTTTGAAATGACTCGTGTCAGCGCCGAAGCGCGCGTACCAGCGAGGCTCACTGCGTGTCCGTCATTCGACGCTCCTCGTCTGCTCCGACGTTCGTTCTTCTTCCGCTGGATGGGGGCCAGAGCTTGGCAGGTCTTCTGCTCGTGCGATCGAGCAGGAGCAGCCGTTTTTGAGGTATCTGCGGTGCCGGCCTGTGCCGCCTGTGGCGATGGATTTCACCGTCCCCGTACCCCACATCCTCGGGGACCGCCTGTCCGGCCAGGACGTCCGGGACCAGAACGGTGAGCCACCCTCTGCCTTATTCTTCTGTTGTCTTTCAGGGAGTTTTTTTTTCTCTTCCTGATGTGTAGAACTTGCAAATTTGGGAAATTTTGCTTCTTGTCCAGTGATGGCCTGCCAAGCGGTGGCGAACATCGTGAAATCATCCCTTGGACCAGTTGGACTTGATAAGGTGATGTATCCCCCGCGAACTTGCTTCTGCTGATGATGTATGGACCTATTTGATCCTTGTAAGAATATAACACGACATATCCAGCGCAAGCAGTAACTAATTATGGATGTTCTTTTATTTTGATGATGATTCATGATTCCTAACAATTACCGTGGTTCTCGCATTGCACCTATAGCCTGTCAAAATAATGCAGAATAGCGTTCCAATCCACGTCGCAAAGGACTTTCTCTGTAGTCTAAGCTCTGGTGTCAAATGGCTATTTTTCTGCTGGTGCAATTGGCACTGACCTTTGCATGTGACTGTCATTAAGAACCAGTGCGTACTAATTTCACTTCTGAAACTTTTTCTACGATAAATTTTTGGTACCTCAAACACGAGAAATTAGCTTTCAATTTCGTGAGGATCATTTATGTACACGTTGGGAAAACTAGGAACCTCAAAAATTTCACAAAGTAGTTGATCATTTTATTTATGTTTGTCGAACCTTTGAAAACCTTAAGGGTTTCATACTTGGTGCCTCAGATCTTAGTCCTATAATCTTGGTTAATAGAAACCATCGAGTTACAGTTTTATGGCCTTCCAGTATATTCTCCCAATGCTAGTTCATTTCTTTTAGTCGGCTATTCTTATCTGCTCTTTGGATGTGATACAACATCTGGTCCACCTGCCATATTAATCCCTGGGTACTATTAATCAAGTATGTCGAGAGAATTCACTTTTCTCTGTAGGATGAAAAATTCGTGAAAGCCTCATTAAGTTCGACGGTTAAAAACATCTCTAGTCTAAAAGTGTATTTTGGTGAGATACTTGGATAAATCGGACAATTTTTTTCTACTCGTGAATATGTTTCAGACCTTCAAAAGAATAAGTCAAATATTAAATAAAGTAGTCCCAGAGTATAATCACAACTAGAGATGAAAGTTTAATGATAACAAAGAACAAGAACCGTTGAAGATGGAACTTTCATTGGAAATTGGTTCGTCTGAATGGCAGAAAGGTAGTCTGGGAGCACAAGAAAGAAAGCACAAAGGATAAAATATTCATTGGATTCTAGGATACAGACGGGGATAATGTTCATCAGTTTCCAGTCATATTGTTTTCAGTAATTCAGAAGTGAGTAATGATAGTTCTAAAGTTTTTAGTTATTATGTAATTATTTCATATAACGATTTTGGTAAAAAAACTTACTGCTTTTAATTGCAATAGTTATATTTTTCAAAAATCTAGTATTCCTTTTTGATAACTTTAATACTTTCTCTTGTTAGGTATATATAATTATCAGTTTATAACATCTAAGATAAACACTTAAGAGTGCAAATTTTGTTACTCTTCCTGGATATCTTGGATATAGTGAGTTTCTTTTAAGGTGATGTGCATCATAATGTTATTGAAAATTTTTAATTTGGTGAAATTATTCGTATCCTTTTTACGTGTTTATTTGGTATTGGCAGTGTTTTTCAAAAAACCCATATGAAATTCCCGCTTTAAGTATTATCTAATTTGCACCTTGCTTCTATAATATCGGATGAAGCCTCAGATTTAATCTTTGCACAGTGTATGAGTTTGCCCTGGAAAATACATCATATGTTTTCTGAAGGCAGAGGATTTTGGATAAATATCTGCTATGAGCATCATATGAATGTTAAATATTCTGGAAAAATAAAAATCAATTTCATGTAAGAGAAAGCTGGATTGCCATGTTAAGGGCAGTTTAACGCAAGCATTGACATGAAATGGGAGAGGGTAAAAAAATGCCATAGAAAGTTTTCTTTGTCAACACTGAGCTTTTCATATGTCATTTATGGCATTGAAAAAGTCCATGTGATGGATTCTCAAGTCACGCTTTTAGTCTTTGTTTCCTGAATCTGTTTGCCATTGAAAAGCTTATGTGATGAATTCTCAAGCCATGATTTTACTGTTTGTTTCTTGAATCTGTAAGATGCTTATTGATGACATTGGTGATGTAACAATCACCAATGATGGTGCGACAATACTCAAAATGCTGGAGGTTCAGCATCCTGCGGCAAAGGTACTATGTTCATCTGCGGTTCATTTATTTAATTCTTTGAACAGCTTTATCATTTTCTCTTTTGGTCTGTAAGATCCTTGTAGGATTATCTGAACTTCAGGATCGAGAAGTTGGTGATGGAACAACTTCAGTGGTGATTCTGGCCGGAGAGCTCCTGAAGGTCACATATAATGGAAATTTTCGTATAGTTTTAAATCTCAGTATGATTTCATAGAATGATATAGTTTTTTAACATCATGGCTGCAGAGAGCAAACGATCTGGTGAAAAACAGGATGCACCCTACATTGATAATCAGTGGGTTCAGGGTCAGTTGTTACTTGACTTTAAAAAAATAACTCTGTTTCTGTTTTTTTAACCATCACAGGTCCTTGATTTCTTGTTATATTTTAAACAGTTGGCCATGAGGGAAGCCTGTAGGTTTATAAAAGAGAAATTAGCAATTGAGGTACATTGATTTACATATATATATATATATATACAAGTTTATTTAGCTAGCTGGGCACTAAAGCTTGTTGTGACTGTAGATTGGTAAGCTTGGGCAGGAGTGTCTTATAAATTGTGCCAAAACAAGCATTTCATCGAAGATGATTGACAGTGAGAGTGACTTCTTTGCTAAATTGGTGAGTGTGCAAAAACTGTAAATATTATTTTTAATGCCATATTTTACCCTCTCTGGAAAATTTAGGTCAAGACCTGGCCTTACTTGGGCAGTACAGTGGGACTGTTAAGCTAGCATTATTCTGTTTTAAGGGCTATTACATGAGGTTGTACAGTGGAATATGTGCATAGGTGTTAGGCATGCATGACACGTGCTCTCTACTAGGTGTATGTAGCTTCAAGACTCGATCCCCTACAACTCCAGGTGAATGTTCACAGAGCCCTTTTGCAGTGCGTGGAGCAGGATTCAAAGTTTTTGCAGCTGGACCTTTTTTTTTTTGGTATCAGTGTTTTTTCGGATGTATGGTATTCCCCATATGTAATGGAACGTCTACTTGTTTCTTTACCTGCTTTGTGTTGTTTTGTGCTTTTGGTTTCATGCAATAGTTGTAGACTCCAGTTCGGATGTATTGTTTTATCTCTTGCTTCCTGCCCTTGTCCTCTTTTTTTGCTTATGCTTCATTCATGTATGTAGATGTAGAGTCCGTCTGTTAGCATGTGATTGCAAACGGTGGCACATGGCACATAAAATGAGGGGATGCCATGCAGAACATGTGTGTGTGTCAGTACGTTGGCACACTTGATTCTGCATTAAAGCATGCATATGCATCCATAATAGTGTGCAGGTATGTGTGGATATATCCTTGCATGTGTGCCATATGTCTGTAAAATTACAGATTCTATGACTGGCCGTGAGAAATTAAAGTTGAATTTCGAGCAAAGTGCGTGGGAGCCTTCCAAACCTGCCATAGATTGTGTTGTTCCCACGCTTAATTCCCTTTTACCTAAGCATAAATAATTAGTTGACCTTAGGAAAAAGAACTTGGTGTTTTTGTTTAAAGGTTTTTTTATTATTAATCTGTTACATTTTATCCATCTATCATGTTCTGGGGTGAGCCTATGAATGGCTTATTTTTCCTATTCATTATTTGAAAGTACCCTAATGAATTAAATGTCTGATATGAACTTGTGTTTACCAATTATATGAAAATTTATTTTAAATAAATGAAAATTGAACAGGCACATGCACTTGCCTGATTTCCCCATCATATAGGTCTTTCTCTCGCCCTCCATGGACCTCTCAGATACTTTAAAGAGCATCTGAGAGTATGTGGTTCTTGCGAGTAGTTTTTGTCTGCAGTCAATGCCTTTGCTTCTACCTTGACATCACCTCAAATATTAGTATTATGATCTTGTCCTTGAATTATGAATTCATATCGACATGTTATCCTTTTCTAGGTTACTGATGCAGTGCTATCAGTTAAGACCACGAGCGCAAAAGGTGTTGTTAGATATCCAATCAAGGTCTGCGCTCTTATGAGACTCATCTCCTATTAATGATGTCACATTTGAAAGTTTTATTACATAATTTAAATAATTTAGTATACATTTTTCGTTTTTGAGGCAACCAATAAGCTATATTAGTGTTTCTAGAAGCAAGTTAGACCGAAATATTTTGAGACTTATTTCTTTTACTCAAATATATATACATCCTGAGTCATTTTTATACTTGAGATGAATTTTAAAAATGTTTATCTCATATTCTGTGCAACAGACTAACATACCGTTTCCTCCATTAAATCAATTCCAAGAGAATCTCATCAGCTACATTTTTACTTTGCTTCAGATCTTTTGGCTTACTGTGTTAGATTTATTACATGCGGATTATTTACTATAGTATGGACTATGACATTCTTGATATTCTGCAGAGCATCAATATTTTAAAATTTCATGGTGAAAGTGTGAAAGACAGTTACTTGTTGGATGGTTATGCACTAAATATAGGTCGCTCTGCACAAGGAATGCCTACTAGAGTTGCACCTGCAAGAATTGCATGTCTAGATTTTAACCTTCAGAGGACAAAAATGCAAATGGGAATTCAAGTCTCAGTTACTGACCCCAGAGCACTTAAGAAAATTTTTCAAAGGTGAATTTCACATCTTATCACAGAATGTTAAATTCAGACTAAAATCAAGTCAACTCATAGTCGAAGTATATGATGTCTTTACCCTGATCAATGTTTAATTTCGACTCTAAATAAGCTCTTATTTTGTTTGTTGATATTTGGAAGACCTCAGTCTAAAAAAATCCAGTTTTTGTTCTGCAATCAGATGAATTATATATGGATAGAATTTTTCAACAGGAATGAAGTTTTACTCGACAACATTAAACCTATTAATGTAGTTATCTCAGTAATATTAGTCTCAAATGTAAGTTGACATATGATTGTGATGCATTAAAATAAATCCTTGAATCCACGTTTCCAAGTAATTTTTTTTGTTTTTATGGACCCTAAAAATTCGCTCACGTTGTGATTTCTTTTTGCTATGCTTTGTGTAAGGCTGATTCAATGTACCTTTTCAGAGAGGCTGACATAACAAAAGAGCGCATTGAGAAACTGATTAAGGCTGGAGCAAATGTTGTTTTAACAACTAAGGGAATTGATGACATGTCTTTAAAGGCATGATTTTCAGCGATTTCATTCTCATGAATTTTAAAATAATTATTGGTTCTTTTCCATGTGCGTGACTTACTTGTTCTTCCCCTTTTGTACTTTTGTGAATTGCTATTTTTCATATGTGCTCATGTACATAGGTTTGTGGATAATTTTTCTTACCTGTTAATTTCAAAAGCATATATTTTTTTCCAGCTTATCAGATTATCTAAACAATATTAAAAATAATTTTTAAAATTGAGGAATGCAGTACAGTATTTTCTTGTAGTGGTATATTTTTATTTTAAATATTTATGAAATAAATTATAGATGTTCATAATCCTATCCCTCATCCTGTAATGCCAAGGCATCGTTACAGGTTCTTAAATCCAGCAATTTATTGTTTGCTTATACCAGTCTTAATCAATGTAGCATCATAGGACAGGTCGACGATAGTTATCTAAATTTACACCATCGCTCGTATGACACTACACAGGCCTGTTGATAGTCTCTATCTATCCTGTTCCTTTTGTGTATGATGTACGGCATTCCTCATTCACTTGTTAACTGCACTGTCTGGCCGTTAACCTTATGCAAGCATTTCATAGTTGAAGTGAATATTATCTCATCTGCTGTTTTGTATATTTTGGTGTCATTCACAATTTTGAAATAGAAGGAAGCAGCAATTTTTTTCTCTTTTAATCTTGTATTATTCGAATATTGCATAACACCTATAATCTAGATAAAGGAAAGTGAATATCGAGTTTGTCAATGGAAAGCTATAAGAGAATGTCCAAGATAATGTTAGTCTATTAAACAAGAAATGGGGATAAATTTACTGTTATAAAATATCCTTAAAAACTTTTATTCTCTACCGTCTGATCATCATCTTACTGTTCAGTATTAATTCATCATAGCGGCTGAATCACTATAATTTTAAGAGCAAGTTAAGGAAAAAGGGTCGGCAGTATCTAGCCACCAAAATAACTTCATCTCTAATTGAGGTACATGGATTCACTCTTCCTTTCGGAGGCAGAAACAATTGCCTTCTTATTTTACATTGAGGAACCTCTGGTGTTTTATGGCTAAAAGATTTTAAAGTGCCCTTTAATGGCTAAAAATTTGATGGCTAAAAAATATATTATCTTCTTCATGAGGAAGTGCTACTTATGGTATGATGTGCTTCTTTAGCACTTGCCACCTGACGGGTCTGAATTTAGAAACTGAATTTTTTTTTTCTTTCTCTACACGTTTTCAACAATATATCTTTTGAAAAAGTGCTGCAATTTCCTTGAATTTTGAGAATTTTTGTTCCCTTTACATTTGGAACCTTGGATGGCTGAGCCTGGTTGAAGAGTTAAAACAGTATTTCCTCTGAATAAACGTGTGTTCTTAATGCTGGACTCCCTTTAAAAATAAGTAAAGAGCTTTTGTTGGACTTTGGCCAAACTTGTTTTAATAGTATATTGATTCATGTCTCGGTGGGATTGACAACAAAATTGAAAAGTAGCAGGTGTTCATAAGGTCGATAGTTAACATATATTGGTGTATATTTATAAAAAGATATATGTGAGAGCTTCGTATTTTCATGAAATCATGAGGTTTGGAGGTGTAGTAACCATAGTCTGATTGAAGTGGGCGATCCTGATCTGACCGGTGAATTTCCTGAAGGTTTGAGGTGTAGAACTCTCTAGCAGCAAGGTCTAAGTCTAGTCAACGGCAATGTTCTCATCCCCAATTCATGTTTACCTTTCACGTTTTTGAAGAAATTTAACGTTCTACCATGATGCCGTTGTGTATCATTTTTTCGTGTTTTAATCAGTTCATTGTATATATACTTCTTGTGTTTCCCTGCTAGTTTTTTTTCTCAAAGCTCGAATTCAGTAGGTCACATTAAATGTTTCTGAATCCTGCCAATAAATGATTTCAGTACTTTGTGGAGGCGGGGGTTATTGCTTTAAGGCGTGTCCCTAAGGACGATCTGCGTCATGTGAGTAAGGCTACAGCTGCAACAATGGTATATTCCATGTTCACATTTTTTTATTAATGATTTATTTGTATGTGAATCTCATAAAAGTTTCCACATTCAAAGATATATGCATCCCTTTTAATGCTGCTTGCCTTAAAAAATCGTCCTAAACCTTGTTTCTTGTTTGCCTGTCATTCTTAATGAACTGTAGTGAGTGAGTGGAGAAATCACTGATACGACATCTGGGTGGCCTTTTTTTGTTTTGTGACCCTGTTAAAGTTGACTTGGTACCAGAAAATAGGAGGTCATTAACACAAAATACTCACTTTTCTCCTTGAAAAGGTCACCCATTCACCATACTCCAGGTCCGGTATCCTTCAGTTTCATGGCTAAGTAATGAGAGAGCCCTTCTCTTTTGGGTAGTGTAAGCCACGGTTTTATTTTTCTCATCCATTGGCATCAAGTGAAATGCTTGAGAAATGGTCTGTCCGGTTGCTTTCTTGTTTTAGGACGCTTTAATAGATTCTAAGGGGGAGTCAAAGAATGTTCTGCATTTATTTATTATTTTATAAATACTAGAAAAATATTATGCTACTAGTAGGAGATCGATATTCAAATTCGAACATACTGTGTTTTTTTCATAAATCGACGATTGGATATTTTTAGATACCGAACATGATCAGTATAAGACTAGAAAATGCATGGCTTAGTATCATCAACATCTTATTTTATACTTGATGATGACAAGGTCTCAATGCTCAAACTAATTCTATTTTATCTCAAATAAAATAGGAACTATGATCAGGAGATCTGGCTGTTGCATTACTATGAAGACTCACTATTCTATCTCAATAACTTTCTCATGATTAAGAAAAATTAAACCGGTGAAAAATATTTTTCCCATCAGCAAAAACATAAGGAAATGCCGGATGATGTGTTTCCCAGCTTTAGATACCCAAAAGACATCACTTTTGTCCCATTTTCCCCTCTCTTAAGATGCGCTCTTGTATCTATTTGATCTGCCTAAATCAATGAACTGCATATGTGCCTTATTCAGTCTTTGTGGAACCTACCTATTCTCTTCAAACATTTAAGCTAACCATGTCAAATTTCCACGGTTGCTCAGGTCTCCACTTTGGCCGATATGGAAGGAGAAGAAACGTTTGATTTCTCGTTTCTTGGATATGCAGATGAGGTTGTAGAGACGTCCATTGCTGGGTGTGATGCAGTTCTGCTGAAAGGCACAAAAAATACAAATGCTGTTAGTAATTGCTTATCCCATCATTTCCCCCTCTTCCACCACTGATCTATGTGTCTTTCCATCTTCAAATTAAGGGCTCACTTTTTGTTTTTCTTAAAAAAAAATTCAGGCTTCTTTGATACTTCGAGGTGCCAATGACTTCATGCTTGAGGAGATGGAGCGCTCTTTGCGTGATGCTCTGCATACTGTGAAGAGCACTCTTGAGTCCAATCTGGTAAGATGTGATCTGCCCAAGAACTCGCTGGCAAGAATGCTTTTGTTTTTCTTCTGCTTTCGTTTTTCTTCTGTGTGGGTGGGACTAACTCCAGTGAGGAGCAATTTTCAGCATCAGTAAGTATGGTGGAATCTGTTCTATCCCAAGTTATTCAAAGGGCCATATTACTATCCACTTATTTGTGAATACTAAACGTCGTTGCAATGCATAAAGTTAAATTTAATTTGTGTTATTATTTTTCTTACTTTATTTTTTAAAATGACTGAAAGTATTAAACTTGAAAAAATGTTAAAGTTTATAAATAAATAAAAATAATAATTCAAGTAATATAAAATATAAATAGAAAAAGAATGGACTAATATGTGTGCAAGGCTTTGCCTTATTGTTTCAAATTTTTCCTGAACTCTTCTACATGTGGCCATTAGACTTTAGTATGTTGACTCTTCAGTCAATCTTTCTTACATCTTCGTGTCTGGGCCACAAGTGACATCTGTCTAATTGAAGCTTCCCATAGTGCTTTACGTTCGCAAAAGGGTTGCATCTTTCCCAAAACGTCACCCTTGGCATGAGGTGGAATAGAGTCAGGGCCAAGGTAAGCACTGTACAACCCTAAGAATTTGGAGCCATCTATTGCATTGGGACAACTTGGTGATTTCCTTTTTAAGTTGCTCTTCATGATTATTTTAGCTGATTGAGAATCATCATTCTGATGCTTTCCATAAAGATTGCAACCCTTTTGCGAACGTCTCCTAGCCTTCTCAGACTCATATCTACGATTTATTTTCACAGCTCTTAAAAAAAGAGAAAACAAGATAAAAAGTCAGAAATTTCTGTCGTGTGTTTCTTTCCTTTTTTAGATTCCGCCCTTCTGTCTCAACCTGCTCTGATACCACTTGATGGAATTTGGCATAACTGTATTCACCATGAATGCAGAAAATGACGAACGCCTGATGATCTTTTTCCTCTTTTCTCTTACTCTAAAAGTATTTTTTTCCACTATACATGTGGCACCAAGATATGAAGTGACTTAGTAGACATTTTTCTTGGGCTGTCATCTCATGGACCTTATTTGACGATAGCGACCCCACCACATTCAAGGCGTGTCAAAAATAACTTTTCAGAAAAAAATTCTTCCTCTTCAGAACCTTCATCTCTTTTCACTGTTTCTCTTCATGGTGATGTCATCCACAGAGAGGATGAGAAGAGAGAACCACGCAGTGAAGAAAGGGATTATCAACCCTTAGCTTTTAAACATCGCCGCACCTTATAGTTTGGATGAGAGAAATTTCCACAAAAAATTACGAAATTTCACATTAGTCCAGCATATCTGTTCACTTGAACCATCTTCTGGAGTATCAGGTCGTTGCCGGCGGCGGGGCTGTGGAAGCCGCACTATCTATGCACTTGGAACATCTGGCAACATCCTTGGAATCCAAAGAGCAGTTGGCCGTAGCAGAGTTTGCAGAATCTCTTATGATAATACCCAAGGTAATATATTCCGTGGACCTATGCCCTTATCACTGTACTATCTCGATTTGCTTCAGGATACGTCTCTGGAGGGTGGCGGGTGACGGTGTGTAGCAGGTACTTGCAGTGAATGCAGCCAAGGATGCCACTGATCTTGTGTCAGCACTTCGATCTTGTTACCAACCAACTCAACTGGGGGCAGATGAGCAGCATCTTTCAGGGTACTAAATCATTTGAGGTCATTTCAAAGTGAAATATTTCTTATTAGAGGCACGATTTTTAAGTAAGATGCATAGTTTAGCGTAGCTTGATTCTGTCTTTTGCCTGAAAAATGTTGGGGCTCACTTCTGCCCCTTTTTTTGTCCATCCCTTTATTTTGTAAACTTGCCTCGAGAAGTCCATTTTAGGGTTCCTATTTCCATCCATTCTTGTCTGGGAGCTAAGGGTTTCAGCTGTTGAATCCAGTTTCTCCTCCCACTTCAACTCCACTAGTAAAAAAAAGAGCACAAGCTTGGAAAGAAAGCTACAAAGTGTCTCATAGCACTGTGGATCTTCCATATTTTTTTTGAACTTTTATTTTTTCGGTTTTATAATACTACTTACCCATTGTGAATAGACCACTCTAATAAAGGAGAAAAACAAAGATAATAAAAATTTCCAGTCCACCAACAATGCAACCTCCACAGAAAAATGTTGCTTCTTTCAAAAGATAAGCCTGTAAAACATGACCACTTGTTGGTCAATTCAGTCTCATTAAGCGGAGGATACTACTCTTTGCTTTTCTTTTGTCCTTCTCGTCTATCTTCATGGTGGGTGCATCCAACATAGGTTGACCGCAATTGTCAACGGAATCATGGAAATCATCGCAATGATGTGCTGCCTTTCTGTCTGGGGAATAAAGTAAGGCGATTAATCTAATAGCTTAGGTGGCTGCATCTATCAGTTTGTCTGATATTTTAAAGAAGAGAGTGGGAGTGTTTACTATTTTTGCAGCTGTTTGAGTTCTCTTTGGAAACTTTCGAGGGAGATACTCTTGATTCCTTCAAGTAGCCGCCACCGTTTCATATGATGTTGAGTTGCATATAAGCCTTCAAGTACCAACTTTACCATATCTGCTAGTGGTGTTATATGCTACATGAATGTAAATCTGTAAGGTTGCTTCACATGGGAAGCAATGGTAGACGAGTGATGAACCTATTTTCTCCTCGTCTCTCAGAAAAAAAAAAAAAAAAAATCGGTCATTTCAATTGAAGCTTGATTGATAATACGGTCATTATATCAGTGTCTGTTGGGTTTTTATTTTTTGACTTATATCCATGCTTCTACAAATGTTCTGAAGAATAATTTTTTCAAGTTGCTTTATTTTCATTGCAGTTAGCTTTTTTTTAAGTAGTTTTCATGAATCAACCATGAACCATTTCTTATCAAATAGGCCTCAATATTATTTAATCATGTTACTTTTTCTAATCAGTCTTTGTCATTGGGCTTTTTTATTTTATTGGAGTGAAATCCAGATTTAAGATACAGAACAGACCTTACTGTAATACACTCTCATCCCATCCCAACTGAGAGGTCCAATCAAGGAAGTGATGCAGCACAAAAACTATGAATCACTGATGAATCTCCCCATATGGAAACCCATCCTCCACATCTTTGCTCTTGAACACCTGCTTCAAGGAACTAAATGCTTCAATAATATTGATACCAAGGAAACATATCTATATATATATATATATATATATATGAAATGGTATGTGGAAGACCATCCTTTGCAGCTTCTTGTGTGTTCTTCACTCAGAATTCAGAGACTCTACAGGTCCAGAGCGGAGTGAAGGAACAAGAGACGAGAGCCTGAACCCCTTTCCTTTTCTGTCCTCCCTCCATTACCCGTTTCAGCATGGGACTGGACCTTTCAAGAGGAGTCGTCCGCAACAGCTTTGAAGCTGGAGTCATTGAGCCGGCGATCAACAAAATCAAGATAATCCAGGTGGCTGGGGGCTCACTCAGGCAACCATAATTTTTATAGGCTGATCCCTAATTTCTTTCGTTTTATTTTATTTTTGCCTCTAGTTCGCAACCGAAGCGGCCATCACTATCATCCGGGTCGACGATATGATCAAGCTCGCTGGAGATGGACAGGAGTACGAGGAAGAATAGGTCAACGCCCGCAAGATTTTCGAGCACGTGCGTTCCCATCTGGGGGAGTCAACCATCAAGAATCCTGCCACAAGTTTCCCTCCCACGGCGGGAGTTCCTGATCATGCGACTGACATGCCGTTGACCTTCACAGCTCCTTACACTGACAACCTCTGTAAAGACAGGACTGAAAGGTAACAGGGTACCTCTGAGCCCAGGCAGCGGGCTTCTTCTTCTCCCATTCACGGGGGGCAGCAAGCGCAGCAACTCTGGCAGCATGTTCAAGATACTTAGAGAGAGAGAGAGAGAGAGAGAGAGAGAGAGAGAGTGCGTACCTTGAAGCCCAGCCGCTTAGACCAAGACATCCGGGAGCGGCGAGGTCAACGGCTCGGGTTCTGGTTTTCTGGGCTCCGTCCAGCCGAGGCCAGGGTGGGAGACGCCATGTTGAGGCCCCTCGAAGGCCCTGGCATCCCGGAGAGAGGCCTCGAAGTCCGTGGAGTCCATGGCAACCGGCAGGAAGCTCCCAATGCCATCTGCTGCTCCGAACCCGCCTGCCCGTTCGACGTCGTCGGCCGCCGTGGCAGCCCCGACGTCGAGAGCTCCGGCGGCGCTGCCGCTCTCAGAGCCCGGCACCTGTTCCATGCAGCTCCTGGTGCCGGGGTCTGCTCGCGAGTCGGGAGAGTCTGAAACCGGGGGGCGCTCGTCCTCGGCGCCGGCGGCCCGGTGCGCGTCCACATCTGGCGAAGAGAAGTTAGTTTCCTGAAGTGGAGCACCGATTAAGAACATCCGATAATATTGAGACATTACAGAGAACAGAAAGCCCAATCCGCAGGCCTCTTCATTTTATGCAAAATTCCTAAGAAAACTGATGGGGGCGAATGGAAACTTTATTTTACTGCAAAACCTAGATGGCACAGCATCATCCTCATCAGAATCATTATTAAGATGCATCAAGGGTTTAAGATGAGAACTGAGTAACTTATTGCAGAACATGTCAAGAGGAGAGTTGCATCAGGCACGAACACATCTCCTTTAGTTTTGCAATCTAGAAATTTATAAACAGGAAAGCTAAAGGAAAGTGTACAGAAACTTGATATAATTAGAATCATTCTAGGTCATTAGACTAGTAAGTGAAATAAATATCTACCACATTATTTCATAAGAAAATAACTCTAATTAAGTTTTCTTTTTAATTACAAAATATTGTTTAAAAATAAAATTTATTTAAATAAAACATAAACTATATTAATATGATGACTTGTAAAATAATGATCAAATACGTATTATTCTTCTAAATTTGATAATAGATTAACATGTAATTTTTACTAGGAAAGAGTTACAACTCCTATTTTGGCACATATGACTATGGCTTTTCGCTCAAGATTAAAAATGATAGACGATCAACAACAATTCACAATGATATTCACCATCACTTCGATACACCAAAAGGCATCAGTTTCTAAAAATTCAGGCACTCGGTTGATAATGCTTGGTGAAACTAGGGTTAAAAGAGCTCATATTTTTTTAACTGTCCCAGAGCATGTAAAAAAATACAGCTCCAGGGGTGGCAGATATTAAATAAGCGATGGGAATAAATAGGCACAACAGCTTTCAATTGTACACAGATGAGACAGTTTGGGTGAAATAACTGCATCAAACAATAAATAAAGAAGGCCTATCTTCGATGAAAAAAGATTACATATGAAATCAACGTTCACATCATAGTTTAGTAACCCGCTTGATAATGGTACATCCTCAAGATCCTACAACGCTAAATGCTTGCTCCATCATGTTATCCTCACAAAAAGAGAGTTTGAGTGCATATCCCCCAAACTTACTGCAGCTTACCGATTTTCCATGGAAGAGATATATATCCAGCCTTTCTAGCCGCAGAGAGCAGTCAAAATCTACTACACGTCTCCTACACGGGAAGAATACCAGAAATAATCCAACGGCCTAAAATTTTGTGACAATCCACATGGAGAGTCTCAGCAAGCTATGACAAAATAAAGTCTCATTTAGGGATCATTTTTAAGGTTTCTCCAAGAAAGATAGAAATTTTTATCAGGAAAAGTTCCAACCAAAAATAATTTTTCAGCCACAGTTTACATTTGACATCTTAATAGATTCCTCATTGTTCTACCCTCTGTATCAGCACCCATGGCAGTGATGCAATTTCAGTAGTACTTTTGCTTCAGCAGCAGTAAAAACCTGTGTGAATCCGGAGTTATTTATTCAGATCTGACTATTAAGACACCGATTAGAACCCACTGCCGGCAGGGACCACCCACTTGGGCCCCTGACTTCTTCTCCCACACAAAGACACCACCCAACCCTCATGCTCTTCTCCATGGTTGCTGCAGCAAGAAGAATCTCTTACTCTCCCCTATGTTAGAGGCACTGTGACGTAGTGGAAGTGGGAAGGAAATCCTAATTCAGAAACCTTGAGTCCACAACGATCGAAAAATGAGGTCCCTTCAATCCACAAGGGATTCCTGGAATCCACAAAGAGACAGCGGGGCCAAAATATTTTTTCTGGTAAATAAAAAAAAAATTATCTTCATTTACGGTCTATGCCTCCTCAGATACATGAAAAGAAGTTGTAGAAACCCTAAACAATAAGATATGATAAGAAACTCCTTTAAAGTTAAAGAGTTTTTAAAAAATAAGAACTAACTACGAGCCCCACGAAATTAAATAGTATTTTACCGTTATGGGTCACCTAAACAACTCTAATGGGCTCCTCGTTTTACATGTTGGGGCCTTCTCGGCTGTACTTTTTGGGCCTCTTCTGTTTCCTCTAAATGTGTCATATAACATGGCGACAGCCAGAAAAAAGATGGGAAATGCCTGGGAAAGCTACAGAACAGGAGGCGGGGATACTACCATGTTGGTTGAAGGACCCCTAAGCCCATATCAACCCTAAAAAAAATTGCCATTGTGATTTCAAATTAGACTTTTTTTGACAGATCTTCATAGAGTATATCCAAGCAAATTACCATCAAAGAAAAACGCTATAGAACACTATCACAGGTTCTTCCCATCAAAGCACAAAAAAATTTGAGAACAACTTATTCAGGAATCCTCCTTGTGTCGGTGGTTCTTAGATTATTGTTGCCTAAAAAATTTCCCCAAAACAATTATCGCCATTATGATTTCAAACTTGACTTTATTTGACAGATAATCCAAAAGAATATTCAAGCAAATTAGCATCAAAGCAAACGCTATAAAATGCTACCATAGGTTCTCTCTATCAAAGCGCAAAAAAAAAATTGAGACCAAATTATTCAGGATACCTCCTAGAGTAGGTGGTTCTTAAACTATTGCTGTCCAAAAACTTTCCCTAAAACTATTATTGCCATTATGGGGCTTCAAATTAGACTTTCTTTGACAGATCTTCATAGATTATATTCAAGCAAATTATCATCCAAGAAAAATGCTACAGATTTCTATCATAGTTTCTTCCCATCAAAGTTCAAAAAAAATCTGAGAACAAATTATTCAGGAATCCTCCTTACCCAGGAGGTTCTTAAAAAAATTTTGTCCAAAAACTTTTCCTAAAGTTTTGTAAGGAAATACGAGCTTTCAAAAGATATATGAATTGTGTTAGGGTAGAGAGGAAATCCAGCCCCAGACCCCATGGTTTCACCATCCGCTCCATTATCACCTCCTATCCCTCTTTGCTAGCTCACAACAGAATGATGCCAGATATCTACTTCCCGCTATCATATTACATCCAAACAGTTTGGATGATAAAACTGGCACGCAATGGCCCTGATGCAGCGAACCTCTAGATCCGGAGTCTTTCAGACAGAAGGTCACACGCTAAATCTCCATCAATCAACTTTGAGCTCCTACAGTTTGTATAAGTTTATCTCTAAGGCACTGAATCGAGCAACCCAGACAAAAATGTCAACCGCATATGATACAATTTGCACAAGCCTCCAGTTCACCGACCGAAACCCAAACACAAGAAACTCGGGATCTCGCAGAGAGCCCCAAAAACCTGGTAGCAGTCCAGAGCAGCACAGATCCACCCATAAGATCCATCAACGAAGAGGAAATTAAGAAAAAACCATCCGGAATCGCACCAAATTATCGAATGGCGATGGAAAAAATGGGACCAGACACTCAATTCTAATCTTGCAATCTGAAGAGCAGTGGATAGTTACAAGATGAGGGCGATGCCGCAACCGAAGCGGTTCATTAAAATCAGCGAAAAGGAGAATAAGAAGAAGAAGAAGAAGAAGAGCTCCCGCACCTGCCATCGGCCTGAGAAATGTCTGGAAGAACGGAAGGGATCCAAAATCTTTCCAAGGTTCGTGCGCGTCCTCAAGATCACTCCGCTTCGTTTCGGAGGGTTGAACGAGCTGCGGGGCCTCATTCACGTTGAATTCATATCCTTATAAGTCTATAATTAGTGTAATACCCTTTCCTACGTCCTTGACTCCTGCTCCTGAAAAGCCCCCCCGTTCTACCGACCATAAAAACGTCCCATTTTAAAGAAAATAATTATTTTAAAATTCCAATGAAGATGATTTTCATGGAAGTATTGCCTAAATGCACAATTATTAATGCGTTGCGATTTATACCCCAATGGAAGCTGACTCAGACATTAAAAACATTGAAAACATTATCCACATCTTTTTATTGATTTATTTTTTAAAATCCGAGTTGACCCCCCTTCTCACCCTTAAAAAAAAAGTCAACCTGTTTAACTTATTTGTTCACGTACCGTAAAAAAAGAGAAGCCCAGCCTTTGGGAATTAGGATTTTGAGCTTATGGGCCGGAGTAGAGCCCATTATTCTGGGCCAGAGTGCCCCGTTAGAGTAGCCGGCACAGTAGCCAATGCTGGACGGGGATCAATAAACGGTCATATATACACACATTTGTAGGGTTTCGATTTATTTGGTCTCAACTCCCCGTAAAATCACAGAATTATGGATCACCCCCCCCCCCCAACGTGCTCTATTTTCTACTCTAATATTTAAGGTCCAGGCAGACTCCAAAACTTACTATTCAGCCCCTTGGTCCAGCTTTCCTTGTAAATAAGTACATTGATCACAGATAATAATTGGCTGTCGATGTTAGTAAGATAATATCCGCTAACATAAATATGGTATTCCGTTAACATTTTTCGTAGATAAAATAAAGCAGAGTCTTTAAATGGTTTAAGAGAAGGGGGAAACGACGAACACCAGACCGTTGAGTGAGAGAGAGAGAGAGAGAGAGAGAGAGAGAGAGAGAGGGGGGCGGGGATGAGGTTAGTACCTGTAGTCCTCGAAGTGGTGGGCGGTCCTTTGCAGGATCCGAACGGTTTCCTCAGTCGTCGAAGCCCCGCGTGGTGGTCTCAGCGTCGGCGCCGGCCATCTCGACCGTCCCCTTGTCGGCCTGGATGCTGGCCAGGGCCCCGCAGGAAATATCCGGAGCGAAAAATAAAATCGAGAGAATCCTGTCCAGGGCCTTCAGCTATCGACTTCTATGTGAATGTAGAGAGGAAAATGTACTGAATTCATGACTTCCCGAGAGTTTCCTACTTAGAACAAGGCTTCTTCGTTCCCCTCTACGATCTGTACCGGAATTCATGATTTCCAAGCATACCAGAGTTCTGAGCTCGGATGTGGAAGCCACAAATACCCCAAGATGACCATCGTGATGGCCTCCCAGAGGCGATGGAAGACGAGCATTCGCATGCATAAAAGTTTCGACAGCGAAATAGATCACCAAAACGTGCAAACCAAGTGTAGACAGGAAAAAGAAAAATATTCGTAGAAAATTCCAGAACACCAGATCCGTGAGGCCAAGACTTTCATCCAGAAAGGGACTGACGGAAAAGAAAACTCGACAGCGAAAGGGAAGACAACTGAAAGGAAAGATCCAAGAAGAAACACAAATCAACCTCAAAAGCTCCCACAGCGATGGGAACATACGAGGTACAGAGAGAGATCGGGGGTGATCAGATCGCGGAAACAGCAACGGACAAAGGTTGGAGCACACCGGCGTCCTTGTCGCTGTAAGCCGAGATCATCGCCTGCGTCTGGAAACGGAAGATGGCTGCTGATCGGGTGTTGGAGAAGATAATTCCGGACGCAAAAGACGATGGCGACGACCGCAGGGGGAGAGGGGGGGCCGGGTTACTGGTATTTATATGTGGAATGATGTGAGTTGCGAAGGAGGACGAAGGGGTGGAGAGAGAGATCACCGGCGATCTCCCCCGTGGCGAGTCCCATCTGCTGACGGCGAAGCGCACGTGAGAGCTAAACTATGCAAATATTTTGAATTTTGGGTTATAAAATAAAAGGCCTCACATCATCACCGTAGATTCGAACAACCAGTGTTCGCTTATGCGGGGTAGATAGATGGCACGTGGCAAATAAGGATCAGAGTGGCTCTTCTGTAAATAGCCCAGGCTAAATTATTTATCCTAGTCGGAAATTAGTCATCACTTACGACGAGATTCCGGTGGACGCTGAATGGTGCCGGGAATCTCGCTGGTATCGTAACGGTTTCCAAGTGGTATTCCGTTGTGCGACCAGTCTCCTTCCAGAAGCTTCAAAAGGAGGCAGGAGGCCGGGCCCTCCTGCGAGAGCGAGACCGCGAACGAGGCGTTGAGGAGAGAGAGAGAGATGAAGAAGCGCGGCGGGGAAAAGCCGCGGCCGGCGGCGAATGCGCCGCCGTTCCTCAGAAAGGCGCTGAACTTCTCGGCTCCAGTCGCCGGAATCTCCGCCTATCCTCAGAAGGACTCCACGCCCTCTATCGCGCCGGAGGAGTCCTCGAACGCAGTGGAGGCTGTGGACTTCTCATCTCCCTCTCTGTGCGATCCGTTGGCCTCGAAGGAGTCTGCGTCCTCCCTCACCCCGTCTTCGCCACCGAAGTCGACCTTCACACCAGAGGCGGTGGAGAAGCCTTCGAAATCCTAACTCTCCCCCCTCTTGTCTCTCTCTGAATTTTTTTCCTGCATATAATCTTATCTCTCTCTCTCTCTCTCTGCAGATTTCTTCGACTACCTGTTCCTCCGCCGGTGCATCCTCCATTGTCGATCCTTGTAACGGAGCTTCAGCCGAGGATTCCGCCGAATCGGCGGGAGTAGATGAAAAGAGACCTGCTGCGCCCCTCGAATTCCTGGCCTGGGCATGCTCCACAGTCCGATCGGAGCATGCAGACGACCTGTCGAAGAAACTAGCAGCAGTTGTCCTGAAGTCGCTAGAGGAAGAAGCCGTGGCGGAACGGGACCGGAGAAGCCACGGCGGGCTGAACCTCATCTGCCTCTTGAGGGTGAGCGTAGCGGTTCTCCTCTTTCTCCTGTGTGTGATGTTGGAGATCCATGTCCTCCTCATCTGGCTGACCGACTCCGGCTTCTCGCGGGGGCCGGCCCTGGACTTACCGCCGCCGACTTGATCAACTCCGGTCGATCAGATCTTACATCGAAGTATACATCACCAATAATGACAACAGCCTGTTCCATTGCGACACTCCACCTAGTCAGTTCTACTCCTCGTCGAGCGCTTCCTCAATGGATTCCTGTGGCCCTGTGTCGTCTCACAATCTCACAATCAAGAGGAAGAGCTTGCCGATAGTACTACACCTCCATAGCGTGAAGAACTGAGGGAGGCATGATGCAGCCGTTGTGCAGGCACAGTCTTGGCTCTGTTGCTTACAGCACCAGCACGCAGTCGTGTCGTAATGATGGTACGAAGGCATATGCTTACATATGATTTCCTTCAAGGATTATAAAGGAAATGCTCTATAGAGCCGAGACGTTCATTGGAAAATTCTCGAAATGAAGCCATGAATGAGAGCGCGACGTGAGCTATATTTATGTATAAAATGAAGAGATCGTTCCTACATTTTTTATGCACACTGCGTTACATCTGATCAGAATGTCGACTGGTTTTCAGGGGAGCGCGAGGCGGCGAGGAGAGCGGCGCCGACGCCAGACCCGTCCTCGGAGATCCTGAGGACGACGCTCTGGGCCACGTCCTCCCCCAAGATCTCCCCGACGGCTTCGTCCAGGTACTCCCTGAACACGGCGTAGCCCGCATACAGCCCCCCCTCGATGGCCACCACCGTCCTCCTCGGCTTGCCCTTGCTCCGTCCTCCCCCCAAGCCGCCGCTGCCGTCCCTGCCCACCTTCTTCAGTATCCCCACGATGCCCGCCGCTGCCAGCCGGGCGGCTCTCCGACTCACTACGTCGCAGACCCTTACCACCAGCCGCCGCGTCTTCAGAGGAACACCGGGTATCTACCAGAGAGAACAGAGAAAGCAAGCGCACATCAGAACAGGAGGGAAGGTTTCGAGGAGTCAGTATGGGGTGGCGGAACAGTGGGAGTCGGGGGGCGGTCCATGCCTGAAGAGCTTCTTCGAGGATTCTGCCCACGTCCTTGAGATCTGGCGAGTCATCTTCGTGCATGGCGGCCATCATTGGGGTCCTGGATCACACAGCAAGCCATTTCATAAGAGAGTGAAGAACAGCGAGCCAACCAGCCCAGTGCAGAAGAAAGACATGCACATTTGGAATACAGGGGAAACAAGATAGAAGGCCCGATCGTTCAAGAAGAGGGAACATCATAATATATCTACCTCAATGAAAATGGTGTAGCTAGACTGGGAACAGGGGCATTCCCGAAGATATCCGACTCCTGGGCCATCCTGCACAGCACCCGCCTCACGATCTCGCCCAGGTACATCCCCGCAATCATCTTCTCGAAACCCTAAAACCAGGCAAATCCCCCCGAGTTAGCCCACCCAGAGAGGAAGCGCACCCTCCCTCTCCTTCTCCTTCCTTCCGACCTGGTCGTTCCGGTTTGGGCACTCATCGTCCAGGGCGACATCATAGGGCGTCCTCGGCAGGTGAGAAGACCAGAAGTTCCCCCATTCGATGTTGACCACCTGCGAAGACCCGGGTCCCCCACTCCGATCAGCAAAGATTCCGAAAGGTAAGGGGTTAGCTGAGCTGAGGAACAAGACGAGGGATTGGGAGGGTACCATGCCCCCGGAGTTGGTGAGGAGCCCCTGGCACTTGATGATGGCGTCGGTCCGCTCCACATAGCAGGCGTTGGTGCCCGTCCCGATGATCACCGCTGCGATTGTGTCCTCGTCGTGATAGTGACTCAGAGCCAATGTGCCCACTGTATCATTCACCTGCCCACACAGACCCACCCGCCATATTAAGGCCTCCATCTGCTTCCCTTCTCCCACACATCACGCTCACCTCTAGAGCTAGAGAGAGACAGAGACAGAGACAGAAAGAGAACAGGGCAATCTACAAGCCGCTGATCCCCCTGGTTTGGATTCATAGTTAAGCTGACCAACGTGGGTACCTCCTTTCTCTTTCTCTGTTCTTCCATGAAATATGGGCTTGGCCTCACCAGATTAGTCTTCGGTGAAACACATTGAAGCAAAGTGCCCAACTCCCCATCCAAGCAGAGTCGAAGAATCCACAGGGCACTCATATCCTTATTTTAGATTCATTCATAGTAAGATTGATGGAGATAATTACGTATCTCCGAGGAGGGAAGCGTGGCAGGACGAACAAAATGCAAAGGTCGCCTAGAGAGAAAAGGAAGAAGGCGAGATGGTCAATAGCCCTTTAAAGCAAGGAGAAGCCCGGCAGATGAACCGTCATCAAACTAGATACGACCTAACCTCGCAGCCTCTCAAATAAGGGAAATGTGAGAACATCCCAGCTACCTAAACTGGCTGGCCGAAATCAAACAGAGCAGCTTCTAAACTACCCAGGCAACGCAGAATCAGCAGCCCTGGCATTAGGCAAGGCGCCCACTATGAGGTTTCCGAAATAAGATGCCTCCGGGACAGGAGACCAGCAATCAGGCAGACTAGCACGCCGTTTCCTGCTGTTCTTCCACTCATACCCCAATTTTGGATCAGACAAGAAGGTTGACCGTGAAAAGGCCTCGGGAATGGCTTCAAGCAAGGAGACTTTGTTAAAAAAAAGTCAAATGGGGATTTTTCTGACGATCACAGTATTTGAATCAGCTGACCAAATAAAGCTGGTACTCGAAAGCTTCCAAGACGAACAAGGGAAGGGTAGGCAATCATACCAGAGCCGAGACCTTCATATCCAGCCCCACTCTTGCCATGGCTTCTTCAAGGAACTGGGTGACGTCTCCGCCAACCTGAACACAAGTGGGGCCGGGTGTCAGTCACGTCGGCTGCAAGAGCAGCCATTCCAAGCTACAGCGGAGCCCACGTAGCTATAGGTCAACGGGAAGAATCTCGAGGCGGAGTCCACAACAAACATTAGTCAACGTCCTGAAGAAGCCGCAGCTTGATCAGTTCCCAATTCTACTTCCCCAACAGTCAACCATGAGAAATCTTCAATATTTTTTGAGAGGCTGGGAGGTAAAAAAGAGGGGGATAGGGGGCCCAAGAGAGAGCGGAGAAAGAAAGAAGAGACGGCATCAGGCAGAGCTGGCAACTTACGGTGCCCTCGATGGAGAACCCTTTGGTCCACTTGATGAGGACCCCCGAGGAAACAGAGATCTGCCGAATGGGAAACGAGAACGTGAATCCGAGCTCCCGGGTTCTCCCCAAGGGGAGCACATCCTCACTCCCCTCCTTCTCGATGAAAATTTTCAACGTCGTCGCTATGAAGTCAAACAGCTCCTGCACACACATAGCATTAAAGTCAACGCCCACCCAACATCTCCGGCCAGCGCACGAACATAATGCCGACGACATGTGGACGACAAAGATAAGAGGGGAGAGAGCTAGAGAGAGAGAGAGAGCACCTCATTGGAGCCGGTGAGAAGGTGCTGAGGGATGGGTTGGGTCTCCACCTGGCAGCCCAAGATGGAGGATCTGCTGCCCCCCAACTGAACCCGCAGCACCCTGAAATTGGTGCCGCCGAGATCGAGGCCGTAGAAAGTGCCCTTCTCGCTCCTGAAATTAGCCGCCCACATGAGCTTCAGTGCACCTTGCAAACCCACAGACAGACAAAAAAAAAGGCGGAATCCACCGGTCGAAGGAAGCTGAACTTTACAGATACACAACGGAGGAGTCACCTTTTCTAGCGACTCATTAGGAAAAAAAACTAGGATTTTTCTTGAGTAGAATTCGATTCATTCATTACTTCCAATACGAGACCAGCAACCCCCCACCCGTAGTGAAGTGCCTCCAGGGTGAGATAGAGATAGATAGAGATAGATAGATAGATAGAGGGAGAGAGAGAGGAAGAGAGAGAGAGGGAGGAGAGGGAAAGGGAGGGGATCGTCCGTAGACATCCCTTATGGTAGAGAACCAACCCGCTCATAGAGACGGCAGCTAAAAAAGAAAACTTGCGGAATGAGCCCACAGGGTGGGGGGGATTTGGCCGCAAGTAAGGAAGATCTGATTTTGACGACATGGGGCTCCCAAATAAAAGCCATGGACTGCCGTCGCCCATCTCGGAGAGAGAAGCTCGCCAACCATGGGGTACTCCAAAGAAGAAGAGGAATAAGATGATGACGGTCAATAAGGGAACAGGAGAAGAACAATGGGAACAGGGAATGGATAGGAGGTTGCCCGCATTCCACAATAAAAATGCTGGAAGAGGATTCTAATGGGGAGGAGGCTGATTCCCGTCGGCATAGCGAGAGGCTTCACCGAATCTGGCAGCGCGTGGTGCGGCAGAAGACCGAGGGAAAATTTAAAAAAAATATGAGGAGAGGAGAGAGGGGAGGGGAAGGAGGAAGAAGGGAACATCACATCATACCCGTTGGGGAGGGTGTCGACGAAGGTGAGAAGCATCTTGAGCTTGCTGCCCCCGTCAGAGGCGAGGCCGGCGTGCATCTCCACGGCCATGGCGTCGACCACCTGGCGCAGCCGCCCGATCGAGGTGGCGCATCCTTGCTCGAACTCCCTCAGCACCCCCACCACCCTCCCCCACCTCCTCCGGCTCTTCACCCTCCTCCCCACCAGCAGCCCCGCTATCGTACACGCCGCCACCGCACACCCCACCGCCACCCCCAACCCTACCCGCCCCATCCCCCCCCTCCCCGTCCCCTCTTCCTCCTTCAAGCCATCCTCCTCCTCCGCCGCCGCCGCCGCCACCGCCCCAGCCTCCCCTCCGGCCGCGGCGCGCCGCCGCCGCCGCCCACCCACCCACCCAGCTGCTGCTGCGGCTGCTGCCGCCGCCCGGCGCTGGCCGAAATGTCGGGGAGAGAGAAAGAGGACCCAGCGTGGGCAGCGGGTCCTCTTTTCAAGTACCCAGAGCGAGGAGGTGATGCGCGTCGTTTCATTCATTCATTCATAAGGGAAGAGAAAGAGAGAGAGAGAGAGAGAAAAAAATGTGACATTATTTATTTTTTTACTCTCAGGTTTTGTAGAGTGGCGCATTTGCCCCTGGAGGGAGGGAAATGTCGGCCGCAGACTCCGGCCCGGGACCTTTTTGACTCCCGTTGGTGGAAAGCGACGGGGTCCGCGACAGCCGCCGGGCCCCACACCCGCGTCAACTTGCGACGACGGGAGTGGGGCCCGCGAAAGGCGACACCTCCGCGCGATTGGACGGCCGCGGGGGGACCCCCCGAGATCGGACGGCGGGGGCCGATTCACGGCGTTCCGCGTCCCACTCGCCGCCAGAGGGGCAGTTAAGGTATTTTGGGGCGAGTAAATACAGGAAGGCGGCGGGGGCGGCGCGCCCAGCAGAGGGGGAGGAGGGAGGGAGGGAGGTTGTTGGAGGCGGAACGGCGACGGGGCTGCGTATCAGCCGCCGTACGCTCCCAGCTGTCCTCCGCTAATTCCAGCTAAGCAGATCCCCCCCCTCCCCTTTTAAAAAAAGAAAATAATTTATTATTCCGCCAGCAGAGGTGAGAGAAAACACGCGGCCACGAATTTCCTACGTGGATCCGGTCAGCACCACCTTTTTCTCGGAAAATAAGTCCCAAGTCATAAGTCATAAGCCGTATATAAGTCATGAGTCATAAGCCATAAGCCATATGCCAATCTACTGGCATGTGAAGGAGAGGGGCAATCAGAGCCGTCCGCGCAGTGATCCCTCGCTGATGTCGCGGCGGAGGATGCACACGTGGGCGGGAGGGGCGACCCACATTCCGCCACCGTCTGTTGGCACGTGTTCGGCGCGTAATAGGAATAGTTAACATTCATTCGGGCGGCTCATAAAGGGGGTGGATTTTAAGAAGAATCCCACCGCCCCCACCAGACAATAATGGGAGGCCTCTCCACCGACTTTTGATCCCAACCGGCACGTGTCCCGCTCGCAGAATTACGGCACGGGCCGGGCCGGGCCGGGCCGGGTCGGGCGCAGAAAAGAGCCCAAAATTGTGGCTCTGGGCTGAGTCCCCATGATGCCTTGGCCCGCTCGGATTGGCCCGGGCCTCTATATTTGAAGCTATTGGAGAAGCATTGGAATGGTCACGTGTCATCACACCATGTGGCGAGAAACCCCGGGCTTTGTTAAACCTCGGATTGGGCCGGGCTTTACTTAATGGGCTTTATTTTTTACTCCAAGACTGGGTTAGCTGTCCCATCCTCCCGTTGAAAATGAAATTCTCTTGAAAAGAAATAGAAAAAGCATACGAATAGAGTTGGGGTCATTACTATTCTTGCCTGCCTTATTTAATGAAAAATATTTTAGGGATCGGTGGATATAAAAGGCATACAACGATGTTTCGCTCAATCTTCTCCCATTGAGTACAGGTATTTTAAGAGAGGTTGGGGGGTTTCTGAGAGTGGCCTCAATATAGGGGGAGGCACCGCTACGTTGTAGCCATTTCATGGCCAAATCTGGTACAATTGAATGTCGGGTTGGACATGTACTTCAACAACTTAATTTTAATGGATGCCCAAGTGGAGAAAATAGGGTGGACCAAGCTACTACCAACTCATTTAATGCATTGAGAACCCTAAATTCAAACCTCGTTTAAACTTCCAGGTCATAAAGTTGATTGACCTGATGTCAAACTGTTAAATCTTTTCTAATTTTGAAATTTTCAGTGATCTCTCTCTCTCTCTCTCTCTCTCTCTCTCTCTCCTTCCTCAATCGTAATGTATGGTAGACAAGGGGCGAAGTGGAGAGGGTGAATCTGTTATTTAAAAATTTAAGTGATTCCCATTGACTTTTAAGGATTTTCTTTCATTTACAATATATGGGCCAACAGAAGTCAACACACTTTACTCAACATCAATCAATTGTTTTACATGATTAATTTTAAAAGTTTATCTCCTTATATTAGATACCAAAGCACAATCTTACCTCTTATTTAATTATAAATGCTATCTTAAGTGACTTCACATGTAATACAAATTACTTATGAATGAACCTTGTAGTCTATTAAAGCACTCCTTTATTCAATAAACTTTTGAACTAAAGTCAATTGATAGATTACACACTTTCTCCCTCTATCTCATGGTAGGTAGACACTCTTTTGTTGATCAATCCAATATCTCTTTTCTAATATAAGTTGAAAAAATTTTGTTGATTAATATGGATTTTGGCGAGTAGAGACATTATGCTTTAATTTTTTTCTATTTTTTTCCTTTTACCCTGATTTGACTTAGATCGATGTATACATCATTGTTGACATTTGTTTTATTCATATGAGGCTTGAAAAACATATCTAGATAATAAAAAAATGAATTTTAGTAAATATATTATAGTAATTTTCATTTTATTTTATGTGATTACTTATTAACATCAAAATCCTTAAACCCAAAAACTTTTACACACTCATGAACTATGCCTATGATTTGATCGACTGAATATTTTTTAATAAATTTCCGATCTTTTGGCATATTTTTGTTCATTTTGTTTCCTATGTAATCAATGTTCAATTTATTTCACCTTCAAACATATCATATACTATCTTTTTTTAGGAAGTGGTTAACCCTATTTAATACATACAATATTATATTGAAACCAATTAGCTCAAAATATATTGATACATTATTTTAAAAAAATTTCTTAAAAACATTTATTAATTTTATATGTTTTCTCTCAACTATATTTTGTGGCATAGTATTTCAAAATATAAATATTCATGTGAAATATATTTATTTATAATAAAGCTCAATAAATTTTAAATTCTTAAACTATCCTACATAATCACTATTAGAGACATGAAGATGACATTTTGGTGATGAAAAATACTTAAAAAGTAATTAATAATATGATTACTTAAATGAATTATGCTTTAACAAGATATATACATACATGAATATAAACGAAAACTTAATATATGAAAACTTCATGATATGGAACAACATAGTTTCATCATAATATTATGAGAGTTTATCATTTTGTATGTTATTGTGCACACTATCATTATTTACAAAATCTTGATAGTTAGAGAAATAATGATTTGAATATGTAAATCAATGAGCTTTGATGAGTAAAATATAAGTATAAAAGATTACTCAATCACTTATAATTTCATACTTTTACTTCAATATGATTGAATAAATTCAATATCGATTTAGTCAAATGATACATTGAGTATCATCTTTCATAAAGTATTATTTTTCGAATATCAGTGAATATATGTTGAAAATCATACATAATACTCTAGATAGAGAAGTTGTTATTTGAAACATCAAGATTATGATTTATGAAGTAAAATTATATCTCATATTTTGTTTGACTAAATTTGGATGAGATTTAAAGGAGAAATCATTACTTTTATAAGATATGTCTTATTAAGGTTATTTTAGATTTTTATTAATTTTAAGTGAACTAATTCATTTAAGATTTACGTGTTGATTTTCTTAGAGTATATTTGAGATATTAAAAAGAAATGCACATTAGTTATACGGTAGTTTCAAATTAAAGTTTATTTTAAGTAAATATAGAGGTTAGAAGATCTTAAAAAATATGTGAGAAGCTCGTACATGATTTACCAATAAATATGACTACTCTTTAATAAGAAGAAATAATTAATAACCATCTTTACTTTTCTAAGTATAATCTGCCTCTATCTAAGCATTTTTCTCACAACGTATTTAAAAGGGAGAAGAGAAAGAACAATCAATTGTACATTGATAATGAAGTCATTTTCTCAATAAGCATTTACATCACATTAAAGTTTTTCCTCTATCCATTCAAACATTGAAGTCTTTAACCATGTAGTCAGAAAATCAACACTAAGAAGTCAAGCAAAAGATTTTACATTCTTGTCTTTTACTATTGAAGTTTAGAGCACAAAACAACTATATTTCGGAACCAACTCATGGTGACATTTTCTAAATTTATTGTGGATTAAAACTATGATTATATCTTTGATTAATCACCTATAAGTAATGTCCAATTAAATAGTGATTTGACTTACCTAGAATTATGAATCTATAAAAATATTTTTAGGTAATGGTGGGTGTGATAAGTAGATTTGATTAGTGGAACCTAAGAATAATATGTATTTTAGAGAGTAAATGTTGGTAAGTGCCAAACTACTATAAAAAACAATGAGGCCATATTTACATCATATTAGGCTCAGCCCAAAAAGAGATAGTGGTGGACATGTCATAGATAAATACTTCAAAAAAAGAAGTTCGATCAATTCAATCCCTTTTATTGACCCTAGCTTAGCTTAAAACCTGACAATCACTTCTTATCTTCTTAGTTTTCTAATCCTTTTTTTATTTCTATATAAATTTTCAAAATATTTTAGAGTCACATCCTAGTGACTAGCAAAATATGTCAAATGACATTGTTTAAATGTATGAACTGATCATCAAACAATGTTGAAAATATTCTTATTATTAAAATTATTTTCTTTTGATGACATATTTGTCCTTATGCTTAGAATTGTTAAGATTGATAATTTTATTTCTTGTTCTATGTTGGTCCTAAGGTAAAGTTAGATTGATACTAAGAAGGGGAGCAAATTAGTTATGTTTGAAAGTACCCAAAGAATGGTTTATGACTAAGAAGGGGAGGGGGTGAATTAATCTTAGGTAATTCTTCATTATTTTCATTTTGCTTAATCTTTGATTTTTCTATGAGCCCTCAATCACTCACTCTATCAATGCATATGGATTTATATTCATTCAAGGATGACTAATCCCTTACATTTAATCTTGAGGTACCCACCTCAATACCTCAGCTTGTACCCCTCACATGTGAATTAGTTATTCTTAACTAGGTTCTGATCTTTCATATGTGAATCAATTTGTAATTTCAATACATGTTCATCAGCTATCACCCCACAATGACCCTACTCCCTCACCTCATCCGTAATTGCATTTTGTTATAGGCTTGACCTCCTCTTCTATTGATCACTATGCTAGCTCACAAAAATGTTAGACTCTCTTCATGAAATTACATTTACCAAAACTTGTCTTGCCTTCTCAAGAACATGCCTCAAGATGACGAAGACATCTTTTGTCTCACCAAGAGATTATACTAAATAATAAGTAATCAGAATATGAAAACTAATTTAATATGTTACCTAAAAGTATGTACTTCCATGAAATCTATGACGAAACTCTTCTTCATTAAATGGTCAATTTTTCTCCCTCCTTTTTGGGCCATGGAGTCTTCCATAATTATATAACAAGCTTATTGTAGAGTAATCATATTTCAAGAAATTAAAATTAATGGACTTTCAAATTAATTTTTTCTCCCTCCTTTTTGTGCCATAGAGTCCTTCTACTTCTTTCTTTGCAAGGTCTTTGGATTGTTAACAGACTTTCTATAAAATATATGACTAACATGATATTATATAAAATAAAATGATACAATCTACATAGGTGAGTGATGAGCATGTTGAGGCTCTCTCTTCAACACATTACCCATGTGGGTGTAGGATACTTGACTATGACATTGAGTGTTCTATCTGAGGGCCCAATGGTAGACTACTCAAATTGGTGGTTTAGAAACAATAATATAAGATGATTAGGATTATGGATCCTCAAACTACAATGAAGAAAGGACCCATTGAAGGGCAATGAGAGATGGCGAGACAATATATGACCCAACCAATTGTAGATAGATGTCAACTAATAGTAAAGGCAAAGACAAGGGCTATAAGAAGATGATCTCCACCTCTACAAGGAGGTAGGAAGAAGTAAGAAAGTAGTATTAAGCTTTGCTCCCTTGAAGGGATCTCAAAGATCTCACCCTAAGTTTTTGAGTTTACTATTTCCTCATATTTTCCCTTGTGTCCTCTAGTCTTTTTAGAGGTTGTGAGTCTTGTTTGTGCCTTGTGTCTTTCACTCAATATTAGTGATGATGACTTACTGATTTCACATTTTTGAGGGTCACTGAAAAGCCTAAAAAATGATTAGTCAACAATATTTATACTCTCATATTTACTCTTTTAGATTGTATTCCAAATTAACTCAATATTGTGGTAAGCTCGAGGATCAATCCTTAGGGAATGATGAGTCGAGTTTACTTTTGTTTGTTGATTAGAATTGATATGAATGACAAAGATCATAAAGAAGAGGAAGTGAGAAGCGAAGGGGAAGAAAAGGGGGTTGTGACGTGAAACGGATTTATCTAAGTGTGGATGATATTATGCAATCGAAGATGTCGAGTGATCAACTCTAATACTAATCAAAATCTATTTTCTAATTAAGAAACTTCTGACTCATCGATTCTTCAAAACCAACTTGATTATCACCATGTCTCCTTCCTTATTTCTGCTAGGAAGAGGCAATAGCTACTAGCCATGGGAGAGAATCTCATTAAAGGGGAATCACTAGATGAAGCATATATTACATACCTCTAATCATGAGGTATGGAGCGCGAGACACTTTAAACTTTGTTAGGATGGCAAATGCCTAAAGTTCTCCTAAGATAAGCTACCTTAATTATTTGATACATCATAGATATATGACATCACCATCCATTCTCTCTCACTCTCGTGAGGTTAGCCCTTGATTCAATGGTTGTGATGCTTTATTTCTATGTGATCAGCCTAAGATCTTCATGTAATCATCTCCTCTATCAGATCTTCCTTCATGTCATCTCCTGTGCCTCTTGATAAGTAAGCATCTTGATTGTAAATCAATGTTTCCTTTCTCTTGAATAAATAGTGGATCTTCCCCCTCACTCTTTAGGTGATTATGGGCCTTAGGCCCATAACTCTCATTTGGGCTCACCTTGCTTGTTTCCCTTTGCACACTTATCAGATTTTTGTTCATAATTCTTCACTTGAGGCTCAAGTGCGATCTTGATTCCTTGATACGTGGCAAGCTAATGCTTCATATATGCAGCTCACATGATTAGAAGACCAAGAATTATATTATGTCCTCACATGATGTACATCAATTATTTAAAAATATATATTTCAGTGAGAAATGAATGAAATACATAACATGTGTATGAATATTGATGCATGCTCTAAACATGAGAATTTCTTAATAAATCAATAGATTTATGTCTTAAAATCATGAGCTTTTGATGCGATATACCTCATGTATGATCCATTCTTGATGCATTATCACTTATCTTTGTTGTATCCCTTAGTCATTTTAATGAGACCATTTGTCCCCTATCTTCTCACTCATCTCCCCACTCATCTCCCCTTCATTCTCTTATCACCCCTACATACCCACTTCTAGCACCCATAAAATTTGTAAAGCTATTTTATGGCTCCCAAATCATAGACCTCTATACCCACCAAGCTCAAATTCTTGAAAAAGTTTCTTGTTAATACCACATCTACCCTTCACCAAAAGTAGATGAACCATTGAGTTTGCTAGAATACTTCCAACCACCTACTAGAAGATGACTAATGTCAGCTCATTCTCCTTGTAGAATGGTTAAGAAAAACTCCATTATTTGTTAAACCATTGACCTGTTGAGCTCAAGATTAGTCAACCATAGCCAATGCCCAATCACTCTAGATACTTGATGTGACTTAATTGTTGTATAATAAATCATGTAAATTTAAAATTTATAAAATTAGAAAATATTAATTTTAGAAATTTTAGAAATATTTTTTAAAAAATAAATCAATTATAACTCAATAAAATATTCTAAAAATAGTAGAAAAATTTCAAGTTGATCACAAGATTGTAATATAATATCAGGATATATTTCATAATTTTCTTAAAAAATATAATTTTTATGATTTTAAGACTAAATTATGAATATAAAAATATATTTAAAAATTCACAAAAAAAGGGAAATAAGGGTGTGAATGTTAGGATGATATAAACACCTAACGAACAAGAATCAAGTAAAAATAAAGTTCTGCTTAGTGATTCTTATGTAAGTGATTACAAATGATTTAATAGGTCAAATTAAGTTCTATAAAGGCCATAAAAATCGTAATTTAATGAAGAAGAGTTTAGAAACTTAAAAATCACACAAAGTATCATGAATTTAATTAAAAATTAAGTTTAAATTAGGAAAGGCAAAGTTATGACTTTGCGATAATGATCACTAGAATTCTATGTTCAAGAAGAATATTATGTAGTGTCCACAACCTTAAAGACTTTCCTTGGACACATATGACGTGGGGCAATTTCTAAATCTTCTTGAAAAATTTAGAAATCAATAAAGTGGGTCACCAAATCATCTCTGACAGTTGTCACCTAGTGGAATAAAAAGACAACAACTTTGTGACTCTTCGGTGACTATCAGCCAATAAAAATAAGCTAGATAGATGTAGAGTACATTTTACAGAGGTTTATCCTTGAATTCATGTAAGAAAATGAGGCTCTTCATTGCATTTGGTACACTCTAAGGAGGTGGTGACTTGACTCTCGATGGATCATCCTATTCTTGACAATGGCTTGTTCGTCAATCAATCGAAGATGATTTACTCGATGAATTTGCAATCCTTTTATCCAAAATTGTTTAACAATTTTAGAAACAATGCTCCGTGAATTATGTTGATGAGATTTTTGCCGATAATTGAGCGATTTCACAACTTAATTGTTCACTAGAAATCTACAAGAAAATCATGATTTAATCAAATAAAAGTATGAGTTATGGCTCTAGTAAGATTTAAACCCTTTTTAGTCGCTCACCTACATGAGAAAGAGTGAAATAAGTACATGAATAACTTTATAAAGTAACGTCATAAGGGTAACATCTTCTGATAAACAAGGGGTATTTTAAGTATTGAAATCATTAAAACCTTATGTGGAGACTATGACTATTAGTTTAGTTACACATTAGTTATATGCCAAATTTTGAGATGGATATATAATAATATGAGATTTGTTAATTAATGAGTCCATTTCTCATATGTGTACAACCACTCCATGCCCCATGCCCAGTTGTCAATAAGTTCCCCCCTTTTTCTATTTTTTATCTTGTTTTTTTTCATTTATCTCAAAAATAAAATTATATAAATTATATAAATTTACATAAAATCATGTAATTAACCAAAAATTCATATTAACCAACTAAAAAACGTTTTCACAATTTAACATAAATATAAGTCTATTTATCATGAGTTAAGGCTAAAACTATAATATTTATTAATTATTAACTCATAATAATAAATACTTGTCAATACCCTATCTAGATGTAATGAACACATGGATGTCTTTAATCTCAACTTGTGGCCTTGCCAACACTTTGAACTTTTGACATTTGTTGGTGATAACGCTTAAAGTTGATTTCTCAAGGCCAAATGTTACTTCTCTACTTATGGTGTTATCAGATTGGAGTAACTTGTCACAACCAACCTTTATCTCGAGGGTTGTGCATTCCACTAGTTTCAATGGGTTGATGAATGAAAATCATTTTACACTTAGGAGGGACTCTATTAACAAATCCTTTCATGCTATGTGAAGAATTGAGTTGACTCCTCTTGCCTCTATTTTTTGGAGCTAATGCAAACTAGATCAATCGAAGAATAGCATGAAAAGTTTAAGTTATTTGCTAGTATTCTTTGAAACATTCCTAAAGACATAAGGGAAGGTAACTTCTTTTAAGGGTATGGAAAATATTCAAGTTTATGTCTATGCACTCAACTTGATTGACCTTGAGGAGATGATGCCCACTAGCAAATGAGTGGAGGTCAAACTCCATGTCTAACTATTATTGGGCTGCTAGTCAGCTTGATAACATGCATATATTCATGTATTTATGTATTAATTACTTAGGATCTAATACATATATGTAGTAGAAACCATGCATGTTATCAATAAAATCCTTTATTTCATGAAGTCAATACATATTTGCCTATGTTCTCTTATGCTGATGTGTTTATTTGATTTAGAGATTAATGTTGCTGTACTTCTTTGAGGACCAGCAACTTAATTCTAGTTATTATTTATTAAACTTATTGGTGTATAACTTATGTAAAATTAATGAAGTAAATGGACACAATTTAGGGACTAAAAGGGGATGGAGATGTGGCTAATGGAAGTCCAAGGACATAGGCACATGTCTAAAGGATAATAGGCTTGAAATGGTCAGATCAAGGGTGCTTCTTCCAAGGCTCAAGACCAAGGGGGGGGAGCAATTAATGGCGGAAAGCTTACTGTAATTTGGTGCCAGCACATGGAGAAAGAGTGTGCGCATTTGCCCCTTGAAAAGTTGTTGTGTAGGAGAGATAAATGAGAGTAAATGTAAGGATTTAAGGGGGTTAAAAAGGAAATCACTAAGAATATTTAATGTAAGGTTTCCCTCTTGTTGGGGCCATTCTATAGGGTTCCAGAGGAGGGTTGGCTGTCGAAAAAGGCCTAAGGAATCCCTTTTACGATTACCTGATATGAATGAATTTTTTTATCAATTATAGTGTGATTAAGAGAGGTAAAAAGGAATTAGGGAAGAGATTAACACATAAGAAGAGGCATGCCCACTTGCAAGTGATTAGAGCCTTGGGTTGGTGAGGTAGAACCCAAGGTGAGTGCTCAACCCCTCGTGCATTTATTCCCCTCCCTAATTTTGAATTTCAGTAGATATAGTAATATCATTTAATACTAGATTAAAACCACATCATTCACCTCCTAAACTCTCTTCTCCCCCCCTCCCCCAAATATCTCACACTTGGGCATGAGATATTTCTAGACCTAAATCCACATCCTCTCCCTCTTTAACCTCTCATTTATTTCATACCTCTCCTTCCCATCAAATCCTAGAATCAATTATTAACCTAAATTAAGGACCGTTCTTTGATGAGATGACCTTAGCTTATTATTATCTACTGATTCTATTAAGAGTTAGGATTGTAAAAAAATATTGATTAACCTCTAATGAGGATCACGATACCCTAAAAAAGAGTTTATCACAACCTTTGAGCTACATGTAGTTATGATGCAAATGGCAATGCCTTGGTGGGAGGCAAACATAGCTATGGCTACATGTCTAGCCTCAACCTCTAGGACAGCCCACCTCAACCTCGCCTATACCATCCTCCTCTTTTAATAATTGACTAGTCAAACCAACGATAAAAGCTGCATCTCACACTCACTAAGATCTAAGACAAGGCATGAGAAGGGCCTTTATTTTTTGTGCCATGATAATTTTTTTCTTGGTGACAAGTGTAGTAGGGACTTCAAATCCTCTCCACCTTAGCTGACTTTGATTTCTTGATGTAAGTTGTCATACTAATCGATAACACTCTAACATCAAAGCCCTGTGCACTTTGGAGGCATCTCTCACTTCCCTTTGTGCATTGGTAGACAACATTACTAAGTTGATACTCAAGTTCACAACATAATGTAAGACCATAAAGTATCAATATTGATTAAGACAAGAGTGACACAACTTTATCAACAATCACCTAATCATTGACCGACAACTAACAATGCACCACCACCTCCTTTCAAGTGATCATTGACACTAGTGAACATGTCACCAACTCGAGCATTTGCCACAACCTCCTCTAACTACAAGGCCACAACATTCATGCATATGTCGTTGTGCTACCCCTTATGTCAGTGGACCTCATCCTCAACCTTCTATGGCTAACTAGCATGTAGAAGGTTTGTCTCCACTTCAAGAGCTAGGTCCTCTCCTTATTAGAAGGCCACTAGCTTTGTCACCTATAAGCAAACGTGCCAAATAACAAGATATATTGACCATATGGGAACTTCATAGACTAGTTGCACTAGATGATGACCTAGACATTGTTCAACTTGTCAAGTGATAACATGTCACAAAAGGACCACATGACAACATCAAGAAACAATTGGTATTGTAGTACTCAAAAGTCTTCTAGGATATTGTTAATTATCCTCCTAATGAATACATCAATCACCAAATAACCTTTGTGCCAAGATCCTAGCCTATCCATGCACAACCTTTTTAGTATCCCCATTGTCATAAGACTACTTCCTCAATTTGCACCCACTACCCCAACTTTCACCTCAAGGACAAGGTGGATCCTAAAGGAGGGAGTATTGTTGAGGCTCTCTCCTCAACACAATACCCATGTGGGCACAAGACTCTTGACTGTAAAATCAAACATTGCCTCATTGGGGTCCAATTGTAGACTCCTCAAATTGACGATTTGACAATAATAATATGGGATGATGGAGATTTTGAATCCTTAGACTATGAAGGGGAAGAGATTTGTTGAAGTGTGGTGGGAGACAATAGGACAATACATGACCCAACTAATGGCAAACAAATGGTAACTAATAGTAGAGGTAAATATCTGTGTTGTACGAAGATAGCCTCCTCTATATGGAGGCATGAAGAAGTAAGAAAGTAGTATTGAGCCATACCCCCTTAAAAATCTTAACTTGAGTCTTTAAGTTTACTATTTCCTTGTGTGTGCCTCGTGTCTCTCCCCTAGTGGTGGTTATGATGACTTATTACTATGTATCCCTTAATCATGTTAACAAGAGCCTTTGTTCCCTTGTCTCCCTCTTCATATCCTCTTCCTTCCCTTGTCACCCTCACATACCCACCTATGACACTCGTCAAAGCAATAGTCTAAGTAATGGTGGCTTGAGTAACATTTTCTTAAATAGTGATAAGTATTGGTTGTAGCTACAACAACGAGGAGCATTTAGTAGTGGTTGTGTGGGGTCTTTTCTCAACATGTGAGATCATGCCCTAAATCTACTCTCACTTCTCAATGAATGGGGTTAACATTTAAAAATTTGGGGCAACATGAGAGAGAGAGAGAGAGAGGGAGATGGCATTGGTGGCTAGGGCATCGCATGTGCTTCCTTTTGCCATCATATATGTATATTAAAATAATAATATTTATTAATCTGATTAAAATATTTTCCTCAATTGAAATATGATCATTAAATGTAGAAAAAATGTACCCAAAATGTGGTGAAATATGTTAAAACATGTCTAATGTTAATCTAAAGATGTATAACTTATATCATCAATACTAACATGTTTACCATATATTTTCACCTAAGTGATAAATAAAAATATTATAATACTCACCATAATTTAACTCAACAATTGCAAGTGTAACACATATCTCCATTACTTAAATTATATGTATGTTTAATATGACAAACTTAAACTCATCTATACCTCCTACTTACACAAGCATTTCTGATTTTTGACTTTGACTTTAACTTTGACTTTGGTGTTGACCTATCATTCATGAACACTACCTTTTGTCATTACATTTTGACTAAGTGGAGTTAAATTTCATTCATTTTATTGATTGATCAACTTAGTCCATTCATCAAAATGGTTCTCTAAATCAATAATATTATGTTTATTAATATTTTTACCTACTTTTATATTATTTTTAGTAACTGTATTTAAGTCATTTACACATTTAGATTTATGTTGACATTTAAGAGGTTAAATTGACAAGAATAAATTTTGATTGGGACAAATTATTTTGGGTCTATACTTTAACTAACTTGATGTTGGCAAGTCTATGTTGTTCTAATGGTGAAAAAAATATGCATATGAGTAAATTGATAAAGTTCATGAGTATAGAACTAACTATTTGGTTTATTAGAATGATTGTTATTATGAAAAGTCTTAAAATGAGAAAATAAACATAATGTAAAATCATCATTTATATTACAAGATAAGTTGAATGTTCTCACAACCATTGAAAATTTTTAATTCTTTTACATGTGCTCCAAAATGATTTATAGTATTTATTGAAAATTTAAATATGCTTTTTATCTATGCATTTTTTATATCTTAATTCAAATGTCGACACTTGTAAATTCATGAGGAGAGAAAAGGCAATTTTATGATTGGTGCACAATGACAAAAGTAGAAGTAACCATTGGGATGCATTTCCTCCATAAAAAAATAATTTTGGACCACTAAATGTCTTTTTGGAAAATTTGTAAATTTTTTGGACATAAAAAGAACATACTCAAAAACCTAAGTAGTAAGGAAGAATAATGAGGGAAAGACAGATCCTTAACTAGAAGCTTCTCAAAAAGAGATATCAAAAGAATCACAACTCTAAAATACTTTGAGCTTAAAAAATAAGGATGCTAACTTGTTGAATAATTTATTTTAAAATAAATTTGGTACTTAGATGGATCTAACTTCAATTTATAAGAGGTTATAAAGTGTTAATTACTGAGATTTAGGCAAGCAAGGGTTAAGAAGGGGGGTTGAATTGACCAAGCTTCTTCCCTTTTTCTAAGTATTTATCTTCAAGAATTCTTTTATTTAACCTTATTAGATTGTACCTAATGGGTTGTAAGTATGAACTCATTATTTTGTAGTAGTTTGACATTGTTGTGCATCCACTCTCCAAAAACACACATTGTCATTGAGTGGGTCCCACTATTTGATTATCCAATCACAATTGTTGATTACACAAGATTATCCCTCCTAAAATTTTACCCCAAAATCCTCATCTACATTCACACCTCTAGAAGGCTCAACACATCTATTTAATAGGACAACTCTTACATGTGATTAATCAAAAGATATAATTACTATTCAACCCACAAAAAATATAATAAAGTCACCTTAAGATTATTCAAAAGAAGAATGTTTATTAATTTATCTTTCAATGGTAGAAAACAAAGAATTAGAAATTTTAGTTTTTATCTTTTTCCTATAGTATCTCTTGGTGATGTAGTTGGAAGGCTTCTAATAAAACTTAGTTTGAGGAGAGAAGATGACATGAATTCATTCTTTGAGTTAATGCCTTTGCATTCAATGAAGAATCAATAGAAAAATCTTCTTCTTTCCTTTCAATACACTAAAAAACCACTTTAGTAGAAGAAAAATATTGTGGATATTGAATGTGATTGTTGAAGATTAATTCTTTCACCAAACATTAGTCATACTTATAGGTAAATCTCATACAAATTTCTCATAGATTTTTCAAAATATATAACGATTAGATTCACTTAAAATGTGTTTTAATTCAAAGATTGCATGAATCTCAAACAATATGTTTTTTACTATTTCGAATATTCTCTAAGGAAACTATGACATAAATCATTTAATACTTAATTTTTGTGTCTAATACAAGTCAATTTACATAAACTTGATCAGAATTTGATAAGTTCTATAATGATTTCTCATAGAAGTAATGATTTCTCATTCAAATATTATCTAAATTCAGTCAAATAAGATATGAGATATAAATATACTTTTTAAATTATAATTTTAACATTTTAAATCACAACTTCGATATTGAGAGTATTTTGTATGATTTTCAACATATAGTCGATAATATTTAGAGAATCTTATTCAATGAATTTAACATTTTAACAAATTTTAATTAATTCGATGTTACATTTATTTGATCGTAATGAAGTAAAATTATGAAACATAGGTGATTAAATAAGTTTTTGTATCCATATTTTACTTTATTGAAACTTGTTGATTTTTTTGTTCAAATCATTACTTGTTTTATTATTAATATTTATGTGAATAATAGTAATTCATAGAACAATATGTAAGATGATAAATTCTCATGATATTATAAGGTAAGTATTTAGGTTTATATCATAAGGCTTTTATATAGTAATTGACTTCTCATTTGTAATCTTGAAATCATGACATATATACTTTATGCGTGTAATTGTTCACTATCACAATATAAGATGTATTCCATGTATATAAATGATGCATTCATTTACATTTGTGTATGCATATATATAATTGAAGTAAAATTCATTTATTTTGATTATTCGTAATTAATTTATGACAATTTTGTCATCATCAAAACATATCGCTTTTATTAATTCAGCACTAATCTCATTAGTGCCTAGAGAATCATTAACTTGGAAGAGAGAAGTTGGTCTCCTATATTTCACTTCTTAGAGTTGTAAACCTAAAAGAAAAGAGTGTAGCTTCTGTGGTTGCCTTGTAAGTTGTGATTATGAAAGATGGTAGTGTGCCTTCTTTGGTTCACCCCCTAGAGTTTTATTTAGTAGAAAATTTCTAGGTAGAATGTAAATTTGAGTGTAACTATTAAATCCAATGAAGATGGTTGAAGTTTTTAATTAAACATGTATTGCACTAGAGATCGAGTGGAAGATAAAGCTGTGAGATCTAGAGAAGTAGGTTTGGTAGAACAAACTACTATAAAATTATTTGACTAAAATCCTCAAATAGTGAATGAAGTTTGAGCCAAAGAAATTAATCCTCTCTTTTGGTACCATGTGCTACCATTTGAATTCTAACATTTGGCTCATTACACTAGAGTTGTAGATCTCTTCAAATAATAGGTTTCATAGGTCAATCTTCCTACAATAAATAATATGGCAAAATGTAGCACTTATCTCTTTGTTACCTACACTCAAATTTTGAGGATTCTGGAATTTGGTCCCACAGAAATTTTTTTATAAATATTATAGAATAATTATGTGAATTTAATTTACTATTGAAGCTTTTTTTAAAAAAAATCTAGTAAGATATTTTTAAATCTTAGTAACTTAATTACGAAATTTAAATGTATAAGATTAGATCAGTTGAACATTGTTGGGTTCGACATATCGGTTGACTTGCTCATCAAACTACATAATCAAGTTATTAATTTGACCAGCTTTTTGACATGTTATGATATGCCACCATTATCAAAGATCTTTTAACACGTTAGATTTTCTTCAGACAATATCTCTCTCTCTCTCTCTCTCTCTCAAGATTTGGTTTGACTTTTATTACTCAAGAAATGGATTGAATACTTCTGTTATGTCGTTGGGTCAATTAGAATAAAGATATGCATTTGTAGAATTCAAGTTATTTAATGTGCAACAGTTTGAACATATATACGAATATAATGTATTCAGTGGTATGAATGCAATATTAGTGCACAACCAAGAATGCTGAACGGGGGTTTTCTGTAGGGTTTTAAGTCTGGAAACGATTGCCTAGCGTCTTCTACCGTGGGAGGGAGAGTGAGAGGGACACAGCGAGAGAGAGAGAGAGAGAGAGAGAGAGAGAAGCTGAACCTGAAAGAGACCTTTGAAGTGAGCCGGCCATGGAGAGGGCGGCGTCGATACTCTTCTCAGGCGTCCGTTTGGACAGGAAGAAGTTCGCCGCGGACATCGCCATTTTCAGGGCAAGAGATGCGGCGGCAGTCTCCCTTCAATTCTTCTAACCTGTCTCTGGACGTTTGAAAAATGTGATATGACGGTGGGTTTCTTCGCTTGCCTTTACAGAGAGGCGAGAAAGGAGAACGCGTTGGAGGGGACCACGCAATCATCTTGGAAGCCAAATCGTTTGAAGGGAAGCAGGAAGATGGGGTAACGGCAGCAGAAGCCCCAACGAATAAGAAGCGAAAGCGGGAGAAAAAGGGTTATGGTGCGTGGTTGCCTTTGTGTAAACTCTTCTCTTTTTGTAGTTTTTCGGTTTCATCCGTTGGCCCAAAATTGTTGTTTGGCAGTGCATTTGGTCTTTATTGTTTTTAATTTGATTTTCTCTTCCCTCAGAGGAAGCTGTGGATGGATTCAGCTTGTTCGGAAAGTCAGAGTCTGTTGTTTCTTCTTCGTCTGATGGCAAGATGAAGAAAAAGAAGAAGAAACTATCTACAAAGGAAATCGAGGAGAGGAAGCAGATTGAAAGGCAGATTGAGGTCCTTACATCTGTGACTATACTAGAATCCTGTTTCTTTTTATTTTCGCGAATGGTTTTTGGGTTGGTTTAGTGATAATAGCATTAAATTACATGATTGTTTTCAGCATGACTCAATTTTGCGTAAGAAGCATGGTATTCACGTCTCTGGGCATGCCATTCCATCGCCATTGGAGAGCTTCGAGGAATTAGGCTCGAGGTATTTTCAGTTTATCAGCTTTATCTGAACTTTGTATGACTGTATATGTGGTGTACCGCTTAAAATTATTCATTCGCAGTTATGTTGTTTCTCATGGATGTTTTCTCGTTTTTCCCTGGGCGCATATTAGTAGGAGACTTGGAATTCCCTTTCAAAATCAATGAAACCTTTTTTAATTCTTAGTAGAATAATTTTTTTTAAGAAAACACTTTAGAGGTAGCTGTGAAGTTATTATTTTTTGATTGAGAGAGGCTTCCCTTTCTAATGATCGCCATCTTCCTTTCATTCATTTTTGATGCAGTAGTTAGCTGCTGCTCTGGAACTCATCAAATCCTTCACAACAAGATGTTTTAATCTTTCTGCATCTACTCGACATGAACTTGGATCCATATTATGTTGAGTGATGGTGAACAATCTCCGAAAGGAAAATATTATAGTAGAGATTTATAAACACATTCTAGGGGTAGAATACCTGATGATGGGTTGTTACTAGCTGTGAAACGCATTTTTCAAGCCTTTGGTTTGGAAAAACTGCTATGTCATGCTTGCGCACAGAATCATGCTTCTTCCTTTCGAATTTCAAGAATAACCTTTTGTGGCACTATGTAAGCCATAGCTGGATATATGCCCTAGGCTTCATCATACCCTACATTTTTTTCAAAACAGAAGTTCTCAGCTGTATTGAGCGAGGGAACTCGGCCACGGAATGTAGGGTTGGACTTAATCATGGGTTCATCAAGAATAAAGGCAAATGAGTAGTTGCTTTTACTATCCTTGTGTTTTTGTGTGTTGGAATGTGAGGCTTCTTCAAAATAGGATATCACGTAAACACCTCTCACCCGGTCACATGGTTGTCCCTGCTTTCCTAGACTACCTTTGGTTTACCTTTGGGTGGGTATTACTTGGCATCTTAATATCACGTTTTCAGTGTATTAGAGTTTCTATATTTTTGGCATCAACAATTTAATTTTTTTTGCTCAGGTATGGCTGTAAATCATTTTTATTGCGCAATCTAGCTGAACGTGGCTTCAAGGAACCAACACCTATCCAAAGGCAGGCTATCCCAGTGCTTCTCTCTGTATGCTATTCTGTTGCTCTTCTATTTTTGGCTAAATTTTTTTTGCATTTATGATTTCTTTTTTATGGATATGGCCTCCTAAACCTATAAACTAGTGCATCCATATTTTTTGTCCGTTTCTCTGTTATTTTTGTTCAACTAGTCACCTATAGCTTACACATTATTATTCATTATTATTTTTTTCTACTTATAATTGGCCAACGTTTTTATTTTCTTTAAGGGTCGTGAATGCTTTGCATGTGCCCCAACTGGTTCTGGGAAGACGTTGGCCTTTTTATTGCCTCTAATGATGAAACCCAAGGTAAGATCTATTGAAATTTTTTAAACCAACTACTTCGGTTTGTGAAGTGATTACTTGACTCGGTTCCTCTTTTGATCAGCATAGATCTAAGGAGGGTTTGAGAGCTGTTATTCTTTGTCCTACAAGAGAGCTGGCTGCACAGACCACTAGGGAGTGCAAGAAACTTGTAAAGGGTAAGAAATTTTACATTAAACTGATGACCAAGGAGCTCTCCAGAAGCAATAATTTTGAAAAAATGCACTGCGACATTCTTGTATCCACACCTCTTCGTTTGGACTATGCTATTGAGAAAAAGAAGCTCGACTTGAGCAGGTATGATTCTTGACTCCGATGGCAATCTAACAGTGAATATGCTCACATTTTTTTTATTTCGCAGCTTTTTTTTCAGCGTGAGCCGATTTTTTGTTCTTATTTTTCTTGGGATTATAAGAAAACTATCAACTTAGCGTAGTTGTACAATGAACTAGTAATTGGAAACAATTTGGTTAGTATCTTGACTCTAATGGTACTTTAGCCCGAGTTCCCGTTTATAGTATATCCTTGGTACATTAGCACTATAAGTATGGGTATAAATCTGTGGAATACTAGAGCGAGAACTTCATTCTACACTGAGAATCGATTATTTGCTAGCATCAATCCGTAATGTACCTTAGTGGTACATTGAAGAAGATCAGCTGATTTTCTGATTTTATTTTATTTTATTGTGTTTCTTTAGTTAAAACCTGATTTAGTGAACCATAATCATACCTTAATGTTTGAAAATAAATTTAACAGCTTTAATGCTGACAAGATCTGACAGTTTTGTTAGCAAGTCATTAGGCGTTCCCAAAATGAGGCCTATTTTTGAAGAATTTAAAATCATTATTAACTTTACTAATCATCAAGTATGGGATTCTACATTGTAGTGGTTTCAATCAAGGTATCTCTTTAAATGATTCTCACTATGTTATATAATCTTTTTCAATAGAAATATTATTTTAATAAATTATAGTAGAAATTTTGTTTCACAGATATAAAATAGTGACTGATACATATTTTATAATTGAATGTGAAAGCAGGTGTAAGGGATAAAATTTAGTTTTTGTATTTAATATTGAATACTGTCTATTATAAACGTTGTATCACCTATTGTGTGCCATTTGAAGCCTATGCGATCCCGCACAAATGTTTCACACTATTCAGTATTGTACACTGAAAATGCAATCTCGTTACGTGAGACTCAATTGTCAACCATGTATACCGCGAGATCACACATCCTGTTGATCGTGTGATGTGTTGTCTATTTATAATGTCGTTATAAATGGTGTATGCTCTTTGATTGCCTATTTATAATGTCGTTATAAATGGTGCATGATCAAATAGGAGGTTTTCAGCACACAGTGATTGTGACAATAAAATTATAGCCAGACATTTTCTGTAGCAACTTAGGCAGACTGAGGCATGTACTGGGCAATTGCGGCTGATTGGTGTCAAATTGGATAGTTAAGGGAAAGGTATGCGCCAATTGGTGTCAAATTGGATCTCATATTTGTTACTAGTTCATTTTAGCTGATTAGCATTAACTTAGGTATGAGTTTTGTTGCAAGGTGTAATTGAGCAAATAGGGGTGAAGCCAGGACTGCTATGGTGCTATTTTCGTAGGACCGATATTTTTGGTCATGTTTTTGGCTAAAAAGCTGGGGCAGCATGTGCCATATTCCAACAACTCGAAGTGGTTGTTTTGATAGACATTCCAATTTTATTTGATGAATAATATGGCATTATAATGTTTGATTGGTAGCGAAAATCCAGACCTATATGTTTGATTGAGGCACTTGGGTTAACATTTTTTTTTTCTTTCTTGATAAAAGCGCTGGAAAAGTGAGGTTGCTAGGACATAAGAGTGGGAAGAGTCATTAGACATCTCATCATCTGTCACTTATCAGTCACAGTTGTATCTTACTGTTGCAGTCCGCGAATCATCACATGCTAAGGATTAGAATCGTGTAGGACAGGCTTATGTCCATTAAATACTCGTTAATTTGGACAGTTAAAGGAGGGCATTATATTTATCGAGGATACAAAAGCAAGTGATGTCATTTGTTGTTATTTTTATGTTTTTGGCTCTCTGGGTTATAAAATGAAAAGGAAGTCCAAGCTGACTTGTTGAATGATAGGAGAACGCCGATTTGTATCCTCAGTTGCCTTTTTTATTTAAATATGCTCATATAATATTCATTTCTCTCATAGAAAATGCTCAATTTTATGATTACTAACTGCTTACTAGTTGAATGATCTGCAATGGTGACTTCCAGAGTAGAGTTCCTCATTTTGGATGAATCGGATAAGCTGTTTGAGCTCGGTTTTGTCGAGCAAATCGATTCAGTGGTCAAAGCTTGCTCAAATCCGTCAATTGTACGATCTCTGTTCAGTGCCACCTTACCTGATTCAGTTGAAGAACTTGCGCGATCGATAATGCATGATGCTGTTCGAATCATAATTGGCAGAAAGTGAGAACAAACTACTTATTCATGAAAAGTACACTCTGGTCCAGGTCATTCACCCATGCCTCATTCACATTAATCTATTTGGACAGGAATTCAGCTTCGACATTGGTAAAACAAAGTCTCGTGTTTACTGGAACTGAGAAGGGGAAGCTCGTTGCTCTACGACAAAACTTTGCTGAGGTATGCTTTTAATGGTTAATTGTTATAGGCCATTGACATTGTTTCTGGTTTTGGAAATTCTTGAACATTTGAACTGCTGTTGGCTATGGAGTAGAATGCGTTATCTGACCCTATAGGTCCTCATTTTATTCTCATAATATATCCAGTTTATTGTGTTAACTGTGGGTTATGTCGACTGTGTATGTCATATGATGTATACAATTTGTAATCTGAACTGTCATTGTAGGTTTTTGCATCGAAATTATTCCAGAATTGGAAATTTTAGTTATCAATGGCTAAAGATTTATGCGTTCAGGAATACCATTATAGAAGTCTTTGACCTCTGTACTTGATATATTGAGATGGTAGTATCAGTTATTTCATTGAGCCAGATTAGATATGAGGCCCAGGGTTTTTGCTGAGCTTGAACATTAGAACAAGCATGGGAATAAAATTAATTCTGCCTCGATGGTCTGCTATTGGTCTAGATACAGCCATAGGCCCCACCTCAGCCCCCTCCTTTTGTGGCGTGCAGGCCACCACTACCTCCCTAGCCAAGCAGCCCCCTCTTCCCAGTCCCCTTCCTCCACTCTCCCCTGGAGCAGCCCTCTCCCCTCCTCACCCCGCTATTGTCCTGTTGGGCTGGGAAGTCAAGGTTATGCGAAGGTGCTTGGGTTGGGCCTGACCTTTCTTCCTCAAGCAAAGGACGTATTTTTCAGTATTTTTTTCATCAGTGTGATAAATTTTCCTGTTTCCATGTGTAAAACTTGATGTAGATATGAGTTACCCTCTATTTGAATTTTCTCTCTTGTTCTTATTTATTATCTTCATCTCTGAGTCACTTGAGGATAAAAGATTTCGGCAGACAAACATGATATTAGAGAACCTTTTGCTCTGTTGGGCCTTTTTGTTCATTTTTGACGAATAAAATATCCCCAAAACTTGATAATTCTATTTTATTAATTTGCAGTCTCTCAATCCTCCCATACTGATCTTTGTCCAAAGCAAGGAGAGAGCAAAGGAACTGTACAAAGAACTGGCGTTTGATAATATCAAGGCCGATGTCATTCATGCCGACTTGAATCAGTTTCAGGTATCTTACTTTGATTGATGGGTCTGCCGCTTTGTCCGGGCTGCTGCAACCCAATTCAAATGTGGCCAATAACACTTCTTTCTCCAGAGAGAAGCTGCCGTTGACAACTTCAGGGCTGGCACCACCTGGGTCCTAATCGCGACCGACGTGGTGGCCCGAGGCATGGACTTTAAGGGGGTCAACTGCGTCATCAACTATGATTTCCCTGAATCCGCTGCTGCATATATCCACCGCATAGGTATGGATTATGACTGCCGGATCAAAAATATAATATTTGTGTGAAATACTGCTTAAAACATGCTTATTTTCTGGTTTGAAAATCCTTGGAATTTTTCTTCAGTCACGTTACTATTCTTGGCTTGTTGGGTATGAATCAGTTTCAGGTTCTCGGTCATCAGGGTACTTGATTTTCTCCTTTAAAAGGGCTCTCATCTCCTGTGCAGGTCGATCTGGAAGAGCAGGGAGGAGAGGGGAAGCTATAACCCTATACACAGAGGAAGATGTCCCTTTTCTGAGGAATGTGGCTAATGTGATGGTCGCATCAGGGTGTGAGGTCCCACAGTGGATCCTCTCACTGCCCAAGCTCAGGCAGAAGAAGCACCGTCCTCAGCGAGACTCCATCTCCACCTTGTCTACTGAACAGGAAGAAGAGTAGAAGTAGAACAGGGTAGGCCTTGTCAGTCTGTCATTTTAGTTGATCATGGCAGTTCGAGCTGATTATGATCCCCATTTTGAGGCAGTTTTGTAGGGATGGTGTTACTGTAAAGGCCGACCACAGATTTTTAGTTGCGAAAAACTGACGTGGAATTTAATTTGTGATGAGAAATCTGGTGATTTTCAAGAGCCATCGTGGTGTTGTTTCTGCTAATCGCTCAGGAGACACTATGGGTTAAAGTAAAACGTCTGTGGATAGTTGGCTCACCAGTCATTGTAAACCTATAAATTATGATTAAATACTTTTCAACGATGGCAACAGATTATGTTTCAGCTTGAAAGCTGATATTAGATTTAATTCATGATGAAGTTGGTAATTCTATTGTGGAGTGTTACTCAAGAGTTATAAAATAATGAACAAAAGATTGATATTAACGTGTTAGAACGAGGTGTAGTAATCTAAATACATTCTGCTACAATCTTTGTAAATTATAAATACACAACCTAAAAAATACATCACCTAACCTTTTAGATAATGGAAGGATATTAACATGATTTTATCATTTAACTTGACATTGAATTTCTTCTACATTTTATGAAAGAGTTAATTTGCTGGATCCCAGATATAATCAGCTTATCATTGAGAATTCAATTATTTTTTCATTGGCTTTTAATTCCCACAACTTTTCGCCTGTGATTATTCCTCTGCTAGGTTTACCTTCAAAATAATAATACCATTTACTTTTTCCCACTAAACCGTTTCTAAAGTACAAGGTCTTAATGAAGAATCGGTACTGACATCTTTTTAACTTCCAGTTTGTCACCTTTCTCTCTTTTAATTGAAGTTAATTTACATAAAATAATGATTTGTGATGAAACAACAGAAGTACCCAATTACAAATAAACATAGAGTTTTTTTAGGTAAAACCCAATTACAAACTATATGGGTTTTTCATTAATATGATATTTCATCATTTAACTGTCAACACATTTAGACTTGGTAAAGAAATGGACTAGCCTCAATTTGTACCAACTTTGGGTTCTAGTCTAGACAAAGCAAACGCTTTGCTTTTCTGCCTCTCACATTCTTCAATTTGGTTAATATCTTCCCATGGTTCCTCAGGGGAAAGAAAATCTGTTCATATTTTTCCCATAATAAACCAAATGTTGACGAGAATTCTAGCTATTACTGTATTTTTCACTTATAACATACCAATTATAATCTATATAGGTTATTGTGGATATAAGATATGTAAATATTCTGGATAATCTCATCTAATCCTGACTTTAACTATTCCAATCAATATTGAGACCAGTTAGTTGTAATGTTACACCTTGGTCTACTTTTACTTACCTTTCAATTTATCAATTTAACGGGGTAAGATTTGAGAGTCCATGATTGCTTCTTTTGTTAGTTATAATCTTCTTGAAATATGAGATGGGATTTAATATTGGTGCATTTACAACATAGTGTCAAGGTCTCTACTTTTTGTATTGTTTAGGATAAAAAGCAACCTATGAGGTAGGGTAGAACACTAAAATGTTGGAATTCAAACAAAAGCCCAGATGAAAGTAACTATTACAAACTACCTAGTAGTCATAACATCCAAGCTAATTTAATGATAAAACTAAAATAATAAGTTCATATCAAGGATACCTATTTTTAAAAGTTTTTTCTCCATTTCAAATTTAGGTACCTAAACAAGTTGTTTCAAGAGAAAAGGCTGATAGCATGGAAAATTATTACAAGCCATAGCTAATTATAAATTGAGATAATCACCTGAGGAAATACTTCACATGGGAAAATAGCATAATCATTATATGTACTGTGCTCACATATTCTCATCTATTAAAAATTGAAAAATGAGTATCATATTCACCAATTTAGTGTCAGTAATATTTATTGAGGTAATTATACTATAGGTAAACCACTACAATTCCTTGATATGTATGATCAAGAAACTACTGATGCTATTACCATTACAATGTGTTGTCCATCAACTTGGCATCTGTTTAAACCTTTGGTGGTCTTATGGATGTTAAGATAGATAAATTTCCTGATTTTCACACTGATGGAATTGTTGTTTTCATACTACGAAAATTTTCATTCAATAAACTTTTGCAGCATTTATCTGAACTTGATCGTCTAATTAGCCTTACTTTATTATTATTTAGTGACGTAGTTGAGCATTGAAATTGTCAAATTATATATCATTGTAAATATATATAAAATAATTTGCATCACTCTATAATTGAGGGAAAGCCTTTTCAAACTTCACAAACAACTATTGTCAAACATCCACAAAGGTCATTCGATTCATATCATCAACTTATGAATAATTGAGCATTGTTTATATCCTACACTACTGCTAGGATGCTTTCCATGATTTAGCAAATTGCATATGAAAGTGCATGAGTTCTTCACTAGTTGAACATTTTGGATTGAGAGACTTCACTCTTTGTTGTATGACTAAAATAAAAAGGTACTTTCTACTCGTATATATGCCATTTAGTTGAAAGATTAGACTTCTGAAACTAGGAAACATCTTGAAGAGATGATTCTTCTATTATACATTTGCAATATTTCTCAGATGAAATGAAACTTTTTCAGCGTTTCTGAGTGCAATATACAACCATTTGATCCTCAACTAAAACCCTGCCGTTACCTTCCAAGCACAAGTAAAATCCTATCCTTACTTTGTTGGTGCAACAATCTTGGGGAAAATGTTAAGTTGGTCCTCATTCTTATCATCGACAAAAACATACTAAAGAAAGCTCAATTACTTAGAAGAATGCGATAAAAACCACTATCCATTGGTTCGTTTGATAAATTTTGAGGTCATTCAACTAAAAACCACATTAAATTATATTAACTTAGTGATCAAACTCTAACATTGTTTCAAACATTACAAGATAAAGGTTCTAGATGGATAAAAAGGTGCAAGAGAGGTATTATTTTTAATTTGACTATCTTTGAAATACAGTGCCACAAAAGTATATAAGATTTTGATTTCATCTTAATTTACACTAACTTAAAATATCCTCCACCTCCATCTTCTATAATGATGCTTCTAAAGGGGGCAATGGAAAAACTTAGTCCTAAGTTGGGCAACAAGAATCTAAGAGTGGGAGGAGAGAACTAGTACCTTCAGGTTTTATAATGTTCAGACAAAAATTGTCAACTCAACTCTTCTAAGAGTCTTTCTACTAAATTCAACCATTGAATACTAAGGTATCAACTCACTTCAAACTGTAGACCCACAGCAGCACAGCTTCTATGGCTACCTCTCTATTTCTAAATTTCCTGCCGTAGAACTACTCAAGTGTGTCTAAAAGTTATTATTGCTGGTAATTCTCTACAACTACGAACCATTTATAACTAATAAGTGATGAAAATGAAGTTTACAACTGTTGGATCCGAACATCCTTAAGCAGATGCCTTGAAGGTGAACACATGAGGTTTCCAATGAGACAATAATGAATAGCAAATGTAGTTGTAAATTTTTTTTTCGGATGAAATCAGAACATAGAATATTACAAGCCCTGCTGCAATCTACAAGAAAATTTTGCTGAAAGAAAACTATGGGTAATTGCAGGGAGGACTATGTGCTATAGCTGCACTCCAATTCTAGAAAGAAAGAGAGATGGGCATGGTAAAAAGCTCTGCCTTTGCTTTGACCAACAGTGGTGCACCAATAAAACCCTAAGTGAATCAAGTTGTCTTCAGTGAAGAAGATGGTGAAAATAGTCATTAAACTACGCGGTAAGTTCTCCCATTAAGCCCCTCGCAAGTTGAAGAAGAGCAAAGTCTTCAAAGAAATGGTCAGATTTCACACTGGCTGACGAGCCCCTGCACATAAGAAAATAATAGTTATCTGGGAGATTAATTAGTTCTGGAGAAATGAGATCTACATCTACAAGAACAAAGGTCAGATACAAGAGCAAATCATACAACATCTGTAACGAAAAATTCCAAGGAAGTATCTGTGATTGTGATTTTATGGAGAGAGAGAGAGAGAGAGAGAGAGAGAGAGAGAGAGATGCTTTAAAAAGATAAGTTTTCAAAGAACATCTCTCTAATTAGATATAGCATGAGACTTTCATCGTTGGCTAGAAAGGAAACCAGAATAATCGAAGGATAAAATTATTTAACGTAATACCTCATGGTAGCATGGCGAGGTCACAAGAATTCCCAGTCTTCTTTAGACATGTCAACGAGTTCAATGCGTCCATCCTCAAATATAATCTAACGGCAACAGTAAACCACATTTCCAGAATTTTGATAATCCGGACGAAAAAGTTTCAACATAACAAAAGAATCACTGTCTTACAGTGTGCTTTCTGGAGTGCCCGTCAAAACCGGATATTATTCCTCCAAAGTACCTAAAGAATGACATTGGGACAATCGTTTTCCATAAATTTAGACAATAACATGCTAGAAATTTAAGCTGGCAAGTATTTATACGAGCCTAAGTCAGGTTACAAGGAATTCGAGGGCTGCTTAAGGAATGAAGATAGAAAAAAGATTGAAATGCTAGGATGGAAAGCAGGAGAAAGGGAGAATGAGACGATGGGAAGAGGATAATCTGGTCCTAGTAATTTTCCACTTGTGTCCACTTTTTGTGAACTAAAGTCAAGCTACCATTATGGCTTATGAAGGACGGACCAAATCCTCTCTGAGTACAAGGTTTTGACGAGAAGTGGAAAAAACTCTTGGGGCTAATTGACCCAACTACTCATCTACGAGTGAAGAGTCTGTTTACTTCCAAGCGTACCAAGAGTTTGTAATCAGTGTCTTTGTAACAGTGATATAACAGTATAAAATTCACGCACCATACTGAAGCGTTGAAAGAATATTTTCCAAAACATAACTAGAGGAATATGCCTCTCTACACACGTGGATTTTTTTTTTATTTTCGTTATTTAAGATATGGAACATCAAAGAACAACCATATTGATGAAATCTGGTTTCATATTTCTGTATATTTACAAAATATATCAATTAGCTTTCAAACGAAGCGTCATCAGAGGAAGGTTCTAAGATAACTGGTGGTAGAGTGGTGACGTTTAAGTGCATCTATGCTACAAAGATCTATTATGGCAGTCAGAGCAACTAAATGAAAGGAGCTGCATGAATTTTAAGTTGTGGGAGATCCTCACAAATGGGAATGAAAAGGCTGAATTAAGTATTGCCTCCTCACAGGTCAAATCCAGCCTTTAAAGAACTTCAATATAGAGAAGAAGATTTTTCTTATTATACTAATGCTAGAATATAGAAGGGTATTTTAGTAATCTGTATGTCCCTATATAAGGGACAGTGTACTCTAGGGATAGTGAGCTTGGCTGTCCGCCATTCTCTCTCTCTCTCTCTCTCTCTCTCTCCACGTATCTTCCCTTTCCCTATGTTTCCTTATATTTTCCATATACTCCGCAACAATTAATAAGTGGATGAAAACACCTTTGTGAAGAGTCCCAAGGCAACAGTCTCAGAAATAGGAAGGAATACGTGTGAAAGATGATGAGTAAAATATGAGAAAACTTAAAACCGTCCATCTCACTTACAGACCTCAGATCTCTAATTATAAATAACTTACTAGCACACGAACAAGAGACACTTTGGGACTATGTATTCTATATTCTAGTAAATTCACTATGATCCGCAACAAACAGGGGAAAATATATCAATCCGCTCCAGTTTTTTACATAAGGCATAAGTAGCAACTAAGTAAATAAGAGGTAAAATGTGAAACAGACACAGGAGCTGAATAAACCAGAGGAGGCACTGGACTTAAAGCAATTGATGCTGCAGTTGAAGCCAAAACTAGAAGAGCTAAGGTTACAATCACCATGGCTGATGCTGTTGGCTGAAGGTAGCATCAGCAACGGCTGCTCCAAGTAGCCAAAGTTTAACTTCACACAGAAGTCAGAGGTGGCATTTTCGCAAGGATTAGAACTGGTTGGCCTCAACAGGTGGGCACAAGGAGAGATAATGCCTACTCCAGGCCAATTTAGCATCCGATGGTGGTCAGAAGAGTAGTGGCAGAGGGATGCACGTGCAAGCAGCATATACAAGAAAACTCCTCTAATGCGCAAAGAGTAAATGCTATTGAAAGTAGGGGGAAAAAGACAGGAGCGATGGGAGAGAAAGGGTTTGAAAGCAATTTGAAAGGGTTTGAAAGCAATTTTCTCACCCTAACAGACGAGGCTTGAAGGTGGCAGTAGGGAAGGCAGCTTAAAAAACCTAAAGCATAAGTTTTGACACCGTGTCAAAATAAAAGGAAAAATATTAAAGTTAAAATTGTGCCCCTACTACACACCTACTATTTAAAGCGAGAGGGGGGAGTACACCAGAAGATTTCATCTAGGTCTAATGGCCCATATCCTAGATAACTTTCTGACACACTGACATAACAACAATGTGAGGTTGTCAGGATAAATACTGAAGGCACCTCTATGAACATTAAAAGAGAAAATAAGGGTCTAAAGAAAGTACCTTTCGCCCAAACTGGCGAGCTTAAAATTTAGCATATAAAATAAACTGTTTATATAATGACGAATCAACAACTAACAAATGATGAGACCATGACACATGTTCCTAATACTTGTGTTTCTTGACTTCAAACCTGATCAACGGATAGTAGTTAAAGAAGAGTTTAAAAGTCCAAAATCTTGTATTACTGAGCAGTTCATATGACCTTCAAAGGTCCATGAACGAAGGTTGCTCAAAAAGAAGAAAGGAATGCAGTTAGTGTTTAAATCAAAACTTTGCCTCACGGATAAGAAAAACTCCCAAAAAATATCATAAATGTTACAATCACTGTTGTAGCGGCTATGATGATGGAAAAATGAGAGGATGAAGACCATCTAGAGATAGAAACTGAAAGTCCTGACAGAAGGTTTACAATATTTCATGGAGCATGCTGCTGTGAATCGTGTGAAAGTCAATGTATGAAAATGCGAATTAAATGTTATAACATGAAAGAATTTAATTATACATGTAAATTTTGAGATGAATGTAAAAAATTTAGAGAAAAACTTCATCCCATGAAAGAATGATCTTCGTTGACTTGATGTCATAAAAAAGGACAACAAGAAAAAAACACAGCAGTGTCTTCATCACAAGAAAGGCAAGCATATGAGGCAACGAAGATAGATATCACTACCATTTAATGCGTTCATTGGTGATAAAAGACAAAATTTGGTGGCTCCTCCAAGGTGATAAGCAAGAAAATATTAAGTATACAGAGAATTAATGAGAAGTTTGAGTAATTGATGGAAGAAAATTAAGTTTAAGGGACATCTTCAAAACTAAAAACTGTAATTAGCTATGGACTGTTTCTTTATTGAGTGTCAGTCCTGCACATTTTTTTTACACGCGGTTTAATTTTCACTCAATGCAGACTAATCTACTCGAGAGATCAACTTATGACTGATGTATTAAAGTTTGAACTTCCTCCCTAAGATTTTCTTTGTGTGTTTCTCCGAAGGAACCCATATTCATGTTAACTTCAATAGATGTCTTTGAGGTCTATAAGGCTTTCCCCAGCAATGGCAGAAAGGTAAATGCCAAGGATTGATCCAGATGAGATGGGATACAAGAGTCGTCAATACAATGACTGTTGAAGATAAAATTAAGGATTACCCTAGACTGTTGAAGATATTCTCTTATCCGAAATGAAACCATATTATGTTACAACGTAAGAGAGAGGCCTGGTATTTATACCAGATCTCGCAAGGCTCTAGAAGCATCTGTAAAAAATTATTGGACACATCTATCCTCTGGATTATGTGTCTCGTCAACAATGACAACCCCCAGTGGATAAACTTTTGCAGATTGTGTTCGGAAAAGGAGGAACATTGTTAGGGAGTAAGGTTTCATCACATACGTCAATATATCATATATGAATCTTAATAACAGTAGTGACAAGAAAAACAAGGTAGAAGAACGGACTTGGAAACATAAAAAGGGGCATCTCAGACAATAAAGATAATATATGATGTAGAAGAACAAAACGAGCAAAGAAAACAGACTAGGGTAATATATGATGTAAGAGTACCCTTTATACCGAGAACACCATATGCGCACAACTTCCCCAATACAGTTCTCAAAATGTGTCTCCACTCGAGGAAAGTTCAGCCTTGGATTCACTAGACAATAAGGAAAGAAAGGAATTTATATGAAAGTAAGCGTTAAATCGAACGGTCATAATACCTCTGCATGATATTTGTTGACAGGACGTATAGTCACCAGAAATAACAGGTGACAAGGAGATAAGATATATGCCTACCCACAAATGATCCTTCATTTGGCAGATCCTTCAAACAGTAATTCCTCCAGTCAAAGTAAGCTTCATGACAAAGCAAAAAGATTTGAATTCATTCTGCGACAGAAGAGGGTTCTACCTTACAATTCGCATCTGAGAATGAGTTATTCGTCTTGCTGGGTTTGTTGCCCAGCTTCTTCTTGCAGCCCAAAGCACCACAGTAGCAATCTTGGTCTGCACCAAATTGAACAAACCTGGAAAACGGATAAATCATGTCACAATAAGAGATGGAATAAATATTCACTAGATAAAAAACCCAGCAATGTCCTTGTTTAGGTGCATACTGATAATCATAAGTCAGCTCCTCCCCTCTCCTTATGTTGTTGATAGCAAATATCCCAATTCTGGTCTCACCATCAGTTCTCCTTCAAAATGGGTCAAAAGTTCAGGCTCATTTGCAAGGAGATAAAAAAAGAGAAAAGATAGGATAGTCAACAACCACTTCTGCATTTCAGTATTTGGCTCACAACTATGATTTATGAATCTTGATTTATTCCCCTTGAATGTGGCATCAATCACCATGCCGTGATTAACTTCACATAAGTAGAAATTTGTGTCCCCTCTATGTTTCATTTTCCATAGCCTTTCCTCACAGGATTCATCATCAATAACTAGAAAATCGAAAAATACCATTAAAAAAAGTGAGTACATTGTATCAGGAATAAGTAAATGATCTCTCCATACATCAGGACGGTACAATGGTAGCCATAAAAAAGGCATGATGGATACCTTCTCCAACATACTCTATGACAAAATCTCCTTTCCGTATATCTTCATCTGCTACTAATCCCAGTCCACATTTCTCTGTCTACGAATGGGAAACTTTTATCAGCCATAAGATCACAATGACTAATCAATGTTATAAATTCTTACGTAAAACAAAGAGCAATAATCCAAAAAACTGAAGATTTGGCCTATACAGATTCTAAATAATGTGCATATTTTTAAAATCATGAACTATAATAGCATTTATGACAAGTCTACAAATTTACACTTGATAGGAAAATGGTGTTCATTCTTCATTATGAAAGGAAATGCGGCTGTGAGGGCTATCAGGAAACATCCTCCTACTTCTTTTGGTGTAGAATAGAAGTCAACAAAACATATCCCAAAAGCCCTGCTAAGGTAAACAATCCCAGAGGGTGTCTACTGAGGAGTTGACATCTTCTCTCTTTTCTTTTCCAATAACTCCCCGTTTACATTCTACATTATTAATAAAATAACAACTTAGTCTTGAGGATACATACATGCATGATTGAATCTAAAAAATAAATACAAGTTCCTTGATCTGAGGTCAGTGTTGAACTCCACTGCATTTCAAAAACGCAGAAAAAAACAAAAAAAGGAATAGAATTTCATATTCACCAAGACAAGAATGGCAGCAAAAGTAAATACTCTGACATTTCCTTTGCCGGAATAAAAGGAAAGGATACTTGTGCCTGCAAAGAACCAGAAGCATTCTTTATGTTCCTTCCGCAGACTGAGCATGACACTGAATCCATACCTACGCATCATACCCTCTGGTGTTGTAACATGATCTCACAACATAATTTTTGAGATCTGTTCAATGATAAGGCGTTTTGGCAAAGACCAGCATGAATTATTGTTAAAATACTTTGAGTTTGATAGGAAAAGATTTTATGTTCATTTGACTGTCATCCTCTTTCCCAACTGCAGTAAGATTATTTACGGGCATAGGAACATATTTGAGTAATTTCCAGTGAAAACCATGCCACATAAATAATATGAATAGCAGCTTTGCAACAGGGAAAAGATATATTGAGACTTTTATTGTTAAGATACTACTTATTTACATGCTCATTTTTTTCTTTTTTAACTATTTATACGGACTATTTTTTTCTGGTAAGTTCATTCTACTGATACGATTATGTCACATTTGTCGACTATTATTACTTCTAGAAATAATATTTACTGAATTTTTTGTCGTTCTTTATGAATCTTGACGATTTAGTTAATTTAGTCTTTTATGCTTTTAGAGCTTTCTTTTTAGCAAAACTTAGGATTAACCTTGCTTCTTTGTTATTCGTAAAGAATTTAGACATGTTTAATGATATAATTTTTTATTCCAATGAATCTTAATATTCTTCATAGTTCTTTAAGCGGTTTCAAAATATGCATCATCTAGTATAATGTTTTCGTTTTACTATTACTACTGGTGCGCCAAAACACACTGTCATTAGTGAAGCTTGTTTTCTCTAGTAGACCCTAATCAACTTGATGATTGGATAGGATAGCAAGAGAGGATCCATTTGTTTCGGGTGACTGGACTTTTTAAATTTAGTTCAACACCTTCTTGATGGAGGACAATGGTAATAGGGAATCCTTTTAAAAGATCGAGCATAACTATTTATCGAACAACTTTATGTACTCCATTCTTTTAATGACCTTTGATCCGGACAATTTCAAAAGAATACTATTTATCGAATGTGCAAGGTTATTTAACAATTCAAAACTGCTAATTTGTTTACCTAGTAACAATAAAAATATTTTAAAGATTTTAGCAAACTAATGAGAATAATAAGGATATTTTATTTTCATAAAATCAACCCGAAAAAATGAAAGAAGATCACATGTTATTGAAGCATCTAAGATTCGTAATAACTCACAAAAAATACCAGTAATCACCAGAAATTTGCAATGACACGAAAGAAAACTTGTCCTAAAAATAAAAAACTCATAAGGAACACAGAATATCATAAAACTTATAAGTAAACATACCAATATTGAAAACGTGTGGTAAATACATGAAAGATATAACTCAAACACAACATAAAATTCAAATAAGTCATAAAGGCTTTAATATCGAAAATAGTCATCATAAGAGAATTTTAGAATAACAGATACTCGTATTACAACGCTAAAGTAATAACATAATACGCATAAAAAGACAATAAAAAAGTAAGTATGATCATCATATTTAAAAAATATCAAATCATGTTTTTATCTAAGACATGAGTTTTACAAGCAGTTACCAATATTCCACTATATGCAGAAAATTGTAATGAATATGAACGACGATTAATAAAAATGATAAAACTCAAATGAACCAAAAATGTCTGCTACTAAGCCCACTACCATCTATTGCAAAGGAAATAAAAATCGAAAAAGTAAAATGAAAAAACGTGACAAATCATACAGCACCACACCAACTAATCAATTAATAGTTTTCAAATTCAACAGATCTAAAATTGAGTCAGAGAGCTATAAGTTACCATCTAGATGAGTTCAAAGTTTATTTGAAATAAGCACATTAGTATATTCAAGACTCGAATATATATCAAGAATAGTTTTCCTATTGAAAATATAGACAAGAACTGATGAATGGTTACTTAAGTTCCCTTACAAATAGATACACGAAATGGTCAGAAAGTATTGACATTAATGGAATGGAAAGGTCTAAATAGCTATGTAACAGGATGGCTAATGACTTAAAACACAGTAAATCGTATTCAACATCAACACACTCGTTTCTCACTTTTCTTTTACAATAATTACTAGAAAGAGAACAAGCAGTTGACAGAATAATAGGCTTCACTGTCGTCACAGTACACCAAAATGTTCATATAAACAACATAAAAATAAGGATATTGCTTCTAAAAATGTACCTTCACTACTTTTAGTTTCTTCACTACTCGTTGCTGAAAAGGTTTGTTATTACATAAGTCACCACATTTGCAACTAGAGGAACAGGTAGAAAATAACATCCTACAAAAGAAATATGCATCCATTATGCACAGTCCATTTGTTTCCCCGGTATATGCAAAATATAAAGCACCCTTCATCAATTTATGAGATTAAGAACCCATAAAAAATAATTAAAATCAGTATATAACAAAAAACTTTTCACTTTTCATGTAATCCTGACGAACAGAGGATGGAATTAGGTGCCTTACTCGCAATGGCAATCCCCAGAACACACAGATGATGATCCAGGTGAAGGACTACAGGCACAGAATATCCCATCATCTTCAATACGTCGTTTTGTGAGGTAGACATCTTTAAATGTTGAAGGTAAAAACGAAAATTTTCTTACATAGAAACAGAAATAAACTAGGAAGACTTAATTTTTTATACAAGCCATAAGTGGCCATACAACAATTAGCTGCCCAGAAGTAGCAGCTAAAACTTGTGAGCACTTTTGAAGAGAGCCTTGGAGTTTTATCTTTAAACATTCTAACATAGTAGAAAAATCAGAGGCAGCGCGGATCATCTCAGCAAAAGCGAATGACATGTTAAATCGTCCAACAGAGCAAGCAAACTGGGTTTGATAAAATGGATTTTATTTTTTTACTGTATCATTCATATCAGCATTCTTCTTTCAGCTATTCCCACGTCGGTATAATGCTTTTCTTCTCAGAGTGATATTGCTCCATTAAAATGGCTTGTTTATGCCTTATTCAATATAATGATTTTTTTGAAGTAATGAGAAACAAGGCGATCACAGCATACTCAAGATGTTGCTGTCTTAACGTGGTAAAATAAACCATAAAAATCTCCACGAATTACCTCACCTATGCTTCAATTACGTTGGTACTAAAGCCAGTATTTAATTGCCTAAAAGGGTATGATTATCATTCCTCCTTATTTATTTCACAAAAGTTATAAATTCAATGATCTTAAGGTCTTATTAATATCCTTATATTTAAGGTTACCCCTATGGTTCC